>CM053160.1:36005000-36605000 GCA_028571685.1 Heterohyrax brucei | reverse complement strand
AGCTTCTTTGTCCTTGCAAGATAACCAAACACTTCTTCACTGTGAATGTTTATAATCCACCACCAGTCCCCCACTTTCGTATTTTGATCCTATAAATTCTCAGCTGTAACCGTCATCAGCAAGCTGGTAGTCTTTTCAGCTGTTGAGACCTTGTCCTGTGTCACTATTTGCAAATAGTAAATAAATACCTTTCTGTTCTTCCGAATTCAAATTTTCAAATCTGCTTGACAATAATCAAGAAGCTGATGAATTGAAAAATACAGAAGCATCATGGTTACTGAGGCTAAGTATACATAGAATATTCCCAAACAGTTTTCTACATAAAAAATTTTAGTTCTGAATAATTTTAAATTTATTGAAAATTTGCAAAGGTATTACAAAGTTCTCATGTTTTCTACATAGTTTCGTCTAATGTTACATAAAATGCTCATCTTAATGTAACCATGTGTCATCGATTGTCTTCTGTTCCCCGAAAACTGTGTATCAATTTGACTGGGTAATGATTCCCAGGATTGTGTGATTATTCACCATTTTGTCATTTAGTGCGATTTTCTTGTGCATCCTAAATCCAGTTGCTATGATTTAATAAGGGTGATTAATGGCAGTTATATTGATGAGGTCTACAAGATTAGATAGTGTCTTAAGCCAATCTCCTTTGAGAGGTAAAAGAAGAAAGCAGGCAGAGAGATGTGGAGACATCACACCACCAAGAAAGCAATGGCTGGAGCAGGGCTAATCCTTTGAATCTGAGGTTCTTGCACAGAGATGCTCCCAGACCAGGACAAGATTGATGACAAAAATCTTCCACCACAATTGATACAGAGAAGAAAAACTTCTCTTGGAGTTACTGCCTTGAATTTGGACTTCTAGCCTTCTTGACTGAGAGAATAAATTTCTCTTTCTTAAAGTCATCCATTTGTGGCAGCACTAGATGGCAGACAAACCATGCATGGTATGGTGATGTTAACCTTGATCACTTGGTTAAGGCAGTAGCTGCCAGATTTCTCCATTCTGAAATTACTGTTTTGCCCTTTTCATATTCTATTGTTTGGAAGCAGATCTCTTCCTTTTAAGCTGAGGTAAATTAATCTCCACTTCTGGAGGGAGTAGTATCTGCCTGTATTATCTGGGATAATTCTGTTATAAAAATGTGCCCTTTCTCTTGCATTTATTTTTCAATCATTTATTGATATCTGTGTAACATGAAGAAGCAAATCGATGATCTTGTCCAAATCCTGCACGAAAATCATGTTTTCATTAGTACAACAATCATTTTTTTGTTTTTCAGGGTTTTTTTTTTTTATTATTTTGACAAATTCTTTTAAGGCTTTCTTTTAGTAATATTGTAGCAACAGATATGAGGAAGAATGCTCAGCTCCTTACTCTTATACTTTCATAAAGTATAAGGTCTTATGAAGGGAAAGTATATATATATACTATTCAGATTAAATGAGATTTTATATGTAACATTTAAAGTGTGCAACAGACAGTAAATTCCACATTAAAAAATTTTTTAAATATGCTTAGTTAAGCAACTTGCCATCTTTACAGAGCTTATAAACATTGGGGCTAGAATTCAAACTCCATCTGACTCCAGTCTACCAGCTATTAACCGATGCCTTCTGATACTGTGTAATTACATTCATTTTACATTTGAGTAAACTGAGGTTATTAAGGAGAATAGCAAGGATTAGAAATCTAAACTACCTGACTCCAGATCTTCTTTTGCTCTTTCTGGCTCATACATCTACACTTGGTCATTAATACACGCCATAACATATGATGTATACTTTCCTCCTTTCATTCACATTGTCCTTGAGAATTTTCCAGAGTCAGAAACACAATAGATGGAGTGACACCCACTGAGGTTTGTGGGTTCTACTCAACAGAGCATGGAAATATTTTTATTTCTGATAAGCTTTACTGATCAAGACTGCCATCTGGTCTGGAGAAAAGTATAAATGTGGGTGTTTGTTTTCCTTTTCTCATGGACACTGTGCTCTTTCGGGACCCTGCAGTCATGCGGACCTTCCTCTATTTTTTTGCTGTTTTCTTCTTTCTGACCCCAGGTAAAATGAACATTTTTATAGGGAAAGTAATTGTAGGTGGTGGCCCAGAGTAATGACAGCCCTGGCATAAGAGATCACTAGTGTCTGGGGGCCCTGCAGGAGAGCATTTATCATAGAAGGAAACTTTTGCCTAAGACCCTCATCTAAAGCCTTTGTATTTTTCCATTATTACCTAGGATGAGTTGTTTTTGTAGATCTGACTCGTCATGAGTTTGAAGAAATAAAGGGAATCCAAGAAAGATGCTTTTGGACCCCAGTCTCATGCTTAATCCTGACCCTGCCCCACCCAAAAAAGGAAAAGGAAAAGTAGCAACCTAAGGGCTTTTAAAAAATAGTTGTGGTTGGAGATTAAGGCATTTAAGCAAGGGAAATAGGAAACAAAGAAATGGAAGAGAAAAGAAATAGTGCTTAGAGATGTTTGTGCATTTAATGAACAGTTACTGTGGGCTCATCATGATCTTAGAAGAAATAATAGAAATTGAGCTGGTGTCCCATAATCATATACTGTAAACTAGGTGTATGATAATTTTATATAATGAAGTTTGTTTAATTCTCCAAACCTGGTGCCTTTAAAGGCAACTCAGTTAACGATATTTAGAGCATTTTTGCTTGTTTGGAAAGTCCATTTTGTGAACATAGAAACTGAGATTCAAATATGCTAAGCAACTTGTTCAAACTCACACATGGTTAGGTAGGAAAGAAGCAGGATTTGAGCTGGAGTCTGCTACAGCAAGAGGAGTTTACCATGTCCTTGCCCGTTAGAACTCTCTTCACTGCTGCTCCTGAAAACACACAAGGGCTCCACTTGGGTCCTGTCCAAAGTTAAGGTTTGAGACCATTCTGACCATAGTTCCAGAAAGCTGAAGAAAGGACTGCCCAAAGCCAGTGAGTCCAAATTTGTGCCAGACATTAGAGATGTGTTATTTTCACACACACACACACACGCACTCACACACGCACGCACACACACAGTTATATTCTAGGTGGTATCTGTGATGGCCCATTAAAAACCTTGTAGACACAAGTGCTTTCATTTCCTAGAGGTTGACTGGACCATCACTGTGAATAGGATCTCCAGTTGTACATGACTCTTGCTGGGGTATGGTCTAGCGGCTCCAGCCCAAGATACCTTTATAGAGCTAGGAGACTAGAAAGCATAGGCCTCTGCAGTGCAAGGGTTAACTGAGCTTTGAAATTGGAGGGTATTTATACCTATAAACTTATATGTTGATGCTGGACATCATTAGTGTTGGTATTAATCCATCTGATTGTAAGTTTTAAATATATGTGAATGTGGCTGCCTTTATCAAGCACATTTGTGTACATTTGACACATTGCGTATTAGAACTAGGTAACTCCAAAATATTGATTCTGATAAGATGTGTTGCCTGTTCCTTAGTACAATAGTTATTAAGATTGCTATCGATACAACAGCAGACCAGAAGCAAAATGACATGAGAAAAGTCTTGGGGCACTACTCTCAACATTCTCTCCCTTTCTGCTCTAGAACGCATTCTTTGCACATATGTCATTTGAATAAAATATGCAGGAGAAATCAGACTGACAATTCCTAAACATTAAAACAAATTCTATTCACAATGTTAAATGTTTTTTCTTTGCATATAACCCATTACCAGTTACCACTGAATTGGTTCTGATGTCTGGAGATCTCACGTGTGTCAGAGTAAGACTGTGCACTATATGGGTTTTAATAGCTGATCTTTAGACAGCATTGCCAGGCCTTTCAAAGCATTTCTGGGTGGACCTGAACTCTCAAATTTGGTTAGCCACCAAGAATATTATTCATTTGTATCATCCAGGTGCTTCTTTCCATGTATTTATCTTTTTTATTCCAGTCTTAGACTGTTTCCTTAATTTCAGCTCTTATGTGGTCCTTCAGAGTCCATCAGAGAAGTTACTGACTCTCTAGGTGTTTATAAGAACAAATTGATAATTATCCCAATAGATTTTAACAAAAAAATAGTAGCTTCTGTTTCCCAAAAGCCAAACAGTCTAATTCAAAATGCTGGGAGAAAAATCTATCCTTGCTGGTCTATTATCCTGTATGACAAAAAGAAATACCAGACAGAAATATTTCCTTGCTGTCTGATTTACTGGCAATGCAAGACACTATGATAGCTGAAAATAAATTTTCGGTGATTAGTTACACAGTAACCAGACAAATCTGAGAAGAAAAATAATCCAGGTGACTCTTTCTTTTGTATAGCCACAAATGAATTCTTGAATGAAAGGTGCTACCATTTGCGAGGTAAATGTAAGTCTTCTTGTGCTAAAACTGAAGAACTTATTGCGCTGTGCTGGAAGAATATGAAATGTTGTATGGAAATAAGACCATGTAAGAAGATTGGAGAGCAAGACTGAACACTTATGCTTCCCAGAAAAACAATATGGTACTAGTTTTCTCTCCTCTTCACTCTGGACTCTAGTATTTTCTTTAAGTGGATATTTCAATAAGCATAAATGGATATCTTTATCAATGTGTGAAGTGCTTCTTCAGAAGGTGAATATGACTAGCTAACTTTGGAAATAAAATTCTCAGCCAGCCCCAATTAACTTGTGTTAGAAAGATAATTAGCTAGATAATAAACCAAAGAACAATTCAATTAGATGAGATGCTCTTTATTTTGTCTGTCAAGACTCTAGTGTGTCACATACCTGCTGAAATTTATCATCTTGATTGCATGCCTTAATTTGGGACATTTAAACAAACCATACATATTTGTCCCCTACCCGTAAGTCTGAGATCTAATTTGTTGATGGGCAAAGGTATTGAAAATTGTCCCTGTGATTGTCAGTGTCTCCAGTTACTTGGATCCAGGTCATACATGGACTTTCTATTTTCTTAGGAAGTAGGGAACTGATTAGATCAGATTAATCTTTAAAGTAATTAACACTAATTATTATCCAATTATAGTATGACAGCCACATGGTGTTTTGTATGCTTAAGCCCAAGCTTCGGTTCCCTGCTGGGTCAGAAAAACTTGACTTAAAAGAAGTAGAGCCAACATAGCATTAGATACAAAAGTAAAATGCAATGTTTCCACAGCAAAAACCTGAAAAGCTAATTAAAACAGAGACAAGCATCAATTCTGGAACCCTAAGCATCAAATGAAGAGACAAAGAACTCAGTGAAGCACCAAACGTAATAAGAAAGTGACAAGGAAGAGAAAGTGAGGAGAGACACAGAATGGCAGTCCCCTGTCAGCTAACACAGCACAGATATGCCAGCTTGGACTCCTGTTAGGGACTGGTAGACAGGGAATGCAGGAAAGCAGTTTCATGCTGCTCCCAGCAGGCACAAAGCACCCACTGGCCCTGCTTGTTGGCCCTGCTCATTGAACAAGGTGACAAGAAGTAGCATGCTCACAGACAAGCAAGCAACAAAGAATTCACACCCATCTGCTTAGACAGAACCAAATAAAATGAGGAGGGATGAAACAAGCAAATCTACAATCAACAAAGAAAATAACTAATGGATGTCCATGAGACAGCAGACAATATCAAAACACATTAAAAAAAAGACTAGATAGGCATCTAAAAGATAACAGTAGATGACTTTCCAGTAGAAGAAAAGGCACTGAACCTAACTCACAAGGAACTCAAATCTCTAATATTCAGAGTTATCCAAGAGCTGGAGGAAAAAATAGAAAAAATCTTGGAAAAAAAGACAAAGCAATTCAGGAAAATAATAGAGGAATAAAGTGTAGAAATAAATTCACAACTAGAAATTGCACAGAAACAGCAACTGGAAATGCACACGATTCAGAAGAAAATACTATTTGATGATTACAAGAGTGGGGAATGAGGGAGAAGCTTATTCATAGATTAGATAGTCAATAGAATTTGGTTAGGTAAAGGAACAGACAGCATACTATAGAAGTCAGGTGAGCATAACTGGACCACATCATAAGCTAACATGTTTTCTAAATTCAACCCAACACTTCAAGGATAGAGTAGCCTCAGGGACAGAGGTCTGGCGACAGCGTTGTTAGAGAACGTCAAGGCCAGCAGACATAAGTAGAGCCTTTTGGAAAAACGGCAACTGGGGTCTTAAAAGCCAGTAAGTTGGGGTCTTAAAAGTCAGCAAGCTGTCATTTGAAGAACATCAACTGTCCTAACCCACCTGGAACAGGTGAAAATGAGGAACACCAAAGACACAAGGAAAAATGAATCCAGGAAACAGAGGTTCCATATGATTGAGATACTACATCAGCAGGAGAACAGAAAAATGAGATGGTGCCCAGCCACCGCCAAAGACAGTCCCAACAGGGAACACAATGTAGCATCCCTGACGTAGATCAAGATAAAGCAATGTGCAGATCAAGAACTCTGTTAAAAGACCAGACTTGATGGTGTGATAACCTGGAGTGTCTCCTAAGAACACGGCCCCTATACTTGCTGCTAGACCAGAGCTGAACATGACCCCCATACTTGCTGCTAGCCTGGAGCTGGAACTAGAACTGAAGCCAACACTTCAGGCAAAGAATGGACTGGACTTGGGGACAGAGTGATGCAGGTAGTGTGTGTACTTCATGGTTTAGCATATATATGAGGCTGTCCTACTGATTTCTTTTTACAGGGGAGGGGAGAGGGTAGATATGTGGGCATGTGGGGATAAGTGTTGGCTGAGTGGATTAAGTGTTGATTGAGTGGATACTGGGAGTCACAGGGTAAGGAGAGCAGATAGAGTTGCACAGAGGTGGGTGCTTTGGGTTTTTTATGGAAAAGTGACTTGGATTGTATACTTTCACTTTTACCACAATAAAAAGAGTGTTTTTTAAAGAAATACAAAAGATAAAGAACAAGATTTCAGGAATATACAATATCACAGGAGTTCTGAGAAGCAGATTTGAAACAATGGATCAGTGAAATTAAAGACAAACACTTTGACATCACTGAATAAAAATCAGAGAAAAGAATAAAGAAACCCTAAGACTGATGTGGGTTGTAATCAAAAGGAAAACTTTTGGAATGATCAGAGTTCTATAATGGGGAAAGAAAATGGAAAACAGAAAGGATCACTGAAGATTTGCTGACAGAAAACTTTCCTAATATCATGAAAGATGAAAAGCTGACATCTAAGAAGATCAATGAACCCCATATATGGTAGACCCTAAAAGAAAGTCACCAAGGCATATGATAATTACAGTTGGTAAAGCCAAACACTAAGAAATAATCTTGAAAGCAGCTGGAGAAAAGTGAAAAGTCACATAAAATAGGAAACACTAAGAATAAGTTCTGATTACTTGGCAGAAATCATACAGGAAGGTAGGCAATTGTATAACAAAACTTAAAAAATAAAACCCACGGAAATACCCTGCCAGCCATGAATAACATACTCTGCAAAACTCTGTTTCAAATGTGATGGCAAAATTAGGATGTTTCCAAATAAACAGAAATCAAGGGAACGTGTAAAGACCAAACCAAGCCAAACCAAACTTACAAAAACTATTAAGGAGAGTCCTTTGGTCTGAGAACAAACATCACACAACAACCTGAACCTAGGATGGAAGACAGCACCAGGCAAACACTAACCTAGGAAATTGACTCGAGAGGATTAATTGAAACTGAAAGGTTAATAACAGGAAACCAGAGATCTTAATACATAAATGACAGCTATGTCAGAACAACAAAAAGAAACAAATGGTGCAGGTATAGAACTTTCTAATGCAGAAGAAAGTAAGAAAATACCGAGTAATGAAACAATGATTAAAACTTAGGAAGATAAGAGTAAATTTCAAGGTAATCACAAAGGAAGTTAACTTACTCATTAAAATAAAGAAAAGCATAAAGTCTCAGTAAAAACAAAATCTTCAAAACAAAAGAAAAAAAATCTACAAACCAGATGAATCCAGAAAAGGTGAATAAGAATAAAGAAAACATCAGTACCACATTGTCATGTTTGGAATTGTGTCCCCACAAAAATGTGTGCAGCCACGTGGCTGGGATATGGTTCCCAGTGTCTCGGGACTGTCCTCCATTGTGTGGTTTTGCTAACCTGTATGTTAAAGGATTAGGGTGGGGCTGTAAATTCCTGCTGTAGGGGGAGTTTCTCTGGAGTATGGCTTGCCCCACCCTTAATGCTTTTAGCTTGCAAGGAATAAAAGGAAAAAGAAACAAAGGACAATTTGAGAACCTCGCTACCATCAAGCAAGCAACACCGGGAGTAGAGCACGTCCTTCAGACCAGAGGTTCTTGCGTCAGGACGCTCCCTGGACAAAGACTGATGCAATACCGGACTTTCCTCCAGAGCCGACAAGGGGAAAGCCTTCCCCTGGAGCGGACACCCTGAATATGGACTTGCAACCTACCAGACTGTGTAAGAATAAATCTTTCTTTGTTAAAGCCATCCACTCTGTGGCATTTCTGTTAGAGCAGCCCTAGCTGACTAAAACAGAATTGGTACTGTGGGAGCGGGGTGCTGCTCTAGCAAATACCTAAAATGTGGAAGCTACTTTGAAACTGTGAATGGATAGAAGATTTAGAAGGAACATAGAAGGTGCAGATGGTGAGAAACAACAGAGGACCAGCAGCAGCAGAACCAGAGGCAGCGCTGGAGCTGACCCATGGAGCGAGAGAGGTCAGTGCCTGCGCAGAGTTTTCCTCATGGAATGGGGTGCCTCTGGGCACTTGAATTGGTGGAGCTGGCCTTACTGACCCACAGAGCGAGAGAGCTGAGTGCCTTTGGGCAGGACGCTTTCCAGCAAGAGTGGGGTGCCTCCGAGCACTTAAACCAGTGGAGCTACAGAGCTTTGGAACACTTGCCTGGCAGGGCAGATGTGGGCCTGAGGCCCGGGCCATGTGGCCATAGGAAGCTGAAGCTGAAGAGACAAATAGCGTGAGAAGCTGAGCTGCCTCAGTCTCAAGAGGTATGGCCATGACCTCAGGGGTCTGAAAGGGTGGAACCATGGCGTGCTGTGTTTGTAAGGGTGGAATTGCCACTCAGTTGGGCTTAGGGTGCTCCTAAAGCCAATGGGACAGAGTTTCTGTCCAAGTGGGCCTTGAAGGCAGAGTTGTAGCATGGGGCTGGAGGTCTCCACTCAGAAACCAGAGAGTGTGGCCAATACCTAGAGTCTGGAGAGCATTGCTGTTGTGTAGAATGTCTCAGAAAATGTAAGAGTATTTCCAAAGCTTTGAGGGCTAATGTAATGTGTTCTGTTGACTTGCCTGTTGCCTGTTAATGTCTTCTAAGTTTCACAGATGTAGAAGAGTTTTTGTATTTTGGACTTGGAACTGATTTAAGACTTCTGTTATATGGATGGACATAATTTTGCTATGGTGAGATGAATGTGTTAAATGTTTTTGTGATGTGATTTTGGGGTTGTCAAAGGGTGGGATGTCATGGTTGGAACTGTGTCCCCCCAAAAATGTGTGCAGCCACATGGCTGGGATGTGGTTCCCAGTGTCTCGGGACTGTCCTGGTTTTGCTAATCTGTATGTTAAAGGATTAGGGTGGGGCTGTAAATTCCTGCTGTAGGGGGAGTTTCTCTGGAGTATGGCTTGCCCCACCCTTAATGCTTTTAGCTTGCAAGGAATAAAAGGAAAAAGAAACAAAGGACAATTTGAGAACCTCGCTACCATCAAGCAAGCAGCACCGGGAGCAGAGCGCGTCTTTCAGACCAGAGGTTCTTGCGTCAGAACGCTCCCTGGACAAAGACTGATGCAATACCGGACTTTCCTCCAGAGCACACACCCGGAATATGGACTTGCAACCTACCAGACTGTGTAAGAATAAATCTTTCTTTGTTAAAGCCATCCACTCTGCGGTATTTCTGTTAGAGCAGCCCTAACTGACTAAAACACACATAAAAACATTACTACATGACAACTCACACCTATCAATAATTGCACTGAACACAAATTTACTAAATTCACCCATAGAGACAATGACAATGTATTTTAAAAAAGGCTCTATTGATAAGCTGTCTACAGAAGACACACTTCAGAAACAGTTAAATTTACTGAAAATCAAAGTATATAATAATTGTGCACTCAACAGTTACCAAAAAAGAGCAGAAATGGCAACACCAATCTCAGATAAAATAGACTTTAATACAAAATCTGCCATAATAGAGAAAGGCAGGGATGGTCCATCATGAAGACATGACCATAATAAATAACTATATACCCAATAAGAGGGTTCCAAAATACATAAAACACTTTAACTGCACAAAAGAGAGAAATTGGCAGTTCCATAATAACAGCAGGAGATCAACACATCACTCAAGGTAAAATACAGGGTGTCTAGACACAAACTCAGCAAAGAAAGGTCTAAAGGCCACAATCATCCAGCTTGACCTCAGACATATATAGAGCACTCCACCAAACCGCTACAAACTACACATTGTTTTCTAATGTGCTCTCCAGAATAGAGTACATCTTAAGCCACAAAAAACCCTCAACAAAATCCAAAATATTGAGATAATGCAAAGTGTCTTCTCTGCTCACAATGCCTACAAAGTAGAAATTAGCAAAAGGAAGAGCAAGAACAAAAAATCAGTTCCATGGAAACGGAAAGACTTACTGCTTAAAAAATATTGGTTAATAGAAGAAATCAAAGAGGAAATCAAAAAAGTTCATGGAATAAAAACACATTATATACCAAATCTGTTAGGACACAGCAAAAGCAGTAATCAGAGGTTAATTTATAGCATAGACACACACATCAAAAAAGAAAGGGACAAAATAAAAATAATAGTCACACATCTTGAACAGAGAACAATAAAAGCAGCCCGTAGCCACCAGATGAGAGGAAATAATTAAAATCAAAGAAGAAATAAAGGAAAGTCATTAGAAGAATGATAGCAATAATTAACAAAACCAAAACTTGGTTCTTAGCAAGGATCAAGGAAATTACCAGGAGGCGGAGCCAGAATGGCATGCTAACCACACATCTCCTTGACTCCCTCTGACAACTAAGGCCTAGAAAATTAATTAACTCAGAACAGTGTGGACACTCTGGGAGCCCCAAGATTAGCTGTAGTTTTGTGAGATTGGACTGGGGAAGAGAAAAACTATCTTTGTTGATGGTGACACAGCAGCACAGTGAGTCTCACTTCTGACAAAGCAGCCGAGAGGCTTATAGAGCTCGCACTGGTGTAACACTGGAGAAGCTGAACAGCTTTTTGATGACATGAAGGCAACAATCAATACCTAACCATTTAAAGAAGCACACCCCCATGGCTCCAGAAAACTCCCCCCAAAAAGAATAAAAAAACTTCCTGGATGAAGAAGCTTTCCTGACCTTATCAGAGGTAAAATACAGAAGAATTACGTATAGGGCCATTATAGAGATTAAATAAAGTGCAGCTGAACAAAACAAAAAAATTAAGCAAGCTATGTGAACTGCTAGAACATCAATAATCTGAAATTCAGCAGACCAATAATAAAATTTCATTGCAGAGCTGAAAGAGCAGGACTGAGGAAATGGAATGCAGAATTAGTGAGCTTGAAGATAAAGCAACTGATACCAGCATTTATGAGACCAGAGAAAAGAATCAAGAAAAATGAAGAAGCAGAGGATGGAGTCAACATGGAGGACTAGATACATGTTTCCTTAATTCCCTCTGAAAACTAAGCTCTGGATTGACAATTAAATGGAGCTTTCTGGACACCCAGGGAGCCCTAGGACATGACGTAGGGCTGCCAATTTGGACAACATGTAACTGAACGGGAAACTTTCTCTTTTGCTGACCCTGCCCTTATTGAATGGCCAGTTCTTACAGACTGAAGGTAACTGCTATTTTTAACCCTTTTTTTTCTTTTTGTTAACTAGTGGCAGTGGTTGAGCTAACTGGCAGCAAAGTTCAGACACACTGATGACATGATCAATGAGCAAAATAGCTACACTTTGAGAGCCCAGCTCTGCACTTAGAACACCACGGCTCCTGCCCCCCTCTTACAAACCTCCACCATTGATTTGGCTGTTTCACAACAGGTGGGACGGTTCGTGTGGGATGCCATCTTGTTAAACTGAGAGGTAGAGGTACCCAAATGGATGCCTCTGCAGGGGCCAATTTCCAGGAAGGGAGCTAGTGCCAGACCAGGGAGTGCTTTTCCAGCAGAAAAGTTATGTTTAGCACAGAGTCATCTTACAGGTGAGGCTCAGCAGTGAAAGACAGCAGAACTGTAGCCTTTCTGTACTTTGAACTAGATCACAGCATCTGGAGATGGATATAGCGATGCCTCCATTGCCAACTGGAGAGAGGGCCTGCACGCCTAACAGTGTGACTGAGTTTGGAAGCTGTTATAGCTTTTACCTTTCAAAATAAGACTACTTACAGAAACAACTGGGGTGCAACCTTACAGCGTCTCTTCCAGCTTTTACTGACCCACAATATAGGGTCAGCTTATAGACCCCAGTAACTCCATAAGTAGGGAAGTGTCCTTCCTAGCCAGAAAGTGGAGCCTGGTACCCTAGAGATTCCACTGGGTCAAGTCACTGGGGTACATAGAGGTGACTGGTGATCAACTCTCTTCTCAGACTGTGCTCCAACTCCTGTTAAGGCAACACCAGAGAAACTAAATAGCCTCTACATGCCCAAAGAGCAACAAACTTTGGCCAGATACTTAAAGAAGAATCCACGCATGGCTCCAGAAAGCTACCAAAAGAAGAATCAAGAAATTCCCAGATGAAGAAGCCTTTCTGAAACTGTTGGAGATCAAGTACAAAAGAATTATATATAGATTGTATATTATATAATTATATCTATAAAATTATATATATTATATAAACTATACAACATTCAGGAGAGCAAAATAAAAAATTAAGCAAGCTATTCGAACTGATGGAACACCAGCATACTGAAATCCATCAGATCAATAACAAAATTAAAGAATTAGAAGACAATTCAAAGCCAAGAGAACAGAATTGAACAAATTGAAAATAAACTTTTTGACTTGGAAGAGGGAGTGACACACACCACTACTTGTGAGGGGAAATCAGAGAGAAGAAACAAGAACAACAAAAAAGCATTAAGAAACGTGTGGGACTCTATCAAGAGAAACAATCTATGATTAACTGGAGTTCCTGAACCAGAAAGGACATCTAAAAACACAGAGTACTGTTGTTGACTGACTGACAGGAAATTATGAAAGAAGAGAACATAGAAATCCAAGATGCATATCGAGCACCACAAAATTTAGACACCAAAAGAAAGACACCAAGACATATTAGAATAAAGTTTAACAAAATGAAAACTAAGCAGAAACTCTTAAAGATAGCAAGAATCAAAGTAAAGCTAACATTCAGAGGGAAGCCCTGCAGGTTTTCATCTGACTTCTCAGCAGAAATGATGGCTGGCACAGATGCAGTAGGATGACACATTCAAAGCCTTCAAGGAGAAAAACTTCCAACCGAGAATTATATATCCTGCAAAACTATCTTTCATGTATGAAAATGAAATTAAGACATTCACAGATAAACAGAAACTCAGAGACTTTGTAAAAACCAAACCAAAGCTACAAGAAATACTGAAAGAAGCTCTTGGCTTAGAAGAACAAAACTATTAACTCTACATTTTGGGAGGCAATACAGGACACATTATCCAGAAACTAGTCAGGGAAGGCACAAAATTCAATCAAAGCTATAATACTATGATATTATCACATTAAAAAGAAGGATATACTACAGTAGTTATCATCCTTTCAGATGGAGAGGTAGTTAGTGACATATGCAGAAGTTAAAATAGGGTTTAAACATAGATTATTAAGAGGAATCACAGGGGTAGCCACAACGCATAATAAAGAGGCAGCATATCAAGATGAGAAACGCAATACAGGGGTCTCAACAAACACAAAACCAACACTGAAAAGGGTGAAAAATCATCTCATAAAGAAGAATGTCCCAGAACAACAGAGAAAACATCAACACAAAATCATACATCAAAACAATGACACTAAATACATACCTATCAATAATTACATTGAATGTAAATGAACTGAGCCCTCCAGTACAGAGACAATGAATGACGTCTTGGATCAAAAGACATGACCCGTCTATATTTTGCTTACAAGAAACTTACCTTAGACTTAAAAGATATGAATAGACTGAAAATTAAAGTGTGGAAAAATGTATATTAAGCTAACTACATAAAGATGAGCAGATGTGGCAATAATAATGTCAGATAAAATAGATTTTAATGTAAAATCTACCATCATGGACAAGGATGGTCACTATTTACTGCTCAAACGTTCAATACACAAACTGGACTTAACAATATTATATATTTATGTACTCAATATTAAAGCATCTAAATACATAGAAGAAACACTGACTATATTGAAAAATGAGACTGATCATTCCACAATAATAGTGAGAGACATCAACACTCCACTTTCAGTATTGGACAGACCTTCTAGAAGAAAAGCTCGATAAAGACGCAGAAGATCTTCTTGCAACAATGAACCAAGTAGACCTCATCAACATTACAGAACTTTCTCCAGTGTGCATGGAACAGTTTCAAGAATAGACCATGTGTTACAACATAAAGCAAATCCCAACAAAATCCAAACCGTCTGCTCAGACAATAAAGCCGTAAAAGTTGAAATCAGTAGCAGAAAAAACAGAAACTGTACAACATCTTGATCAAAAATCCATGGGTTATATAGAAGGAATTAAGAATGAAATAAAGAAATTTATGGATACAAATGATACTGAAAACACTACCAGAACACATGGGATACAGCAGAAGCAGCACTCAGGGGGCAGTTTATCTCTATAAATGCACACATCTGGAAGGAAGAAAGAACCCAAACCAAAGAATTAACCCTACAGCTTGAATAAGTAGAGAGACAGCAACAGAGGAACCCCTCAGTCACTCACCAGAAAAAAACAGATGATAAATGTTAAAGCAGAACTAAAAGAACTGACAATAGAAGAACAATTGAAAAAATTGATAAGACCAAAAGCTAGTTCTTCAAAAAGATCAACAAAATTGACAAACCATTGGCTAAACTCACTAAAGAAAAACAGGAAACTAATAACCCAGATAAGAAATGAAATGAGAGGTGTCACAACAGATCCAACAGAACTCAAAAACATCATAACAGAATGCTATGAAAGACTGTACTCTAATAGATATGAAAACCTAGAGAAAATAGACAAATTCCTAGGTTCATATCACCTACCAAAATTACCACAAGGTGAAGCAGAACAACTTTAAAAACCCAACACAAAGGAAGAGATTGAAAAAGTCATCCAAAACTACCAACCAAAAAAAAAAAAAACCCGGCCCAGATGGCTTCACTGCAGAATTCTACTAAGCTTTTAGAGAAAAGTTAATTCCAATACTACTGAGACTATTTCACAGTGTAGAAAGTGATGGGATACTCCCAAATTCATTATACGAAGACAGCGTAACCCTAATACCAAAGCCAGGGAAAGATTAAACAAAAAAGGACTACAGACCAATATCACTCATGAACCTGGATGCAAAAAATCTTCAACAAAATCCTTGCCAGCAGAATTCAAAAATATATCAAAAAAATAATCCATCATGACTAAGTTTGATTCACATCAGGTATGCAAGTCTGGTTCGACATCAGAAAAACAATTAAGGTGATCAACAACATAAATAACAACAAAAGATAAGAATCACCTGATATTGTCAACTGATGCAGAAAAGGCACTTGGCAAAGTCCAACACCATTCATGTTAAAAATTCTCAGCAAGGTAGGAATAGGTGACAAATTCCTCCGTGCAATAGGGGCATCTATGCAAAGCCAACTGCCTACATCATCCTGCATGGAGAGAGTCTGAAAAAATTCCTTTTGAGAACTGGAACTAGACAAGGATGTCCACTCTCACCTCTCCTATTCAACATCGTACTGGACGATCTTGCCAGAGCAATGAGACAAGTCAAAAAAATAAAAGGCATCAGCATTGGCAAAGAAGAAGTAACAATATCCCTATCTGCAGATGATATGATTGTATATGCAGGGAATCCTAAAGAATCCATTAGTAAACTACTCAGACTGATAGAAGAATTCAGCAAAGTCTCAGGAGACAAGATAAACATAAGTAAATCAGTAGGATTCCTTTGTACCAACAAAGTGGTAATTAAAGAAGAAATCACCAAATCGATACCATTTACTATAACTACCAAGATAAAATACCTAGGAATAAATCTAACTAGAGAAACAAGAGACCATTATAAAGAGAACTATAAGATCTTACAAGAAACTAAGAGAGACTTATGCAAATGGAGAAACCTACACTGCTCATAGATAGGAAGGGTTAACATTGTGAAAATGTCTGTTTTATCCAAAGCAATCTACCATATAATGCAAATCCAATACAAACTCCAGTGACCTTTTTTAATGAAATGGAGAAACAAATTCCCAACTTTGTTTGGAAAGGGAAGAAACCTCAGATAACAAAGCACTACTGAGGAAGTAGTTGAAACAGCCTGGTACTGGTACAAAAAGAGACATATAACCAATGGAACAGAGTTGAGACCCCAGAGATGCCACCGTCCTCCTATGAACAGCTGATGTTTGACAAAGGCCCTACAAGTTTAAACTAAGGTAAAAATAGTGCTGGCAAAATTGGATCTCCATCTGCAAAAAATTGAAACAATTATCATACCTTTTCCAAAACTAGCTCAAATTGGATAAAAGACTTAAATATCACATCTAAAATGATAAAATTTATCCTCCCAAAAATAGGATCAACAATGGAAGTTTTAATACACAATGTAGACAGACTTCAAAATCTGGCAAACAAAGCATGATCAACAGAAGATAAAATAGATAAATGGGAACTGCTAAGAATCAAACACTTTCACTCATCCAAAGAGTTTAACAAAAGAATTATAAGACCACCTACAGAATGGGAAAAAATATTTAGCAACTATGTTTCAGACTATGTCTGATCTCCATAATCTGTATGATACTACAAAATGTCAACAAGAAAAAGATAAATCATCCAATTAAGCAATGGACAAAGGAGATGGACAGACACTTCTCTAAAGAGGATATCCGGGCAGCCAAGAGACATGTGCAGAATTGCTCACAAACATTAGCTATTAAAGAAATTCAAATCAAAACTACGATGTCATCTCACTCCAACAAGGTTGGCATGATCCAAAAAAACACAAAACAACAAATGCTGTAGAGGCTGTGGAGAAATCAGAACTCTCCTACACTGCTGGTGGGATTGCAAAATGGTACATCCTCTTTGGGAAACAATCTGGGGCTTCCTTAAAAAGCTAATAATAGGTATACAATTTGACCCAGTATTCCCACTATTTGGAATATATCCTACAGTATCAAGGGCAGTCACACAGAGACATGCACCCAAACGTTTATTTCAGCACAGTCTACAATAGCAAAAAGATGGTAGAAAACATCTCATAACTTGGTTTCAATTGGAAAACATTTTGTTGAGCAAAATTAGTCAGCAGTACACAGACAAACACTGTATGAGACATAAAAACAGACTTATGTACAGAAGACTTTTGAATGGCTACAAGGTAGGGGAGGGAGGGAGACAGAAGGCTTGTTACAGATTAGAGGTTGATAGAAATTTGAGTGGATGAAGTCAACGACAGCACACATTAGAAGGAAGATCTGTTTTAACTGGACTTCAACATAACACAATTACTTCTCCCATCTTAACCCAATAATGCAAGGACAGAGTAGCAGGGTTGGGAGTCTGGAGACCATGCACTCTGGGAACATCGAGGCCAATTGTTGTACCTAACATATTGCTAAGAGAGTCTACTCCACCTCGTACTGGTGAGTAGCATCTGGGGTCTTAAAAGCTAGCAAGCTGCCCTCTGAGGTACATCAAATGATCCCAACTCAGGAGGAACAGATGATCACCAAGGACCAAAACTACGTGGGGGAAGGAGAACCCAGAAGACAGAAAGACTCACATGAGTGGGTGACTACATCAACATGTAAACAGAAGAACCTGCCTGGCCACCACCAGTGACAGCCGTGAGGGGGCTTACAAAGCTGAGTCTCAGTGGTAACACAGGAATAAAAAAGGCTGCACTCTGAGAACTCCACTAATAGACTGCAATTGATAGTCCAAAAGCCGCAGAGTTCTCCTTTGAGCATGGGCACTGGATCTGATGCTGCCCCTGTTCATAAATCATTATTGAGGTTAATGCCTCGGACAGGAATAGATTGGACTCAGGGACACAGAGTGACCATATTGTGTGTACACTTTATGGCTCTATGCATCTACAGGATGTAGTCCTACTGGTGTCTTACTAGAGGGGAATGGAGAGGATGGAGAAGGGGGGACAGGAAATTGTTAAGAGGATATGACATGTATAGAACAGAAAGAAGGAGTGTGCTGTCACCGGGCAAGGAGAGCAGAAGGAGCTGCACATAGGCAGGCATGTGAATTTAAACTGGATTGTACACTTTTACTTCATCACAATAAATAAAAAAAGGCAGAAGCATTAAGAAGCATGTGGGACTCTATAAAGAAGAATAATGTACAAATAATTAGGATTGCTGAACAGAGGGTAATAGTAGAAAATAGAGAGAATTGTTAAAGAATTGCTGACAGAAAACGTCCCTGACATCATGAAAGAAGAGACTCCACAAAAGATGTACCTGCCAAAGAAACCAAGATACAGTATAATCAAGCTTAATAAAATGAAGTTAAGTAGATACACAGAAATTAAAGGTTGGTTTAAACTTAGAACATTAAGGGGAAACAAAAGGGTAGCCACGAAGCAAACTAACAAAACAAGAAACAATACAGGGGTCTCAACAAATGCAAAACCAACATTAAAAATTATGAAAAGAAACCCATAAAGAAAAACAACTAAGAACAGAATACTAAGTGGAACAAAGAAAATGGCAACAACAGAAACATAAAAACACCAAATGACAGCACTAGATACATATCTATAAACAATGACATTGAATGTAAATAGACTGCTCCTCCTCTTGCTTCTGGAATCATCAAATTGTCCAACACCTCAGCTGTCATCTGGAGGTCTGAGATCTGTCTTTGCTTGTTTTGTTTGTTGTTCAGTGAGTTAGTTGCTGGGGAGTAAATCTAACCATCTACTCACTTCACTATCTTGTTCAATTCTACTTTTAAATCTTTGGGGTTTTTTTGGTTATACATTAGGTAAAGATTTATGGAGCAAATTAGTGTCTTATCAAACAATTAATGCACTTATTTGTTTAGTGACGTTTATTGGCAACCCCATACATGTGTCAATACTTTTTCCTTCTCAACTCTGGGTTTCCCATTACCAGCTTTCCTGTTCCCTGCTGCCTTTTTGCCCTTGCCTCTGGGCAGGTGTGCTTATTTAGTCCCCCCCTTTTTTTTCTGGCCTCATCTAATATTTGGTTGAATGGTCTTTTAAATCTCTTAACTGCTTCTTGGAGACTGTGCGAGTCCTCTCCTCTGAGTTCCACCTCCGGTATGGATTTTTACTGCTCATAGATGTGCAGCACAGCTATTGGACACTGCTCTTCTGGGATGAGAACTCATATGTCTATTTCTTCATAAGTTTGTTTCCTCATTTTCCTCCTTATATAACCCAAAGAAATGGTGAACTATCTACACTCATAGAAATATTTTATTTTTGATCTCACTCCTTATTGATCATTCTAACAGGCAGAGAATTCTAGGTACAAGTCCAGTTTCTACAGAATTTTTGAAGACCCTAATCTTTTGCTTTTTATCATCCAACATTGCTCATGACAATTCTGATATCACTTTAGTTTTTGTTCCTTTGATCTGCTATTGCAGTTGTTTACATATTTATATGATTTCCCTTTATCTGCAGTAAACTAGTGTCTCACTGATACATTCAGATGTGGATCTTTACTCTTGGAGATGACACCACATGTGTCCTTTCACTCCAGAGTTATGTCTGTCTTTGATTCCAGAAAATTTCTTATATATTCTTTTCTAATTTCCTCCATTGAAATATTTCTGCTCTCACTGTCCAAGACTCACTTTGATTAGATACTGGTCTTTCTAGATAAACCTTTTACATCTCAAATATTTTTCTGTCATATTGTTCTGTATCTTTTTCTCCACATTTCTGTAGAATTTCAAGTTTCAGTCAAGCATGTTTTCTAATCCTTTGACTGAAACTTAAAACTCAGGAGAATATTGTTATTTTTTAATTCTTTTTAGAACAGTTAGCTCTTGTGCTATGATTTCACATCTCAAAATACCTTGAGTTTGTCCATTACAATTTATTTTTAAAGTCCTTTTCTATTCTCTTGACTTACCTCTGGGGTTATTTGTCTGTTTTATTTTAGTCTCTTTTGTTTTGCTTCTCCTTGATGTTTGGAGTGGCAGCCAAGGAGTTGGACTGTTCAGATCTTCCTTCAAGAAACAGCCTGCTGCGGGGAGTGTAGTTGCCTGAACAGCCAGAAGCCGCTGAACATTTGCAATCTGCCACAGACCTACTGCTGCTTGCTTTCAGTAGTCCACTCACCATGAGGATATTTGTTCTGATCTTAACAATTTTCCTTCTACTGTACCAAAGTCCTTCAGGTAAAAATAGACTCTCAGAAATAAAATAGATTCTTCAGAGGATGGGAGGTGGGGGAAAAGCCTCATCAAGAAAATATTCTTTCAGGGTTCAGCAACCTTTCAGTCTTTCACTTTTTGCTCTCATTAAGACCATGAGTAAAATGGAGTAAAGGTGATCCTTACATATGAGGTCCAACAGTTAAGTTCACCAACTTAGGTGCTACATACCTCGTGTCATGGTTGGAATTGTGTCCCCACAAAAATGTGTGCAGCCACGTGGCTGGGATATGGTTCCCAGTATCTTGGGACTGTCCTCCATTGTGTGGTTTTTCTAACCTGTATGTTAAAAGATTAGGGTGGGGCTGTGAATTCCTGCTGTGGGGGGAGTTTCCCTGGAGTATGGCTTGCCCCACCCTTAATGCTTTTAGCTTGCAAGGAATAAAAGGAAAAAGAAACAAAGGACAATTGAGAATCTCGCTACCATCAAGCAAGCAGCCCCGGGAGCAGAGCGTGTCCTTCAGACCAGAGTTTCTTGCCTGAGGACTCTCCCTGGACAAAGGCTGATACAATACCGGACTTTCCTCCAGAGCCGACAAGAGGAAAGTCTTTCCCTGGAGCGGACACCCTAAATATGGACTTGCAACCTACCAGACTGTGTAAGAATAAATCTTTCTTTGTTAAAGCCATCCACTCTGTGGTATTTCTGTTAGAGCAGCCTAGCTAACTGAAACACCTCGTTTCTGAATATTACTACAATCATCTTTAATATAATCTCCTAGGAAGCTGTGCACTGATGCCAGTACCTAGTCCACCCTTCAAAGCAATTTTGGAACACTTTCTGGAACAGCCGTTGTGCATGGTGGCAAAGTGGCAAGTTTGTGAACTTAATTGTACAGTTTTCTGTGAGGAAGCTTTCAGCCAGTAAACAAATAACTGTATTGGAACCCCCTCTCTACACACCTGATCAGGCTACCAATGACTTTTCTTTACCTGAAGATAAAGGAAATGTTGAAAGGAAGACAATTTTGACGACATTCAGGCCATCAAGTGTAATGCAAAGACTGCTCTGATGGCCATTTCAGAAAGAGTTCCATAACTGCTTTGAAGAGTGGATTAAGTGCTGGTGTTTGTCCATAGCTTCCCAGGGGGAATACTTCTAAGGTAACTGTATTCCGCAATTAGGTATGTAGAGCTTTTTCTACGGTAAGTTTGCAAACTTAATTGACACACTTCATATATCTCCTGGAAGCAAAGGTCAAGGAGCCAATCAACTAAAATCAATCGTAGGTATGTTAGATATCATAAGAGATTCAGTATAACTTGGTTTACCATGGAATGTTTTTACTTTTTAGTATATATTTATTGCTCTACATACAAATTGAATAGCAAACCTATATTCACCCTTTTGTATTCGATTTACTCAGACTGTAAGACACAAAATGGGATTTTGATTCCTGTTTTGCCACTAGGGATCCCAGCCTGCAGAGTGGTTAAGCACTAACTGAAAGGTAGGTGGTGAGAAACTCTCAGCTGCTCCTGTTGAGAAAGATGTAGTGGTCTACTTCCATAAAGATTACAGTCTTAAAACTCTGTACAACAGTTCTATTCTGTTTAACAGGTCTCTATGAGTAGGAATTGACTTGACAGTAATACTTTGTTTTGTTGCTTCTAAGTTGTATGATTTTATGACAGTAAATTTCCTTCTCTGGGGCCTTAATTTCCCATATCTAAAGATATCTGGACTAGATTTGCTTGGAATTTAGTCTAGCATTTTAATGTCAGTACTCTCTTTGTATTCCAGGGTTTGAATCACCTAGATTGTTCTATAAATGCCTTTTTAGTAACTGGTTTCTTAGAATCAGGGTCATAAAAGTTTCATATATTTCATTTGGTTGTTTGTCTCCAAGATCTCTTTTACAGATGGAGTTCCTTCTCTGAAGCTTTGGTGGCAAGTGTTTAAGAACTGAGCTGCTAAACCAAAAAGTTGGTACCTGAGGCAGTTCTACTCTATCCTAGAGGGTCACTATGAGTCAGAATTAGCTCGATGGCAAAGCTTTTTTTATTTTTTGGTTCCCATTCCACCTATAAAATACTGTGTCAGAATTTAAACCTGAATCTTGGCAAGTCTCTAGATCTTACTATGGATAGTAGAGGACATAAAGGACTCTACTAAATAACACCCAAGGATGCAATATCTCAGATTCAGAATGCAGAATAGTCTACAATCCAAAACCCCAAGCCAAACCCATTGCTATAAAGTC
Source organism: Heterohyrax brucei (assembly GCA_028571685.1). Classification (NCBI taxonomy): domain Eukaryota; kingdom Metazoa; phylum Chordata; class Mammalia; order Hyracoidea; family Procaviidae; genus Heterohyrax; species Heterohyrax brucei. The sequence continues at coordinate 36,582,183 of CM053160.1, read as the reverse complement.
TGTGTCAGCTCATAGAGCCCTATGACCCAACAGCTATGAACTCAGCTGCTAACCATAAGGTCTTCTGTTCAAATTCACCTGCCACTCCTTGGAAATCCTACTGGGCAGTTATATTTGATCCTATACGGTGACTATGAGCAGATATTCTATATGACTGTTGTTTTAGTCAGCTAGGGCTGCTCTAACAGAAATACCACAATATGGGTGGCTTTAACAAAGGAAGGTTTATTCTTACACAGTCTGGTAGGCTACAAGTCCAAATTCCGGATGTCCACACCAGAGGAAGCTTTTTCCCCTTGTCAGTTCCAGAGGAAAGACCAAGTATTGTATCAGTATTTGTCCAGGGAGCAGGAACCTCAGGTTTGAAGGACGTGCTCTTCTCCCAGTGCTGCTTGTTTGATGATGTGAGGTTCCCAATTCTCAGCCTGCTTCTCCTTCCTTTTGTCTTTTGCAGGATGAAAGGATTAAGAGTGAGGCAAGCCATACTCCAGGGAAACTCCCTTTACAGTGGAGCAGGAAGGCGATCCTATGAAGGGATTTAAAGGCCCCACCCTAATCCTTTAATATGCAGCATAGGAAGACCACAAAATGGAGGACAATCACAATATACTGGGAATCATGGCCCAGCCACACGGCTACACATATTTTTGGGGGGACACAATTCAATCCATGACAACAGTATAATCCATCATTTTTTGTGCTGTGTTTGTTTCCCTCTGTATTACTCTCAGATTTAAATTTTACAAAGTGCTTGTAGTAGATGATCACATATATAATCTCTGCCTTCACAATAAAACCTGAATTGTTACTGTTATGTGCCTTTGAATGAGTTCTGCCTCATGGCAACACTGTGCACAACAGACTGAAATACTGCCTGGTCTTGCACCATGTCCACAATCGTTTTTATGCTCACACCCATCATTGGAGCGACTGTGTCAATCCATCTGGTTGAAATCTTCCTCTTTTTTGCTGACGCGCCACTCTACCAACAATGATGTCCTACTCCCAGTACTGATTCCTCCTGACCCGTCCAAAGTATGTAAGACGCAGTCTTACCATCTTTGCTTCCAAGGAGCACTCTGGTTGTGCTTCTTCCAAGAGAAATCTGTTCTTTTGGCAGTCCTGAGTATGTTCAATATTCTTCTCGAACACCATAGTTTAAAGGCATCAGTTCTTCTTCTGTCTTCCTTTTTCATTGTCCAGCTTTTGCATGCATATGATGTGTTTGAAATACCATGGCTTGTATCAGGTAACACCTTTACTTTTCAATACTTTAAAGGGATCCTTTGCAGTAGATTTCCCTGGTACAATGTGTCTTTAAAAAAATAATAATTTTTTAAAGTTTTGTTTTTTGTGATTAAGTGAAAGTTTACAGTCCAAGTCAATTTTCTGCATAAAATGCTGAGCACCCACCTTTCTGCACCTCTATCTGCTCTCCTCACCCTGCAACAGCACTCTTCTTTTCTGCTCTTTACTTCCGGTATCCACTCAACCAACATTTGCCCACGCCTCACCACCCTCTCCTCTTCTGTCTAAAAGGAAACCAGTAGGATAGCCTCATATATATATTAAACCATAAAGTACACACACCACCTGTATCACTGTGTCCCCAAGTTCAGTTCATTCTTTGCAGTGTTGACTTCCATACTTGTTTCAGATCTGGGCTGAGAACAAGTCTAGGGTCCATGTTCCCGGTGACCCTCCAGGTTGTCAGACCATCAAATCTGGTTTGTCAATAGCGTTCTTGACCTGCACACTTCTTTTCCTCATGCTACGTCAGGGACTCTACATTGTGTTCCCTGTCATGGCTGTCTTTGGTGGTGGCTGGGCACCATCTAGTTCTTCTGTTCTCCTGCTGATATAATCTCCCACTCATATGGGTCCTTCTGTGTCTTGGGCTCATTTCTCCTTGTATCTTTGACATGCTCATTTGTCATCTATTCCAAGTGGGTTGTGATCAGTTGACATTCCTCAGATGGTAGTTTTCTGGCTTTTAAGAATCCAGACACCACTCACCAATATAGGGTACGAAGACTATCTAGGCAAAAGATTAGTTATGCCATAGGATCTCAATGTCCCTTGAAAACATGGTCCCTAGACTCCTGTCCCTGCTACTCTGTCCTTTGAAATGTTGGGTTGAATTTATAAAACCTTGTAACTTATGGTGTAGTCCAGTTATGCTCACTTGACTTGTACTGCATGCTGTCACTCCCTTTATCTAACTGGATTTCTGTTGACTATCTAGTCTACTAGTCCCCACCCTTGTAGCCATCAAAGAATATTTTCTTCTGCGGATCTTAAGTCTTTGTAATAATAATCTGATACAATATTTGTCCTTTTGAAGTTGACTGATATCATTCAGCATAATGTCTTCCAGATTATCACAGGTTATACTTCCTAAAATCATCATTGTTCTTTATCATTACACAAGTGTTCCACTGTCTATGTATACCACAGTTTTTTAATCCATTTATCTGTTGAAGGGCATCTAGACTGATTCCATCTTTTCGCTATTGTGGACAGTGCTGCAATAAACATTCATGTGCATGTATCTGTTCATTTGACAGCCCTTATTTCTCTCTGTAAGATACATTTCAAGTAGTGGGGTTGCTGGATCATTCAGCATTTCTATCTCTGGGTGTTTAAGAAAGCACCAAGTTGCTTTCAAAAGAGATTGTACCATTTTACATTCCCACACAGCAGTGTCAGAGAGTTCCAATCTCTCCACAGCTTCTCCAACATGCTATTTTAAGGGGTTTTTTTGGATTAATGTCAACCTTGTTGGGATGAGATGATGTCTCATCAAAGCTTTGATTGGGATTTCTCTCATGGCTAGAGATTGTGAGCATTTCTTCCTGTGTCTTTTAGCTGCCTTGGATATCTTCTTTGGAAAAGTATCTGTCCATATCCTTTGCCCATTGGGTTATTTGTCTTCTTCTTATTGGTATTTTGTGGTAAACTGTAGATAATGGAAATGAGATGTTGATCAGATACATTGTTGCCAAATATTTTTTCCCATTCTGTAGGCAATCTCTTTACTCTCTTGATAAAATCTTTGGATGAGCATGAGTGTTTGATTTTTAGTAGTTCCATTTATCTATTTTGTCTTCTGTTGGTTTTGCATTGTTAGTAAGATTTTGTATTCTGTTTAAGCTGTGTATTAGAGCTTCCATTGTTGTGAAATGTGTCTTTTGATATCTTGAGTGTTGGCTTCCATGGGTGCTGATTGTAGAACCAAGTAAAATGAAATCCTTTACCGCCTCAGCCCTTTCTCCATTTATCATGATGTTGCTTACCGGTCATTTGTAAGGATTTTTGTTTTCTTGGTGCTGAGGTGCAATCTATACCAAAGGCTGTGGTCTTTCATCTTCATCAGTGCTTCAATCCTCTTCACTTCCAGCAAGCAAGATTGTGTCATCAGCATAACACAGGTTGTTAATGAGTCTTCTTCCAATCTTGATGCCTCATTCTTCTGTCCAGCTTCTCCGATTATTTGCTTAGCATACAGATTGGAAAAGAATGGTGAAACAATACCTAATACAGACCCTTCATGACTTTAAATCATGCCGTGTCCCTTTGTTCAGTTCACACACGTTCCTCTTTATCCAAGTACAGATTTCTTGAAAGCATCATTTAGTGTTCTGGATTTCTCATTCTCCACGATATTATTAATAATTTGTTATGATCCACACAGTCAAATGCCTTTACTCAGTCAATGAAACATAGGTAAACATCTTCCTGGTATTCTGATTTCAGCCAAGATCCATCTGTCATCAGCAATGATATCCCTGGTTCCACGTCCTCTTCTGAATTTGGCTTGAATTTCTGGCAGTTCCTTGTCAATACACTGTTGCAATCTCTTTTGAATGATCTTGAGCAAACTTTTACTTGCATGTGATATTAGTGACCTATTCCATAATTTACACACTCGGTTTCCCTTTCTTGAGAACAGGCATAAATATGGATGTCTCCCAGTTGGTTGTCCAGGTAGTTGTCCTCCACATTTCTTAGCATAGGTGAGTGAGCACTTGCTGAATTACATCCATTTGTTGAAACATCTCAGTTAATATTCCATCAATTTTGGAGACTTCTTTTTTTGCCAATGCCTTCCATGTAGCTTTGACTTTTTCCTTCAGTACCATAGGTTCCTGATCGTATGCTACCTTTGAAGTGGCTGAACGTCAACCAGTTCTTTCTGGTGTAATGAGTCTGTGCATTCGTTCCATATTCTTTTGATGCCCCCTCAGCAATTCAATATTTTCTTTGTAGAATTCTATTGCTACTTGAGGCTTGAATTTATTCTTCAGTTCTTCTTACTTGGGAAATGCCAAACATGTTCTTCCCTTTGGATTTTCTATTTCCAGCTCTGTGAATATGTCATTATAATACTTTGTTTTGTCTTCTCGAGCTGCCCTTTGAAATCTTCTGTTTGGTTCTTTTATTCTTCATTCCTTCCTTTTTCTTTAGCTGCTCGACTTTTGATAGTTTCAGAGTCTCCTCTGACATCCAATTTGGCATTTTCTTTCTTTCCTGTCTAATGATCTCTTGCTTTCATCATGATTGATGTCTTTGATGTCATTCCATAATTTATCTGGTCTTTGGTCATTAGTGTCCAATATATCAGATCAGATAGTGAGATGTTCTCTAAACTCAGGTGGGATACACTTAAGGAAATATTGTGGCTCTCATGGACTTATTAAAATTTTTTTCAGCTTCAATTTGAACTTGCATATGAATAACTGATGGTCTGTGCTGCAATCAGCACCTGGTTTTGTTCTGACTGCTGATATGGAGCTTAAAAATAAATAGAACATGTAAAAACTGGTATCATAGGCATTGGTAAGCTGCAATGGACCTGCACTGGCCATTTTGAATCAGACAATAACATGGTCTACCATGAAGGGAATGAAAACTTGGAGATGAATGGTGTTGAATTCATTGTCAAAAAGAACATTTCAAGATCTTTCCTGAAGAATAATGCTGTCAGCGATAGGATAATATCTACATGTCTGCAAGGAAGGCCAGTTAATACGACCATTATTCAAATTTATACACCAACCACTAAAGCCAAAGATTAAGAAACTAAAAATTTTTACCAGCTTCTACAGTCCAAAATTGATCAAGCTTGCAATCAGGATGCACTAATAATTGTGTGTGATTGGAATGCAAAAGTTGGAAACAAAGAACAAGAATTGGTAGTTGGAAAACATGGCCTTGGTGATAGGAGTGATTACAGAGATCATGTGATAGAATTTTCCAAGACCAATGACGTATTCACTGAAAACACCTTTTTTCACCAACGCAAATGGTGACTATACACCTAGATCTCACCAGATGGAATAAGCAGGAATCAAACTGACTATATCTGTGGAAAACTGTGAATTAGGTATGGAAATTGTCATCATCCTTTCCTTTAAGGCTCAAAAGACACAAATGGCTTCCTGAATCAATCAGTATATGTATTAATGGCAGAAGTAAGCCTGAAATATCAGTCATATCAGACATATGTAAAATTCTACTGAAGATCATTCAAAAGTAGTTTTAACAGTATGTCTACATGGAACTTCCAGGAAGTTGAGACAGATTCAGAAGGGAATATCATTGCTGATGTCAGATGGATATTGGCTGACAGCAGAGGACACCAGAAAGGTATTTACCTGCATTTTAACACTATGTAAAGGCATTCAGTTGTGTGAATCAAACAAACTGTGAACGACACTACAACGAATGGGAATTCCAGAGCGCTTAATTGTGCTCATGAGGAACTAGTACATAGACCAGGAGGCAGTCATTCAAACAGAACAAAGGGGTATTCTGTGGTTTAAAGTCAGGAAAGTTTGGCATCAAGGTTGTAGCCTTTCACTGTACTTATTCAGTCTGTACACTGAGCAAATAATCTAAGAATAATAATTTTATTATTATTTCTTAATTTCTAACTGGAGAAGCCAGTCTGACATAGAGTTTCCAAATATCTTTTCCCATTCTGTAGATGTTCTTTTAATTCTATTAATAAAGTCTTTGGATGAGCAAAAGTGTTTAATTCTTAATAGATCCCATTTATCTATTTTCTGATGATTGTGGTTTGTTTGACAGATTTTGGAGTCTGTCCATATTGTGTATTAAAACTTCCATTGTTGTTCCTACCTTTTCTTGGATGAGCTTTATCGTTTTAGGTTTGATATTTAGGTCTTTTATCCAGTTGGAGTTGGTTTTTGTATAAGGTGTAAGATATGGATCTTGTTTCAGTTTCTTGCAAATGGATATCCAATGTTGCCAGCACCATTTGTTGAAGATACTATTTTTACCCCAGTGTAATGTCTTAGGGCCTTTGTCGAATATCAGTTGTTCATAGGCAGATGGTGTCATCTCTGGGTCTCAGTTCTGTTCCACTGATCGATCTGTCTGTTCTTATACCACTACCAGGCTGTTTTGACCACTGTGGCAGTGTAATATGTTCTAAAGTCAGGTAATGAGAGGTCTCCCAGTGTGTTCTGGGGCTTCTTCTCTTTCCAAACAAAATTGGTGATTTGTTTCTCCATCTCATTAAAAAATGTCACTGGAACTTGTATTGGGATTGCATTATATAAATAGATTGTTTTGGGTAAAATAGATATTTTCACAATGTTAAGTCTTCCTATCCATGAGCAGGGTAGGTTTTTCCATTTATCTAAGTCTCTCTTAGTTTTTGTAGTAAGGGCTTGTAGTTCTCTTTGTAAAGGTCTGTTATTTCTCTGGTTAGATTAATTCCTAGGTACTTTATCTTCTTAGGGGCTATCGTAAATGGTATTGATTTCATAATTTCTTCCTTAACAGTCTCCTTGTTGGTATAAAGGAATCCTACTGATTTACTTATGTTTATCTTGTATCCTGAGACTTTGCTGAACTCTTCTATCAGTTTGAGTAGTTTACGTATAGATTCCTTGGGGTTCTCTGCATATACAATCATATCATCTGCAAACAGAGAGATTTTAACTTCCTCTTTTCCAGTGCAGAACCCCTTTATTTCTTGGTCTTGTCTAATTGCTCTGGCTAAAACTTCTAGAACAATGTTGAATAGAAGAGGTGAGAGTGGGCATCCTTGTCTAGTTCCTGATCTCAAGGGAAAGTCTTTCAGTCTCTCTCCATTCAGGATGACGTGGGCAATTGGCTTTGTATAAATGGCCCTTATTGTGTTGAGGAATTTACCGTCTATGCCCATTTTGCTAACAGTTTTTAGCATGAATTGGTGTTGGACTTTATCAAATGCCTTTTCAGCATCAGTGGACAAAATCAGATGATCCTTGTCTTCTGTGTTATTTATGTGGTTAATCACATTAATTGTTTTTCTGATGTTGAACCAGCCTTGCATCCCTGGTATGAATCCCACTTGGTCATAATGGATTATTTTCTTGATATGTTGTTGTATTCTGTTGGCAAGAATTTTGTTGAAGATTTTTGCATCTAGATTCATGAGTGATATTGGTCTGTAGTTCCCTTTCTTTGTTGGGTCTTTCCCTGGCTTAGGTATCAGGGTTATGCTGGCTTCATAGAATGAGTTTGGGAGTACTCCATCCCTTTCTATACTGTGAAATAGTCTCAGTAGTATTGGAGATAACTCTTCTCCACAAGCTTGGTAGAATTCTGAAGTGAAGCCATCTGGACCCGGACTTTTTTTTGGTTGGCAGTGTTTTGATGACCTTTTCAATCTCTTCCTTTGTAATGGATTTATTAAGTTGTTCTGCTTCACGTTGTGATAATTTGGTCAGGTGGTATGAGTCAAGGAATTGGTCCATTTCCCCCAGGTTTTCAAATTTGTTAGAGTACAGTCTTTCATAGTATTCTGTCATGATATTTTTGATTTCTGTTGCATCTGTGGTGACAACCCCCCTCTCATTTATAATTGCGGTTATTTGTTTCCTTTCCTGCTTTTCTTTAGTAAGTTTAGCCAGTGGTTTGTTAATTTTGTTGATCTTCTCAAAAAACCAACTTTTGGTCTTTTCAATTTTTTCCATTGTTTTTCTATTCTCTAATTCATTTAGCTCTTCTCTAATCTTTATGATCTCGTTTCTACTGGTGCCTGAGGGGTTCCTCTGTTGTTCTCTTTCTACTTGTTTAAGCTGTAGGGTTAATTCCTTGATTTGGTTTCTTTCTTCCTTCCAGATGTGTGCATTTATGAAGATAAACAGACCTCTGAGCACTGTTTTGGCTGTATCCCATAGGTTCTGGTAGGATGTGTTTTCATTCTCATTGGAATCCATGAATTTCTTTAATTCATCCTTGATTTCCTCTGTAATCCATGTTTTCTTGAGCAAGATGTTGTTCAGTTTCCAAGAGTTCCACTTTCTATCTATGTTTTTTCTGCTATTGATTTCAACTTTTATGGCTTTATGATCTGAGAAGATGCTTTGCAGTAATTCAATGGTATGAATTTTGTTGAGCATTGCATCATGGCCTATCCACATGGTCAATTCTGGAGAATGTTCCATGTGCACTGGAGAAGAAGGTGTAGTAGTCTGCTGATGGGTGGAAACTTCTGTATATATCAATGAGGTTTAGTTGGTTAATTGTGGCAATGAGGTCTTCTGTATCTTTACTGAGTTTTTTTCTAGATAATCTGTCTAGTATTGAGAGTGGAGTGTTGAAGTCTCCCACTATTATGGTGGAGTCATCTAACTCTCTTTTGAGTGTAGTTAGTGTTTCTTCAACGTATTTAGGTTCTCTGATATTAGGTGCATAAATATTTAATATAGTTAAGTCTTGCTTGTATACTGAACCTTTCAGCAATAGTGTCCATCTTTGTCCACGATTTTGGATTTGACATTAAAATTGATTTTGTCTGAGATTAGAATTGCCACCCCTGCTCTTCTTTGTTCATTGTTAGCTTGATATATATTCTTCCAACCTTTAATTTTCAGTTTGTTCCTATCTTTAGGTCTCAAGTGAGCTTCTTACAGACAACATATGGATGGGTCATGTCTTTTGATGCAAGATGTTACTTGATGTCTCTTTACTGGAGCATTCAGTCCATTCACATTCAATGTAATTATTGATAGGTATATGTTCAGTTCTGCCATTGTGATGTGTTTGTTTTTGTGTTGATGTTTTCTCTGTTGTTCTTATTAGTCTGTTCTGGGACATTTGTGAGTTGATTTTTCACCTTTTTCAGAGCTGGTTTTGTGGTTGTTGAGACTCCTGTGTTACATTTCTTGAAATGATATGATACATCTTCGTTGTGTTTTACAGCTGCCCCTATGATGCCCCTTAATAAATTATATATAAGCCCAATTTTAATTACTACCCGTCTTGTCATCTTTCTCTCCATCTGGAAGGACTAAAACAACTGTAGTACATCCCTCTTTTTAATATGATGACACCATAGTTTTCATGATGATCACTGGATTTCTTCTTTCCTTATCAAAGCTGTGATTGGCTTTGGAGCCTTCCCTAACTGAGCAGAGTTTTGAGTAGTAAAGTCATTCTAAAATATAAAGTTAGTGGTTTCATTCTTCTAAGCCAGAGCCAAGAACTTCTTTGAGTATTTCTTATAGTTTGGGTTTGGTTTTTACAGAGTCTCTGAGTTTCTGTTTATCTGGGAATGTCTTAATTTCATTTTCATATTTGAAAGGTAGTTTTGCAGAATATATAATTCTTGGTTGGAAGTTCTTCTCCTTCAAGGCTTTGTGTCATGGCACTGTCTCCATGCCAACATGGTTTCTACTGAGAAATCTGAAGACAGCCTACAGGGTTTCCCTCTGAATGTTAGCTCTGCCTTGAGTCTTGCTGCCTTTAAGAGTTGCTGCTTAGGTTTCATTTCGTTGAGCTTGGTTATAATATGTCTTGGAGTCTTTCTTTTGAGATCTGTATTGGGTGGTGTCCAATATGCATCTGAGATGTCTATATTCTCTTCCTTCATGATTTCTGGGAAGTTTTCTGTCAGCAGCTCATCAATTATACTCTCTGTGTTCTCAGATGTCTCAGCCTGTTCAGAGACTCCAATTAATCGAAGGTTGTTCTTCTTAATAGAGTCCCACATGCTTCTTAATGTTTCTTCATTTTTCTTGTTTCTTTTTTCTGATTTTTGCTCATAGATGCTGGCCTCAGCCTCAGTAGCTCTGTCTTCCAAGTCAGAAATTCTTTTTTCTATTTGTTCCATGCTGTTTTCTTGGCTTTGCATTGAAGTTTCTATGTCTTTGATTTTGTTCTTGATCTGTTGGATTTCAAAATACTGGTGTTCCATCAGATCAAACAACTTGCTTAATTTTTCATTTTGTTCTGCTGCATTTTGTATAAGGTCTAGAAGGGCTCTGCGTATAATCATTTTGTACTCACTTTCCGATGCTTTCATAAAAGTTTCTTCATCTGGAAAACTCCTCGGTTGCTTTGTTTGGGAGCCTTCTGAAGCCATAGCTGATTTCTTGTATGCCACAAGTGTCTGTTGCTTTTTGAGACCCATGTGAGTAAATAGAGGCTGGAAGAGGTACTTTGAGGATGGACTGCAGATGTTTCTCTAGGCTGTCTTAAAACGTAAAGCAAAAGGTATCTGACCACTTCACAAGTCAGTTAGGTTTTCAGGTGTAGAGGTCCCTCTTCTCAACTAGCAAAGTAATCACCACTATATCCAACCCTAGATGATACAAACTAGTTCAGAATACAGCAGTGCTACTGCCCTGTTGGCCTCTGCTGACAGGGCCTAGCCTTAGACGACACTGCATAGGGTATTGCTTTTCTGATAGAAATGCGCTCTCCTGTGGGCAGGCTCTTGCTCCCAAGCTAAGAATTAGGTCCAGCTGCGGCCACCGTATCCAAGATGAAGCCCTCCACACAGGCAGCAGACAGAAGGACTAAAGGTGCCGAGAGGTAGTGATTCTTCTGATTCTGTTGCAGGACCCCCAAAGCAGGTGGCACTAGGTAAATTACTGCTTTTCTGTCAGAGAAACACTGTCCTGTTTGCAGGTGCTGGCTCCCAGACTAAGAATGAGGTCCTGCTAGAATCTCCGTATCCAATATGGTGTCCCGCACACTGACTGTGAAACTGTACAAATGCTGTTGAGGCAGACATAAAATGATATGCTCAAAGTGGCTAAATTAACAGAGTTCCAAGCCTGGCTCTCAAAATATGGGAATTTCGCCTGCCTGTCCCCCCAGCAGCATGTCTGAGTCTAGCCGCTAGGCAAGACCCAGCTCCACCCGCCAGCCAAGACAGAGGAAGAAAACAGTCAAAATGGTGCATTTACTTTCGTTCCGTGAGAGCCAGGGATAGCCAGGCACAGGAGTCAGTGAAAGAGAGGAGGTTTTTCACTCAGTAGTATGAAGTCCAACGTAACAGCCCTGTGCCGTGTCCTGGGGCTGATTAGGTGACCAGAAGGCTCCGTTTGATTATCAATTCAGGTCTTGGTTTCCAGAGGGATATAAGGAGACGTGTGCTTAGTCTGCCATCTTGACTCCACCCCACCTTTATTTTTTCTTTTTAACTTGTGATACCTGAGGAAATCTCTGTGGGAGCAATAGCTAGCACAATATAAAACAATAGGAACTTTAGTAAGACGCAAGTCAAGTAACCCAGTCTTTGCAAAAATAGTTTGATCTACTGAAGCCTTCAACAAGAAAGACAGCTAGCTGTAAAGCATAAATACTGAAATTAAAAATACACACTGAAAGAGCTCAACTGAAAATCTGAGCCAGCAAAAGAAGGAATCAATGAACTTCAAGACAGAGGAAGTAAAATTATCTAATCTGAGAAGCAGAAATGAAAAAAAGAAAAATGGACAGGGCTAATGAACCAGTGAAACACCATCAAGCTAACTGCCATATATTACAGAAGTCCTAGAAGAACAAGAGAAGAGAACAAAAATAATACTTAAAGAAATAGGGCTTGAAGACTTCCCAAATTTGATTAAAGACATGACTCTACACATTCAGGAAGCTCAATGAATGCCAAGTCAGATAAACCCAAAGAAATCTAAACTGAGACATTACAATCAAACTGTCGAAAACCAAAGAGAGAATCTTGAAAGCATCAAGAGAAAAATAGATTGTTCCATACAAGAGATTATCAATTAGACTGAGTGCCAATTCTCCTTAGAAATCATGGGAGGCCGGAAGGCAGAGAAATGAGATATTTAAAGTGCTAGAAAAAAATTGGCAACCTATAATTCTATACCTAGCAAAACTGTTCTTCAAATACAAAGGTGAAATCAAGACTTTCTCAGATAAAGAAAAGCTGAAAGAGTTTGTTACTACCAGATCTTTCCTACAAGAAATGCTAAAAATAGTCCTTCAGGTTTAAATAAAAGGACAGTGAATAGTAACTCAAAAGCTGTGTGAAGAAATACAGACTTCCAAACCAACCCCAAAACACCAAACTCATTGTTGTTGAGTTAGTTCTGACTCACAGCTACCCGACAGGAAATGGTAGAACGTAGGGATTCCAAGGTATAGCAGGTATATTTGAATAGCTGACCTTTTGGTTAACACCAGAACTCTTAACCACTATACCACTGGGGCTTCTAAGAACTTCAGTAGTATTAATTTAATGGTTAAATATAAAAACCAATATTATTGTGATTCTGATTTTACCTCTACTTCTGTATCATAATGATATAAGAGGCAGATGCACAAAGAATTATAAATTTGTTATTGAGCACACTACGTCGAAAGATGCAATTTATGACAAAAACTATGTAAAAAAGGAGGGTAAAACTATATAAGGCCAAACTGTTTATACTGTTTAAGTTGTCAATTCAGACTAGACTATTATAAGTCGAGTATAAAGTTAATCCCCTTGGTAAATCACGATAAAACTCTCATAAAAATTTATACAAAGTGAAATGAGAAGATAATTAAAATGGTTTACTAAATAAATAACAATAATGAAACAAAAAAGAAGAAAAGGCAAGGGGCATATAAATATAGGACAAAAGCAAAATGGCAGAAGTAAATCTTTCCTCATCAGTAATTGTAATGCACACAGGGGAATACTATTCAGCCATAAAGAAAAATAAAGGTCTAATACTTGTCACATCATGGATGAACCCTTGAAATACTGTGCTAAGTGAAATAATTAAAATACAAAAGGCAAATTTTGTATTTCACTTATATGAAGTAACCTAAACTAAACAACGTATAGAGACAAAAATAAATCAATAGTAGGAGTTGGAGAGGGAAGAAATGGAGAGTTACTGCTTAATGGATGCTTTGTTCTGTTTCAGGTGATAAAAAAAATTTATAGGAGGGTAGTGGTAGTGATTGGGTAACAACATGAATTAATTACTGTCTCTGAAATATACACTTAAACTTGTGTAGCACGGCAAGTTTTCTGTTGTGCATACTTTCCTCCAGTACAATAATAATAAATGAAGACATAGAGGAGAGGGAAAAAGAAGTGTTAGCTTAACTATTGCTAGAAAAGAAAACCTAGACTCAATTATTATTTTTGAGCAATATTGAATTGTATCTGATGGCATCTGAGGGAAAGAGAAGAATAGAGAGAGAAGGATGGAAACGACTTAGATAATTAAAGTAAAAAAGGGATAGGGGAAGAAGGGATGAAGGTGAAACGAAAGAGACAAAGAAACAGGGAGAGAAACTTAAGGAAAGAAAGAACAGAAACAAAAATTTTTAATGGCTTGAAATTACCTATATGTTCAGGGAATGACAGCTTCAAACTCAAGTTTGTATCCGAAATGTTTTTTTTTTAATTTTTATTTTTGGCATTCCTTTTTTTTACACATAAATATGTATATATTCTCAGTAAACAAAATAGATAAATGAGCACTTCCAGTGCTTCATCTGTCTGTGCTCTCTCATCTACACCAAGAAATTTGGAGGACAGCTACCCAGCCGACTGACCAGAAAAGATCCTTACTGATGTCCATTCCAAAGAAAGGTGATCTAACCAAACGTGGAAATTACCCAACAGTTTCATTGATATCACACTCAAGTAAAATTTTACTCAAGATCATTCAAAAGTGGTTACAGTAGTATATTGATAAGGAACTTCCAGAAATTGAAGCTGGATTCAGAAGACATGGAACCAGGGACACCCCATTGCTGGTGTCAGACAGATCTTGGCTAAAAGCAGAATACCAGAAAGATGTTTACCTGTGTTTCATTGACTATGCAAAAATGTTCAACTGTGTGGATCATAACAAATTAAAGCTAACATTTCATAAAAAGAGAATTCCAGAACACTGAATTGTGCTCTTAAGGTATCTGTATATGGATTAAGAAGCAGTCATGAGAACAGAACAAGGGAACACTCTGTGGTTTACAGTCAGGAAAGGTGTGCATCTGGGTTGCATCCTTTTCACCATAGCTTTTCAATCTGCATTCTGAGCAAATAATATGAGAAACTGGATTCTACTAAGAAGAACAAGGCATCAGGATTGAAGGAAGACTCACAACTACCTGTGTTAGGCAGGCAACATCACCCTACTTGCTGAAAGTGAAGAAGATTTGAAACACTGATGAAGATCAAGGATCACAGCCTTCAGTATGAATTGCACCACAACATCAAGAACACAAAAATCCTTGCAACAGGACCAGTAAGCAACATTATCATAAATGGAGAAAGGATTGAGATTGTCAAGGATTTCATTTTACTTAGGTCCACAGTCAATGCCCATGGAAGCAGAAGCCAAGAAATCAAAAGACATTGCACTGGGAAAATCTGCTGCCAAGGATCTTTTTGAAGTATTGAAAAGTAAAGATGTCACCTTGAAGACTAAAGTGTGCCTGTCCCAAGCCATGGTATTCTCAATCACATTATATGCATGCTAAAGCTGAACAATGAACAAAGAAGACAGAATTGATGCTTTTGAATTGTGATGTTGAAGAATGTTGAATGTACCAGACCACCAAAAGAATAAACATATCTGTTCTGGAAGAAGTCCAACCTCAGTGCTTCTTGGAAGTAAAGATGGCAAGTCTGCATCTTACATACTTTGGACATGTTGTCAGGAAGAATCAGTCCCTAGAGAAGGATGTCATGTAGTGTGTCTGGCACCCCAACAGCCAGCACTGGATAGAGTCCAGAGCCACAGTGGACAGGTGAAAGGAGGAGAAATCTCACTCACGCATGAAAACACATCACTGACACAAGAACAGATAAACACATCACACAAGATAAAGTTGGCACCAGGTGCGACTGTGATCTCTGATGGAGAGTCATGGATACTGGTCTGTTTTCACAAGGTTTACTTATAGGTGTAACAGATAGGAAGTCAACAGGGCTAGACATTGCCAAAAGTGGTCATGATCTTTATATTTTGATTGGTTACAGAGCCCACAGAAGTTTTTGCCTTCAAAGAAAGGACAGGCACACACAAGTAGTTTTAACCTGAGCCATTAATCTGTAAACAGTTTCAAGGAAATAGATGTAGCATTGGGCCTATTATATTACAGATAGCTTAGTCTGGGCTAATAGCTTCAAGCACTATTTCTTATTATTCTGTAAATAGTTTCAATGTTCCAAGCAGAGAGGTACAAAACATGGGGAGAGGGAAGAGAAGGCAAGGGGGCTAGGACACAATAGCTTCCAGCCCATAGCAGTTTTACCTGGCAGATTGGAGGGTCAGTGAAAAAGAGGAAGACCCTGGCAGAGATGGATTGACACAGTGGCTGCAAAAACGGGCTTAAGCATAAGAGTGATTGTGGACATGGTACAAGACCAGGCAGTGTTTTGTTCTGTTGTGCATAGTGTCTCCATGAGTTGGATCCAGCTTGACAGCACCTAACAACAACAAACAGAATAGTCTCAGCATGACAGCTTTATTTATGAATTTTAAAGAATAGCCTGAAACTATTGAGAGGTACCTGAAGAAATGATGATTTTATGTTACCATTTATATCATTGTGAGGGGCTGTTGAGTCAGTTTGAGTTCATAGAGACCCTATGTACAACAGAATGAAACACTGCCTAGTCCTGAGTCAGGCCCACAACCATTGTTATGCTTCAGCCTATTGTTGCAGCCACTGTGTCAGTCGACCTTGTTGACAGTCTTCTTTTTCACTGATTCTCTGCTTTACCAAGCATGAAGCCTTCTCCAGGGATTGATCCTTCCTGACAACATGTCCAAAGTGTGTGAGATACTGTCTCACCATCCTGGCTTCTAAGGAGAAATATGTTTGTTCTTTTAGCAGTTTATGGTATATTCAGTATTCTTCTCCAGGACCATGATTCAGAGTTGTCAGTTCTTCTTCTGTCTTCCTTATTCATCATCCAACTTTTACATGCATATGATGTGTTTAAAAACATCAAGGTTTGAGTCAGATGCACGTTAGTCTTCAAGGTAACACCTCTCTATTACTCCTCTGTTTTTGTTCCTCCTTTCCTTCTGTGTTATTTTTTACTCACCAAGCTTCCTCAAGGTATTAAGCTATATTATGTCATTATCATAAAATTATTTTTTGTCATCAATGTAAAATCATCACAGTGAAGAACTCAAATGAAGATGACATAATTACTTTGTGCTTCCATTTTTTCTCTTTCTGTTACTCATCTGTTTTGTTTTTCGTTTTTCTATTCTTCTACACTCACTGAGCTCACCTAAGAAATCAAGTTACATTACTCATTTCCTAAGAAAATAACTCAGTGGTTGTTTCACTAACAGGGGAAAAACACCTCAAATAGATTTCTCTTGTGTGATTGAAACAGCTCTCTGAATTGTAGCTCTTCCCATATTCCAGCACCCACTCACCCAGATCTGGTCTATGAAAGAAATCTTGCTGCCTGCCTTCCAATTACAGGAACTTTCAACTTGCAGACATGAAATTCCTCCTTCCTTCATTTACCTTGTCTTTGTGGTCCTGTTATTTCTAGGTAAATGAAATTGTCATCGGGGTCTGGGTGGCAGGAGCTCTCTGTGTTGGTCATTTCCATGGTGCGAGTTCAGGCTAGACAAGGGCAGACTAAATCCCTGGAGAACCTATGTCTTGTGGGACTTTCAAACTGAGTTTGTAAATGACATATTAAATATGCTGACAGTATTGGCCTCCTCATTAGGCTACCCAAGAGAGCAGTCCTTCCACTGATGCTACTTTCTTATTCCTTTAACAATCTCTTTCCCCTTACAGAGGACACTCCTTACACTCACTATTCATCACTCTCTCTCTGTGTCCTACACATATATGCATGCAGGCACATGTGCACACACACAAATAACACTTGAAACAGCTCATTCCAACCCGTCCTCTGTCTTTACTCACCTCTAGAGTGAGTATACTTTACTCGTACAGGTCTGCTAAATACAGAGCTAGGAAAATTCTTTGCTGTGTATTTACCCTTACATACAGTTTTCCAGCACCAAATATGTTAACCATCAAGGCACTAAGGGTCACAGAGAACACAGAGAATCTTCCGGACAAAGAACCAATGAGTCTTCCACAATTCACTGCCAAATAAATTGCCATCTCTCCCGACCACGCATTCCACCTTTTTTTGGTAAGTCACGCAAAGAGTTCAACCAGTAAATATTTGTTCTAGTCAGCTAGTGCTGTTCTAACAGAAATACCACAAGTGGATGGCTTTAACAAAGGAAAATTTATTCTTATGCAGTCTGGTACATTACAAGTCCAAATTCAAGACTGCTCCAGGGGAAGACTTTTCCACTTGTCAGCTCTGGAAGAAATGCCGGTATTGACTGCATCAGTCTTTGTCCACAAAGCGTCTTGGCACAGGAACTTCAGGTCTGAAGGATGCACTCTTCTCCTGGTGCTGTTCTCCTGATGGTGTCAGGTTCCCAATTCTCTGCCTGCTTCCCTTTCCTTTTATCTCTTGTAGGTTGCAAAGGGTTAAGGGTGGGGCAAGCCACACTCCAGGGAAACTCCCTTTACAGCTGAGCAGGGAGGTGATCTTCTGAAGGGATTTACAGTCCCACTCTAATCCTCAGCACAGTAAAATCACAAAATGGAGGACAATCGTAGAATACAGGGAATCATGGTTACACAGCTACACCTATTTTGGGGGCACACAATTCAATCCATGATGATATTTAAAAAAAGAACAGGTGGAAATAAGATTGTGCAGGTGGCTCTGGTGCTTAGCAGGACTTCCAACTAAGGATGTGCCGTGCTGCTGTTGAGTCGATTCCAACTCATAGTGACCCTATAGGACAGAGAAGAACTGCTCCAAATAATTTCCAAGCAGTTCCAGGTGGATTTGAATTGCTGACTTTTGGTTAGCAGCCGTAGCAGTTAACCACTGCATTACCAGTGTTTCCATAAATGGTTCAGTCTGCCTTAAACGTCAGGATTGTTCATGAAGAAGATTATGGTGTCTTATGGTATCACTGGGTACTGATCATTGAAAGTCTGGGGAAACATTAGAGCACTGAGAGGCCAAGAGGCAAAACAAACATCTGAGGCTACTTCCACAATCAGTGAGTTCACCCAGATCCAGTAGGCAGAGGAGATGATATTGTATACAGCATTTTTCTCCTGCCATAATTGGTGGGCACGGCCTTGAAATTCATTCACTCTAGTAACTTACCGAACACTTGCTAAACTCCACCTGCTAAATGCATGTTCAGGTAACAGTTCACGGAGTGAGCTGTCAGAGGTTGCACTGTGGGAGGTCACTCTTCTTGAGGAGTCCAGAATCCTAGTCAGCAAACCCATAAGGACCTTGAGTGGACAACAGCTTTAAAGATTCTTGCTTAATCTCAAACTCTTTCATGACCCTGAAAATGTGAGAACTAGGATGAGAATTTAGTGGGTAAGAACAAAGACAATAAGACAGCATTTGAAATCAAAGTTAGTAGTTAAAGATGAGCACTTTTTTTTTGTAAATTGTGTTTTAGTTTGGACCAGCACATTTTAATTTCTTCATTATTTTAGCCTCATTTCCAAGCCTTTGTAATTGCCCTCATTTCTAAATGACTTACTACTCTAGTTTTCCTGGTCAGAGGAAAAAAGGAAATGTGATCATTGCACAGCAATTATAAGTCACACACAATTCTAGATACATGCAGTTTATTCTAATAGCAATTCAATGAGATAGGATTATTTCATTCTTTCCTTTAATTACTGAGAAAAGAACTTGTGCATGATCACACAGCTAGTAAGTGACAGAGTTAAAGCTTAAACCTGAAGTCTGTGCAATTCCACATCCCATACTATTTCCAGTACACCGTGTTGGTTGTGTGGAACTTGAAAGTCAGCTACCAGGGCATAGTTGCCTTTCCACTGAATCTTCTCACCCATCTTCATGAAAAACCAAACTCAACTTTCAAAAATATAATCAAGCTTTTCCATTCCCATTATTCAAGAAGACTTCTTTGTGTACTGTATTTGTAATATACTACTTTCTTCTCTCAAATATTTTGGTTCTCCTTTTGTTTTTTTTAAATTTCTTATTTGGTGTATCACTTACTTTCTTTAATTTTTATTTACTGTTCTATCTGCAGCTGTAGTTTCCATACTTAGCATGTGTAGTCTTACTATTGTGCCTGATTCAATCTAATCCACTGCAGTGCAATATACAGTGAAGTTTCCTAAGGGCGTCAATAACCATCTAATTTCCAAATCTGAGAGAACAATATATTTAAAAAGAGTATATAAGCCTACTGAAGCTGAGTCAGTTCCAACTCACAAAGACTCTAAAGGGTAGAGTATAACTACCCCATGTGGTTTCCAAGGAGGGCTGGTAGATTCAAATTACTCACCTACCTTTTGGTTAGCAGCAAAGTTCTTAACCACTGCACCACCACGGCTCTGACCTTCATATAGTGCAGGCAAAATTAATACTTAATGAAGGTCAGTTTCCTTCACCCTTGTCTCCATTCTTTCATCAGCATTTGAACTGTTTTGCAACTTTCTTTGAGACTTTCTTCTTTTAGTACCTGTGATAGTGTTATTTGATTTTTCTCTTCCCTCTCTGATTACAGGAACCTTGGAGGTGCAGTGGTTAAGAGCTTGGCTACTAACCAAAAAGTCAGCAGTTTGAACCCATAAGCTGTGCCTTAGAAACCCTATGGGGCAGTTCTACTCTGTAATTCAGGATTGTTATGAATCAGAATTAACTCAACAGCAATGGTTTCTGGGTTTTGGCTCTGATTATCACTCACTTCTTCTCTGACAAATACTTTCCTGGCTAATTACATTCATTCCCAATGCAGCATCTAAAACTTGTGTAGTTGTGGTTCCCAAACTGCATCCTGGATTTTATTTCCAACATTGTTACAAATAATTCAAACTCACCGTGCTCCAAATAATGCACATTTCTTTGTTTCCAAATCTGTTCCTCCTTTATTGTTCTGAAAAATTTATTCTGTTACACAGGAACATTTAGTGATTTTCTTTTATTTACCACAGTGATTGTTACACAGGCCCAGGTTGTGAAGAATGTAGAAATTATAGCATAGTTTACATTGTTTAGAAGGCGTTTGATATAATTAATTTCAACCACATGAAGTGGGAAATAGAGGAAGAATAAAAATATAAAAGTGACAGTTGACACTAAATGTTTAGGAAAATGGTGGTGGAAGATGCTACTGAGAAATTTTTTCTCTTAATTGCTTCTCCTCTGAGTTGGGGAAAGAGTCCTTTTATTTCCATGTTAGAATTAATGCATTGATCTGGTCTTAGGAAGATAGTGTTTCAGAGAAGCACAACTTAAAATTGAGTGAAGAGGATAAATCCTAAGATATCCAGTCACAACACAGTCTGAAATCAACTCATCTTACATTTCACACCATCATTTGTTATCCTTGTACTCAAGCCACACTTGACATGTAAACACTGGAACATATTTTCCTCTTTTGTTTCTTTACACAGCATCTAAGCAGAAAATGTCTAACTGCAGTTCAAGACTCTGTTTAAATGCTACTTTCTCTGAGAGCTCCTTCTTGTTTATCCCTTCTTCTATGTTCCAGAATCACTTTGTGCATACTCTACTGTGGATTTATGACATGCAATTTTAAATGCTCTTTTTACCACTAGATTCTGAGTTTTTGATTGAGTACATCCACAGATTTTACTGTAGTACATTTTCCGTCACTATCAAGATGATTCTAGTTCATGGTCATCCCATCTGTGTCCCTCCGAGGTCCCTAATAATTTTGCTTCAGAAGAATGAGTGAATTGACTTCCCCACTGCAGATAAACATCTATAGGACCTCTTTATTTTCCCCATTGGTTGTAATACTGCCTTTCTCTCTTTCTACAGTATCCCTCCCTCAAGAGTTACTATGAATAAAAGGGGGTTAAATTGACTTTTCTTTTTGCTGAAAGCCATATATTTATTTGTGTTTAGCTTCTGGAAGAGATTCTAGATGAGGACAAGTATAAAGCTATGTCAATCTATTTAAAAATCATTGTATTAGACACACCAGAAACCCTGGTAGCACAACAGTTAAGCACTTGGCTTCTAACTGAAAGGTCTGCTGTTCTAACCCACCCAGCAGCTCTGTGGGAGAAAGACCTGGTGATATAGATCATATAGATCTATATAGATCTATATAGATCATATAGATCACAGCAAAGAAACTCTTATGGGACAGTTCTACTCTGTCACATGGGATCACTAGGAGTTGAAATCAGCTTGATGGTATCCAGTAGTAACAACTTTCAGACATACAGATAAAGTATTTAGTCATGAAACAAAAATACACAGAGGGACAAAATAACTCAGTTTAAAACGTTTAAGAACTACTCTATAGCTGATGAATAGGATTATTTTGAATTAACAAAATCAGACAGTGAAATTCAAACAGAGGGAATTTTGAATCTAAATAAGGTAGAAGTTTCTAACAATGATTATTTTGACACCAGTATGGGATACATAAAAAATGTGAATATTCTCAGCAGTGTTTAGATAATTCCAGGCTTGTCTGCTAGAGATGATATAATGGAAATGGTTCTTGCCCTGATGTTTGAATTAGATAGACAATATGTCTGAGTAGAAAAATATTTCCTGGAACGAGCAAAGCTATATATCTGAAATTGCTTTGCAGTTAAGAACTTGAAAGTATGAACTGTAGAAATCTGTTTGCTTCTTGAAATGATCTTCAGAGGTTAATGTTGAATATTTATATAGAAGAACCAGATTTCAAAATCATCAGTTGCAAGAAAGGTGAAGCTCCTACTGTCAATAATATTGCAATTATATGGAAACATAAGTTGGCTACTGCTCTAAAAGAAAGAAGTCTGTTGTTTACGTCAAAACTGAATTCGCTGATACAGGAGCCAAATCATTCCCCACCTGTCTGTTCTCCTGGGCCAAGCTATCAGTTCAGGTGCAAGTTTTCAGGAGAAAGACAGAGTAGACAGGAGCTGAGGAATCACCAGCTGAGCCAGGTAAATACTTTTGTATAGAAAAGCCTAAAGCTTAGCACGAATATGTAAATATTCTTAAAAAATCAACCATCTGTTCCTCTGAATGTGGATATAATAAACTTTCATAGAAAAGAATTCAAGTTACTTGTTCTTTCATTTAACAAATATTTTTGATTACCTACTTTGTTCTGAAAAAATGTAACTAGTTGGAAAAATGAATAACATATGGAGAGACAAACATCTAAACAAATAAAAAATAAAATACTACTGTACTAGGAGTCCCTGGGTGGTGCAAATGACTAACAACTGGACTACTGCCAAAAGGTTGGCAGTTCCAACCCTCCCAAAGGCACCTCAGAAGACAGGCCTGGTAATCATCTTCTAAAAGTTTACAGTTTAGAAAACTCTATGGAGCAGTTCTACTTTGCACACGTGGGTCATCATGAGTTGAAATGGTCTGAATGGCAACTAACAATAGCAGCAACAATGCTAGGATGTGAATACATACAAGGCAATATGTGAAACATGTAAGTGTGCTTTAATTAGATTTTCCTGAGATAATTAAAACGAAGAGTTTCTGGGTGAATTTAAGCATGGTTTTGGAAGATGATTAGGAATTTATTTGTTATGTTGAAACACAGAGGTAGATATACCCATGAAAGAATGCTTTTCAGTAATGGTTTACTAGGTAAATGTGGAAACATCCAGCATAACTGCAGAAGACAGGAGTCAATTAGAAGTTGCAAATTAGTCTGGTATAGGAATGTAGTGTGAAATTGTCAAAAAAAGCAGATGTTATGCTAAAAACCTCAGACTGCCACACAAGTAGGTTTTCAGCACTCCAGGTAACATTTTTACCTACACCATTTGTTACCCTTTTCATTGTTATAATATTGCTGTCATTTACAGATTGACCTCTCTAGTTTCCTGCTATAAGTCTTTTAGTTCTGTTTTTTTCTTGGCAGTTCATTACCTATCTTGGTATCTGGCTGAGGCTGTCCTGTGTCCTAAATTAAGGTTGTCTGATGTTGCTGGTTCTCTAACTGAAGGATTCTCATTAATAATTCATGTAAGGTTGGCTTGGTTTTTATATATTCCCTCATTTCTGCTTGTCTGGAAATGTTCTAATTTTACTATCATATCTGAGTGACAGTTTTTCAGGATATGGTATTCTTGGTTGACAACTTTTTATTTTGGGAGTATTGCATATGCCACCTTACTGCCCACTTGCCTGCATTTCTTCTGTCAAATAATCAGAGCTTACTCTTGTATTCCTTTGTATATGACTTTTAGTTTTTCTTGAGTTGCTGTCAGGATTGTCTTTGGTTGGAAAGAATAATTATGATAGGTCTTGAGTGGGATCCAACTCAACGGCACTTGGCTGGCTTTGGCTGGTGACTTTCTTTAGTGTCTATCCTATATGGGGTGCATTGAATTTCTTGGATAATCAACATTTCATATTTCATATTGGGCAGTTTTCTATTAGTAAATCTTGAATGATACTTTGTGTTTGCCACTTTCTCCTGTTGTTGTGGAGCTCCAATCACGTATCATTTTTTTCTCTTGATTTTATCTCATATACTTACATTTTTTAGTTATTTTCTCTGGTTTTTCCTCAAATAAAGTGATATCCAAGGACTTGTCTTCCATTTCACCAATGCTATCTTTTGTTGTTTCAGATTTGCTCCTAAAATATTCTATTGTGTTTTCCATGGCTGAAATCTTATTTTTTGGAATTTCTAATCACTGTTTTCCTTTGACTTCTAATGTTTATATATTTTGACACTTTGTTCCTGCATAATTTTCCTGAATTCTTCCATTGCTTTGCCTGTTTTTCTTGAATTTGTCTATATTTTCCATTATTTTGTTTATTTTATCCTTTGCTCTTTTTCTGTGTTTTTCTTCTTTTATAAATCTCTTGAAGACACTTGATTATTATTTCTGAGTTGTCTATCACCTAGTTTCAGTGACTTTTCTTCTACTGGAAAGTCACTTGGTATTTTATTTTGGTCACTTACTGGAGTCATCCTATACTATTTTTTACTTTTTGATATTGTCTGCTGTCTCTGGGAATTCAGGAATTATTTTTGTCATTCACTGGTTTTAACTTTGTTGGTTTCGTTCCAGGTTTTTTGGTTATATCTCAGTGGGAAGGCTGGATACGTTTTGTTGATTGCTCCTCTATGGGGCTCCCCAGTGGGCAGTATGAAGCTAGTATTTATATACATAAACAGAAGCATTGTTGATTTATATAACCCCTTTGAGAAAGAATTTGTCAATATGTATATAAGACAAAATGTTGTCGATCACTCAGTTAGCTTGCTTCTCAGAAAATATTCTTAGGAAATAACAAAACTGCTTTGAGAAACTTTAAAAAAAATTAATATCCAAAATGGATCATCCAGTTAGGCGCAATAAGTATGAAATCACTGGAACAACATAAATATGCTTAACATAACAAATTCAAGACAATTTTGTGTCCGAAAACTTTTAGGACACAAATGTATTCTCTAAAAAAATAATTGTAAAAAAAATTATTCCAGTGTTAAAGTGATAGATGGTTTTTAATTATTTTATCTTGAAAATACTTTGTCAAGTTATTGCATTACCTTATAATTTTACATATGTATTTCAAAAGACAAGATTGCTATATCTTAAGGTAAATATCCATGTCTATATAAGTAAAGACATATTTAAATCATAAACAAAGATATCCTGTAGTAGACTTACGCTGAAGTACAAGGCCATAAATTTAATATAATAAAGAAATTCCTGGGCGTTAAGTTTATAAAACATTAAAGCATGGGATCCAGAGAAATTTTTGGAGTTTACTTTGGGATTTACAAGAAACAGGGTTTTTTAAAATAAAAAATTTCTACTGCATTGTGGCGTTTTGCTGTTCTGCTTGGAGACAAGCAATAGACATTTCAAAGTATGTTCCAAGCCAGCAACTCTATTAGCTATACTTGGTGTGTTCTTTTCACAGAAGCCTATTGGCACAGAACCTGAACAACACAGATGCCAGCTGTACTCTTGGTGGAAAGAGATTCTTTAGTCCACAAGTTGCTTTAGGTCATTACAGAGCCACTCATACATGTCCGACTTCCTTAAATTCTGCTGTGCATGCCCACCATTCATGCATGGAGTCCTTGCCTCCCAGTGCAGACCTAGAAGCCTTTCATGTGGGCTCTGATCCTTTTGACTCATCCTCCAGAGTTTCTCTGACATTGGAAAGTCTATATTGTTTCCAACTCCCACAGTCAGCTAGTTAGGGGTTGCGTGGGCAGGCTCAGTCAAACATAACCCCACTTTACTTCCTATTACATTAAAAATGACAGGCTAATCTTTTGTGCCTGTCCGCACATGTAATGGTTATTATAGCCCTGCAGATTTGACCTGACCTAGGTCTGACCTCATAGGAAATTACCTTACTGGACCTGGGAATTTGTCTTAGTAATAAGAATGAAAATAAAAATTAGTGTATCCATGGAGAAAAGAACTGCCTCCTTTACAGTAGAACAACGAAAGCATTCCCTGGGGTAAGATGAATAACGTTAGTGCTGTCTTTAAGGACTTTAGGAATAGGAATCAACCCTGATTGCAGAGAAACAAGAATAGATCCATTATGAGGCAGAGGGCATTTCCAACAGAACGGTCTGGGTGAATGGCTCTGTTAGGTCTAAATGTATCAGTTGGTGCTTTGGTGAAATATCTGGCGGGTCCTTTCAAATATTCAGGAGGGAGGAAAAAGTCCAGAGAATCTGGTCTTTTCTGTCTTCCATCTACCTCCTGTTGACTCCTTCTCTGTTTGGCCACTGCCCTGTCTGTCATATAGCATTGTCCTTCACTGTTATCTCAGAGCCTTAAGAAATCTCTAAAACAATTCTATCACCACCTCCTACCTTTCTATCTCAGGTATCTGTAGTGAGCCAGTTTTTTCTCTGTTTCCCAGTAGGACAGATTAAGGCAGAGTCAAATGATCTAACCTAGATCAGATGGATTTTAGGTGACATAATCAGTACCCTAATCTAACTCTTTCCTTTTACTCCAAGATTGCCTAGTCTAAGAAAACTCACAATATTTGGCTCTCAGTGTTTCCTGTCAGGAAACTAAAAAAGAATAGGTACCAAATAAGGACAGAGCTGTCAAAGGTTTTAGACTCTTAAGTTCTACAAAAGCTATAGATAAAGGCCCTTTCCTTCACAAACAGTGTGTGGCTCTCTCACCTCCAAATGAGTAAGTGAAAATGTGAATAGAGAAAGCAGCACTGACTGGGGCCGCAGAATACTTAGGTTCTAGTCTCAGACAACAATGAATATACCTGTCCTTCTAATCCCAAGCTATCTGCAACAATCAATTGAGTTGTATTAATAAGTAATAGATCCTGGGAAGCAAGTAGCATGACCACAATAGGTGAAGGGCGATGAAGTGACTACTTATTTCACTGTGTTATATGGATAGTTCAGTAGATAAAGGAAATTGTAGTTGTGTGTGCTTGGCATGTTGTCTTATGCTGAATCACATTGACTTTGAAAGAAAAAGATTTGTGAAGTAAATACAGTAAGAATTTGGTATAGGGCTATGGAAAACAGAAAAATAATTGCCACACTCCCCTCTCCCTGGCTTAGCTAAGAGTGACGGTTATTAGCTGTAAAGGGAATCATATTGTCAGGACTGCAGGAAGTAACTGAAGAATTGAGCTAAATTAATGAGGGAAAAGCTCTTACAGCATTTCCAGATCTAGGTTAGTCATTTTTGTCTCTTGAGAAGCTACAGAAGGGAGAAGGGGAGAAAAGAAAAAAAGTAGACAAAAGTAGACCTTGTGGATTCTGGGTTGAGAGGAAGTCAGTGGAAGCTCATTCCAAGAAGTACTGTGTAAAGATACTTAACCAAAGCATGAGAACAACTGTCACTAGCTGAAAATTCTACCTATGTCTGCAGGAATGAAAATGAAGACATGTAACATTGTGTATGCTGAATTACAGACATGATCAGGTAAGAAATGTTTTAATTAAAGGGAAGGACCAGTTTAAGATGAGGAACTGAACATATGAACTAGACTTATTACTTGGGCTAAACCCAAAGACTGTGTTGATTTAATTAAAATAGATCCGACTCGACGGCACTTGGCCTTGGCTAACTGGGAACCAAACACTTGATGTAAATCTCCAACAAATAGAGAAACTGGTCTTACTATAGACAGAAGAACCCTGGTTTCTCAATTGTTAAGCACTGGCTACTAACCTCACCAGCTCTGTGGTGTTCCTGAATGCAGAGGGATAGCTGAAAATAGAGAAAGCGTTGTTGTAGAGTTGCTGACGCAAAACTTCCCTGAAATTATGAAAGAAGAGAACATAGATATCCAAGAGGTGTATGAAATGCCACAAAAACTAGACCCCAAAAGAAAGACATCAAGACGTATGATAATCAAGCTTACTAAAATGAAACATAAAGAGAGGCTCTTAAAGGCAGCAAGGTTTAAAGCAAAGCTAGAGAGGGAAGTCTTGTAGGCTTTCGTTTGACTTAACAGCAGAAACGATGTTGGCAAAGAGGCAGTGGCATGACACATTCAAAGCCTTGAAGGAGTAAAACTTCCAACCAAGAATTATGTATCCTGGAAAATTGTCTCTCAAATATGAAGGGGAAATTATGACATTTGGAAATAAACAGAAGCTTAGAGACTTTGTAAAAACCAAACCAAAACTACAAGAAATACTGAGAGAAGCTCTTTGTTTAGAAAAACAAAAACATCAAGTGTATACTTAAAGAGCCAATGCAAGTCATAGCATCCAGAATCTTATTTAGTTAGGGAAGTCACAAAGTTCAAACAAAGCTACAGTATTAAAGGAAGGGAACCAATGATTGTAACACTAAACTATGACAGCATCACACTAAAAAGACCCTTTAAGATGGAGAGGAAATTATTAAAAATATATGCAGAAGTTAAAGTCCAGTTTAAACTTAGACTATTAAAGGGAATCACAGGAGTAGCCACAAAGCAAAAAACAATGTGACATAGCAACACAACAAACATAATTCAGGAGTCTCAACAAACACAAAACCAAAACTGGTAAAGACAAAAAGTGAGCCCAGAACAGAAGACTAAGAGGAACATAGAAAACATCAACAACACAAAAATAAAAAAAATCAAAATGAATCACTAAGCATATACCTATGAATAATTAGACTGAATGTAAACAGACTGAATGCTCCAATAAAGAGACAGAGAGTGACACCCTGGATTGAATGACATGACCTGTCTGTATGTTGCTTACAAGAAACACAGCTTAGACTCAAAGATATGAGCAAACTGAAAATCAAATGATCGGAGAATATATACCAACCTAACAACATACAAAGAAGACCAGGAGTGGCAATACTAATCTCAGATAAAACAGACTTTAATGTACAATCCACCATCATGAACAAGGGAGGTCAGTATTGCTGAAAGGTTCAATACACAAGCAGGACATAATAATATTAAATATTTATGCACCCAATACCAGAGTATTTAAATAGACCAGACAAACACTGACAACATTGAAAAATGAGATAGATCACTCCACAATAATAGCTGGAGACTTCAACACTCTGCTTTCAGTGATAGAAGATCATCCAGAAAAATGCTCAGTAAAGATACAGAAGATCTTATTGAGACAATTATCCAACTAGACCTCATCAACATATATAGAACTTTTTACCCATCAACAGGTAAGTACACTTTCTTCTCCAATGCACATGGAACATTTTACATAGACCATGTGTTAGAACATAAAGGAAGCATCAACAAAATCCAAACCATGAATTATTACAAAGCATCTTCTTAAACCATAAAGCCACAAAAGGTGAAATTAACAGCAGAAAATCACAGGTAGAAATTTGAACTCATGGAAACTGAACAACACATTGCACAAAAAGCCATAGGCTATATTAGAAATCGAGGATGAAATAAAGAAATTCATGAAATCAAGTGAGAATGAAAATACATCTTATGAGAACCTATGAGATACAGCAAAAGCAGTGCTTAGAGGTCAATTTATTTCTATAAATGTACACATCTGGAACAAAAACAAGGCCCATACCACAGAATTCACTCTACAGCTTGAACAAGTGAAAAGAGAGCAACAAAAGAACCACTTAGGTGCCAGAAGAAAAGAGATAAGAAAGATTAGAGCAGAACTAAATGAATTAAAGAATAGAAGAACAAAAAGCTGGTTCTTTGAAAAAACCGACCAAATTGGTAAATCATTAGCTAAACTTACTAAACAAAAACAGGAGACGAAACAAATAACACGAGTAAGAAATGAGATGGGAGATGTCACTGCAGACCCAACTGAAATGAAAAGTGTCATAACAGAATATTATGAGACTGTGCTCTAACAGATTTGAAAATCGAGAGGCAACTGACAAATTTCTAGATTGATATCACCTCCAAAAATTATCAGAATGAGAAATAAAACAATAAACTCATCACAAAGGAAGAGATTGAAAAAAATCACCAAAAAACCATCAAACAAAAAAGTCATGGCCCATATGACTTCACCAGATAATTCAACCAAACTTTTAGAGAGGAATTAATTCCAATACTACAGAGAGTGCTTCACAGCATTGAAAGGGATAGAATACTCCCAAATTTATTTTATGAAGCCAGCATAATCCTGATACCAAAGTCAGGGAAAGATCCCACAAAAAAGAAAATTACAGACCAATATCACTCATGAGCCAAGATGCAAAAATCTTCAATAAAATCCTTGCCAATAGAATTCAAAAACATATCAAAAAAATAATTCATCATGACCACGTTGGATTCATACCAGTGATGCAAGGCTACTTCAACATCAGAAAAACAATGTAATCAACCACATAAACAGCACAAAGAATAAGAATCACATGATTTTGCCAACTGATGCAGAAAAAGTATTCAAAAGTCCAATACCCATTCATGCTAAAAATTCAGCAAAATAGGAACAGAGGAGAAATTCTTCGGTGTAATAAGGGGCATCTATGCAAAGCCAACCACCTACATCATCCTGAATGGATGAAAGACTGAAAGAATTCCCCTTGAGAACAGGAACTAGACAAGGATGCCCACTCTCACTGCTTCTATTCAACATTGTACTAGAGGGTCTAGGCAGAGCATTCAGACAAGACAAAGAAATAAAGGGCATCTGCTTCAGAAAAGAAGTAAAAATGTGCCTATTTGTGGATCATATGATTGTATATGCAGAGAATCCTAAAGAATCCATAAGTAAGCTACTGGAACTAATAGAGGAACTCAGCAATGTATCAGGATATAAAGTAAACATAAGTAAATCAGTAGGATTTCTTTATATCAATAAAGGGATCATGAAAGAAGAAATCACCAAATCAACACCATTAACTGTAGTCCCATGAAGATAAAATACCTAGGAACAAATCTAACTAGAGAAATAAAAGACCTATACAGAGAGAATTACAAGACATTATGGCAGGAAAACAAGTGAGTTACATAAGTGGAGAAACCTTGCCTGCTCATAGATAGGAAGAGTTAATATTGTGAAAATGCCTATTTTACCCAAAGCAATCTATGTATGCAGTGCAAGCCCAACTGAAATTCCAGTGTCATTTTTTAACAAGATGGAGAAACAAATCATCTACTTTGGAAAGGGAAGAATCCCACACATGTAAAGCACTACTGAAGACAGAGAATGCAGTGGGAGGCCTCACACTGCCCAACCTTAGAAACTATTATACTGTCCAGTAGTTAAAACAGCCTGGTACTGGTACAAAAGACTACAGACCAATGGAACAGAGTTGAGACTCCAGAGATCCACCATCCTCTTATGAACAGTTGACATCCAACAAAGGCCTTAAGATCATAAACTCAGGTAAAAACAGTCTCTTTAACAAATGGTATTGGCAAAATTCAGTATCCATCTGCAAAAAATTGAAGCAGGACTCTTATTTCACACTTTACACAAAAACCGGCTCAAAATGGATCAAACACTTAAATATCAAACTTAAAACGATAAAGATCATGCAAGAAAAGATAGAGTCAACAATGGAAGTTCTAATACAAAGCTTAGATAGGCTTCAAAATCTGACAAAACTCGAACAACAGAAGAGAAAACAGATAAATGGGAACTACTAAGAATCACTTTTGCTCATCCAAAGACGTTATCAGAAGAGTTAAAAGACCCCTTATGGAATGAGAAAAAAATATTTGGCATCTACATGTCTAACTGATGCCAGATTTTTATAATCTACAAGACACTGCAAAATATCAACAAGAAAATGGTAAATTATGCAATTAAGTGATGGGCAAACAAGATGGAAAGACACTTCATCAAAGAGGGCATCCAGATAGCCAAAAGAAACATGAGGAAATGCTCATGATCATTGCCTACTAAAGAAGTCCAAATCAAAATTACAATGAGATACCATCTCACCCCAACAAGGTTGGCCATGATCCAAAAAACACAAAACAACAAACGTATGTAGAGGCTCTGGAGAGATGGGAACTCTCCTGCACTGCTGGTGTGATTTCAAAATGGTACAACCTCTTTGGAAAGCAAATTGGTACTTGCTTAAAAAGCTGGAACTAGATATACCATTTGATCCAGTAATCCCACCACTCAGAATATATCCTACAGAAACAAGAGTTGTTGCACAAACAGCTACATGCACACAAATATTTATTGTAGCACAGTCTACAATAGCAAAAAGAAGGAATCACCCCATGTGCCCATCAACAGATGAATGGATATTCTCAATGGAACACTATGCAATGCCAAAGAACAATAAAGATTTTAGGGAGCATCTCTTAACCTGGTTTTAACTGGAAGACATTACACTGAGTGAAATCACTCAGTGGCAAAAGGACAAGTACTGTATGAGACTCCTGCTATAAGGACTTAAAAATAGACTCATGTACAGACAAGAAGATTCTTTGATGGCTACAAGGGTGGTGTCTTAGGCTGGGTTTTCTAGGGAAGCAAAACCAGTAACACGTGTAGGTACAAGGAAAGATTTATAATATATATATATAGATAGATAGATACAAATATAGGAAACAGCTCACGTAATCACAGAAGCTGAATGTCCCAAGCTCTGGCACAAGCCTCACGTGTCCACGGAAGCTGAGGAACCCAAGGTCAGCAAGTCAGAGACCAGAGTTGCAGATCACCGGTTGTGTAGGTCAGTGGATCCCAAGCTGGTGGTGAGATGAAGCGACAGAGGCTGGCGAACCCAGAATCGGCAGGTCAGGGAGCAGGACTGGGCAGAGGCTGGCGAGTGCAGGATTGGCAGGTCAGGGAGCAGGACTCTCAAGTGCCGACTGTAAGGACTGATGAGCCCAACAGCTGCTAGCTCAAGTCCTGGAACCAGATGCTGGAACAAGAGAGCAGGAGCTCCTGGCCACGTGAGCGATCAGCAGCCATAGTCTAAGGTCACAAGATGAGAGCCGAGGGGCAGGGAGCCACCACAAACCCCGCCCTGCCACTTAACACAGCAGCCAAATAGGTAGTAGCCAAGTTGACATAATCCTGACCACCACAGGTGGGGAAGGGCAGCTAGGGTTGATCATCGATAGTTGATAGAAATTTGGTTGTGTGAAAGCAGTGACAGCACACACTAGAAAGTAGATCAACTTAACAGGACTTCATCATAAACTGCCACCTGAGGTACACCAAATAGTCCCAACTCATGCGGAACGGATGATCACTGAGAACAACAAAGACATGAGGGAAAAGAACTCAGGACACGGGACCCATGTGAATGGAAGACTGTATCAACACTAACCAGGAGAACCAGATGGTGCCCAGCCACCACCAAAGACAGCCGTGATGGGGCACACAGTGTTGAGGCCCTGTGGCAACACAAGATATAGAGGGTTGCAGCTCAAGAATGCTATTGAAAGACTACAATTGACAGTCTGATGGCCTGGGAGATTCCCTGGGAGCACGGCCCCTAGATCTGCTGCTTTCCCTACCAGAAAATACTACTGAGGTCAACTCTTTGGACAAAAATGGACTGGACTCGGGGACATAGTGTGACCATACGGTGTGCATACTTTATGATTCTACGTATTTATAGGATGCTGTCCTACTGGTCTCTTTCTAGATGGGAGAGAAGAAGGTGGAGAGTAGGTGCTTATTAAGAGGATACTGCAAGCATAGAATGAAAAGGTGGAGGGTGCGGTCACTGGGCAAGGAGAGCGCAGAAGGAGCTGCAGATAGGTGGGTGTGTAAAATTAATTTGCACTGCATACTTTCACTTAATCACAATGCTTTGAAGAGTGGACTAGATGCTGGCATCTTTGAATAGCTTCCTTAAGGGAGTAGGTGAAGGTGACTGTAGCAACATGCAGCAATGGAGCATGTAGCATTTAGAACAATTAGTTTCTCAAGACTTAACTGTCAGACTTCCTAAGTGTAGAAACATGGAAATATATGCCATCCTTGGATACAATGTATCATTTTGTTATGAGAGTCTTCTAATCAGAAATATTCTGGAAGGTAAAGATCTTTTTCACTATTATTATTAGTAGTAGGTTTTCAAGACAGAATCAAATAATTGCATAACTTTCTGACTCTCAGGGACTTAAAATCACAGTGCTTAATTTTGCAGAGGAATTAAACTTCTACAGAGAAGAAGAGCTTGGTCCCAGCACATGTAAACTTTACTGTAATTTCAGAGGTGATTGTACAGATTCTCAATTTCATAAAGCTAGTGAAAAGTTTCTTATATTGAATACATTGCAGTTGAATCTAGTCCTTTTCTCTTGATTGATTTTGAACAACTGTCTCAAGACCAGTAAGAATCTTGCATTACTACCTATAGACATAAAAGAACTGAAAGAACTCTTTTTAAAATTTCACAAATGAAATCAGAGTATATTCTATTTTACATGGTGGTGAATAGGGTGGTCTGTGTGTGTGTGTGTGTATGCACATGTGTGTGTACACTTATAATTACAGCTCCTCAGACTGAAAGAATACATTCTGTTTAATAAACAGAAGACTTGGTTGCTAGAATTATAATTAACCATCCATATGAACTCAAGTGAGCCACTTTCTCCAAAATAATACAATTGATAATGGTTCCTTTATATAAACATGTTGTACAGTTTCAGAAGTTCTGAAGATGTCCTTTTTCTACTGTGATACACATAACATAAACTTCACCATTTTGAATGTATTATTTTAATATTTCCAATTCGGTTACATTTAGTACGTTCACAATATTGTGCAACCATAGTCAAATTTTCTTTGCAGAAATTTTTGATCACATCACAAGGAAACATTGTATCTGTTAAGCACACACTCTGTATCCCTCTTTCCCCCAGCCCATGTGAATTTGTAGATCACTAATCTTGTCTCTACAGATACCTGAGTTGTAGAAATCTCATATAAATGAAATCATATAGCATGCCATCTTTTGGTTTTGGTTTCTTTCCCTTACCACAATATTTACTGAGGTAGCTGTATCAGTACTTTATTCCTTCTAATGATTGAAAAATATTCCACTGTTTAGATATACACAGTATTTATCCAGTTATCAATTATTTCTACTTTTTTAGTTATTGTGAAGTGATGTTTTTAGTATTCATACACAAATTTTTCTTTGAACCTGGTTTCAAAGCTTTGTGTCTAAGAATGGAATTGCTCTGTATGTAGTAATTCTGTGCTTAATTTATTGAGGAACTCTCAAATTGCTTTCCATAGCAGCTGCATTATTTTACATTGTCACTGACAATGAATGACGATTCCAAATTTCTCAGTCTCAATACCTCTAATTTTTTCATTTATTTATTACTATTATTGACTGCCTACTGGATGTCAAGTAGTTTCTCATTCTAATTTTGATTTATATTCCTCTAATAACTAATGAGAAGCTGTGGTGGCACAGTGCTTAAGAGCTTACCTGCTAATTAAAAGAATATCAGTTTGAACCTAGCAGCTTCTCTTTGGAAACCACATGGGGTGATTCTACATTGTTCTATTGGACTGCTGAGTTGGGATTGACCTGATGCCAACAGTTTGGTTACATTTTATTTTTTTATCTGGTAAATAAAAATACTTAAAATGTGGAAGCTTTTTTTTGAGACTATAAATGGGTGAAAGAAGGTACCCAAGAGAACTGCTATAAACTGAGAGGGCAGCAGATGGTGAGAAAAACAGCAGCAGCAGCAGCAGCAAACTGCCAGCAGCAGAATCAGGAGCCAACCCACAGAGTGACAATTCTGAATGCCTGTGTGCAGGACTCTCCCTGGTGGAGTGGGGTGCCTGCAGGCACTTGAATAGGTGGAGCCAGGCTTGCTGACCCAGGGAGCAAGAGAGCTGAGTGCCTATGTGCAGGAGGCTACTTGATGGAGTGGGGTGGCTCTGGGTACTTGAATTGTTGGAGCTACGGACTTTTGGAACCCTTGCCTCTGCAGCACAGATGAGGGCTTGAGGCCCAG
Organism: Heterohyrax brucei; assembly: GCA_028571685.1. Taxonomy (NCBI): domain Eukaryota; kingdom Metazoa; phylum Chordata; class Mammalia; order Hyracoidea; family Procaviidae; genus Heterohyrax; species Heterohyrax brucei. The sequence continues at coordinate 36,546,491 of CM053160.1, read as the reverse complement.
GCCATGAGGTCATAGGAAGCAGAAGCTGATGAGACAAGGTTGATGAGAGGCTGAGCTGCTTCAGTCTCAGAAGGTATGGCCATGAAAGGGCGGAGCCAGGGCTTTCTGTGTTTATGGGAGTGGAATTGCCACTCAGTTGGGCTTAGGGTGTGCCTAGAGCCAAGAGGCAGAGCTGCTGTCCAACTGGGCCTGGAAGGAGGAGCTGAAGCCCAGCTGCTTCCACTTAGAACTGGAGAGTATGGCCAATACCTAGAATCTGAAGGGAATGGTTACAAAATGTCTTAGAGTTTGGAGCATTGTTTTTGAAGCCATGAAGGCTAATGCAATGTTTTCTGATAATCTGCTTGGTGTATGCTTTGTGTATCCCTGCAATTTCTCCATTTGTAATGAAAATGTATAATTGGTTCCTGCTTGTTTTACCACTGTATTTTGCAAACATAACATGTATTCTGCAATTCACAGTTGAGAAATAAATGGTTGGACCTAAGATTGTTGCTATGCTATGAATGAAGATTGTTGCTGTCCTATGAAGACTGATGCTATGCTACAAATGAATATATTTTGTATATTCTAATGGCATGATTTTTGGGATGCCAAAGGGTGAGATGTCATGGATTGAATTGTGTCCCCACAAAAATGTATATGTTGATTTGACTTGGCTGGGAGTTCCAGTATGGTACCATTCCTCCCACGTGTTGTGAACCCTGCCTCTACGATATTGATGATGGAGAATGGGCTACAAGTTGTGCTGGTGAGGCAGGACTCAAGCTACAAGCTTGTGGAATATAACGGAGAGAAGTGAGCAGAGGAAGTTGGGAAACTCACAGTACCAAGAAAGCGTGACCGAGAGCTGGCACGTCCTTCAGACCTTAGATTCCTGGGCAGAGATGCTCTCACTGGATTTGGACTCAGCCTACTGGACTGTGATAAATTCTCTTGCTGAATGGACTTACAATTTATAAATGGATTTGTGGCTTACCGGACTGTAACAATAAAAACTGCTCTTCATGAAGCCTTCCACTCATGGTATTTTCTGTTACAGCAGTACCAGGTGACTAAGACAACTAATGATGTTGAACACCTTTTCTTGTGCCTGTTGGCCATTTGTATATCCTCTTTGATGAAATATCTACTCAAATCTTTTGTCTATTTTTTATTTAGGCTATCTTTTTGGCAAATTGTGTCGATTTTTTTTAAATATGTGTTTTTTTTCTTTTTTTTACTGTTTTCTGATGTTTGCCAACTCAAATGTGCCTTCTAACTTATCTGTTTACACTGTACATGGAAGTAATTATCTTGAGTACCAGGACAAATTGAGTTTTATGGTTCTTTCCAATCCTGCAATTATGTGAACTTATGGTCAGATGTTAAAGGGATGACTCCATGAGTTTAATTTTCTAGTTCGTCTTCCTTGGAAATGTGAAGGCTTATTGTCTAGAGACATTTATATATAATCGTTCCACAAAGGTTGCCTTCTAAGACTGTGACTTGGAAAGAGATTTAAGCATGAGAATTGAATGAGGTAGTATGGCTTGTAAAATGAATTAGAAAACTATAATTTTACAACTATTTGAGTAGTGCCTGTACAAAATACCATTTACTTTTACCGTAAAATCCTTTTAATTACAGGACAATATAGATAGAAGACATAACTCCAAAATGTATAGACATATTTTTTATTGTCTCATATATTAAGATTATTCTTAAATGACCACACATTTGGATATATATGCAATCATTTGTAAAATAATCATTCTTGCATCTTTTAGCTAGATTTTGTCTTTCCACACAGACATATTCAGAATTACAATCTTTCACTGTGACCCTTGAATTTAGGGTTTGACCTTGGTATGGAAGTTGGTTTCCCAAAGGTCAAATGAAACTGCCTGTGCCATTTTTGTTTGTTTTTAATATATATATTGGGAGATCTAAGAGATGTGTAAAGGAATAAATGATCCACAGATAAACAATTTTAAATTTTAACAGATTTATTATTGGCTAAGTTTTATCCTCACAAATATCCACTTACTCCCATATCTATTCTTGACCACTGAATTTGTTAAGTAATGAGAAAAGCAGCTTTACAGGAAAAGTAACATCCTGGAAATTTCCCCTAAAATTTTATTTTCATAGATTTTTTTAAAAGTTACAGAAAACTTGGGGAACAGTGTATGATTTACTGGGGCTCATTAACTTTGTTTAGCTTCTGGGTGGTACAAATGGTTAACTGAATGTTTAACACACTAGGCTGCTAACCTAAAGGTTTGGAATCAAGTCCATCCAGAGACACATTAGCAGAAATGCCTGGAGATCTATTTCTGAAAACAATCATCCACTAAAAACCCTGTAGAGCCTAGTTTTACTTTGAGGAAAGAAGATAGACTCTTGACTCAGTCAACAAAGTTTTGTTGATTGCCTTCTGTGGTATCAGCTGTTGTACAAAGTACAGAGTACTGGACAAAATAAGTTTTCATCATGAGCTGCTCTGCCTAATGAAAACCAAAACACAAAACCCATTGCCATTCGGGTGATTCCAACTTGTGGAGATTCCATGTTTTTCACCAAGCTCTATATAGTTTTCAATGATTCTAATCTTAGAGAACTAGAGCTCCAGAGCTTTCTTCCATGGTACCACTGAGTGGACTCAAACAGCCAGTATTTAGGTTAGTAGTTGAGTGCAAATCGTTGTGCCACCCAGGGACCTACTCTATCTGACACCTTTTGTCAAAATCCATTTTCTAACTAAGATTCATAGTCAATGTTATTTGTTGCAGGTTAAATAAGACGGGATTGAATCATTCAGAAAATATTTACAACTGTCATAAAGAATGATGAAGCTCTCCATCAACTATTTAAAAATATCTTCAAGATACATCAAGTAAAAAAAGGCAGGGCTAGAATAATATACATATCATGATATCATTTATACAAAAGGGGGCTATAAATTCATATATCCTTATATATGCATAGGAAACAATATAAATGAGGTAAAAACTAGTAGGAGTTGTTATGAAGACCTAGAGAACAAGATGGGAAGATCTACTTTCCACTTTTTAATGAATTTTAAAAGAAATAAATCTAAGTGATTCTGAACTTAAATAAAATATATCAAAACCAAGCCAAACTCATTGCCATCAATTTCAACTCATAGCAACCCTGTAGGACACAGTAGAACTGTACCACATGGCTGCCAAAGAATGCCTGCTGGACTTGAACTACAGTTTAGCAGCTGACTTCAAATATACAGTGGCAAAATGTTTATCTGCATTATTCATTATATACACTGGCATGAAAAAAATGTGCCCTTATAGAGTCTTCTGTATCAGCATTCTCTTTATGAAGACTTGCCTTGCATTTTCAACACTCAGTAGGGCCCATTCTCTTTTCTGAGCCCCTACAGAACCTACTGCACAGGCCCAGCCCATCTGGTGATTGTGTGAGCTGCCTGTGTTTCCCAGTAGACTGCCAGCTCCTCAGGTGAGGGATCAAATCTTTCACCACTGTATCTCCAGTGCTTACTATGTACAGTAGCTGGCACCACAGAAGGCAGTCAAAAAAACTTTGTTGACTGAGTCAAGAGTCTATCTTCTTTCCTCAAAGTAGACAAATTCTGACTTTTAATTCATAGATTAGTTTTACCAAACGTGTATACAACCAGAACGATGTATGTTGTCTTTAGCTTTTTTCTCAGGTTTATGAGGGTAATCCGTGTTGTTGCCTACATCTGCATTTTTTTCCTTGTTTTATTGCTGTGTGGGAATGCAGTATTTTTATTACTGTGTGGTCGCCATGAGTCGGATCTGACTTGACGGCATTTGGCTTTTTTTTTGGCGTGGTCATACACTGTGCTATTTTCTGCTGATGAATGTAATGTATAGTGGTACCATGAACATGATTGTATATGTCTCTTGGTGCACTTAGGCCTACATATCTGTTGGTACAATTGCTGGGCATATAGGCAACTGTGAAGTTGCATCAGGAGTGAAATTTCTGGGGCTTAGATAATACATATGGGCAACTGTGATACTATCCAAATGGAAGTTCTACAAAGGCAGAAATTTTATCTTTGTATGTGTAATTCTATTACCTACCACCATGTCTGACACTAAGTAGTCACTCTTCAGTGTTGCTTCTCTTCCCACCTTAGTCTTCATGTACATAGTTATTGGTCAAGACTTGCTCTCTCTAAATAGTAAGAAACCTGTCTATTTTTAGGCAGAAAGGGAACAGTATTCAGTACATTCTGCCCACCACCTTACTCAGTAGAGCAGATAAATATGCTTGTTCCTGATTAATATTCTGCAAAACCTATAAATGTCCATTTTTGTGCCTTTTTTACTTCAATCCACTATTTCATTGTATTTGCCTTTCTGCACAGGTGGATTGGAAAATTCTGAGGAACCTTAAACATGAAGATCCTCTTACTTTTTGCTGTTCTCTTCTGTTCAGTTCAAACTAACTCAGGTAACCACTTCTTGGTGATATTAAAAGACTATCATTAGCCAAAAGAGATCAAAAGGGAGAGAGCTGGGAAGGCAGTGCAGGAATTCCATTTATATGTATGTCTGCATCTGGGGTGTGTTTGTGGGGGGCGGTGTTTGGGGTATGTGTTGGTGTGTGCCTTGGTGTGTGTGCCTTAGTTTAAGGATGTATCTGTGTATTTATGTGTTGTTGTGAGGTGCAGCTGTGTCACTCTGAGACTTGGCTCTGGGCTATTTTGATCTTAACTATGAGTATATATATTTCTAAAGTTAAATATGGATTGTAAAAGCCAAAACACAGCAAAAAGGAACATTTTTGCTCTAATACGAATAGGAACCATTCACTGCCATTTGAAAATAATTTTTGAAGGAAATTATAGTTGTATTAATGCCAGATCTAGAAGGAAACTAGAAATCTAATGTTGCCCCCTACTCTACAGAGAGGAAACTGGAGTTCAGAGAAAGTATTACTTTTACAGTTGTGCAATTAATAATAATGGTAATAATCACTCTTTACATTTATAATAACATTCCCCCAGTTTTCACAGATAACCTATTTTACAGATGAGACATGACCTGTTAAATGAATTGTACAAAAAGAGACATTCAGTTATCAGAAGTAAGACTAGAATCTCTATCTCCAGGCTCCTGAACTGGTGATTCCCTTGCTTCATTTCATTAGGGATGTACCCCATCTCTTCAATGTACCCCTTACCAAGTTTTGACAGATAAAAATGAGAGGAGATCATAGGATAGTCATCTTCTGGATCTGAGATATAGTGCAAAGTGGTTTCTTTAATAATGCAAGATCAACGCTGTATTTTGTTTTTTTATGCATGATAGGGGGTGTTTGAAGGCCTGATATAAAATCTTACTTTGAGTTCCTCTATTCCCAAATAGAAAACACTTTCCTTAAGAGAAGTTTAAGTGATTGTACCTGGCTTACAAGCCACATGCCATTGTGAGGATTTTTTTTCCTTTTCATTATAGTTTGTAACTTATACTGTTTTATAAAAATTGTGCTACATGCAAAAAGTCAGAATGATTTCTAAATTCTCTGGAATCCAAGGATTTTCTCTTCATCTATTTTGTCCCTCCAAATCTCTTTTGCTTTTTTTCAGCTGTATTAACTCACAACTATCACCAAGAAGCTTGAGGACCCTGATAAAATGGCTATGGTGATGTCTTGTATACAATATGCTGTATAATCCTACCACCAACATTTTGAGGCAGAGATTATTGTCCCCTTTTCAGAGCTAATGAACTGACCTCAGTTAAGTTGGGACTTGTCCAAAGGTAGTTAGCTAATAAGGGGCTGGGTGGGCAGTGGAAGACATCCTTTATTGTCTGAACTACATGAATTAAATGTCAATTGCATTCTGTTCTCTCCATAGGGGATATTCCACCTGGAATTAGAAATACTATCTGCCTTTTGCAACATGGAACCTGCAGGCTTTTTTTCTGTCGTTATGGTGAAAAAAAGGGAAGCATCTGTTCTGATCCCTGGAATCGGTGCTGCACAACAGAGGATGACAAAAGAGAGAAATTGGAGATGAATGAACAGTCTATTGCAATTTAAAATGTGGGCTTCTAGAAGGCTGGCATCTTGATGTACACCAAAGGTTTAGAGGAATGTGTGGTATATAGTCATTGTTCAACAAATACTTGTTGGATGAATCCAACATCAAAGTTGAAAGTCTGATTTTAAAAAATCCTAAAATCTTGTTTAGTTGCTTTTTTCTGTTTATTTATTTTTTAAGAGTCTCAGAATTTTTTAATGTTCCACCTCCTTTCCTTATTCCAGGGAATATCTGCTACATACCCAAGGATGGGGAGAGACTAGAAACCAAACTCCAAACTTCTTTTAGAGAGAGAAATTCAGCCAATCTGCTGGTATCATTTATACCTAATGGTATTTCTCTTTTGAATCCCAGCACCCTCCTGTTGCCATCAAGTTGATTCTGACTTTTAAAGACCTTACAGGACAGAACAGAACAGAACTGCCATATAGAGTTTCCAAGGTTGTAATCTTTATAGAAGGAGACTGCCACATCCCACAGAGAAACCTGATGGGTTTGAACAGCTGACCCTTTGGTTGGCAACTAGCATTTTAACCATTTTACCACCAGGGCTCTAATCTTAAAGTCAGGCTTCTTTTGTTCATTTGTTTTTGTGGGCCATCAGGTCAATTTCAGCACATAGCAACCCCATGTGACAGAGTAAAACTTCCCTGTAGGGTGTTCTAGAATTAATCTTTATGGTGAACCCTGGTGATGATGCAGTGGTAAAGATCTTGGCTGCTAACCAAAAGGTTTGCAGTGTGAATCCACCAGCTGCCCTTTGGAAGTCCTATAGGGCAGTTCTGTTCTGTCCTATAGGATCTACATAAGTTGGAATAGACACATTAGCAACAAGGCTTTGTTTTGGTTTGATTTAATCTTTATGAAAGAAGCTCACCTGGACTTTCTCCTAGGTTCAAATCATGAACCTTTCAACTAGCCCAACATTTAACCATTGCACCACCAGGAATCCTTTACTATTCACTAAACCAAACCCCGTTGCTATTGGGTTGATTTTGACTCATAGTGACCCACTAGGACAGAATAGAACTGCCCCAATAGAGTTTCCAAAGAGTGCTAGGTGGACTCAAACTGCTGACCTTTTGGTTAGTAGCCACAGCACTTAACCACTACATAACTAGAGTTTTCTCCTGCTCATTACTCAAACCATAATAAGCCTTATCCCTTGCTACCTTCTCCTCTCATGAGTATGATTCTGACTCATAGTAACTCTGTAGGACAGATTAGAACCGCCTCATAGGATTTCCAAGGAGTGCCTGGTGGATACCAGCTGCAGAACTTTTGGTTAACAGTAAAACTCTCAGTAATTACACCACCAGGGTTTCCAGTAACAGCGATAATTCACATGTGAATAGGATTTGGTTTTCAAATGTTTAGTCATAGTTTTATACAAGCAGTCTTATTTTAGGGAAGAGTTAAGCAAATTGCCCCAGTCAACAATTCATAAACGAGTCTTGGTACATATGACTAACCAAGGGCTTATTCCTCCACATTGCTTTTCAAGATATCTCTGAACAAGTGAAACATGGTAGAGTCCTAGTTTATGAAGATTCCTTAACATGACAACCCCTTGCACTTTTTTATGGGGGTTCAGCTCAAAATACGCTGTCCATACCATACCTTTGGGCTGGTAATCTGAAAAGTAGTAGATATTTATTACAGGAAAGAAACATAAAAAATAAGAAAAGCAAATATGCAGATAAATAACAGATCGAGTGCCAAGCTTTTTCCAGAATAGTAGACAGCTTGGTAAGATACTCTGTTTAGCTATTTCTCTTCACTGCCTGAAACCATTTTGCCCATGAATAATCTAAATGTACTTTAAGAGTATTCTAAAAAACATGCCTCTTGGATTTATCTTCATTTTGTTTTTCTAATGGATTAAGGCAGATTGCACAGCATGTTAAACCCTAAAAGCAAACTCTTCCCCATTAAGCCAATTCCTACTCATAACGACACTCAAGGACAGAGTTAGAACTGTGTCACAGGGTTCCAAGGACGTAATCTTTCTGGAAACAAGCTCTTACATCTTTCTTCTGAGGAGTGGCTGGTAGATTCAAACCACCAACGGTTTGGTTAACTCAGAAGCACTTAACCACTTCACCACCAGGTTTTCTTGTATACAGTAATAGCCTCCTGAAAGCACTTGCATCTCTATAGGCCTCTGTCATTCCCTAAGTGTACAGAGAATCTATTCCATAGCTGACATGTAGTTTTCTCTGGAGAGGGGGTTGTACCAGTGTTAGCCTTCACCAGACTTGAGTGAAACACAACAGATCTCCATGCCTCAGGATCATACAGGACAACTCTTCTGCCAGGAGTAACATTACTCCATGCACAGTAGATCTGCCCACCAGAGACATACAATAATGTGGAATGACCTAGTGCCCGTAGCAGTAAGAAGTCAGAGTCTGGTTCCAACTCTTCCACTGCCTGTGTGGGGTCAGCAAGCCACCCTTTGTATTTCATATCAAGTTTCTGTGTGAGGCATGGGGTAAGTCAGACTGGATCAGCACAGAAAACTTAATGAGCTTCAAAAGGCCTGGTGACCAAGTCTAGCAATGCCCTTACCCCTTCTTGGAGCTTTGCCACAGCACCTGGTGGTGTAACACTTGAGAAACTGAACAGCTTTTTAATGGCACAAAGACAACAATCAACATCTAACGAATTAAAGAAACAGGTCATCATGGCTCAAGAAAACTCCCAAAATAAAGACTCAAAAAATATCCCAAATGACAAAGCCTTTCTGAAATTATCAGAGGTAGACTACAAAAGAATTGTGTATACAGCCCTTCTAGAGATTAAATAAAGTGCACAGAACAAAATGAAAAATTAAGTAAGCTATGTGAACTGCAAGGACATCAATGATCTGAAATCCAGCAGATCAAGAATAAAATTACAATTAGACAATTAACAGCAGGATTGAGGAAATGGAATGCAGAGTTAGCAAGACTGAAGATAAAGAAACTGACACCAGCATTTATAAGGAGAAATAAGAATAATTGGAATTCCTGAACAGGGGAGGGATAGCAGAAAATACAGTGAGAACTGTTGAAGAGCTGCTGACAGAAAACTTTCCTGACATCATGAAAGAAGAGAACATAGATAACAACATGCTTATGGAGCACCACAAAAACCAGACACCAAAAGAAAAACACCAAGACATATTATACTCAAGCTTTAAAAAATGAAGCATAAAGAGATGCTGTTAAAGACAGCTAGGCTTAAAGCAAAACTAACATACAAAGGGAAGCAGTGTAGGCTGTTCTATGACTTCTCAAGAGAAGCCATGTTAGCAAGAAGGCAGTAGGATGACACATACAAAGCCTTGAAGGAGAAAAACTTCCAACCAAGAATTATATATCCTGCAAAATTGTCTCTCAAATATAACAGAGAACTTAAGACATTCACAGATAAACAGAAGCTTAGATACTTCACAAAAGTCATATCAAAACTACAAGAAATGCTGAAAGAAGCTTCTTCATTTAGAAAATTAGTACCATCAGATGTATACTCAACAATGCAATGCAGGACACAGCAATCAGAGTCCTATCAGTTAGGGAAGTCACAAAGCTCAATAAAAGCTAAAATACTAAAAGTAGGAAACCAGAGATCTTAACATGTAAACTATGATGCCATCACACAATAAAGAAGGATACATTGCAGTAGTCATAGCCATTTCAGATGGAGAGGAAGTTAAGGAGATACACAGAAGTTAAATATTGATTTAAACATAGAACATCAAGGAGGATCAAAGGAGTAGCCACAAAGCAAACAAACAGTGCTATGTATCAAAACAAGAAACACAATGCAGGAGTCTCAACAGACACGAAACCAAAGTTGAAGATGATGAAAAGAAAATCCATGAAGAAAAATGATCTGGAAGAGAATATTAAGTGGAACAAAGGAAACAGCAATGACACAAAAATAAAGGCACCAAAACAACAGCAATAAACACATATCTATCAATAATTACACTGAATGTAAATGGATTGAATGTTCCAATTAATAGGCAGAGAGTAATAGCTTAGATAAAAAAAAAAAGTGATCCATCTATATGTTGCTTACCAGAAACACACATTAGACTGAAAGTGATGAAAAAACTGAAAATCAAAGAATGGGAAAATATATACCAAGCTAATGGCACGCAAAGAAGGGCAGGAATAGCAATACTAATCTCACATAAAGTAGACTTTAAAGTAAAATCCATCATTGTAAACAGGGATGGTTACTGTTTATTGCTTAAAGGTTCAATACATAAGCAGAGCGTACCAATACTAAATATCTATGCACCCAAGAGCAGAGCCTCTAAATATATAGAATAAATGCCGACAACATTGAAAACTGAGATAGATCACAATAATAGATGGAGGCTTAAACACTCCACTTTCAGTAAGGGACAGATCATCTAGAAAAAAAGCTCAAGAAACAATCAAACAACTAAGCCTCATCAACATGTACAGTACTTTTCACCTAACAACAGATAAGTACACCTTCTTTTCTAATGCACGTGGAACATTCTCCAGAATAGGCCACATATTAGAACATAAAGCAAGTCTCAACAAAATCCAATCCACTGAAATATTGCAAAGCATCTTCTCAGACCATAAAGCCATAAAAGTTAAAATCAATAGGAGAGAAAACATGAGTAGATATTGGAACACATAGAAACTAGCAACATCTCGCTCAGAAATTGACGGGTTATAGAATGAATGAAAGATGAAATAAATAAATTCATGGAATCAAATGAGAATGAAAACACATCCTAAAAGTATCCATGGGATACAGCAAAAGCAGTTCTCAGAGGTCGGTTTATTTCTCTAAGTGCACACATCTGGCATCAAGAAGGGGTCTAAACCAAAGAATTAACCCAAGAACTTGAACAAGTAGAAAGACAATAACAAAAGAACCCCTCAGGCAACAGAAGAAAGCAGATAATAAAAAAAAAAATTAGAGCAGAACCAAACAGAGACTAGAAAAATCATGGAAAGATTTAACGAAACAAAAAACTGGTTATTTTGAAAAGATCAACAAAATTGATAAACCATTTGCTAAACTTACAAAAACAAAGAGAGGAAACAAATAACCTGAGTAAGAAATGAGATGGAAGATATACTGTCATATCTCATCTGAAATCAAAAGTATTATAACAGAATAATAAAAAAAATTGTATTGTAACAGATTTGAAGCTCTAAAGAAATGGACAAATTTCTAGATTCACATCTCTTACCAAATTACCACAACGAGAAGTAGAACAGCTTAAAAGACTCATCACTAAGAAAGAGATTGAAAGTCATCAAAAAACTACCAACGAAAAAGATCTTGACCCAGAGGGCTTCACTGGACAAGTCTACCAAACTTTTAGAGAGGCATAATTCCAATACTGCTGAGACTGTTTCATGGCATAGAAGAAGATGGAATATTCTGAAATTCATTCTAAGAAGCCAGCATAACCCTGATCCCAAAGCCAAGGAAAGATCCTATAAAAAAAGAAAATTACAGACTAATATCACTGATGAACCTAGATACAAAAACCTTCAATAAAACCCTAGTCAATAGAATTCAACAACATATCAAAAAAAAAAAAAAATCATCAAGACCAAATTAGACTCATACCAGGAATGCAGGGCAAGTTCAACATCAGGAAAACAATTAATGTCATCAACCAATGGCTTGGCCAGTTGGTCAGGGACTTGGAAGGAACATGATTGGAAGACTGGAGACAAGGATTTGCGGGGGAGAGGTATGTGGACAGACTTCTCTGGGTGGGCCAAAGAAGTGAAAATATTTGTGTCTCATGTGAATGCTCATCAAAGAGTGTCCTCAGCAGAGGATGAGTTTAACAATCAAGTGGATAGGATGAAAGGTTCTATGGGAACCAATCATCCTCTTTCCCCGGCTACCTCTGTCATTGCTCAGTGGGCCCATGAACAAAGTGGTCATGGTGGCAGGGACAGTGGTTATGCATGGGCCCAGCAACATGGACTCCTGCTCACCAAGGCTAACTTGGCTACAGCCACTGCTGAGTGCCCAATCTGCCAGCAGCAGAGCCCAACACTGAGTCCTTGATACGGCACTATTCCTTGAGGTGATCAGCCAGCAACCTCGTGGAGAGTTGATTACGTTGGACTGCTTCCATCATGGAAAGGAAAACATTTTGCCCTTACTGGAATAGATACTTACTCTGGATATGGATTTGCCTACCTGGCACGACATGCTTCTGCCAAAACTACCATCCGTGGACTTACAGAATGCCTCATCCACTGTCACGGAATCCCACACAGCATTGCCTCTGATCAAGGGACTCACTTCACAACAAACGAAGTGTGGCAGTGGGACTATGCTCATGGAATTCACTGGTCTTACTATGTTCCCCATCATCCTGAAGCAGCTGCCTTGATAGAACAATGGAATGGCCTCCTGAAGACACAATTACACTGCCAGCTAGGTGGTAATACCTTGCAGGGTTGGGGAAGTGTTCTCCAGGAGGCTGTGTATGCTCTCAACCAGTGTCCAGTATACAGTGCTGTTTCTCCTACCGCCAGGAATCAAGAGGTGGAAATGGGAGTGGCACCACTCACTGTTTTGCTTCCTGTTCCCATGACCTTATGTTAAATGTCTTAGTTCTGAAGGGAGGAATGCTGCCACCTGGAGACACATCAACGATTCTGCTGAACTGGAAGCTAAAATTTGCACCAGGCCATTTTGGGTTCCTTGTGCCTCTGGATCAACAAGCAAAGAAGGGAGTTACAATACTGGCTGGTGTGATTGATCCCGACTATGAAGATAAAATTGGACTGAGATTACATAATAGAGTTAAAGAACAGTATGTTTCGAATGCAGAAGATCCCTTAGGACGCCTCCTAGTACTACCACGTCCTGTGATTAAGGTCAATGGAAAACTATGGCAACCCAACTCCAAAATGAGTGATAATAGCCCAGACCCTTCAGGAATGAAGGTTTGGGTCACCTCACCAGGCAAGGAACCATGAACAGCTGAGGTGCTCACTGATGGCAAAGGGAATACAGAATGGGTTGTAGAAGAAGGTAGTTCTAAATATCAATTACCGCCACGTGACCAGTTGCAGAAACAAGGACTGTAATTGTTATGAGTACTCCTGCTTTGTATGTGTGTATTTGACATTTTGTTTACTTATGAAACATAAGATGTAAATGGGCTAATGAATTTTCAGTTGTACATGTGTTAGTTATATCGTGTTAGACATAAGTATGACTTTGTAAGTGTATTCCTTCCGAGACTGTGGATGGTAAGGTGAGATGTGTGCAGATGCCAAGTTGACAAGGGGTGGACTGTGGTGGTCAGGATTATGTCAGTTTGGCTACTCCATATTTGCTGCTGTATTAAGCGGCAGGGCAGGGTTTGTGGTGGCTTCCCGCCCCTCGGCTCTCATCTCTTGACCTTCAACTACTACTGCTGGTCTTCTCACGTAGCCAGGAGCACCTGCTCTCTTCTGGTGTCTGGTTCCTGGACTTGAACTAGCAGCTGTTGGATTCATCAGTCCTTACAGTTGGCACTTTAGAGTCTTGCTCCCTAACCTGCCGATCCTGGGTTCGCCAACCTCGGTCGCTGCATCTTGCCACCAGTTTGGGATCCACCAAGCTACACAACCGGTGTTCTAGAACTCTGGTCTCTAACCTGCTGACTTTGGGTTCCTCAGCTTCCGTGGCCATGTGAGACTTGTGCCAGAACTTGGGACATTCAGTTTCTGTGATTGTATGAGCTGTTTCCTATATCTAAATCTATCTATCTATCTATATTATAAATCTTTCCTTGTACCTACATGTGTTACTGGTTTTGCTTTCCTGGAAAACCCAGCCTAAGACATTGGAGGAAGTGAGAAAGTGTGGGAAGTGAGAAGGTGTGGGAAGTAAGAAAGTGTGAGAAGTGAGAAGGTGGGAGCCTGTGTGTGGAATCTGAGGAAGAGAAAGAAGTTAGCAGACTGCTTAGTTGTGGATAAGGAAGAGATGGGAAAGGTCAGGTACTAGCCATGTTTTCTGAAGTTCAGCTGAAGGCAGGCCTCAATAGAACACCTTTTGAAGGTATTGAGGCAGTGGGAGGGAAGTGAGGGTATAGAAATGAAGAGGTGATAGGGTGAGCAGACAGCACAAGTTTACAGTAGAAAGTGTCAGGTGAAGCCAGAGTTGTGGGCAGTGAGGAGCTGTGAAGGACAAGAATGCAGTGCAGGTGTGGGTAATGAGATGGAGTGAAGGACTGGAGGGCAGCCCGGGTATGGAAATATGGGGTTCATGATAAACCTCAGGAGTGAGTAATGAGGAGGTGGGAGGTGGCACAGGTGTGCAGTGAGGTAGGGGGCTAAAACACATTCAGGCATGCATACTGAGGGCGCAGGGTGAAGTAACTGAGGAGGGTGTGTGAGGGAAGTGGGAGAGCCCAGGAGGTGTCCCAGATGTGGGCAGTGGAAAGAAGGTGGGGCAGTAGAAGTCACCAGTTGAGGGAAGGGTGCATGTGGCTTCTGATAAGGTTATGGAAGGGAACAGGAGGAAGCCCAGGTTGGGAAACGAGAGGATGAATGGAATCAGATTAGGCAGGGCTGAAAAGAAGCAGATCTGGGTGACAAGGAGTACCCTCATGTGTTTGGTAGAGGAGATATTTGGAGTCAGAATGCAGGTCAGGTACTGAAAGTGATGAGGTGCGAGGGTGAGGAGGTAGTTCAGGTGTAGGTGTTGGGTAACAAAGAGATTCGGTGGACAGGAGGTAGCTAAGGCACGAGGAGTGAGAAGTTGAAGAGGTGGGAAGGTTTTACATGTAAGGGCAATGAGGAAGTAGACAGGACCAGGAGAAGGCCTAGGTTTGGGTAATGACGAGATCTGAAAGGCCATACAATGCCCACTGTTATTAAGGAAAAGAAGATGAGGAGGGAGGAGTTGTTGAGGAGGAGGCAGGTGAGAAAACACACTTATGCAGAGTAAGTGGATGATGGTGGGAATGTAGTAATACGGAAGGATGGGTATTGTTGTGTGGGAGGGCTTAGGAAGCATCCATGTTTCGGAAATGAGGACACTGAGGAGTCATGAGTCCAGGTAGGTGAAGAGAGGAAGTCTGAATCTACTCAGTGGCAATGGGTTCATTTTTTTATTTTTTAGGAAACAGAGGGATGTGGAATGCAAATCACTAGATAGTAAACATGTGTTAACTTTGGTAAAAGGAAAGACAGCATAATATGGGGCATGTCAGCATAACTTTACCAAGGCAAAGTCACAGAAGCTTCCTAAAAAAAAAAAAAACTCAGTAGCATCGAGTCCATTCTGACTCATAGTGACTCTATAGGACAGAGAACTGCCCCATAGAGTTTCCAAGGAATGCTTGGTGGATTTGAACTGCCAACCTTTTGGTGCAGCTATAGCACTTAACCACAATAACACTAGGGTGTCCAGGAGCTTCCTAGACACGTCCAAACACCTTAAAGAACCAAGTTACTGGTGCTAAGGGCTGGGAACTATGAACTCAGAGGACATCTAAGTCAATTGGCATAGAAGTTCAAAATGTCCTACAAATTACTTTGGTGGGTAGCATCTGGGGATTTAAAAGCTTGAATGCAGTCACGTAAGATACATCTATTCTATCCTCTCCAGAGCAAATGTAAATAAAGAAAACCAAAGACACATGGAAATATTAGCCCAATGAACTAATGGACCACATGAACCACAGCTGCCACCAGCATAAACCCTGAAGAACTAGATAGAGCCTGGCTTCTACCATGGAAGGCTCTAACAGAAATCCCCATAGAGGGTTCCAAACACAGTGGGAAGAAAATGCAGAACAAAACTCAAATTCACAAAAATGTCTAGACTTACTGGTCCAACAAAGATTAGAGGAACCCCTGAGGGTATGGGTTCTGAGCTGAATTCGCTCCTGAAGTCCACCTTTCAGCCAAAGATCAGACAATAACAATAATATGTGCAAGGAACACGCTTCTTAGTTCAGTCAAGTATACGGCTCTAACTAGGCAACACCTGCCCAAAAACGAAGCCAAGAAGATAAGAAGGGACAGGAAAATAGGACAAATGGACATGGTGAATCTGGAGTGGAAAGGGGAAGAACCCTGGTACACTGAGAGGATTGTAACCAATGTCAAAGAACACTCTGTACAAATTTTTGAATGAAACTAATTTCCACTGTGAACTTCCACCTAAAATGCAGTAACATTTTTAAAAAGAAGAAGAAAAGCATCATCTGAGACTAAAAGGAAAGTTTAGTTCAGTGTTTAGATCAAGACAGCGATTGACAGGAGGTCCATGGAGGAAATTTTAGGAGGTCTATGAACTAGGATGAGAATAGAAATCATATATTTATTTTTATTAACCTATGGTTGGGTTTTACTATTTCTTTGAATTACTTAACAAATCAAACCAAACCCATTGCTGTCAATTCCAACTTCGATTACTTAAGTAGCAACAAAACCCAGTAGTATCAGCAGAAACTATGACTTTGTTACCAATAGGTATCATAGTACCAATACCAGTTCTCATCCAGTCAATTATGACTCACTGCAACTTCGTTGTTTCAAAACAGGCTTGTGCTCCATAGGACTTTCAGTAGTTACGGTCTCCCAGAAGCCGATAATAAGTCTTTCTTCTGAGACATCTATGGATGGATTTGAGTTGTATACATTTAGCTTAGTAACTGAGCACTTAACTGTTTCCTCTGCCCAGCTATTCTATAAACCCAGGGCTGTCGACTTGATTCTGACTCATAGTGACCCTACAGATGAGTTAGAACTACTCCACAGAGTTTCCAAGGAGTGTCTGGTGGGTTCGAACTGCCGACCTTTTGGTTAGCAGCTGTAGCACTTAACAACTGTGCCACCAGGGTTTCCTTAGCTATTCCTATAGATAACAAATATATTGAAATTATAGCATAGACGTTGCAGGTTTCTCAATGTATCACTTATATTTCTTGCCAGTTTGTACTATGGTAATTAGTAAGCCCACTACTAGATATTGTTATTTAATATGTTAATAACCCATTGTTGTCTACTCCTTAACATAATAACCTATAAGACAGTGTAGAACTGTCTAGGGTTTCCAAAGCTGTAATTTTATGAAAGCCGACTGTCACAACCTTCCCTTAGGAGAGGGCTGGTAGGTTTGAACCACTGACATTTTAGTTAGTAGCAGAGCACTTAAACACTGTATCACTAGGGCTCATTTGTGCTAATAAAGAAACATAAATACAAATTTTTTAAAAAAATAAATACTCATTAATCACAGGGCTTAATGTATATTATCTGATGTTACTTTTTTTTTTTTTTTTTACCACTGCTGCCACTAGCATTACAACTTTTATTTGGACTGAGCTTTCATATTTAATATATATATCACTTTAATTTCAACTCCACAGAAAACACAAACTAGGCCTTTAATAAATACTGGTCAAATTAGAATGAATTATCCATCCAGTTGCTTCTTGTGGATACAAATAAGTAGTACTAATTTCAGAGCTTTATAAGAAACAAAAATCTGCTCATACATTAATTTATTTGACAAATACTCTGTCTTCAGGTGATACATATGTGTCGGTGCAGAGGTGAAGGAAGTGGTGAATGGAAAGAAGTCTTTATGCTCTACTTATCCTTCTTATCCTGCAGTCCTATATCGGTTTGCTCCAGAAAATTCAAAGGAAATCCTGTCATCTGTTTCCAAAACCCTGTTCTTGTTACTAGACAAACTGCAGATTCATGCCATCTGCTGGAAAGCCTGTCTCTGAGACAGGAGGTTGGGTATAATAACCAAAGGTTTATTGTGAGTTGACAACACAAGAGGTGGGGGTGGGGTGGAGGGTGATTTTCTTCCCCAAACACACCTGCATATTGTTTACAAGAAGGAGTTTTTAAAGGGAAAGTTTACATGTTGGTGCTCAAACCAACCCACTGCAGCGGAATCGGTCCGACTCATAAGAACCCTAGAGGTCAGAGTAGAACTGCCCTATAGAGTTTCCAAGGAGCCCCTGGCGGATTTGAATTGCTGACCTTTTGGTTGGTTAGCAGAGGTAGTACTTAAACCACTATGCCACCGGAGTTTCCTGTGTAAGTGCAGGTGTAAGTAATTCTCAAGGAATTCAAAGGGATCTGGGTGGGGGCTCATAGGAGGCCTGATTTCCTCAATCCTTTGATTCTTCCAGGTTGGCAGCGTGATAAGGCTGAAACTGAACCCTGTCTGGCCTATAATCTCACAGGCCTCTGTTCCATGTCATCAGGGTGATAGGGTTGGTGCTGGGAGTGTCACCTGGCCAGTAATCTCTCAGGCCTCTGGTTTCATTCTGTACCTCCACATAACAGAGTGAATTGTGTTCCCCTGCAAAACGTACGTATCAGTTTCGCTGGGCCATGATTCCCACTATTTGTGTGTTTGTCCTCCGTTTTGTGAGTTTCCTAATCTCTGCAAGATTGGATCATGTCCAAGTGGATTAAGGTGGAATTGTAACATCCTCACCCAAGTCACTTCTATGATCTAATGTAAAGGAACTGTCACGGATTGAATTGTGTCCCCCGCAAAAATGTGTGCATTTATTTGGCTAGGTCTTGATTCCTGGCATTGTGTGACTCTCCTATATGTCATAAATCCTGGCTCTATGATGTTAATGAGAGAGGAAGGCCAGCAGTCCTGTTGGCAGGGCAGGACTCAATACATAAAACTGCATGTGCCTTGAGGCAATCTCTGGGATATAAAAGAAATGGAAATTAAACAGAGACTGAAGCCATCGAGAGGCAGTTCCTGGAGCAGAGCAGGTGCTTTCAAAAGAGCCTGGGGTCCCTGGGCCTCAGAGGCTTCTGGTCCAGGAGAAGGTTCACAATGGGGACTTTCCTCAAGAGCCAGCAGAGGGCTTTCCAATGGAGCTGATGCCCTGAGTTTGGATTTTTGGCCTACTGGACTGTGACAAAATGAAATTGCTCTTTTTGAGGCCATCAACCTTGGTATTTATGTTGTAGCAGCACTTGATGACTAAGACAGGGAATTTCCCTGGGTTGTGGCTTACACCCCCTTTTATCCTGTAAGAGATAAAGGAAAGGGAAGCAAGCAGAGAACTGGGGACATCATACCATCAAGAAAACAGCTTCAGGAGCAGAGGACATCCTTCAGTCTGGAGATTCCTGCTGAGATGCTCCCAGACCAAAGACTTCCTCCAGAGCCAACTGAAAGGGTGTGTGTTCACTGGGACCAACACCCTGAATTTAGACTTCTAGCCTACTGGACTATAAGAGAATAAACTTTTCTTTGTTAGGACCATCCACTTGTGGCTTTTCTGTTAGAGCACTACTAGATGACTAAGGAACTTACAAAGCTTTCCACTGTGGAAATACAAGAAAGGAGGAAAGAAGCAGTGTGCTGTAACAGTTTGGGTAGAGTACCTAGAGGTACACAGCAACGGTTCTCTTTTTATATGACAAATTGACTTGGATTGTAAACTTTCACTTAAAGCACAATAAAATATTAAAAAAGGAAAAAAATCAGTGCTAATCAAAGTGTGATTATTACAATATTCTCTGGTTTTCCTGTAATTGCCCTCCCTATAACTTGATTCCTCTTTTTACCCTAAGAATTCTTGTGTAATGAAACTGCCCTGGGACTACCTGGTTCCACGTTCAACAGACAAAGTAGTTCCCTACTTCTAATTGTTTTAAACCCTTAATAAATCTCTCTATTTTAACTTGAAACAACATTCAAGTTTTTCTCTACAGCACTACAGATATGTTCTACAGAGTACATTTCTTACAGTCCTTATTATTCACATTTGATATAAAACTCTCAGAAACAGAAAGTACAATATAAAATATCTCAATTTTCAAATGAAAAATACTCTTCAAAATGACTGGCAATAAAGGCAAAGTATTTTGAAATCACAAAATAAATTTATAAATTAATGACGAAAGGAAATTACAACATGCCATGTAAGTTTATCTCAAAGACATTTGAATTTATAATTGACCTCAACAAAGTTGACTGCAAATGACGAGTTAAATATATAGAAGAAAGGAATTCATATCTGTACAAATAAAATGTTTGTTTTCTTATTTTGCTGAACAAAACTATTTTCAGATGCGTAGGTCGTCCACCTGAGAAGTGAGGTCCTAGAATGAAGAAAGTTCGAGAACTGAGCTGAGCTTTACATGATATGACTTTGGGTAAGTGAGGAATAAAAATGGGAAACAAATTATCTGTGAGTCAGCATGAAATTGCAGGACCAGCACAGGCAGTTCTGCATTTTGTATTATCGCTTCTGGGCAATATTGACTACTGCAATTCTTGCTCAATAAAATATCCATGTAGTTAAGGGAGCCTCACATGTTCGCATTCTAGCCACCATTCCACACTGATCCCACATTTAAATCCCAGCACCTGAGGGCTGACTGGCTGCTCATCCACAGGTGCAGGTCTCTTCCACTCACCTTTTGAATTAACCCATTTTCTATACGGCAAGAGGAAAATACTCAGCTTTCAATATATGTGATCTACATTTCTCTTTATTTAAATCGTTTGAAATGTGAACCTAAAATAGGCAGACAGCAGCTCTGATCTTTAAGACCTCAAACATGTACGAATGAATTAAAAGAAGGAAAACGACGTTCCGTCCAGAAAAATAAAAGACCCACCCATTAGGCCCCGAGAAAGCTTACTTCCGTTTCCTCTCCAGCCCCGCCCCGCTTCTATTCATGGCCCGCCCCTCGCCGCCCAAGGCTCTCACCTGCTCAGCCCCTGCACGGCCACGCCCCGGTCAGCGCGCCATTTCCTTCCGACTCGGAAGAGGCTGTCTCGGAACCGCGGTCCCACGAGGGAGGGTGGGTGAGTGTTTGGTTTCTAGTTCATACACGCGCTTCGCGTCCCCTCGAGCTCCGCGTTCTTCCTGTCTGGGGTCTGGGAGTTCCTTATGAACAATCAAACACCAGCACTTGTCTAGCTGTTGCCTCAGATCCGCGTCCATATCAGGTTAAAACCGCACCAAGACCGGTTCGTGCGGCCTTCTGACCATGTGGACCCGCTACCCCTTTTCCTGTCAGGGCCCTGCACAGATCCCTGCCCACCTCACGCTGTATCCCCTCAGCTCTTAGGGCGGTGCCTGGCGCGCTCTGCGGCCCAGGAAGAAGTCAGTTTTCTTTGTCATTTTTTTTAAGTTTCTTCATTTCATTCTTGAAGCATATGATTTCGTTCAGATTTTATTGGTACCTGCTTAATTTTTCATAGGAAATTTTGGTTTTCTCCCCTCCCACATTTACAAGTTTGAACAGGTGATTTATTTTCAAACATTTTCTTTTTAAATATATTTTTAAACATACGTGTCTTAAAGGTCTTTGTTTTGGACGTATTCCCTTCCTTTTACTCTTCATGGCGATAAACCCACTGCCGTTCAGTCGGATCTGATTCATAGTGACCCTGGAGGTCAGGGTAGAACTGCCCATAGAGTTTCCAAGGAGCACCTGGGGGATTTGAAATGCCCGACGGTTTGGTTAGCAGAGGTAGCACTTAACCCACTGCGCCACCAGGGTTTCCTTTCACGATCGTAGTGACTGTAAGTTGGTCAATAAGAAACTATGACATAAACTATATAAAAAGCCTTTACTTAAATCAGATTCAAAGTCTATGAACTTTCTTTTTTGTTTCATTTCTAGCATCTAGTTTTCATTTCAGTGTGGTACAGTCTTTGATTTAATATATGTTTACTTCTTTAGATTATATTATAGCTTTATTATTTTTTAAATTTACTGTGTTTTCAGTGAAGGTTTACACAGTTTAGGTTCCTTTTCAGCAATTTCTATGCAAGTTGTTCAGTGATATTGTTTATATTCTTCACAATGCATGAACGTTCTCGTTATTTCTGTTCTGGTTGCTCCATTTCCTGTAATCTAGTTTCCCTGCGCCCTTACGTTCTTGGCTTTGTTAGACTTGTCGACCATTTGTCCTCATAGAGGTGATGTCTTTAAAAGAGCATAGTGCTTATGGTGATACTATTTTTTGAGCCAATTTGTTATCTACAAGGTGACCTCTGGGTTAGTTCAAGCTTTAAAGAATATCTCACAGTAGTAGTCTGTTGGAGTCCTCCAGTCTTAACCAGTTCATTAGGTCCTTTTTGTTTGTTTGTTTTTAGGAATTTGATGTTCTGTCCCTATTCTCTCATCCCTCTATTGTTGCTGTGGAAACCCTGGTGGCATTTGTAAAAGCTAGACTGCTAACTGAAAGGTTGACTGTTCAAGTCCACTGAGTACTCCTTGGAAACTATGGGGCAGTTCTGCTCTGTCCTATAGGGTCACAGTGAGTCAGAATTGACTCAACAGCAATGCTTTTTTTTAAAATACTGTGGCCCTGATTAGATTGGTTAGTAATGGTAGCTGGGCACCATCTAGTTCTTCTGGAGTCAGTGAATGAGGCTGAGGTTCATACAGACAGTTTGTCCTAGGGACTAGTTTCTTCCTTGAGTGTTTAGTTTGCTTCTTCCTGTTTGTTACTTGGTTCTCAGATAGCTACTGATTTTAAAACACCAGGCAGTACTCACCAAACTAGAATGTAGAACATAACTTGATGAGTGTATTATGCCAGTTGATGTAAATGTTCCACAGAACTATAGTCCTGATCCCTGATCTCAGAAATCCAGTTCCTTGAGGCATTTAGTTGTGTCTAAAATGTATCTGTTACCTCTGCCCCCTTTGTGCTTTATTCTGTATATATGTGCAGTCACATAAATGCATATACCTGTATGTATATATACACAGATATGTACATAAATATATATACCTACCTAATGCATGTGCATATGCTCATGTTTTTTGTTTTTGCTCTTTCACAGTTACGTATGTCGTAGCCTTTACTGACAAGCTTTTTCTTGTGTACTTTGTATTGACACTGTTTACTTTTGTCAAGTTGTATACATGTCACACCAAATGTGTTCCCTTTCTCATCACCAAAAATAACAGGTATGCCCTATCTAGAGAGTGAATTCTCCTCTCCTACCTTCATCCTGGGTAACCATTAATGAACATTTGTTTCTGTGTATTTATTTGTTCATGTGATTTCATAAGAGGACATACTTTATTTTTTGTGATTGACACTATTTCATGCATCCAAAATCATTCATGTTCCAAGATTTATCACAGCTTAGTTTTTAATTGAAGACAACACAGTATCCAGGAATAGACTTGTTAAATATGGTAAGATATTTTATTTGAGATTAGACAGAAAGAAACCAAATAAACTGTCATCGAGTTGATTCCAACTCCTAGTGTCCTTACAAATCAGAGTAGAACTGTCTCACAGAGTTTCCAAGGAGTGTCTAGTAGCTTTGAACGGCTGACTTTTTGATTAGCAGACATCATTATGTCACCAGCATTTCCATTTTCTTTGTGACTCACCATGTGGTCATATTTGATAAATACTGAATCAGTGTATCCAAGCATCTTGACTAAGAGGTCAGTTTCTATTCACGGATCTACATAAATGCATCCTCAAAGTGCTTACATTTTATTGAATTATAGGCATGATTTAAAAAGGAATTGTTTTAATTGTTCTGTTCAAGTTTTTCAGTTTCTCTCAATTTTTGTGTTGCTCCTATTTATGTTTCCAAAATACTTTAGGTTCTTACATATTCATGAATATCCTATTTTTGAGTTTAATTTTCCCTGGGAATAAAGAGAAAAACCTGTTGCCGTCAAGTTGACTGATTCATGGTGTGACCGCATTAGAGTCAGAGTAGAGTTTTCAGTGGATGAGGCCTTGGAATTAGGTAACCAAGCTTTATTCTGAGGAGGCTCTGGGTAGACTCAAACTTCCAACCTTTTTATTAGCAATTGAGAATGTTAACTGTGTCACCAAAGGACTCAGGTACAGTCTCCATCCCCCGCAAAATGAAAGAGGAACAAAAGGATATTTTATGTTAATGTATTTTATATCCAGAAAAATATCTTTTTGGGTCGTATGGCTCATATTTTAACCCTCCTAGGCTTGTTACAATATCTAACCCATTGCCATCAAGTTGATTCCAACTCTTAGTGACAGAGTAAAACTATCTCCATAGGATTTCCAAGGAGTGGCTGGTAGACTTATACTGCCCACCTTTTGATTCACAGTCAAGCTCTTAACGAGAGTACCACCAGGGCTCCATTATAATCTCTTAAGAATGAAAATAATAATACCAACTCAACTAAAATTTTTATTAAAGAGAGATGCTGTATGTGAAATGCTTAATACCTCTCTTGAGATACATGAAAGATTAACAGCCATTCCAAATAGTTTTTAAAATTTGTAGTGTTTAATGAGTTACAGAAAAGTTACTAAACAATGTGAGTATCTTCTCTAGCAGCATAAATTAGAAGCAGATGCACTTAGGGCATGAGAAATTCATTTTCAGTGAGCTCATTATTTCTGTCATACCAGCTATATGATGTGTAGAAACTGTCAGGTTTAATGACGAAAATTCTTCTTTCTTGGAATACGTTTGAGACATGGTTTGAAAACTGAAAGTACTGTATGTTTAGTATAGGTTTCATTTGTTGCAAAAAGGGGTGGTCCAGTGGGCAAACATTAATTTCCCTTGTAATCGGCACTGTCACAGAAGCTATCTTCAATATTGTTATTTCTTTTAAGAAAATTAAGTACTGCCAGAAATAGTCAACCTCAAGGTTAAGGATCCTGTCCTCTAGACTGCCACATTTGTCCAAAATTTCTGATAACAACTTAGGTAGTTGACAGAGCCACCCTCTGGCTCTTAAGGAAGACTCACAGAACTCAGTGGATACTGTTATACTATTGCTGTCATTAATTACAGTGAAAGCATACGGACAAGAGCCAGCCAGAGGAAAGACACATAAGGAAGAATCTGTGAGAGTTCCACATGCAAAGCTTCCACATCTTCAGGATGCAATTGATAGCACTGGTGTTAAGACAGTAAGCATAGTGTATTGCTAATTCTAAATGTTTGCATGATCTTTATGTCCAGTTTTTGGTGAGGCTTCATTACAGTAGGATGATTAATTGACTGTTGCCCATGTGGCTGAACTTAATCTCCAGCTTTCTCCCTGCCTGTCTTCCTTCTAGTCAGGTTGACACCATGGTGCTCAAAGTCCCAACTTCTAGTCACATGTTTGATCTTAGACTAGTTTCTACTCTGAGTCTCTTATTTCCTATAAACTATCAGGTATGTCCCAAAAGGCCTGCCGTAAATAACAGACACTTAGATGGGTATAGAAATTCCAAGGTTTAGAGGTTATCTCCTAGGAGCCAGGACAAAGGCCAGACTTCACTTTAGATAAGGTCAAATTTCTTGCTTAAGCAGAATTTAATTGTGCTCTGTTTATAAGGTCACTGTGAGTCAAAATTGACTAGACGCTAGTGGATTTGTGTTTTGGGTTAGTGTTATGGTATAGTGGTTAAGTAAAGTGCTGTGTCTGCTAACTGAAAGGTTGGCAGTTTGAATCTGCCAGGTGTGCGTTGGAAACTATGGAGCAGTTTTACTCTGTCCAGTGGGGTTGTGATGAGTTAGAATTGACTTAATGTCAGTGGGGTTCTTTTTTTTTTTTAATTGCACCAAAATGCTAAAAAAAAAGAGCATAATTTGGTAATGAAAATCCAGCCAGAAAACTCAGCATTCAGAGACAATCCCTCTAATTTTGGCTAATTTTATAGTAGATGTATGTGCACCATGGGTTTTTATAAAGTACATTTTACAATTTCATAAATAAGTTTGTCAAAAAGATTTCCCATGACCTTTGTTTTTTCACATTAATAGTGGTGAGTATGTGTATGCATATGTGTGTGCGTGTATAATGACTTGTTAACCAAGTCTATGTTACTTCTTTTTTTTATAGGAAGCAAAACTTTGCTTTTTTCATTGTACTTTAAATGAAGCTTTTTAGAGCAGGTTTTTTATTAAGCAGTTAATATAAATACTATTTTGTGACATTGGTTACCAACCTTATGTTACGTACACACTCTACCTTTCCACCTGTAGTTCCCTGTTGTCGGCTGTCTTGTCCCCTCCTACGTTCTCATCCCTGACCCTGAGCTGGTGCCCCCGTTTAGTCTCATCTTGATTTATGGGCCTGTCTGATCTTTGGCTGAGGGGTGAACCACAGGAGTGACTTAAGTACTGAATTAAGAGAGTGTCCAGGGCTGTTGTCTTTTATGGTGAACTTTGTTTTAAAGTCTGTGTTATCTGAGATTAGTAGTGTTAACTATGTTCTTTTTTGGTTATAGTTTGCTTGATGTACTTTTCTTCCCATCCCTTGATTTATGATATATTTATGCCTTCGTATCTTGTAGACAGCAATGCTGATGAGTCCAGGTTTTTGTTTGTTTGTATTTTACTTTAAGTGAAAGTTAACAATTCAAGTCAGTTTCTCATATAAAAATTTACACACATTATTAAGTGACCTTAGTTGCTCTCCCTGCAGTGACAGCGTACTCCTTCTCTCTATTCCTGTATTTCCCATGTCCGTTCAACCAATTCCTGTCCTCTTCTACCTCTGCACAAAAGCTACCCATTTAGTCTCATGTTTTTGCTTGAGCCAACAAGCACACTCTTCACCAGTATCATTTTATGTCTTACAGTCCTGTCTAATCTTTGTCTGAAAAGTTGACTTCAGAAATAGTTTTGGTTCTGAGATAACAGAGTCTGGGGGTAGTGGGGTGCATGTCTTTTTTTTTTTTTTTTCTACTGGAACGTGAGCTCAGCATCCCATTTTTTCCTGCCACTCCATCCGGGACTGTCTGGTGTGTTTGCTGACAAGGCAGTTGGTGGTGATAGCCAGTCACCATGTAGTTCTTCTGCTGTCAGGCTGATGCAGTCTGATTTATGTGATCCTTTCTGTCTCTTCGGCTAATATTTTCATTATATCTTTGGTGTTTTTCATTCTCCTTTACTCCAAATAGGTTAAGACCAAATGAGGCAACTTAGATAGCTGCTTGATAGCTTTTAAGGCCCCAGATGCCACTGAAGTAAAGTTGCAGGAAGAATATTTCCTTCCTTTTCTATTGTGTTTAAGTGAAAGTCTACAGTTACAGCCAGTCTTTCATATAAAAAGTTACACACTTTTGCCATGTGATCCTGCCTGCTGTCCCCATACTGTGACAACACACTCTTCCCATCCAACCCATATTTCTCGTGTCCATTTAACTATCTTCTGAACCCGTCTGATGTTAACTTCGTCTGCAAGCAGGAGCTATCCAGTTAACCTCCTCTGTGTGCCCAACTCATGGAGTACACTCTTCATTAGTATTGTTTTATGGGTTATACAAGGTCTGACAATTAAATTCACAATCTTATCCTGGAAAAAGTGCTACATACCTGATTGCTGAATATTACTGTGATCACCTTCAAAGTACTCACCTTGGGAAGCTATGGCCCAACACCAGTGCCTGGTCTACCCTTCAAACAATTTTGGAACTCTTTCTCTGGAATGGACATCAGAGCTGTCATTGTATTACCCTTGATGTCTTGAATGTCATCAAAGTCATCAAAATGTGTTCATTTCAGTATTTATCTTCTGGCAAAGAAAAAATTCATTAGGGACCAGATCAGGTGAGTAGGGAAGATGTTCCAATACAGTTATTTGTTTATTGGCTGAACACTCCCTCACAGACAGTGCCATGTGAACTGGTGCATTGTCGTGATACAAGAGGCGTGAGTTGTTGGCCAAAAGTTCGGGCCTTTTTTGTCTAACTTTTTCATGCAGCATTTTCAGTGCTTCCAGATGGTAAACTTGTTTAACTGTTTGTCCAGTTGGTACAAATGCATAATGAACAATCTCTCTAATGTCAAAAAAGGTTAGCAACATCATTTTGACTCTAATTTGGAATGACAGACTCTTTGGTTCTGGAGAATTGGCCAACTTCCATAGTGTACTTTGACACTTTGTTTCAGGGTTGTGTTGGTACACCCTTGTTTCAGTGCAGTAGTAACATGGCCTAGAACACATCTTACCTCTCCAAAAGTCTTGGCAAACTTCAACTCTCCTTTGCTTCTGTTCATTGGTGAGCTCCTTCAGGACCATTTTTGCACACATTTTTCACATGCCAAAATTTTAAGATTCTTGTGTTTCTTTATCCATGTTTACTTATTCCACTATGCTTCTCACAGTCAGCCAACACTTTTGATGCACAATGCAGTATTTTCAACTGTTCGTCTTGTTACTGGCCCCCCGATCTCTGTTTATCAGTGATGCTTCTCTCCTGTCATAAAAATGTTTAATCCATTTGTATACTGCAGTTTTCTTGATGGCATTATTCCCGTAAACTTGGATTAATAGCGTGTCCCTGATTTCACTACCACTCTTGCCAAATTTAAGAAGAAATTTAATGTTTGTGCATTGCTCTAATTCAAGCTCTGACATTCTCAAAATAGCATACAAAAATATGCAACAACAGTAATGAATGCCACTCAGCAAAACACTGTCGCATGTCAACATGAAACAGCTGTGAGACACTGATATACAAAGATTTTGAAACCTCACTGAGTTGTTTGTACAGTGCTGCCAATGTAAGCACATGGTGGCAAGTTTGTGAACTTAATTGTTGGACATCATATTTCAGTTTAGTTTTTGTCTGAAGAGTTGGCTTCCAGAATGCTTTCAGTTGTGAGTTAACAGAGTTCGGGGCCATGTCTTCCAGGGACCCTCCAGTCCTTCAGACCATCCAGTCGGGTCTTTTTACTAGGTTTCAAGTTCTGCATCCCACATTTCTCCTGCTCTGTCAGGGACTTTTTGTTGAATTCCCCATGAGGGCAATCTTTGGTGGTGGTTGGGCCCTATCTAGTTCTTCTGGTCTCATGTTGCTCTTGTTGCTATTATATGTTGCCCTTTCTGTCTCTTGGGCTTGCACTTCGCTCGTTGCTGATGTTTTTCTCCTTTGCTCCAGGTGGGTTGAGACCAGTTAATGCTTCTTAGATAGGCCCTTAGTAGCTTTTAAGACTCCAAACACAAGTCACCAAAGTGAGATGCAGAGCATTTGTTTGAAAAAAACTTAATCATGCCACTTGACCTAGATGTCCCCTGAAGCCATAGTCCCCAGACCCCTAACCCTGCTACTGTGTCCCTGGAAGTGTTTGGTTTCATTTAGAATACTTCTAAACTTTGGGTTTAATCCATTTGTGCTGACTTTCTACTGTGTGTTGTCTCTGCCTTAACCTAAAATATGTCTTGTCAATTATCTAATCAGTGAATATTCTTCACCCCTCCACATCTCCCTCATAACTGTCAAGGAGTGTTTTCTTCTGTGTTTAAAGCATTTCCTTAGTACTTGTAATAGTGGTGTCATACAGTGTTTGTACTTTTGCAACTGATTAATTTTGCTCAGTGTAATGTGCTATATTTTATGAGATATTTCTAAAATTTGTCATTTTTCTTTTCATTGCATAGTGTTCCATTGTGTGAATATACCTTAGTTTGTTTATCCATTCTTCCTGTGAAGGGAACCTAGATTGATTTCCATTTTTTTGCTATTGTGAACAGTGTCGTGATAAACATTGGTGCTTGTAGCTATTCGTGTAACATGTTGTTATTTCTCTAGGATATGTTCCAGGAATTGGGATTGCTGGATTGTATTGTATTTCTATTTCTGGCTTTTTAAGAAAGTACCAGGCTAATATTCAGAGTGTACCACTTTACATTCCCAGCCACAGTGTAGAACTGTGCAGTTCTCTCCATAGCCCCTTCAGCGTTTCTTATTTTATGTTTTTTTAATTAATACCAGCCTTGTTGGTGTGTGGTGGTATCTCATAGCTTTAATTTGGATTTCTCTGATGGCTAATGACTGAGCATCTACTCACGTACCTGTTACGTGCCTGAATGTCTTCCTTCGTGAAATGTCAGTTCATATCCTTTGCTTATTTTTAATTAGGTTATTTGTGTTTTCATCATTGAGGTTTTTCAGTATTTCATCTATTATACAATCTGTACATGGCTTAGGATGCATTCGTGCAGAGAGAACAAGGTTTAAAGTCAGGAGAGGTGTGTGTCAGGGTTGTATCCTTTCACCATACCTTTTCAGTCTGGATGCTGATAACCCAAGAAGCTGGATTATACAAGGCATCAAATCTATTGTTGAGATGGTCTCTAAATTCAGGTGTGATATACTCAAGGTCATACTTTGGCTTTTGTGGACTTGTTCTAATTTTCTTCAGTTACAGTTTGAATTTGCATATGAGCAAATCTGCTGTGCCACCTGGTCTTTTTCTGACTGCTGATATGGAGCTTTTCCATCATTTTCCACAGATGTATTCAATTTGGTTCCTGTGTATTCCATCTGGCAAGGTCCATGTTTAAAGTTGCCATTTGTGTTGGTTAAAAAAGGTGTTTGCAATGAAAAAGTTGTTAGTCTTCCATAATTCTGTCATGCAGTGTCCAGCATTATTTGTCACCAAGACTATTTTCCAAATAGAGATCTTTCTTCTTTGTTTCCAACTTTTGCATTCCAGTCACCAGTAGTTATCAATGCATCCTGATTGCATGTTCAATAAATTTCAGGCAGCAGAAGCTGGTAAAAATCTTTGGCCTCCTCATCTTTGGCCTTAGTGGTTGGTGCGTACATTTGAATAATAGTCATATTAACTGGCCTTCCTTGTAGGCTTTTGGATATTATCCTATCACTGACAGCAATGTACTTCAGGACAGCTCTTGAAGTGTTCTTTATGATGATGAACGCAACACTGTTCTTCTTCGAGTTTTCATTCCCAGCATGGTAGACTGTATGATTGTTGGATTCAGAATGGCCAAAACATGTCCATTTCAGCTCACTAATGCCTAGGATGTCAATGTTCATGTGTTCTATTTCATTTTTTGACTATTTCTGGTTTTCCTAGATTCGTACTTCTTACATTCCATCTCCCAGTTATTAGTGAATGTTTGCAGCTGTTTCTTTTCATTTTGAGTCGTGCCACATCAGCAAATGAAGATCCCGGAGGCCTTACTCCATCTACATCATTAAGGTTGACTCTACTTTGAGGACGTAGCTGTTCCTTGGTTGTCTTCCGAGGGCCTTCTGTCCTGGAGGGCTCACTTTCTGGCACCATATCTGACAGTGTTCGGCTGCTATTCATAAGGTTTTCCCTGGCTAATTGCTTTCAGAGTCAGACTGCTGTGTCCTTCTTCTTTGTCTGCCTTAGTCTGGAGGCTCAGCTAAAACTCGTCTACCATGAGTAACCCTGCTGGTACCTAAATACCAGTGGCATAGCTTCCTGCTCACAGTAATAGACAAGCCTCCACTCACAGATAGTTGGGGGCTGCTCACTCCCTCCTTACCTGATGGTGTTACTATCTCTTCCCAATGCTACTACCCTCCCTACCTACTCTTCATAGAGTCTCATGTAATTCTTAGTGTTTCTTGTTTTGTGTCTATATATTTTTTTAATTCTTTCATTGGATTTTTCGTCACATATATTGATGTGAGGTGCTTTATCTTCAGTTTCACTAATTTGGGCTTCTTTTACCTCAGTTCTGCTCCTTTGACGTTTTGTTGAGTTGTCTAATTTTGTAATTTTATTATTAATTTGATGATTTTCTGATTCTCACTGCTTGTTGGTTTCTTGCGTTTGTGCAGTTTGTCGTATTTTCCTGCTACATTTTGTCCCATCTTCCTCATCTCTTGAAGAGTTTGAAGTATTAATCTTTTGAATTCTAACTGATAATTTTTGTCTTCCTCTGAAAATTTGATTCTTTGTTTTAGGAGCTTTCTAAAGAGAGTGTTTTGATGTAGACTTCTGTTTCTGAGCCATCAATAGATTTTAATTATTTACTTTATATTTGCCTGTGTTTCTAGCTTTTTGTTTTAAAATGTACAGTTTACTTTTTTTAAAAAAATATGGGTTCAGCTCAGGTGTGCAGGTAGTCATTGTATGTTGGTGGTCACCAAGTGTGTGGTACAGCCTCTTGCCTGCTGCCCTAGATGGGCAGGGGTGATTGAAACAGGCACACATGTCTGGCTGTAGCTGCTGAGAAAGTCAGGAGACTAACAGACGTACGTTAGTGTCTGTGAGGTTTGCTTATTCCCTTGTGACTGAATGTAGGTGAAAGAACAGTTTGTGCCCTTATTTTCCAGTTTAGGGCACAAAGGAAATTTTTTTGTTTTGTGCTTTCCCCTTCCCTGGGTTTGCTAAACTTTTCTTCCTTGGAGTCTCAGAGAATGGTTGAGGGCAGGCTTAAGCAGTCCTGCTTCTGGCTCAGTTAATGACATCAAACACCAGAGCCAGGAGCAGTGCAGAGAAAGGAGGGTGTGAATGGCACAGTGTGGGCTTAAAGAGTCCTACTTCTAACTCCATTAATGGCATGAGATTCTAGCGCCAGGCACAGTTCACAGAAGGGTGGGGGGAGTGTTGGCAGAAGGGCGATAGGCCTGTATCGAAGGAAATATTTAAATCCATACACAGTAGGTTACATGCTTTTGATAATCCAGTGCTATTCTTTATTGGCTCTGGAGGTGTGAGGAGATTCTCTAGGCAGTTACCTCCAGTGAAGGAAACAGCCACTAGCCTTCACACTGGGCCCACCACATGGCCATACATGGCTGCTTCCCAGCAGGTCGAGTCTGTGGAATCCTTTGTACTTTTGGTGTTACTCTCCCTTCTCCTTTGTTCACTCCAATTTCTCTGCTTTCTGTTTGATGTTAAGAGCTGTTAGGATGTCATGTGTACTGGATTCATTTGTTCTTTGGGGTCTTTGTTATTAGAGGGGTCATGGGAAGTGTCCATTTACTCCACCATCTTGGCTCTGCCTCCTGGCAGAATTTTTAGAGGGAGATTGCCAGGCTTTTCTTTCAAGTCCATCTTAATTTCCCGGTGAAACCTGTTCAACATCATGGCGGCACACAAACTCCTACTGACAGGTAGGGACTGCCCATGACGTGTATTGGCCAGGAAATTAACTGGGTATCCTACGTGGAAGGTAAGTATTCTTAAAACTGAGCCACCAGTGTTTCCATTTTCCATGATAGTGTTGTTGTTGTTAGGTGCCATTGAGTCAATTCTGACTCATAGAAACCTTGTATACAGCAGAATGAAACACTACCCGGTAGTACTGTGTCATCCTCACAGTTGTTACAATTTGAGCCCATTGTTTCAGCTACTGTGTCATTCTGTCTCAATGAGGGTGTTTCTCTTTTTTGCTGAGCGTCTACTTGATCGGTTTACGTTCCAGTTATTAATGTGTATTTGCAGG
Source organism: Heterohyrax brucei (assembly GCA_028571685.1). Lineage (NCBI taxonomy): Eukaryota > Metazoa > Chordata > Mammalia > Hyracoidea > Procaviidae > Heterohyrax > Heterohyrax brucei. The sequence continues at coordinate 36,513,260 of CM053160.1, read as the reverse complement.
AGATTCTTCTAATTCTGAGTCATGCCATGTCAGCAAATGAAGGTCCCCAAAGCTGAACTGTATCCGTGTCGTTAAGGTTATTGACTCTACACTGAGGAGGCAGCTACTCCCCAGTCACATTTGCCTTCGAGCCTAAGTGGCTTATCTCCTGGCACTGGTAAGGTTTTCTCCAGCTAATTTTTTTCAGAAGTAGACTACCAAGTCTTTCTTAACTATAGTGTCTGTCTTAGTCTGGAAGCTCAGTTGAAACCTGTCTACCATGGATAACCCTGCCGTTATTTGAATACTGGTGGCATAGCTTCCAGCATCAGAGCAACCCGCAAACCCTCACAGTGTGACAAACTGACAGACACACAGGGATCCATAATAAAAGAGATGACTGACACAGACTTATCAGTAACAGACGAAGTCACTGGCTCTTATCCTTTGCAGTGCAAAGCCAAAGAAGATGAAGTCTTTGTCCCTCAGCCTTCACTCTCACTCTTTGTCATTAAGCGAATAATTTTTTTTAAGGATCAGCACAAAGCTGGTTCCTTTGAGGTGGAGGTTAAAGGTGTCCCAAATAATGTTTCCAAGCTGCTTTGTGTGTGCAAGGTTTTATATGGCAAACTGACTTAGATTATAAACTTCCACTTAAAGCACAGCAAAATATTAAAAAATGAAAAAAAAAGATGCTGTACCAATTTGGGGCACCAAGTTGTATTTCTTCAGACTTGTTGGCTGTGGTATAGGGTACCTTGTGGACCTCTCACCACTGGCTCCGCTGCAGGGTTCCTCCCAGGCCTTTTGTCTTCTTCAGTGATGTAGCCTTTGACTTGTATTAGAACTTTCAAGAGGTTCCTCATCTCTTATCTTACTGCTGCTTCTCTTTGCTGGAAAACCTTAGAGGAATTGGCTGCTTATATAAGCAATTTCTTGTAAATTTCATGACGTGGCCCTCCCAACAGGACCAGGAACTGACCAGTCTCTGGATCACAGGTCCTTTAGTTCTATTGGATGGATTTTCAAGTTGCTATTTGCATAGTAAGTCAACCAGTCCTTGCAAGGTACATAAAATAGGCCAGTCACAGAACAGACTGCAGCCCAGGACTAGACAAAAAGTATCACATCATCAGGTTGTTTACAGTTTATCCAGGAAATGTTAAGCAACCCAAGGAATCCCCTATAACAAAGAATGAGATAGAAAATAACTGGGGAGCCCACCTCCATCTCCACCACCCAGCTTGTTTCTGAAAGAACTAGGCAAGGCTTTGTATTAAAAAAATCTCCTGATCTGTTTTTCCAGAGGACCAAAGCAAAAGGCAACATAAATTCATTTCACCACAGTAGGCAGCTGACATCTGAGGTCTTGGAATGAAGGATGGTGTCCTTTTAACCCGTGAGACCTGACTGAGCCCTGGATAAGTAGGGTCAAAGAAAGAAATACTGTGTGTTGTATCTGGTGTCAGAAGTGATTAAGTGGGGGATATTTTGTATTTGATTATCATCCTGATGGTGGTCAGTTGTAGGAATTACTAGAACATCGCAACTACATATATCCTTCCATTATAGCTAAATTTTGAATTATTTGTCTGCTCTTCATCTCTTTTCTTCTCGACCTCTGTGACTTTTTCCTTCAGTATTTGAAACAACAGTATCCTGGTGATTAAATTCAATAGTCTAAATTCGAAGGCCCGTATTACTGTTAATTTGTGACATTGTTGACCCATATGGTTTCTATAAGAATATATCATATAAATATGTGTAATTATCAAGCTTCACCTAGTTAATATTACTTCTTGTGTGGTGGATAAGAAATCTGACTCCACATGCCAACTGAATCCTGTGGAAACCTCAGCATCCTTTCCTTGGTCAGTTTAGACCTCAGCTGTTTCATGTAGTTGCCTCTCATTCATCACCATTAACCTGGGGCTAGGTCAGTGAGTACTGACTCTGTTTCTTAGGACGATGATCTAGTGAAATGACTGTGGTGATCCCTCATTAATTTTTGGAAGTAGATTGCCAGACCTTTCTTCTTAGCCTGTCTTAGTATGGAGTCGCCACTGAAATCTGTTCAATATCATGACAACACTCCTACCTCCCAACAGATGGTGGTGGTTATGCATGAGGTACACTGACTAAGAATCAAACCTGGTCAGTCTTCTACATGGAAGGTTAGAATTCTACCATTGAATCACCTCTTAACTTTGTGAGGAACCTTCAGACTGTTTCCACAGAGCCTGTACCAGCAGCAGTGAGTAAAAATTCCAGTTGTTCCACACCCTCACCAACTCTTGTTGTTTTGGGTTTTTCTAATAATAGCCATGCAGAGTGTGGACACTTTGCATGTTCCTGAGAGCCAGACCATACGTGAACCCAGTGACTGAGGGGCTGACCAGACGAAAGTGGATCACCTGGAGGCCTAATGCTGACTGAGCCCTTAGGAGATATGTTATCAGTTATCCTGGCTGTGTGGGAAGGCCAGTAAAGGCCTTGGGAGAGGGAATTCAGTGGAACTTCCTAGGTGGTGAGAGCAAACATCTCAGAAGGATAAGCACAGAAGCAGGTTATCCAGTAAGCAAGACTAGCACAGGCTTACCTGTGCTGATTTACTAATCTATAATGATCAATTTGACGTGAGTGAACTCGTGTGAAATTAATCGATGTCTATTAGCAAGTCAGTACAGGTAAGCCTGTGTTGATCTTGTGTATTGAGCAGTCTGTCCCTGCGGTGCAAACTTCTGCAGCAGGGAGTGACTCAGTCTCCCAGCGCTGACCCTTCCAACATTGACGCTGACACTGACTAATTCATTTTCTGATTCTAAACATTTCTGAAGTTAGGTAAGCACTTTACCTTGCTTATTGGAAACTCCTTGCATAAGCAAAGCCTCTGTGCTCACATCCTTCCCAGACCTCATCCTATGAGTTTGCATCCTTTTTTTCTGCTAGATTAAAGATCTGAGTCATTTCAATAGATTATCGTCCTAAGAAATAGAGTAATCACTGACCTAGCCCCAGGTTAATGGTGATGAATGAGAGAGAGCTGTATGAAGCAGCTGAAGTATGGACAGACCAACGAAAGGATGCTGAGGTTTCTACAGAATTCATTTGTCACGTGGAGTCAGATTTATTATCCACCACACATTTGGTGCCAAGAGGGACGATTTTGGCCTCCTTGGACTGATTTGCACAATTGACTGTGTGAGCAGGAGTTGTTAGAGTAGTTTGACAGTGCAAGTGCCTTGGTCTGGGACTTCCAGGTTGCACCTCAGGTTTCATGCTGGTACGTGGGAGCTGACCAGACCAGAAAAGATACGACAACTCACTTGGGATACTGATACCAACTAACCTCGGGAGACATTATTTAGCCTATTATGCAGGTTTGGCCATTATACACCTTGGAGACAGATGCTCAGTGAGTTTCCTGGTTGACAGGAACATATCTTGTCAGGGTAGCACTCCCCTTGGGACGTGGAAGCTCCTAGTTGGGAACCCTTCCGGATCTTGCCATGTGTATCCTTTTTGGCTGTAATATGTAGCTGTAAATAAGTATACTCCCCATGAGTTGTGTGAGCTGTTCAAGTGAATTAATTGAACCCAAAGGGATAATGGGAGGTGGCAAGTCAGAAAGTAAGGATATGGTATACTCTCCATGAGTTGTGTGAGCTGTTCAAGTGAATTATTGAACCCAAAGGGATAATGAGAGGTGGCAAATCAGAAAGTAGGGATATGGATGGCTGAGGTTATTGCTGGAATACTGAAGGGATGGATCATAGGAATTTAGTGGCCAGCAGGTCAGAGAATTGAGGTACAATATTAACTCCCCAAAGGTATGCCTGGCATTTGCCTGTTTATATGTCTGAGTAATGGTATCCTGTTAACTGTGAGTGCTGACCTAGTTTGAGGTGACTGGTGTGAGAGGAACTGTGTCACATTTCAGGGGTTGGATTCATGCTGATCCTTAACATGAAAAGAGGAGAAGTCATGCTAAGGGTAAAGGAATGATACAGTGGATTGTGTAGTCTGGGAAAGCCAGCATTATTTATTACCTAGGAAGATGGTCAGAGTGAGAAAATAATATTGTGTGACAGCTCAATTATACCAGATGCGTGAAAGATTGAAGTTGAAACAACTCTTGCTTTTGGAACCTGGTGAGTTCAGATGGACACCTGCAGGTAAACTGAGTGGCCTTGCCTTGTAAATAGCTTTGCCACATTAAATGATGACGGACTGGTATTTATTGCTAATGGCTGGTTGAGACTCTGGTAATATGTCAGTATCTTTTGACTCTTATTTTTCAGATTATGATGTATCACTGGCACTATTGAGTACTGATGTTGATGGTCAGGTATATTGAGAAATTGAGTTTCTGAGATTTGTAATGTGAATTCCAATTTTTTTTATTGTGACTGAGTGAAAGTTTGCAATACAATTCAAATTTGCATGAAAGCACCTCCCTCTGCTCTCCTTGCCCAGTAGCAGCATGTTCCTCCTTTCTGTTCCCTATGTGTCATAACCTCTTAATAATCTCCGGTCCCCTTCTCTCCATGCACTTTTACTCCCCTCTAGTGAGAGGCCAGTAGTACGACATCCTGTAGATGCGTAGAACCACCAAGTGCACATACTATATGGTCACTCTGTGTTCCCGAGTCCACACCATTCCTATCCAGAAGGTTGACCTCAATAATGCTCTGTGATCAGAGGCAGCATCAAGTGTAGGGGCCATGCTCCCAGGGAAACTCCCAGGCCTTCCGACCATCAGTTGCAGTCTTTTAGTAGATGAACACCAAATTTTCATGGTTGGTATTTCCACAGTGTGAGAACTTTTAATATTGGTAGACTAAAGAATGAGAAATCACTACAGACTTTCCTTTATTCGTACATGGGAGTATTGTATTGGTATTAATCTCAATTGTTCCAAAGTGTTTAGAGTTCCTGGGTGGGGCAAATGGTTAACACCCATGACAGACAATCTAAGGGTTAGAGGATAGAGTACCTTGGAAGAGAGACCTGACAGTCTACTCTAAAAAACAACCTGGCATTGAAAACCATGTGGAGCACAGTTCTACTCTAAAACTTGAGGTCTTCGTGAGTTGGAATTGACTCAACGACAACTGGTTTTCTGTAAGTATTGCTCTGATAGTAAACAATCTTTTATGTTATCTCACTGAATAACTCCTCCAGCATGGACTGTTTGGTATTCCCCAAGAGGCATTCTCTTCTTAGTAACTAATTTTCTGTCTTAGGGGTTTTCAGAGCAGTGGTTAAAAGCTCGACTGCTAACCAAAAGGTCAACAGTTTGAATCCACCAGCTGCTCCTTGGAAACTCTAAGAGGTAGTCCTACTGTGTCCTATGTGGTTGCTATGACAGCATCTACTGGCAATGGGTTTTAGTTTTGTAGGGTAACTGCTGCTCTAAATTTTCTTGGGCACAACAAAGCTGGGACTCAGCTGAAACTTCCTCCACAGCAATTAAAAATGTAGGATTCATCCACACTGGCATTCACTCATGTTTGGGTAAAAAATATGAATTAAGGCATTTTCACATTGATTATAGATATAAAACCTGTCCTCTGATGAGTTTCTATATGTGTTTGAAGGTTAAAGCTGTGGCCAAATCCTTTTTTCTGTTTACATTTATAGTGAGATTTCTCTAATGTCATCTAAGTCGTGGAAGGCTTTCCAACATAGATGGTATTCATTGATTTTTTCCACAGGGTGAATTTATGTTCACTGAAAGATGTAAGCTGACTGAATGCTCTTCTGCTTGATTACGGATGTATGAATTCTCTCCTATGTGAGTTCTTTTGGTTCGGCCACGAATGCTGCCTAGGCCCTACTAGCCAGTCTTCTCCAGATACTGGGTGAGGTACAGAGGAAGAATTGACCCTCATTCACAGGGTTGTAGAGAGGTAGGAATAGATGGTGGTTGTTTTTAAGTGCTGTCGAGTTGGTTCCAACTCACAGTGACCCTGTGCACAACAGAACAAAATAATGCCCTGTCTTGTGTCATGCCCACAGTCATTTTTGTGCTTAAGCCCATTCTTGCAGCCACTGTGTCAATCCGTGTGATTAGAGGATCTTCCTCTTTTTCTCTGACCCTCCACTTTACCAAGCATGATGTTCTTATCCAGGGACTGAGCCCTCCTGGCAACTTGTTCAGGGTGTATAATGAGCCCTCCTGGCAACTTGTTCAGGGTGTATAAGATGTAGTCTTGCCATCTCTGCCTCCAAGGAGTATTCTGGATATGCTTCTTCAAACAGATCTGTTTGTTCTTTTGGCAGTCCATGGTATATTCAGTATTCTCCAACACCACACTTCAAAGGCATCACTTCTTCTTCAGTTTTCCTTATTCACTGTCCAGTTTTCCCATGCATATGACATGATTGAAAATACCACAGCTTGGGTCAGGCACACCTTAGTCTTCAGGGTGACATCTTTACCTGTCAATACCTTCAAGAGGTCCTTTGCAGCAGATTTTCCCAAGGCAATATGTCTTTTGATTTCTTGACTGCTGCTTCTGTGGGCATTGATTGTGGAACCAAGTAAAATGAAATCCTTGACAACCTCCGTTCTTTCTCCATTTATCATGAATGTTGCTTGCTGGTCTAGTTGTGAGGATTTTTGTTTTCGTGGTGTTGAAGTGTGATCCATACTGAAGGCTGTTGTCATTGATCTTCGTCAGTAAGTGTTTCAAATCCTCTTTACTTGCGGGAAGCAGGGCTATGTCATCTGCATAATGCAGGTTGTTAATGAGTCTTCCTCCAATCCTGATGCCTCATTCTTCATATAGACCAGCTTCTTGGATTATTTACTCACCATACATATTGAAAAGGTATGGTGAAAAGGTACAACCCTGACATGTACCTTTCCTGACTTTAAACCATGCAGTGTCCCCTTGTTCTCTTTGCACAAACAGCATCTTGATCCATGTATGGATTCCTTAAGGGCACAATTAAGTGTCTGGAATTCCCATTCTCCTCAATGTTAGACATAATTTGTTATGATCCACACAGTTGAATGCCTTTGCATAGTCAGGTAAACATCTTTTTGGTATTCACTGCTTCCAGCCAAGATCCATCTGACATTAGCAGTGATATCCCTGGTTCAACATCCGGTTCTGAATCAGGTTGAATTTCTGGCGGTTGCTTATCAGTGTACTGTCACAGTCACTGACTGGCTTGGCAAAATTTTACTTGCATGTAGTATTAAGGATATAGTTCAATAATTTCTACTTGTGGTTGGATCACCTTTCTTGGGAATAGGCATAAGTAATGGATCTCTTCTACCAGGTGCTCCTTGAATACTCTGGGGGTCAGTTCTACCCTGGCCCCTAGGGTTGCCATGAGTCAGATCCGCCTCTACGGCACTTGGCTGGCTCCAGTCAGTTGGCCAGGTAGCTGTCCTCCAAATGTCTGGGCATAGATGACTGAGCATTTTCAGCAATGCATTCGTTCGTTGAAACATCTCAGTTGATATTCCATCAATTCCTGGAGTCTTGTTTTTGCAAGTGCCTTCAGTGCGGCTTTGATTTCTTCCTTCAGTATCATTGATTCCTGATCATGTGCTGTCTTTTCAAATGATTGGATATCAGCCAGTTCTTTCTGGCATAATGACTCTGTATTGCTTCCATCTTCTTTTGATCCTTCCTGAGTCATTTAATATTTTCTTGGTAGAATCCTTGACTATTGCAACTCGAGACTTGAAGTTTTTCTTCAGTTCTTTCAGCTCAAGAAATGCAGAACATGTTCTTCTCTTTTGGTTTTCTATCTCCATCTCATTGCACATGTCATTATAGTACGTTATTTTGTTTTTGCAAGGCGCGCTTGAAATTTTCTGTTCAGTTCTTTTACTTTGCTAATGTTCCTTTTGCTTTAGCTGCTCTACATTTGAGAGAGCAAGTTTCAGAGTCTTCTGACATTCATTTTGGTCATTTTTGTCTTTCCTGTCTTGTTAATGACCTGTTGCTTTCTTTGCAGATGATGTCTTTGATGTCATTCCACAGTTCATCTGCTCTTCTGTCAGTAGTATTCATTGAATGAAATTTGTTCTTTGAGATGTTCTTTAAACTCAGATGGGATATCCTCAAGGTTGTACTTTGGCTCTCGTGAACTTGTTCTGATTTTCTTCTCTTTCAGTTTGAGCTTGCATGTGAGCCGTTGGTGGTCTGTGTCACAGTCAGCACCTAGTCTTTTTCTGACTGCTGGTATGGAGCTTTTCCATCATCTTTTTCCACAGATGTAGTTGATTTGATTCCTCTGTATTCCATCTTGCGAGGTCTGTGCACATAGTCACTGTTTTAGTCCGCTGGTGCTGCTCTAACAGAAATACCACAAGTGGATGGCTTTAACAAAGGAAGGTTTATTCTTACACAGTCCGGTAGGCTACCAGTCCATATTCAGGGTATCCACTCTAGGGGAAGGCTTTCCCCTTGTCAGCTATGGAGGAAAGTCCACTATTGCGTCAGTCTTTGTCCATGGAGCATCCTGGCACAGGAACTTCAAGTCTGAGGGACGAGCTCTTCTCCCGGTGCTGCTTTCTTGAGGTACGAGGTTCCCAATTCTCTGCCTGCTTATCTTTCCTTTTGTCTCTTGCAGGATAAAAGGATTAAGGATGGGACAAGACATACTCCAGGGAAACTCCCTTTACAGTAGAGCAGGAAGGTGATCTTATAAAGAGATTTACAGTCCCACCCTAATCCTTTCACATGCAGCATAGGAAAAATCACAAAATGGAGGACAGCCACAAGATACTGGGAATCATGGCCCAGCCACATGGCTACACATATTTTTGGGGAGACACAATTCAATCCATGACAGTCACCATTTATGTTGCTGATAAAAGGTATTTGCAATGAAGAAGTTGTTGGTCTTGGAGAATTCTGTCACACAATCTCCAGCATCATTTCTATCACCAAGGCCATATTTTCTGACTACAATTCTTCTTTGTTTCCAACTTTTGCATTCCAGTCACCAGTAATTATCAATGCATCCTGATTACCTGTTTGACCAATTTCAGACTGTAGAAGCTGGTAAAAATCTTCCCACTTGTCTGTCAGTTTGTCCTACTGTGGGGCTTGCATATTGTTGTGATGCTGGAAGTTGTGCCACTGATACTCAGAAACCTGTAGTGGACAGGTTTTAGCTGAGCTTCGAGGACTAACACAGACTAGGAAGAAGAAACTGGCAGTCTAGTTCTGAAAAGAATTAGCCAGTGAAACCTTATGAATAGCAGTGGAACATTGTCAGATACAGTGCAGGAAAATGAGTACCCCGGGTTGGAAGACACTCAAAAGATGACTAGGGAAGAGCTGCCTCCTCAAAGTAGAGTTGACCCTAATGGCATGGATAGGGTAAAACCTTTGGAACCTTGATTTGCTGATGTGGCACAACTCTAAGTGAGAAATAGCTGCAAACATCATTAATTATTGGAACATGGAATGTATGGAGTGTGAATCTAGGCGACTTGGAAATTGTCAAAAATGAAACGGAACACATAAATTTTGAAATCCTAGGCATTAGTGAACTGAAATGGACTGGTATTAGCCATTTTGAACCAGACAGTTGTATCATCTGCTATGCCAGGAATGAAAAAGAGGAAAGGCGTTGCATTTATCGCCAGAAAGAACACTCCAAGATCTGTACTGAAGAGGCACACCATTTTGTGGGCCATGTGCTATTATTCTTTACAGTTTTGCTCTTTTGATTGTGCTTTACTGTTTTGCCTGTTGATTGGAACTTCCATCATATTCTCAGTTTTTTCTTCTAGGGCTTCTTGTCTTTCAGGGATCTGCTTATATGTGGTTTCACCTTGGGAGCTCTCCCTTATAGCCAGCCATGAGGCTAATATCGTTGCCTGTCCTGTGTTCACACAAAACTCTCTGTCTCCCCAGCACAGCATGTACCGCACTTGACTGTAATACCTAGCTTGACAGCCTTCCCCTTAAACTTTGTGAACTGATGAGAGTAGGATGGCATCTGCCTGGATCATTCTTAAAACCAAGATTTCTCACAATATAAGGCATATATGACTGAAAAAGTGTGTTTAATGTGTAATGAATGAAAAACAGAAACCCTAGTGGTGTATTGATTAAGACCTGTGGATGCTAACCAAAAGATTAGCAGTTTGAATTCATGAGGCACTTCTTGGAAATTCTATGGGCAATTCTGTTGTGTTCTGTGGGATTGCTGTGACTTGGAATCACTCAAGGGCAGTGAGTGTTTTGGGGAAAAAACACTTGAAGATTTAGAAACAAAGTTCTTATTTAGATATATCATCTTAGATAACACCTTGGTCTTTTGGGGCCACTCTTACTTTCTACCCTTCTACCTAGTAAAGAGAGAGGAAGCATTCAACCTTTCCAGTTAAAATGCATAGGGAAGAGAGCTGGAGGGACTGTTCTCCTGGGATGAGCCTCCAAAACTTTAAATAAAAGGAGACTCAAGACCTGAGGATGCTGCATCGTAGTTGATAGCCTGTCATTCAGCTGAGGGCCATTCTTTTGGGAATTTTTCTCAGTTCAGTTATAAGTTTCAAACTGGTTTAAGTACCGATCTCTACAGGAAATAGATGAAACCACAGGGCCAGCAGCCGGTCTAGTGATACTGAGCAAGTAACAAGGAGGTGTGTAGGGATGTGAGATGTAGGTACAGGCTGGTGCACTGTCATCCATGCTACCTGTCCTTCTTCCTTGTCTTTAGTGTGTATTCCCATCTCGCCAGTGTGTGGACTTGTATTAGTGATACATATGATGCAGAAAGCCTGCTTGGGGCAGCTGATGAGGAAATGCTGGGGAGGAAGGAGGAAGTTCTACACCTAGCTGGTTAGCCCAGGGACTAATTGGGATCTGGTTTTCGCTGAAAATTTGTTTTCTGTGAAATTTGTAGAATTCTACAGTGAAGCTATGAAAGCCAGGGTTTTGTTTATTTGTTTTTAAATTACCTCTTCAATCTTTGCTGCAGCTTTATTTAGTTTTGTATTAGCTTAGTTATGTAGTGTGTTTTTTAAAATTTGTCCATTTCCTCTAAGTTTTCAAATATGTTAGTTTTTCATAGTATTCTGTTAAAATTCTTTTACTTTCATTTGGGTCTGTTGTGATGTCACCTGTCACATTTCTTATTAGAGTTGCTTCCTCTCCTGTTTTTCTTGTGAGTTTGGTTAGAGGTTTATCAGTTTTGTTGATTTTTTTTTTTTTTTTGAAGAAGCAACTTTTGGTCTTGCTAATGCTTTCCAATTGTTTTTTCTATCCTCCGATCCATTGAGTTCTGCTCTAGTTTTTATTATTTGTTTTCTTGTGGTACCTGAAGGTTTCCTTTGCTGCTCTTTTTCTTTTCAGTTGTAGGATTAATATGTTAATTTGAGCCTTTCTTTCTTGCATGTACATTTGTTGCTATAAATTGAGCTCTAAGCCCTGCTTTTGCTGTGTCTGAAAGGTTCTGGTAGGATGTGTTTTCATTCTCATTTGATTTTGAATTTCTTTATTCCATTATTTTTTTTCTGTCTCCAGGTGTTGCTTAGTTTCTGTATATTTCGTTTTCTTCCCCTTTAAAATATGTATCATAATATTTTAATGCGTTGGATTCTGTTAAGTCTTCCTTTATGGCCTAATAGGTGATCATTTATGGAGAACTTTTCACGTGTGTTGGAAAAGCCTCTATGAGGTGTGACAGTAAAGTCCATGAACTTAATTTTTCTAAGTGCTACATACCTCATTGCTGAGTATCACTATGGTCAGCTTCAAAATACTCCACTTGGGAAGCTATGCACTCACCCAAGTGCCTAGTTCACCCTTCAAAGAAATTTTGGAACTCTTTCTGGAATGGCCACTGCACATGGTTTTGCAAGATGGCAAGTTCGCACATTTAATTGTATAGTTGTCTGTGAGGGAGTTTTTAGCAAATAAACAAGTAACTGTATTGGAACACTCTCCCTACTCACCTGATCTGGCCCCCAGTGGCTTGTTTCTTTACCCAAAGGTAAAGGAAATATGAAAGGAAGACATTTTGATGACATTCAGGTCATCAGGGTACTATGATGATAGCTTTGATGGCCATTCCAGAAAGAGTTCTAAAATTGCTTTGAAGGATGGAATAGGTGGTGGCATCAATGCATAGCTTCCCAAGGGGAGTACTTTGAAGGTGACTGTAGTGATACTCGACAGTGAGGTCTGTAGCGCTTTTTCTAGGATAAGTTCGCAAACTTAAGTTTTGTACTTGGTTGCTGTTGGTTGGAGTGTTCTGTTATGTATGTCTATGAGGTCAACTTGGTTGATTGTAGTGTTTAGATCTTCTGTGTCTTCACTGAGCTGCTTTCTAGATGTTCTTCACTTCAGCAAAATTAGTGTGTTTGTGGAGCTGTCTATTTTTCATTTCAGTGCTATTTTAGAGTTTATGTATTTTGGAGCCCTGTTGGATGCATATATATTTATCATGGTTATGTTTTCCCAGTGTATTAAGCAGTCATTATATAGTTTCTTTCCTTATCCCTTGTGATGGATTTTACTTTAAAGTCTATTTTGTCAGAGATTAATAATACTGCCACTCCTCCTTTTTTGTTGTTGTTGTTTCCTTGATATATATATATGTTTTTTAATCCTTTGAGTTTTATTTTGTTTGTGTCTTTTGAGTCTAAAGTGTGTGTCTTGCAGGCAGCATATAGTCAGATTGTGCGTTTTTATTCCATTATGCCACTTCTGTCTCTTTATTTACATTCAGTGTAATTATTGATAGGTGTGAGTTTGATGTTGTCCTCATTTTAAACTTTTTTTTGGTGTGTGGTGTTGACAGTTTCTTTGTTCCACTTAATTTTCTGTGCTGAGTTGCCATCTGAGGTACACCATATGGTCCCAACTCAGCAGGAATGGATGATCTGCAAGGACCAAAATGATGTGGCGCAAAGAGAACCCAGAAGACAGACAGACCCACATGAGTGGGTGACTACATCAACATGTAACTGGAAGAACTGGATGGTTGGTGTCCAGCCACCACCAGTGATAGCTGTGATAGGGCTCACAAAGTTGAGTCTCACAGGCAACACGAAAATAAAAAGGGATGTACCCTGAGATCTCCACTAAAAGACCACAGTAGATGGTCTGCGGGTCTTGGGGTTCCCCCAGGAGCATGGCCCTTGGCCCTGATGCTACTGTGCATAAATCATAACTCTTCAGGCAGAAATAGATTTGACTTGGTGACACGGAGCAACCATATCATGTATGTACTTTACAGTTGTATGCATCTGTAGGATGTCATCCAGCTGACCTCTTACTGGACGTGGGGGAGATGGTGGAGAGGAGAGGATAGGAGATTGTTAAGAGGACATGACATGTACAGAATGGAGAAGAGGAGTGTGCTGTCAGTGGGCAGAGAGAGCAGTGGGAGCCACTCATTGGTGGGTATGCAAATTTGGGATTGTATATTCTCACTCAATCATAATAAAAAATATATATTTAAAAAATTTTGTTTTTCTCAGTAAATCAAAGTATCACTTTAGTTTCATCACCATGTGAAAGTGCTGACTGTACTCTTAATGTTACCTTATGCATACTGACACATTTGTTTCCCTCTTTTTCAGTGTTTTAGCATTGAGTTATTTTTGTGACTTGTCTTTCTGGGTTGATACATGGTTATTCTGCCCTGTGTTCTAGTATTGTGTTGTTATCTGATACTGTTTGTTGTAACTTGATCTGGTTTTTACAGATTCCCTTGAATCTGTTAATCTGGAAATGTCCTGATTTCAATTTTATATTTGAGAGATAGTTTTCTGGATATATAATTCTTGACTTTTTTTTTCCGTCAAGGGTTTATATATGTCATCCTATTGGTGGCATAGTGATTAAGTGCTACGTCTACTAACCAAAAGGTCAGCGGTTCCGATCTGCCAGGTGATCCTTGGAAACTCTGGGGCAGTTTTACTCTGTTCTGTAGGGTCACTATAAGTCAGAATCAACTCCATGGCAGTGGGTTTGGTTTTTTTTTGTTTCATTGCCTTCGTGTCTTCCTGGTTTCTGCTGAATAGTCAGAGCTTTGTCTTAAACTGCGACTCTCTTTTGTTGGTGACTTTCTTACACCCCTAGCCACTCTCAAAATCCTGTCTTTAGCTTTGGTTTTGGAAAGACTGCCCATAATGTGTCTTGGTGACTTTCTTTTGGGACCTATGCTGTGTGTGGTTCAGTGAGCATCTTTGATACTGTTTTAGTCAGCTAGTGCTGCTGTAACAGAAATATCACAAAGTGGATGGCTTTAACAAAGGAAAGTTTATTCTTACACAGCCCAGTAGGTTAAAAGTCCAAATTCAGGATGTCTGCTCCAGGGAAATGCTTTCCCCCTTGTTGTCTCTGGAGGAAAGTCTGATATTAGTCTTTGTCCAGGGAGCATCTTGGCACAGGAACCTCAGGTCTGAAGGATGTACTCTTCTCCTGGTGCTGTTTTCTTGATGATGTGAGGTTCCCAATTCTCTGCCTGCTTCTCTTTCCTGTTACCTCTTGTAGGGTGAAAGGATTAATGGTAGGGCAAGCCATACTTAATCCCTTTACAGTGGAGCAAGGAGGTAATCCTATGAAGGGATTTACTGTCCCACCCTAATCCTTTAACATACAGCACAGGAAAATCAGCAAATGTAGGACAATCACAAAATACTGGGAATAATGGCCCAGTCACATGGCTACACATATTTTTGGGGGGACACAATTCAATCCATGACAGGTATCTTCTCTTGTCAACGTATCAGGGAAGTTCTCTGCCATGAATTCTTCAGAAATTCTCTTTGTATTTTTTGCGTCTCCCTCTGTGGTGGTACTCCAGTCACTTGTAGGTTATTCCTATTGACAGAATTCCATGTGATTATTAGGATTTCTTCATTTTCTAAAATTCTTTTATCTGCTTCTTCCTGAAATACATTGATGTAAAGTGCATTATCTTCAGTCTCACTAATTGTGATTTCTTTTGCCTCAGTTACCTTCCTATGATTTTCTGTTGCATTGTCTAATTCTCAAATTTTATTGTTAATCTTCTGGATTTCTTTTCTGTCTTTATGTGTGGATTCTAGAGCCGTTTAATTTGTCATTCTCCTGTGGCTTGGCCTCTTGTCTAGCTTTCCTAATTTTGATTGCTGTATCTGTATGTTCCTTGGCTTGATCTTCATTTTGCCTGATATGCTTCCTCATCTGTTGAAGAACTCTTTATATTAATCTTTTAAATTGTACTTGTGAAAATTCCAAGACCTGTTTTTCCAGCAAGACGTTTCTTGGCTCTTTGTTTTAGTCATTTAGTAGAGCTGTTATGGTTTGCTTCTTTGTGTCATTTGATACTGACTTTTGGCTTCAAGCCCTCAATAAATTACTTTTTGTTGTTGTTGTTGTATGTTTATGTACTGTGCTGTAGCTTCTTATTTTATTTCGTTGTGATATGCATAGATAAGCTGGATGTGTTGGCATCTTTGATTATTGGCATCTTTGAAATTCTCACATCCTGTCACCAGGTGCTTAGAGCTGCTATCAGGTATGTGAGCACAGGACTCCATTTACTTTTCTTGTGTGGATTCAGCTAAGGTATCCACGTTCTCAGTCACTCAGTACATGGTGAAGGCTGTCACCCCGCAGTCCTAGATGAGCAAGACGATGTGGGAGTGATTGGAGCAGGCACAGGTATCCAGCTGTAGTATGAGATTATGTGCCAAGGAAGGGAGGGGTCTGACAGTTGCCATTATGTATCTAGGTAGAAGGTGTGCCCCTGCCCCCTAGGGATAGGTGAGTTAGTTTTGCTGCCTGACTTTGTATACTCATTGCTCTTGACTATAAGGACTGGAAGCCACCACTTACTCTCAGACCCCTTTTGTGAGTGACTAGGTGGATTGAGTGAAACTGCCAGTCCACAGACCCCTGATGTGAGTGAGGACTGTACTTAATGGGCAGTACATGTCACATGGCATGAATTTGCAATTTCCCCTTTGCTACTGCAGTTGAATATAGCTTTCAGGTATATTCATTTGTTGTACTGTGCTAATGAAAGCCTGTGATGTTGAATGGGCTTACACAGGTCTCAGCAGGGATGAAAGACATTCATAGTTAGTGGTTCTCTTATGTCTATGCCTAGGCAAAGGGACAGTGCCTGCCCTGTGTTCTTGGCTGAGAGAGTATGGTGATTTTTTAAAGCCATAAGAGTGATTTGGACATGGTTAGTCCTGAGCTCCCAGCTTAGGGGTAGCTGGCAGTTTCTTTCTTTCATTTGCTCATTCTTCCCCAAAGCTGGGAGACTGGTTTGGATGTGACAGGTCCCACTTCTGACCTGAGTGATGCAGCAACCACTGAGCAGAGTAGGAAAGAGGCAGATGAAGAACAGAGGGACGCTTGTCTGTTACTGAAGTCATAAAGGGAAAGTGTTCCTTGGATCCCACATAGGAGTTTAGACCCTTGCACTTAACTTTCCCAGATCCAGCACTGATTTCCCCTGGCTCTGGAGGCTTGTGTCAGTTCTCTACTGCTCAGTTTCTCCCTGTGTGGTAAAACTCATCCTAAGTGGTACCGCTTGTCTAAGCCCACACATGCCAAATGACCCAGCCTGCAGGGTGCTGGCCAGTCCAGTCTGGTACTTCTTTGCTGCTTCTGAACTGTGTTTCAGTCTAACTCCTCTACTTTGTCTTTGATATTGAGACCTCCTAGATTGTCATATGGAATCAGTTTCACTTTGTTTTTCAGGTCTTGGTTGTAAGAGGGACCACAGGAAGCATCTGTTTTACCATCTGGGCCCTGCATCCAGTTGTGAAGATCTTTGTTTTCCTTATATTGAGGGGTAATTATCAGTAAGTGCTTCAAGTCCTCTTCACTTTCAGCAAGCAAGATTGTGTCATCTACATATTGTGGATTATCCATTATCTTCTGGTATTCTTTGCTTTAAGCCAGTATTCACCTGCATCGGCAGTGATATCCCTTGTTCCATGTCCTCTTCTGAATATGGCTTAAATTACTGCTGGTACGGTGACAGTGTACTGTTGCATCTGCTTTTGAATGGTCTTCAGCATAATTTTGCCTCCAAACCCAAAAACCCACTGCTGTTGAGTTGGGTCCAACTCACAGCGACCCTAGAGATCAGAGTAGACCTGCCCCAAAGAGTTTGCAAGGAGTGCCTGGTGGATTTGAACTTTTGGTTAGCAGGCATACACTTACCCACTGCACTACCAGAGTTTCCTAATTTTGCCTCAGTGTGGTATTAATGTTTGATAATTTCAGCATCCTGTTGGATCATCCTTTTTTTGAATGGGAACAGATACGGATCCCTTCCAGGCAATTTGCCAGGTAGATGTCTTTCACTTTTCTTGGCACACAAATTATTTCTTTCTTGTGTTTTCTGTCTGTCGAAGTCCATGTGTATAGCTACCATTTATGTTTTCGAGAAAAGGTATTTGCAATGAAGAAGTCATTGGTCTTGCAGAATTCTTCCATGAAGTCTCTGGCATTGTTTCTTTTACCAAGGACATACTCTCAACTACCAATCCTTCTTCATTTCCAACTTTTACAGTCTAGTAAACAATAATTATCAGTACATATTCAGTAGAGAAATGCAAATCAGAACTAAAGTAAGATATAATCTCACCTCAAGAAGGCTAGCATTAATCCAAAAAACAGAAAAGAATAAATGTTGGGAATGCTCTGGAGAGATTGCACCACTAACTACACCACTGATGAGAATGTAAAATGCTACAACCACTTTGGAAATCATCCTTAGAAAGGAAGAAATACAAAAGATCCAACAGTCCTACTCCTTAGAATGTATCCTAGAGAAATAAGAGCTGTCACACAAACAGATACATACAGACCAATGTTCACTGCAGCAGTGTCCATAATAGCAAAAAGGTGGAATCAACCTAGGTGCCCATGAGTGGATAAACAAATTAATGGTATATTCATACAATGGAATACTGCACAATGATTAAAAAAAAGATGAACTTGTGAAATGTAACATGGATGTATGTGGAAAGCATTATGGTGAGTGAAATTAGTCAGTAGCAAAAGGACAAATATTATATGAGACCACTATTGTAAGAACTCAAGAAAAGGTTTAAAGAGAAGAAAACATTCTTGGGTGGTGTGGGAGTGGGGGGGAGGTCATTTTCTAACTGGATTAAAGAAGAAAAAGAAACCACTGCTACTGAGTCAGTACCAACTCATAGCAACCCTATAGACAGAGTACAACTGCCTCATATAGTTTTCAAGGAGCACCCAACAGATTTGAACTGCTGACTTTCTGGTTAGCAGACGTAGCACTTAACCACTATGCCACCAGGGTTTCCACTAACTAGATAGTGAACAAGAATTGTTTTAGTTAAAGGTACAGGAAACACAGATACAGGATAAATCAGCACAACTTGACTAAACCAAAAGTTAAGAAGCATCCTGAATAGAACTACTTTGAGGGACAGTGTAGCAGGGATGGGGTTCTGGGGACCATTGTTTCAGGAGACATGTAGGTAACTTAGTGTCATAAAGTTTATAAGAAAACATTTTGGTGGGTGGAGTCAAGATGGCAGACTAAACACATGACTCCCTAAATGCCTCTGGAAACCAAGACCTGAATTGATAATTAAACAGAGCCTTCTGGCCACCTAGTGAGCCCTAGGACAGGGTTTAGGGCTGTTAATTTGGACTTATACCACTGAGCTGAAAACCTCCTCTTTTGCTGGCTCTGCTCTCAGTGAGTCCTGGCTTTCACAGACTGATGGTAACTCACCATTTTAACTTCCAGTGAACATGGAGCATTCTCCAGAATAGACCGTGTGTTTGGACATAAAGTAATTCTGAACAAAATCCATACCATTGAATTAACACAAAGCATCTTCTCAGATCATAAAAGTCAAAAATCAGTAGCAGGAAAAAAACTTAGAAAGTAGAACTCGTGAACAATGAACAACATCTTGCTCAAAAACCCATGAGTTATAGAAGAAATCAAGGATGAAATAAAGAAATGTATGGATTCCAATGAGAATGAAAATGCTTCCTACCAGAACCTATGGGATACAGCCAAAGCAGTGCTGAGGTCAGTTTATCTCCATAAATGCACACACCTGGGAGGAAGAAAGAAACCAAACCAAAGAACTAACCCTACAGCTTGAACAAGTAGAACAACAAAGGAACCCCTCAGGCACCAGAAGAAAACAGATCGTAAACATTAGAGCAGAACTAAACCAATGAGAGAATAGAAGAACAGTTGAAAAAATTGAAAAGACCTAAAGCTGGATTTTTGAAAAAAAAAACAAAATTGGCAAACTATTGGCTAAACTTACTGAAGAAAAACAAGAAACAACCCAAATGAGAAATGAGAGGGGAGTTGTCATAACAGATCCAACAGAAATAAAAAATATTGTAACAGAATACTATGAAAGACTGTATTCTTAACAAATTTGAAAACCTAGAGGAAATGGATGAATTCCTAGATCATATCACCTACCAAAATTATAACAAGGTGCAGCAGAACAACTAATAAACCCATCACAAAGGAAGAGATTGAAAATGTCATTCAAAACTACTAACAGAAAAAAGCCCAGACCCAGATGGCTTCACTGTAGAATTCTACCAAGCTTCTCGAGAAGAGTTATCTGTAGTACTACTGAGACTGTTTCACAGTATAGAAAATGATGGAATACTCCCAAGTTTGTTCTATGAAGCCAGCATAACCCTGCTACCAAAGCCAGGGAAAGACCCAACAAAAAAAGGAGAACTACAGACCGATATCACTCATGAATCTAAATGGAAAAATTTTCAGCAAAATTCTTGCCAATAGAATACAGCAGTATATATATAAAAAATATAATCCATCATGACCAAGTTGGATTCATACCAGGGATGCAAGACTGGTTCAGCATCAGGAACACAACTGATGTGATCAACCACATAAATAACACAAAAGACAAGAATTACCTGATTTTGTCTATTGATGCAGAAAAGGCATTTGATGAAGTCCAGTACCCATTCATGGTAAAAACTCTTCAGCAAAATAGAAGCAGATGGCAAATTCCTAAATGCAGTGAGGGCCATTTATACAAAGCCAACTGCCTCTGTCATCCTGGGTGGAGAGAGACTGAAACAGTTTCCCTTGAGAACAGGAACTAGGCAAGGATGCCCACTCTCACCTCTCCTATTCAACATTGTGCTAGAAGTTCTAGCCAGAGCAATTTGACAAGACCAAGGAATAAAGGACATCTGTATCAGCAAAAAAGAAGTAAAAATTTCCCAATTTGCAGATGATATGATTGTATACACAGACAATCCCAAAGAATCCATAAGTAAACTACTCAAGTTGATTGAAGAGTTCAGCAGTCTCAGGAAACAAGAAAAACATAAGTGAATCAGTAGGATTCCTTTATACAAACAACAAGATTATTAATGGAGAAATCACCAAATCAATGCTGTTTACTATAGCCCATAAGCAGGTAAAGTACCTAGGAATAAATCTAACCAGAGAAATAACAGTCCTTTACAAAGAGAACTACAGGTCCTTACTACGAGAAACTAAGAGAGACTTACGTAAATGGAGAAAGCTACCCTGCTCATGGGTAGGAAGACTTAGCATTGTGAAAGTTTCTGTTTTACCTGAAGCAGTCTACTTATATAATGCAATCCCCATACAAATTCCTGTGGCGGTTTTTAATGAGATGGAGGAACAAATCACCAGCTTTGTTTGGAAAGGAAAGGAGCCCCAGATAAGTAAAGCAGTACTGAAGAAGAAGAACATGCTGGAAGGCCTCTCACTACTCGACTTTAGAACCTATTATGCTGCCATGGTAATCAGAACAGCCTGGTACTGGTAGAAAAAGAACTTAAAAACAGACTCATGTACAGAAGGAAGGACCCTTTGATGGCTACAAGGAGGGCAAGGAGCAGAGGGTTCAGATTAGATAGTTGAGAGACACTTGGTTGGGTGAAATCTGTGACAGCACACATTAGAAAGAAGATCAATATTAACTGGAGTTCAATGTAACGTGATTACTCCCCCCATCTTAACCCAATATTGCAAGGACAGAGTAGATGGGGTGGGGGTCTGGGGACCATGATCTCAGGGGAAATCAAGGCCAGTTGGCAAAACTAGCATTTTGCTATGTGAGCCCTCTGCACCCCACATGAGTGGCATTCGGGGTCTCACAAGCTGCCATCTGAGGGTACAGCAAATGGTCCCAGCTCAGCAGGAATGGATGATCACCAAGGAACAAAACAAAATGGGGGCAAGACAGATCCCCATGAGTGGGTGACTACATCGACTTGTGACCGGAAGAGCTGGATGGTGCCTGGCCACCACCAGTGATAGCCGTGATGGAGCTCACAAAGTTGAGTCTCATTGGCAACATAAGAATAAAAAGGTGTGCACCCTGAGGTCTCCACTAAAAAACTGCAATTGATGATCCAGGGGCCTTAGAGTTCCCCTCAAAGCATGCCCCTTAGCTCTGATGCTACCGCAGTCCATAAATCATAATGGAGGTCAGCTCTTTGGACAGGAATGGACTGGACTTGGTGACACAAAGTGCTCATATCATGTGTGCACTTTATGGTTTTATGCATCCATATGATGTTGTCTTGTGGGCCTCTTACTGGAGGCAGGGGAGTGAGTGGAGAGGAGGGGATAGGAGATTGTTGGGAGGATAAGACATGTATGGAGCAGAGTGGAAGAGTGTGCAGTCACTGGGCAGGGAGAGCAGTGAGAGCTGCATATAGGTGGGCATGCAAAGTTATGTGGGAATGTACATTTTCATTCAACCATAATTAAAAAGAAAATAGAAAATGTTGTGTATCCCTCTCTGGTCAGTGGCATCTAGATTCTTAAAAGGTAGCAAGCAGCCATCTGAGAACCATCAATTCGTCTAATCCACCTGAAGCAAAGGAGAATGAAAAACACCAAAGACAAGGAAGATATGAGTTGAAGAGCCAGAAAGGGTCACATAAACCAGACTAGAGTGTCCCCAGAAGGCACATCCCTTGGACACTCTGTTAGTCCAGAACTGAAACCATTCCCAGAGCTAATTCTTCAGACAAAAATTAGACTGGACTATAAGACATAAAATGATGGTGATGAGGAGTGTGCTTCTTGGCTTAAGCAGGTACAGGAGACTGACCGAGCAGCTCCTGTCTGGTGGCATTATGAGAAGGCAGAGGGGAACAGGAGGAACAGGTTTAATGGACATGGGAATTCCAAGAGGGGAGACTGCTGTCAAACAGCGTTGGGAGAGCCTCGAGGGTCACGTTAACATGTGTGTAAGTTTTTGTATAAGAAACTGGAATTTGAAACTTGCACTTGTAAGCACAATATTTTAAATTGAGTGCATTTATATTGCACATATGATCAATTTCACAACAGAAATTGGTAAAAATCATTAATTTCTTCGTCTCTGACCTTAGTGATTGGTTAGTAAATTTGAATAATAGTTACATTAACTGATTTCCTCGTAGCTGAATGAGTAGTATCCTGTCTCTGATAGAGTTGTACTTCTGGATAGATCTTGAAAAGTTGTTTTTATATTGAATGCGGTATCATTCCTCTTTCTTGCCATTCCTGGCATAGTAGAGCATATGATTGTCTGGTTCAAGATGGCCAATACCAGTCCATTTCAGTTCACTAGTGCCTACATTGTCAACATTTATGTGTTCTGTTTAATTTTTGGTAGCTTCCCATTTTCCTAGATTTATACTTTATACATTCCATGTTCTGATTATTAATGCATGTTTTCTGCTCTTCTCATTTTGTGTCATTCCCCGTCAGCACATCTCCAAAACTTGACTCTTTCTATATAACTAAGGTCAGCTAATCAGAGGAGACAGCTGTTCCCCAGTTGTATTTAGAGTGCTGTCTAACTTGAGGGACACATCATCTAACACTGTATAAATCAGTGTTGTGCATCTATTCATAAGGCATTCACTGGCAGATTTTTCCAGAAGCAGACTATCCAACCATTCTTCCTGGTTTGTCTTAGGAAGCTTCACTGAAACAAATCTATCAAAGGTGACCCTACTGCTATTTGAAATACAGGTAGAAAAGCTTCCAGTATCAGCAAAATGTAAGCCATCACAGTATGACGAACTGACATTATGGTGGGACTTTACAGCTTCCCTTTTTTTTTCATAATCCATTAAATGCTATAAATTGTATTTTAAGTAGAGCATGCTTCCATGTATTTTAATAATGTTTTTCATTTTTCTTTAGATTGCTTTTTGACTCCCCTTTTTTCAGTAGCCAGCCAGCCAAGTGCCGTCGAGTCGGATCTGACTCATGGAGTAATACATCATTTAATCTACAGGTATTTTGAGGTTTTCACATCTTTCTGTTACACATGTCTAGTTTTATTCCCCTCCATGTCAGCCTTCTCTGGTTTTAATTCATCATATTTCATTTTCTTTCTTCTCTTAACATATTAGTCACACTTCTTTTTATTTTAGTTTTCAGTGGTTCCCCTATGGTTCACATCATACATTTACAACTAATCTAAATCATTTTCAGATATCATTTCACAGGTAGTGTAGATAGGATATAGCATAGTACTCCCAATTCCTCCGTTCTATCCCTGCATCCCATAGTTGTCATTCATTTTATATATTCATAAATCATAATCACTGAATACTTGGGTGCTCTTACTATTTTAAACATGTGGTTATTAAATCAATTCCTGAATTGAAAAAACCTATTTGATGCAAGTATTACATTTAAAGTTGAAGGTTTTGGAAAATAAGTAGGATGGCTTACCAAAATTAATGAATCATCAAGAAAACAAAGTTGGCGAACTTTTTACAAAGAGTAGATATCAAAATAGCCTTTAAGAAAATGACACCTAAATAGTCTGAGTTGTTGAAGGAGCAAAAGATACTTATGACCTTCAAGATAAAAGTTAAATCTAAAAATACATTAAAGAATACATTTTTAAAAAGTGAAGAAAAATAGTATCATGTAGGTTAAATCCTGATCAAAGTGAGCATCATTTCTATGAGGCTGTCAAATCAGCTTCAAAGAATATTCAAATAATAAAAAACCTGCTACTAAAAGAACTTCAAATCCTTTGACGTTGGCTCTGAGAATATTTATCCTGCATGTAGGGTGTGCATGAAAAATATCCTAGAGAGACAAAATTATCTGCAAATGTGAAACCGTTTCTCTGAGTTAAATTTACAGTCTAGAATCCAGGTAAGTGGGGTTAGTGTTATTACTTGAATCTTGTCATCCTAGGATGGGTGCTGGGGGGATATTTGAATAATTTGTAATAATTTGTGTGTCTACAAATGTAATATTACAGTATCCTACAACTTTCTCCTTAATGCCAAATATCTACTAAAAAGAACAGATACAACTTCCTAACCATTTCCTGAAATCCATCACTACAGAGTTTATATATACACAGTTTTTTTATAGGTGTCGATTTTTTTTCCAAATTATGATTGAATGAAAATGTACGTTCCCATGTAAGTTTTCATGCTCACCTATACACAGCTCCCACTGCTCTCCCTGCCCAGTGACAGCATACCCCTCCTCTCTGTTCCATACATGTCCTATCATCCCAGCAGTCTCCTATCCCCTCCTCTCCACCCACTCCTCTTCCTCCAGCAAGAAGTCAGCAGGATGACATCCTATAGATGCATAGAACCATAAAATTCCCACAAGATACAGTCACTCAGCATCACCAAGTCCAATTCATTGCTGTCAGAAAAGTTGATCTTCATTATGCTTTATGGACAGGGGCAGCATCAGGGCCAGAGGCCATGCTTCCAGGGAAACTCCTAAGCACCTGGACCATCAGTTTCTGTCTTTTATTGAAGATCTCAGGGTACACCCGTATTCTCTTGTTGCCAGTGAAACTCTACTTTGTGAGCTCCATCGTGGCTATCACTGATGGTGGTGGTGCACCATCTGGTTCTTCTGGTCACGAGTCGATGTAGAGACCCACTCATGTGGGTCCCTCTGTCTTCTAGATTCTCTTTTCCCCATGTCGTTCTTGTCCTCAGTGATCATCCATTCCTGTTGAGTTGGGACCATTTGCTGTACCCTCAGAAGGCAGCTTGGCAGCTTTTAAGACCCCAGACACCACTCACCAATGAGGGGTGCAGAAAGTCTTCATTAGCAAAATGCTAGCTGTGCCAATTGGCCTCGATTTTGCCTGAGAGCATGTGGTCCCTGGCCCCCTGCCCCAGCTACTGTGTCCTTGCAATATTGGGTTAAGATGGGAGGAGTACTCAAATTATGTTGAAGTCCAGTTATTGTTGATCTTCTTTCTAATCTGTGCTGTCACCGATTTCACCCAACCAAATTTCTAGTAACTATCTAATCTATGCCCTCCCCCAACCCCTCCCTCCCTTTCTCCCCTTGCACCCTTCTGAGTCTTCTTTTGTACATGAGCCTGTTTTTAAGTTCTTATCATAGGGGTCTTATACAATATTTGTCCTTTTGTCGCTGACTACTTTCACTTAGCATAATGTCCTCCAGTTGAAACCAGGTTAAGAGATGTTTTCTGCAATCGTTGTTGTTCTTTATCATTGCGTAGTGTTCCACTGAGTATATATACCATAGTTTACCTATCCATTCTTCTGTTGTTGGGCATCTTATAGGTGTAGATTTTAATCTTTGTTTATGTTAAGTGCCACTGTGTCATTTCTGACTCATAGTAACCCTACACATAGCATAACAAATGCTGCCCGGTCGTGCATCATCTTTGCAGTCCCTGCTTTGTTTCAATTCAGTGTTGCAGCCATTGTCAGTCCATCTCACTGAAGGTCTTTTTCTTTTTCACTGACCTTCTGTCTAACTTTACCAAGCATGATGTCCTTCTCTGGGAACTGGTGCCTCCTGATAATATGTTTAAAGTATGTGAGACAAAGTCTCACCGTTCTTGCCTTTTAGAAGCATTTTGGCTGCACTTACTCCATGAGAGGTTAGTTTGTCTGGTAGTCTGTGGTGTACTCAATATTTTTTGTCACCACTATAACTCAAATGCATCAATTTTTCTGTGATGTTTCTTACTCATTGTCTAGCTTTTGCGTGCATGTAAGGCAATTAAAAATATGACTTATACAAGGCACATCTTAGTCTTCAGGGTGACATCTTCACTATATAAATACATAGTAAGATCTAAAACGACCACGTTAAGGATTGGGTGTGATTCTTTGTTTTGCTGGTTCCATTTTTACCCTAGTGACAACGATCTTCCGTTCTGTTTCTAAGAGAAGATTATCCAGTAATGATGGTGTAACTGCACTGCGACTCAGTCGTGTCACACACTTGTGTATTTGTTGCACTGTAGTCAGTCTAAGAGAGAAACGTATATCCTTTTAAGCCATTTACGTTTTGCATAGCTTGGCACAGAAAGTCGGTACAAGTTTTGCTGTTGGAAGCCCTGCTTTAAAATAAGCTTGTAGATACCGGTTAAGTAACATATTTCATATTCATTGTTTTCTCTCCTATAAAATGTCATTGCTGAGTTGCCATTTTTGAATTATTGGATTTTACCACAGAGTTTAGTCTGTTCCTAGCTTGCGCTGTCGCTTTTCTTTTAGTAAATCTCTCAGTTTTTACATTAATCAGTATGGATGGTTCCTCTTAACCCAGATTTCTTGTCTGCTGCTTCCTTGGACATTGATTGGAAACTAATGGATGTTTACAACTGTTTCTTCTCATTTTAAGGTGTGCCACATCAGTAAATGAAGGACCTAAAATCTTGACTCCATCCAATTCATTAAGGTCAGTTCTACTTTGAGGTGTCAGATCTTCCTCAGTCATATTTTAAATGCTTTTGAACCTCAGGCTCATCTTCCAGCACAGTGTTAGACAGTGTTCCACTGTTATCCATAAGGTTTTCACTGGCTTATACATAGATATGATATATATATGATGTGTGTGTGCGTACACAAGTAAAATTTTGTTGAAGGCCATTCAAAACTAACTGCAATAGTATATTGATGGGCACTGCCAGAAATGCAAGTTGGATTCAGAAGAGGACATAGAGCCAGGGAAATCACTGCTGATGTCAGAGGGATCTTGGGTGAAAGCAGAGAACACCAGGAAGATGTTTACCTGTGTTTCATTGACTGTGCAAAGACATTTAACTGTGGTTCTTAAATTGTGGATAACATTCAGGAGAATAGTAATTTCAGAACACTTAATTGTGCTAGTAAGGAAACTATATATGGATCAAGAGGTACTTGTGAGAACAGAACAAGGGGACACTGCATGGTTTAAAGTCAAAAGTTGTCAGAGTTGTATCCTTTAACCATACTTTTTCAGTCTGTGTGCTGAGCAGATAATCCAAGAAGCTGGAATATGTGAAGAAGAATGAGGCATCAGGATTGGAGGAAGACTCATTAACAACTTGCCTTATGCAGATGGCACAATCTTGCTGGCTGGAAATGAAGAGGATTTGAAACACTTATTGATGATCAAGGACTGTAACCTTCAGCGTGGATTACACCTCAGTGTTGAGTAAACAGAAACACTCACAGTGGACCAGTAAGCAACATGGTGATGAATGGAGAAAGGATTGAGGTTGTCAATGATTTCGTTTACTTGACTCCACAGTCAATACCTTTGGAAGCAGCAGTCAGGAAATCAGAAGATGCACTGCAATGGGAAAATCCACAGCAAAGCACCTCTTTAAAGTGTTAAAAAGGAAGGATGTCACTTTGAAGAAAAAGGTGCCCCTGACTCAGGCCATGATGTTTTCAGTTTAATCATACGAGGACTGCCAGTCAAGTTTGTGAACTCTTCCTAGAAAAGGTACTACATACTTCATTGCTGAAGTGGTCAGCTTTGAAGTGCTCCCCTTGGGAAGCTGTGCACCAGTGTCAGCACCTATCCACCCTTCAAAGCAGTTTTGGAACTCTTTCTGTAGTGGCCATTAGACCTGTCATTGTATTACCCTTGATGTCCTGAATGTCATCAAAATGTCTTTCAGTATTTCGTTTATCTTTGGGTAAAGAAACAAGTCATTGGGGGCTAGATCAGGTGAGTAGGGAGGGTGTTCCAATACAGTTAGTTGTTTACTTACCCCAGACTCCGTCACAGACAAATACCATTAAGTTTGCAAACTTGCCACCTTGCTACTATGTGCAGTAGCCACTCCAGAAAGAGTTCCACAGTTGCTTGGAGGGATGGACTAGGTGCTGGGATCAGTGCCTCACTTTCCAAGAGGACTACTTCAAAGGTGACTGTAGTGATACTCAGCAGTGAGATATGTAGCACTCAGAACAATTAAGTTCGTGGACTCAATTTTGTCAGACCTCATGCATGCGAAAGCTGGGCAGACAGAATAAGGAAGACAAGAAGTGACACTGTTAGATTACAGAAGAAACGACACTGTTAAATTACAGTGTTGGAGAAACATTGGATGTATCATGAACTGCCAAAAGAACAAACAGATCTGGAAGATGTGTGACTAGAGTGCTCCTTGTAAGCAAAGATGGTAAGACTGAATCTTACATACTTTGGGCAGGTTGTCAGAAGGAATCAGTCCCAGGAGAAGGACATCATGCTTGGTGGAGTCAGTGAAAAAGAGGAAGACCCTCAAGAAGCTACATTGGCAGAATTGCTAAAACAGTGGGCTTAAGCATAAAAATAATTTTTGGCATGGCACAAGACTGATCAGTTTTGTTCTGTTGTGCGTGGAGTTAGTATGAGTCAGAACTGACTAGATGGCACCTAATAATATGTATGTATTTGGAAGTAGATTGCCATGTACTTCTTCCTAGTTTTAGTCTGGAAGTTCCACAGAAACTTGTCCACCATAGGTGATGCTGCTGGTGTTTGAAATTCTGGTGGCATAGCCTCCATCATCACAGCAACATGCAGGTCACCACAGTACAACAAACTCAGAGAAGAATGGTGGAATTTTATTCTAGAAAGGAAGAGTACTGGATGTTAATAGGCCAAACATGTGAATTCCACATTACTAAATTCCTTCTCGCTTGGATAACAACTTGTAAAATTGGTAGTGTTTTACATCATTTTAAATCAAAAATAGCAAGGGCAGAGCCAAGAGGGCAAGTAGTCAGACACTTGCCCTGACCCCTCTACCAGGAAAGCCCCAAAAGAACAAATGAATGCATTACATATGATATCCTAGGAGCCCAGAACATCAAAAAGAAAGTTTAGAAATTGGACTGTACAACAGGGAAAAGTCGGATTTGCTAGACCTGATCTGTCAGGAAACAGCTAGGGCCAGCATGGTGAGCTAAGCATGGTGGTTGGAGAGCATCCTCCTCAGCAGGAGAAACTGGCCAGAGAATCCACTGGGGCTTGCAGACCAATGAGAAGTAACATAAGTTTGTCCAAAGCTTTGTACTTTGCACATATTTGCATGTGAGCTACTGTGCATGGGTCTAAATCTCTCCTTTGGGATATACCTTTCTTCCTTCTTCCAGCATTTTCACTTCTCTGTATTGCACCTGGCTCTGGAGTCTGAAGTCATTAACTGAGCCAGAAGAGGGACTCCTTAAGCCAGTTCTGAGCCATACTCCAAGAGTCAGAGAGGGAACAATTTAATAAGCCATGGTGGAGGGGAAAAAAAATCTGCTGACTGCCCTGAATTTCTGGCTGTTCCTTCACCTAGATTCAGACCTAAGAGGACGTACCATCCTCATAGACATTCAGAGATGGCTGTTAGCCCCTGTGTTTCTCAGCAGCTGCAGCCATATATACCTGTGCCTACAGCAGTCATCCCTGCCCATAGGACAGTAGGTAAGAGCCTCCACCACATAATTGGTGACTGAGTATTTGGACACGTGTGCTAAATCCATACAAGAAGAGTAAACAGACTCTTGGGCTCACATGTCTAATAACAGCTCTGACCACTTGGTGACAGGACGTTAGAGCTTCAAAAGCACACAGCCAGCCTACTTGGACGTTTCTCAGCAAAAGGAAACAAGAAAGTAGAACACAGTAAGCACGCATAAAATAAATTCAGCAACTTAGTGATGGCTCAGAGACAAGAAAACCACACCCAGTGCCATCAAGTTGATGCCAACTCATAGTGACCCTAGAAGTCAGAGTAGAACTGCCCCATAGAGTTTCCAGGGAGCACCTGGTGGATTTGAACTGCCAACCCTTTGGTTAGCAGTGGTAGCACTTCACCACTGTACCACCAGAGTTTCCATCAGAGACAATAATCCATATCAAATTACTGAAACAGACAAAGGATAATGCTTCAAAAAACTCCCCAAACAAGAAATTCTTGGAATTATCAGATGTAGGATACCAAAGATTAACATTTAGAGCTCTTAAAGAGATCAGGAAGGAGATGAGGCATAGTGAAGCAGAGCATACTAAAAAATGAAACAGGCTAAAAGAAAGCATAGAGTGCCAAGACTTAGAAATTAGAAAATTGGTAATAAAATCACAGAATTAAACAACTCATTAGAAAGCAAAAGGAGCAGAGTTAAGGCAACAGGGACTGAATTAGTGAGATTAAAGATAAAGCAAGTGATGTTAACATATTTGGGAAAAAAATCGGGTAAAAGAATTTAAAAAGAATCAAGAAACACTAAGTGTTATGTGGGATTCTGTAAACAGGAATAATCTAAGAGTGCTTGGAATACCAGAAGATGGGGTTTGCAGGGGTTAACAGAAAATATAGAGAGAATTGTCAAAGATATGTTGACAGAAAACTTCCCTAATATCATGAAAGATGAGAAAATACCTATTTCAGAAGTCCATTGAACTCCACATAAGGTAGATCACTAAAGGAAGATACCAAGACA
Organism: Heterohyrax brucei; assembly: GCA_028571685.1. NCBI lineage: Eukaryota > Metazoa > Chordata > Mammalia > Hyracoidea > Procaviidae > Heterohyrax > Heterohyrax brucei. The sequence goes on along the minus strand of CM053160.1, from coordinate 36,482,577 downwards.
TATAATCAGACTTGTCAAAACTAAAGACAATTTTATAAGGGACCAGGGATGAACAAAAAATAACCTACTAAGGAAAATCATAAGACTAAGTTTGGACTCAGCAGAGACCTTGGAGGCAGAAAAGCAATGGGATGACATAGACAACATTTGAAGGAAAATCGTTGCTAGCCAAGAAATATATGTCCAGCAAAATTGGCTCTCAGATATGATGGCAAAGTTGGGACATTTCCGGATAAACAGAAATTCAGGAGATTCACAGAAGTGAAACCCAAATTATAAAAAATGCTAAAGGGAGTCCTGTGATTAGAAAAACAATAACATCTGGAAATAGCCTAAGACTAGAACACAGAACAGAGACTGGGCATCAACCTAAACAGAGAAATCACAAAAATGTTTCAAATAGCAAACAGATGTCATTATGTAAACCTTATAACAAAAAGAGTGACTTAAAAGACACTGTAGCCAGATCATTCATATGATGTTAAGGTAGCATCAAGAAATTACAGACTGACTTAAATTTAGAAAAATAAGGATAAATATTAAGGTAAACACAAAGGAAACTGTCATTCCTGTGCATCAAGTCAAAAAACAAGAAAAAGTCTCAGCAAAAACAAAACCACCAACACTGAAAAACTTGAAAACATAAAGGAAAAAGACTCAGCACAGAAAATTAAAAGGAACAAAGGAATTGTCTAAAACACACACAAAAAAGGCATCAAAATGACAGCACTGAATTCACGCCTGTCAGTTATTATGCTAAGTAAAAATAGAGATGGAGAGTAGCAGATTGGATTTAAAAAACAAAAAAGGCTTACGTGTATGCTGTCTACATGAGACACACCTTGGTCTCAGACACGAACACATTAAAATTTAAAGAATCAAAAAACATATCATGCTAACAACATTCAGAAAAGACCAGGAGTGGCAATATTAGTCTCTGATAAAATAGACTTTAAAGTAAAATGTACCACATTGGATAAGGAACAGCACTGTGTGGTGATTAAACCTCCAGTACTCTAGGAGGACATAATCATATAAAATATCTGTGCTTCCAGTGACAGAGCTCCAAGATACGTAAACACTAACTCCACTGAAAAGAGAAGTAGCTCCACAGTGATAGTAGGAGGCTTTAATACATGACTACTCTGAGTGAATGACAGAACATCTAGGAAAAAAGCTCAGTAAAGACACCAAAAGTAACAACAAAAACAAACTGTTGCAGTCAAGTCAATTCTGAATCATAGGGACCCTGCAGGATAGAGTAGCACTGCCTCATAGCTCATTTCCAAGGAGCACCTGGTGGATTCTAACTGCTGATGTTTGGGTTAGCAGATACAGCACTTAATCATTGTGCCACTAGATTTTCCCCAGAAAGACACGTAAGATCTAAATGCCGCAACTGACCAACATGACCTTGTGGACATACAGAACACTTCACCCAAGAGGAGCCAAGTATAATTAAGTGCACATTAACATCTTCTACAACTGGCCACACGTTAAGTCACAAAGTAACTCTTAGAATTCAAAGTGTTGGAATATTGTCAAGTGTTTTTTCAGACCGTAAAGCCATAAAAGTAGATATTAATAAGAGAAAAAAAAAGGAAACAAATTCAAATACATGGAGACTGAGCAAGACTTTTTGCTCAAAAATGTCTAAGTTATAGAAGAAATGATGGATAGAATAAAGAAATTCATAGAATCAAATTAGAATGAAAGCACAATCTACCAAAACACATGGGACACAGCAGAAGCAGTGCTCTAAGGTCAGTTTATCTCAATAAATGCACACAACCAAAAAGAAGAAAGGGCCCAATGAAAGAATTTACCCCCAAACTTGAAGAGAATGGCAAACTAACCCCTCAAGCACCAGAAGAAAGCAAATAATAAGAGGTTAAGCAGAGCTAAGTGAATTAGAGAACAGAAAAATGATTGAAAGAGCTAAGGCCAAAAGCTGTTTCTGTTTTTTAAGTTCAACAGAATTAATAAACCCGGCACTTGACTTTGGCTTTAGCCAAACTGACAAAAGAACAGTAAGAGGAAGCAAATAGCTAGAATGAGAAATTGGATGGGCTGTATCACAACAGACCCAACTGAAATTAGAAACAAAAGAATCATCATCTATGAAAAATTATACCCTAACAAACTTGAAAGCCCAGAAGAAATGGAAAAATTTCTAGAAACACAATAAAACACACACAAACAGAAGTAGAACAGCTGAATAAACCCATCTCAGAAGAAGAGATTGAAAAAGTAAAGTAAACCAAAAAAGGCCCTGGCCCTGATAGCTTCTCTGGAGAACTTTACCAAAATTTTAGAGAAAAGTTAACACCATTATTCCTGAAGATATTTCAGAACATATAAAAGGATGGACTACTGACAAATTCATTCCATGAAGCCTGCAAAACTCACATATTAAAATGAGGTAAAGATACCACACACACACAAAAGTAAATTACAGACCATTATATCTCATAAACTTAGGTGCAGAAATCCTCAAAATTCTAGCCAGTAGAATTCAGCAATATACAAAAAAAAACAATGCACCATTACCAAGTGAGATTCATACCAGGGATACAGGAAAGATTCAGCATTAGAAAAGCAACGTCATCAGCCACATAAGTAGAAGACAAGGACCACTTAATTTTATCAGTTGATACAAAACAGACATTTGACCAAGTCCAAAAATGTTAAAATCCTCAGCAATAAAAATGGCGGGGAAATTCATCAACATAGTAAGGAGCATTTATGCAATATAACAGCCAACGTCATGTTAAATGGAGAGAGTATGAAATATTCTCCTTCAGAACAAGGAACATTGTTATCACTTTATTCAAAATTACACTGGAGGTTCTAGCCAGAGCACTCAAGCAAGCTAGCCGGCCAAGTGCTGTCGAGTCTGATCTGACTTGTGGAAAAAAGAGCATCCAGACTGGTAAAGGGAAAGTATCTCTATTTGCATATAATGTGATTTTATACACAGAAAACACTAAAGCATGCTCCAGAAAACTATTGGAACTAATAAAGGAATTCAGCAAAGTATCAGGATACAACATAAAAATATACAAATCATTTAGCTTCCTTTACACCAACAGAAAGACTATCAGAGATGAAATCACCAAATCAGTACCATTTATAGCAGCCATCAAGAAAAGAAAATACTTAGTAATAAATCTAACCAGAGGGGTACAGGTCCAGGAAAATTACAAGACTCTGCTGCAGGAAGCCAAAAGAGAGCTGCAAAGTGGAGAAACCAAGAAACAAGTTGTGTAAATGATGCAGTTTTAATTGTTTTATTATTTTGAAGCACATTTGATGTCATTATGTATGGAAAAGAACTTCAGGTAAATGGCTGCTGTGGTGCCTTCCAAATGGTGCCCAAAATAATCAGTTATCACAGCATGATACTTTTCACCATTGACAATCACAGCTTCTCCTTATTCATCTTGGTAAAAATAAAGGGGGGGGGGGTCAGTGATTCTACTGGGCCAAAATCCACACCACTGGTAGCTTTTGGGGGATGAAGTGGACATTCTTGAATCTCCATTGGATTCTCATTGCTCCAAATGTGACCGTTTTGTTTGTTAACAAAACCATTCATCCCAAAATGGTCCCATTGCAGAAGATACTTTTTCAGTCAAAAGCAAGGTCAGCTACCAGTTGTTCCAGAGCACAGTCAGCAAATGTACAGCACAGTCTATGGTCACTGGACTTAGTTCTTGAGTCAAAACAGTTTTGTAAGGGCAAACCTTCAAGTCAAGATCCAAAATTCACACTGTAGTTGACGAAAGGCCCAGTTCTTGTGCTCTGTGAGAAATTGTTTAGGATGGATTCTTGGCGTACAGTCTGATGAATGGTGGTGATGTTTTCATTGGAAGGTCTGCCCAGGTGTTCTCAGATTTTTGGATTAAATGTCAGACCGTACTCTCAGTGGGATGATTATGCACATTGTAAATTTCATGTAAGGCACAGAATGTTTGGTGAACAGAACACCCATATTGATAATAAACTAACGATTTCTATGCATTGTGGAACTGTAGAACTGTGTAACTTTTCCTGGCTGTTTGTCGACACTAATCCAAAACAACAACAAAAAAGTGATAAATATGACTGGTGTAAGCAGTCTAAAAGAGGACATCCTTATTGCAAGATACTTTATAAATCTTGTTTATGGATAGGAAAACTTAATATCGTGAAAATGTTCTACCTGAAGTGGTCTATACATGTAATACAATCCCAAATGTAAATTCCAGTAACATTTTTTAAATCATTATGATGATTAAGTGACAGTATTCAATCCAAGTCAATTCCTCATGCCCAATTATTTCCAGCTCCATCTGTTCTCCTCACCCTGTGACAGCACATTCTTTGTTTTCACATTCTGTACTTCTAGTATCCTCTTAGAGAGCACCTGTCCCCTCCTTGCTACTCTTTTCTCTTCCATCTAAAAAGAAACCAGTAGGACAGCCTCCTATGAATGTATAAAACCCTAAAGTATATGCATGCACCATGTGTTCACACTGTGTCCCCCGAGTCCAGTCCATTCTTGTGTGAAGAGTTGACCTCAGTACTGGTTTCTGGTCAGGGCCAGCAGCAAGTCTAGGGGACATGTTCCCAGGGGACTCTCCAGGCTGTCATACCATCAGTTCTGGTCTTTTAAAGGAGTCCTGGAACTGCACACCTCTTTTTCTCATGTTACCTCAGGGACTCTTTATTGTGTGCCCCTGTCACAGTTATCTTTGGTGGTGGCTGGGCATCATCTGGTTCTTCTGGTCTTATGCTTATGCGGTCTGCTGTTCATATGGGTCCTTCTGTCTCCTGGGCGTATTTTTCTTTGTATCTTCAGGTTCTTGGTTGTCATCTGTACCAGATATGTTGGGACCATTTGGTATACCTCAGATGACAGCTTGCTAGCTTTTAAGACCCCAGATGCCACTCACCAATGTAGGATATGGAAGACTCTTAGCTAAAGACTAGCTATGGCAGTTGACCTCAACATCCCCTGAAAACATGGTCCCTAGACCCCTGTCCCTGTTATTCTATCCTTTGAAATAATTGGGTTGAGTTTAGAAAACCTTTCATTTTATGGTGTACTCCGGTTATCGTGATCTGCTCTCTACTGCCTGCTGTCACTCCCTTCACCTACTAAATTCCTGTTGACTATCTGTGAACATCCTTCTCCTTCCCTCCTCACTCTTGTAGCCATCAAAGAGTCTTTTCTTCTCTGCTTAAGCCCATTTTTAAGTCTGTATGGCAGAGGTCTCATACAATAGTCTTTTTGCAACTGATTTCACTCAGCGTAATGTCTTCTAGTTGAAACCAGGTTATGAGATGCTTCCTAAAATCATTGTTCTTTATCATTGTGTAAGTATTCCATTGTGTATATTTACCACAGTTTTTTTTAAATTGTGATTAAGTGAATGTATACAATCCAAATCAGTTTTGCATGCCCGCCTATCTGCAGCTCCTCTGCACACCTTGCCCAATGACAGCACACTCTTGGTTTGCATTTTATACTTATATCCTTTTAATAAGCTCCTGCCTCCTCTTCTCCACCTTATTCTCTCCCATCTAGAAAGGGACCAGTAGCACACCCTCTTATAAATGCATAAAACTATAAAGTACACCCACCACATGGTAACATTGTGTCCCTGAGTCTTGTCCAGTTTTGTCGGAAGAGCTGACCTCAGTACTGTTTTGTAGACAGGGGCAGCAGCAGGTCTAGGGACTGTGCTCGCTGGGGATTCCCTAGGCGAGTGGACCCTCATTTGTGGTCTTTTGGTAGAGTTCTTGAGCTGCATCCCTCTTTTCTTTATGTTGCCATAGGAACTCAGCATTGTGTGCCCCATCACGACTCTCTTTCGGCAGTGGCTAGGCACTGTCCGGTTCTTCTGGTCATGTGTTGATATAGTCTCCCATTTACATGGGTCCTTCTGTCTCTTAATCTTTTTTTCTCATGTCATTGGTGTTCTTGGTGATCTGTTCCAGCTGAGTTGGAGCCATTTGGTATATCTCAGATGGCAGCTTGTTAGCTTCTAAGATCCCAGACACCATTCACCAATATAGGGTGCAGAAGACTCTTGCAGAAGACTCTCTCTTAGCAATAGGCTAATTATGCCATTTGACTTCACTAATCTACTGAGAGCATTGTCCCCAGACCCTGCACCTGCTGCTCTATCCTTGCTATGTTGGGTTGAGATTAGAAGAGCTTTCAGTTTATGATGAAGTCCAGCTAAGTTGATCCGCTTTGTACTGTGGGCTGTCGCTGCTTCCACCAAACCAGATTTCTATCAACTAAGAGCAGCCCTGGCCCCTCTCCCCTCCCTTATAGCCATCAAAGAGTCTTTTCTAATGTACATAAGTCTGTTTTTAAGTCCTTGTAGTAGAGGTCTCATGCAATGTTTGTCCTTTTGCTGCTGACTGATTTCACTCAACATAATGTTTTGCTAATTGAAACCAGGTTATGAGATGTTTCTTAAAATCCTTGTTGGTTTTGTTTTTTTTTAATCATTGCATAGTGTTCTCTTGGGTGTAAGTACCGTGGTTTGCTTATCTATTCATCTGTTGATAGACATCTAGGTTGATTCCACCTTTTTGCTATTGTGTACTGTGCTGCAGTAAACATTTGTGTGCATGTGCATGTTTGTGTGACAACCTTTGTTTCTGTCGGATGAATTCCAAGCTGTGGGATTACTGTATCAAATGGGATATCTATTTCCAGCTTTTTAGGGAAGTGCCAGATTGCTTTCCAAAGAGGTTGTATTATTTTGCATTCCCACCAGCAGTGTGAGAGAGTTCCCGTCTCTCCACGGCATTTGTTGTTTTCTGTATTTTGGATTATTACCAACCTTCTTGGGGTGAGTTGGTATCTCATTGTAATTTTGATTTGGATTTCTCTAATAGCTAATGTTCATGAGTATTTCCTCACATGTCTTTTGGCTGCCTGGATGTCTTTGGTGAAGTGTGTGTCCATCTCCTTTGCCCATTGCTTAATTGGGTTATTTACCTTTTTCTTGTTGATGTTGCAGTACCTTGTAGATTATTGAAATCAGATGTCACTCTAACGTGTATTTGCCAAATATTTTTTTCCCATTCTGTAGGTAGTCTTTTAACTCTCTTGATAAAGTCTTTGGATCATCATAAGTGTTTGATTTTTTTACGTTGTTTGTGCATTTTTTTTTTGTCAGATTTTGTAGTCTTAAGATATGTATTAGAACTACCATTGTTGTCCTTATTTCTTGCATGATCTGTTGTTATCGTTTTAGGTTTGATATTTACGTCTTGGATCCATTTTGAGTTAGCTTTTGTGTAAGATGTGAGATATGGGTCTTGTTTCAGTTTTTTGCAGATGGATATCCTTATTTGCCAACACCATTTGTTAAAGAGACTGTTTTTACCCCAGTTTACAACCTTTGAGCCTTTGTTGAACATCCGCCATTCATAAGGGGATGGTGACATTTCTGGGGTCTCCATTCTGGCCCACTGGTCATATGTCTCTTCGTACCAGTATCAGGCTGTTTTGACTACTATGGCAATATAATAGGTTCTAAGCTCAGGTAGTGTGAGGCCTCCCACTGTGTTATTCTTTTTCTATAGTGTTGTACTTATCCAAGATTTCTTCCTTTTCCAAATAAAGTTGGTGATTTGTTTCTCCATCTCATCAAAAAATGACACTGGAATTTGTATTGGGATTGTATTGTGTTATGTAGATCACTTTGGGTAAAATAGACATTTTTCCCCAACATTAAATGTTCCTATGCATGAGCAGTGTTGATAACTCCACAAGTCTCTTTTGGTTTCTTAAAGTAGGGTCTTGTAGTCTCTGTATGGGTCTCTTATATCTCTAGTTAGGTTTATTCCTAGGTATTTTCTCTTCTTGGGTGCTATTGTAAATGGTATTGATTTGGTGGTTTCTTCTTTGATGATGTCTCTGTTGACATAAAGCAGTCCTGTCAATTTACTTATGTTTGTCTTATATCCTGAGACTTTGGTGAACTCTTCTATTAGTTCCAGTAGTTTATTTATGGATTCTTTAGGGTTTTCTGTGTATACCATCATATCATATGCAAATAGAGGTATTTTTACTTCTTTACTGATGCGAATGCCTTTTATGTCTTTGTCTTATCTGATGGCTCTGGTCAGAACCTCTAACACAATGTTGAATGGAAGTGTTGAGTGGGCATCCTTGTCTAGTTCCTGTTCTTGGGGAATTCTTTCAGTTTCTGTCCATTCAGGATGATGTAGGCTATTGGCTTTGTGTAGATGCCCTTAATTGCATTGAGGAATTTCCCTTCTATTCCTGTTTTGCTAAGAGTTTTTAACATGAGTGGTTGTTGGACTTTGTCAGATGCTTTTTTTCTGAATCAAGTGACAAAATCAGGTGATTATTATCCTTTGTGTGATTTATGTGGCTGAACATACTATTTTTCTGATGTTGAACCAGCCGTATATCCCTCCTGTGAATCCAACTTAGTCATGATGAATTGTTTTTTTGATATTATGTCGAATTCTCTTAACAGGGATTTTGCTGAAGATTTTTGCATCTAGGTTCGTGAGTGATATTGGTCTGTAATTTTCTTCTTTAGTGGGATCTTTCCCTGGTTTTGATATCAGGGTTATGCTGGCTTCACAGAATGGATTGGAGAGTATTCCATCCCTTTCTATAGTGTGATATAGCTTTTAGTAGTATTGGAATTAACTCCTCTCTAATAGTTTGGTAGAATTATGTGGTGAAGCCGCCTGGGCCATGATGCTTTTTGGCTGATAGTTTTTGATGACCTTTTCTATCTCTTGTTATTAGTTTATTAAGTTGTTTTACTTCTCTTTACTTTGGGAGGTGATGTGAATATATAAACTTGTCCATTTCCTCTAGACTTTCAAATCTGAGTACAGTTTTTTTGTAGTATTCTGTCTGTTATACTTTTAATTTTGATTGCGTCTGGTGTCTGACATCTGTCTCATTTCAATTGTTCTTCTATTCTCTAATTCATTTAGTTCTGCTCTAATCTTTATGATCTGTTTTCTTCTGGTGCCTGAGGGGTTCCTCTGTTGCTCTCTTTCTAGTTGTTCAAGCTCTTAGGTTAATTCTTTGATTTGGGCTTCTTTCTGGGTATGTGCATTTATAGAGATAAACTGGTCTCTGAGCACTGCTGTTGCTGTATCCCTTAGGTTCTGGTAGATGTGTTTTTGTTCTCATTTGATTCCATGGATTTCTTCACTGAGTCTTTGATTTCTTATATAACCCAAAGATTTTTGAGCAAAGTCTTGTTCAGTTTCCGTGAGTTCAGATTTCTGCCTGTTTTTTCTGCTGTTGATTTCAACTTTTATAGCTTTATGGTTTCTTTAGATGCTTTGCAGTAACTCAGTGGTTTGGATTTTGTTGAGACTTGCTTTATGGTCTAATACGTGGTCTGTTATGGAGAATGTTCCATGTGCATTGGAAAAGAAGGTGTACTTAACCTCTTGTTGGTTGAAAAGTGCTGTGTTTGTTGATGAGGTCTGGTTGGTTAGTTGTCGCAGTAAGATCTTCTGTATCTTTATTGAGCATTTTTCTGGATGATCTGTCCATTACTGAAAGTGTAGTGTTGAAGTCTTCTACTAGTATTATGATCTCTGTCATTTTTCGGTGTTGTCAGGATTTGTTTGTTGTATTTAGATGCCCTGGTATGAGGTGCATAGGTACTTAATAATGTTATACCCTGCTTATGTATTGAACCTTCAAGTAATAAATAGTGCCCATCCTCGTCCACAATAGTAGATTTTATGTTAAAATCTATTTTATCTGAGATAAGTGTTGCCACTTCTGGTCTTCTTTGCATGTTGTTATCTTGGTATATATTTTTCCATCCTTTGATCTTCAGTTTGTTCGTTATCATGAGTCCAAGGTGTGTTTCTTGTAAGCAGCACATAGGTGGGCCATACTGTTTTGATCCAAGCTTTTACTCTCTGCCTCTTAATTATTCAATCCATTTATGTTCAGTGTAATTAGATACATGTTTCACACTGTCATTTTGGTGCCTTTGTTTCTGTGTTTTTGACGTTTTCTTTGTTCCACTAATGTTTTCTTATGTGTTGTTTTTTCTTTATAGGTTGTCTTTTTTGTTTGTTTGTTTTTTAATCTTTTTCACTGTTGGTTTTGTGTCTGCTGAGACTGCTGTATTATGTTTCTTGTTTTGATATGTAGCATTGTTGGTTTGCTTTGTGGCTGTTCCTTTGATCCCTTTTAATGTTCTAATTTTAAACCAGTCTTTAACTTCTGTATATCTCCTTAGTTTCCTCTCCATCTGAAAGGGTGTAATGACTGTAATATATCCCTCTTTATTGTGTGATGATGTTATAGTTTACCTGTTAAAATCTCTGGTTCCCTACTTTTAATATTTTAGCTTTGATTGATCTTTGTGACTTCCCTAACTGACTAGGACTCTGGATGCTGTGTCTCGCATTACATCATTGAGTATATATCTGATGTTATTTGCATGTGATATTAATGGTATTGTTCAATAATTTCCACATTTGGTTGGAGCACTTTTCTCAGGAATAGTTACAAAAATGGATCTCTTCCAGTCAGTTGGCCAGGTAGCAGTTTTTCAAATTTTTCTTGGTCTAGACAAGTGAGCACTTCCAGTGCTGCATCCATTTGTTAAAACATCTCAAGTGATACTCTGTTAATTTCTGGAGCCTCGTTTTCTTCCAATGCCTTCAGTGCAGCTTTAACTTCTTCCTTCAGTACCATCAGTTCCTGATCATCTTGAAATGGTTGATGTTCTTGAAATGGTTAAACATCAACCACTTCCTTCTGGTATGACTATGCCTTCCATCCTTTTTCATATCATTTCATCATCTGTCATTCGCATATTTTTTCCCATCCTAAATTTGTTGTGACTTAACCCATGCTTTGTCATTCACATGCTGTAAATCAGTGAGAACCAAGGCTTTTGATCATTATCTGCTTTTCTTTCTTTGCCTCCGTCATGAGGCAGAGCTGTCTTATTTTCTGTCCCCTCAAATGCTAGCAATAGGCAATACATTTAGCAATGCAGTTTCACAGACTATAGACTAGGAAGGACAGTCTGGTGATCTACTTAACAAAAAAATTAGCCAATGAAAACCCAACCAAAAATACATAATAAAATAATAATAATAATAAAAGTGAAAAACCACTTTCCGTTGAGCCAAGTTCAACTCACAGTGACCCTATAGGACAGAACAGAACTGCTCTGTAGGGTTTCCATGAAGTGGTTGATGGATCTGTAACTCGCAACCTTTTGGTTAGCAGCCATTGCTCTTAACCACTGCATCGTGTATTAATACAGTGCAGTCTAAAGCCAGTAATGGAGATGACACAGGACTAGACAGTGTTTTGTTCCATTGTGCATGGGGTTGTGATGAGTTGGGGGCTGACTTGACAGAGTTAACAGTGAAAACAAGGTTTATGCTACAAGGAACACGAAACGTCAATTCTCAAGAGAAAAGAGCAGTGATGCAGAGCACAGAATTGTATTTACCTAAAGAAAACAGGAATACTAGAGAAGGAGCAAGTGAAACTGCCGTCTTTTTCTGAGGAGTGGTACAGTAGTAGCCTTGAGAATGAAAGCCAGCTGAATGTGAGGCTTTCTGGGAGGAAGCAGGAGTGGTGTAGGAGTCTTGGCTTGGCTGCCAGGTGAGGACTCAGGAAGGGGCCAGACGCAGACTGGGGAGTGGGCCACTAGCACCTCACTTCTGGAGATAAAACTTTGAAAATGCGTTGGTTATTGATGTATAACATAGTGTGAAGAATTTTCATTGTTAGGGTCAGAGAAGTTAGTTACAAGTACATCTGATTTTCCTCATGAAGCTTATTCTTTTGGTGTTCTAATCATTGTCAGATAAAGAGGATATTGAAACTCCATTGGTAACTGAAGCAGCTCCCATTTTTATTGGGAACTGTAAGTCATCAAAGACTTCTGACTGTTGACCAAAGCACCAAGTGAGAGAATAAACCTGGAGCTTCCACTTACAAAACACAAGGAGTCAAATCTTCCAGTGATGCTGACACTTCAAAAATTCTCCCTATTCAGGGTGTCACAGACTGAAGTGTGTCCCCCCAAAATTGTGTGTAGCAGTTCAGCTTGATTCTGGCATTGTGAAATGTTCTCAATATGTTGTAAATCCTGCCTCTATGATGTTACTAAGGGAAGACAGGCAGCAGTCATGTTGGTCAGACAGGACTCGATATAGAAGACTGTATTGTGCCTTGAGGCCATCTTTTGGGATGTAAGGGAAAGAGTAGCAAGCAGAGAGTTAGGGGCCTCAGTGCCAGAAGCAGAATGAGTCTTTTGGGCCAAGGGTTCCTGTGCCTGTGAAGCTCTCAATCCAGGGAGATATTGATGACAAGGTACTTTCTCCAGAACCACCAGAGAAAAAAGACTTCACTGGGAGCTGATGCCCTGAATGTCATTGTAGCATACTGGACTGTGACGAAATAAAATTGCTCTTTTTTAAAGCCATCTACTAGTGGTGGTGTTTCTGTTGGAGCAGTACCATATGACTAACGATTTGGTGGTACTGAGAGAGTGCGTTACTGCTCTAACAGACACATGAAATGTTGAAGCAGTTTTGAAGCTGTGAATGGATAGAAGACTCACAAGGAACTGGAGAGAACTGTTAACAGTGGAGAAGGTAAAGATAGTGAGAAGCACAAGCAGCAGGCCAGCAATGGAAAACAAGACAGCAATGGACCCAGCCCGCAGAATGAGACAGCTAAATGCTTGTGTGCAGGAGGCTTCCAGGTGGTGTGGGGTTCCTCTAGGCAATTATTGGTGAAGCTCTAGAGCTTTGGAACACTTGCCCCAGCCGGGAAGATCCAGTCCTGAGGCCCTGGCCAAGAGATCACAGGAAGCAGAAGTGAGAGAGACAAGGAGCACAAGGAACTGAGTTGTCTCAGTCTCAAAAGGTGTGACTGTGACCTCAGGGTTTGCAAAGGGGAAGCCCTTTCTAAGAGTGGAGTTTTCATGCAGATAGACTAAGAAAATGGTGAGCTTAAAGCTGAGGGAGCAAAGCTGCTGTTCCAGTGAGCCTGGAAGGTGGAGCTGTAGCTGACAGCCAGGAGGACTCTGCTGAGAATCTGGAGAGTGAGGCCAATACCTAGAGTCTGGAGGGGAAAGCCATTGTGTAAAATATGTCAGCAAATAATTATTTTCATAGTCTTAAGTAATAATGTAATGTATTCCACCAACTTGCTTGTTACCTGTTACCCCTTCTTTTCTTGTAATTTCTCCCATTTGTAATGGAAATTTCTACCTTCTACCTGCCTGTTCTACCACTGTATTTCAGAAACAGGTAACTTATATCCTGGATTTCACAGTTAAAGAATTATTTCTAGATTTTGGACTTGAACTTTGGACTTTTGCAACAATAGGATGAATATGTTTTACATAGTGAAGGATGTGATTTCTGGAAGACCAAAGGGTGGAATGTCACAGATTGAGTTGTGTCCCCTAACCCACTCCCCTCAAAAATGAATGTAGCAGTTTGCTAGGCTATGATTCCTGGTATTGAATAATGTTCCTATATATTATAAAACCTGCTTCCATAATGTTACAAAGGGAAGATGGGTGGCAGTTGTGTTGGTGTGGCAGAACTTAGTGTGTAAAACTGTACTGTACCTTGAGCAATCTTTGGGGACATAAAGGAAAGGGAAGTTCTCAGTGTTATGTGGCAACATGACATAGCCTGTAAAATTGTTCCTAATTCACAATTAAAAAAAAAAGAAAGGGAAGTAAGCAGATAGTTGGGGACCTCATACCACCAAGAAAGCAGTGCCAGGAGCAGAGGTCTTTTGGGACCAAGGTCCCAGCACCTTAGAAGCTTATAGTCCACGGAAAGATTGATGACAGGTGCCTTCCTCCAGAGAACCCTTCTCCTGGAGCTGATGCTGTGAATTTGGACTTGTAGCCTACTGGACCTTGAGAGAATAAAATAAAAAAGCCATCTACTTATGGTATTTCTCTTACAGCAGCACTAGATGACAAAGACAGCACACAAAGAGCTTGCTTCCAAAGATGTACCCTAGAGTAGATGAGGTTATTAGGGCAGCTGAGTCAAGTCGTTACTCAGCCTCATTTACAGTTGCAATAGAAGAATCAGGTATTTGAGTCATCATTGAAGAAGCAGAGATTTTCCTTGGAATCTCTACTCCAAGGAAATTTTAACTCAAGTCCAGTATGCGTGAGGAGAGACAAATGCCAAAGAGAATGAAAGTGCCTCCCCATTGCCTGGGTTGCATGGTATTTAGAACATAGCAAAGAATGTTATAAGTTGAGGTTTGGATGCAGTAGAATTTGTTGGGAAAAAGATAATGGATGTAATAGCTAACAGAGATCTTGGATTAAAAATAAATCAAGGTTCCATTGTCTCAGGTTTCATGAGAGGCAAAATAGAAAGAGGACTTAGGACATTATTACTCTTTGATGAATTTCTCAGCATTTCTCATTAAGAGACTCTGATGTGAAATAAAAGTAAAATCTATTCTTAATTCTCTGATTAAAGAAAAATTGCCCTAAAATTTGAAGTAGAGCAAATCGAGGAAACATTTTTCGTGCCAGACTTCTGTGAGGAAGAGGAAGAAAACAAGGTAAAATGACTTTATCAAAGAATTAATAAACCTGTTTGTCCATGCCTCCTCCAAATCACTGACACTAACCTGAACAAGAAATACTGCCGACAAATGCATCCTGACATCTGTTGTCAAGACTTCAGCAGAAAAAGAACAAGGACAAGAAAACTGGAAGTGGATGTATTCAACAAGTCACTACCAAAGCAACAGAAAGTATCCATACATTTGCAGTTCAGAGCCTAGCAAAACCGACTGCCTAAAACAACGCTGTTGGTTCTGCATGGCCAGAAGTAGTGAGTAACAGTTACAGAATAGAGTAGAACCCTTTTCCAGATGAGAGTTTGACAGTTAAAGTTCATGAACTTGGCCACTGTATGGTTAGGTTGGCAGCACTGTACAAACAGCTGCAGAAGGTCTCATCCTTGGTGTGTCCATGTCTCACTGCTGTGTTTCTTTTGATGTATAGCCATGTTTGTGCTGTTGCTAGAGTGTTGGAGCTTGAATCAGAGCAGAGAACAAACATTTAATTTACTGTTCAAACTTGGCAAAGTTTATGGGGGTAATGCCATGAAGAAAACAATGTACAAGTGGGTTAAATTTTTCTGCATCACTGATGAAGAGGGGTCAGGGCAGCCATTAATAAGCAGAGCTGATTAAAACATTGCAAAAATTTGTTGAACTGTGCATCAGAATTGTCAACTGACTGTGAGGAGCATAGCGACTGAGTAAACATTGATAGAGACACAGGAGAATCTTAATCAAAATCTTGGCATGAGAAAGGTGTGTGCAAAAATGGCCCTGAAGGAGCTTACTGATGAACAAAAGCAAGGGAGAGTTGAAGTTTGCCAAGACCTTGTGGAGAGGCAAGATGGTGTTTTGGGCCATGTTATCACTGTTGAAGAAACGTAGATGTACAAATATGACCCTGAAACAAAGCGTTAAAGTGCACAGTAGAAGTCAGCCAATTCCCCATGACTAAAAAACTTCCATTGGTCCAAGTTGAGAGTCAAAATGAAGTTGCTAACCTTTTTTAGTTTCGGAGGGATTGTTCGTTATGAATTTGTACCAGTTAAACCAAGTTTACTTATTTTGGAAGTGATGAAAAGGCTGCATGAAAAAATTACATGAAAACAACCTGAGCTTTTGGCCAGTAGCTCATGCTTCTTGCATCACAACAGTGCACCAGCTCACATGGCACTGTGAGGGAGTTTTACTAGTGAACAAATAACTCTATTGGAATACCCTCCCTGCTCATGTGATCTGGCCCCCAGTGACTTTTTTCTTTACCCAAAGAAAAAGGAAATATTGAAAGGAAGACATTTAGGACATCAAGGGTAATAGGCTGATGGCTCTGATGTCTGTTCCAGAAAAAGAGTTCCAAAATTGTGTTTTAGTACGGACTAGGCACTGGCGTTGGTGCATACCTTCCCAGTGGGCATACTTCATAGGTAAATGTGATGATGTTCAGCAATGAGGTATGTAGCACTTCGTCTAGAATGAGTCCATAACCTTGTCAGACCTTGTATGTGAAGAGTTGTGTGCTCTGCCTTAAGAATTCACCATCAGACAACTGCTAAGCTATAACAAAAGGCAAATGTTCTTAACTTGTTAATCACTTTAATAGTTCTAAAACTGTCAGACAGTGCTTGATACATCCAGGATGTCTTTCTGGTATTCTTACCTATGCTAGAAATCTCCCTCGCTGAGGTCAAGACTCAGTTGCCCCAGGCATGAGTTGCAGGTCCATTGGTATTTTTGAGAACAATCAAGAACAGAGGAGATTTGACCTGGACTTGTGGTGGCCGACAAATGACCCTTTTTAATAAGTACTCTGCAGAAGTGAGGAAAATGAGTTATTTTAGTACTGAAAAATTCCAGCAGGAGAGCATGCTTGCACACAAAGTGTGTTGCTTTTGCTGCTTGACTGAAGTACCTAGGCCCTCACACTGCTGTTCCTAATTGTTATATTTCAGTATTCAGAGTGGAGTGTTGAAGTCTCCCACTATTATTGTGGAGTAATCTAACTCTTTTTTGAGTGTAGTCAGTGTTTCTTCAACGTATTTAGGTGCTCTGAAATTAGGTGCATAAATATTTTTAATATAGTTAATTCTTGCTTGTGTACTGATCCTTTCAGCAATAAGTAGTGTCCAGCTTTGTCCATGTTGGTAGATTTTACATTAAAATTGATTTTGTCTGAGATTAGAAATGCCGCACTTGGTCTTCTTTGTTCATTGTTAGCTTGATACGTATTCTTCCACCCTTTAATTTTCAGTTTGTTCCTGTCTTTAAGTCTCGAATGAGTTTCTTGTAGAAAACATAATGGATAGATCATGTCTTTGATCCAAGATGTCACTTGATGTCTCTTTACTGGAGCATTCAGTCCGTTCATATTCAGCCTAATTATTGATAGCTATGTGTTCAGTGCTGCCATTGTGATATGTTTATTTTTGTGTTGATGTTTTCTCTGTTGTTCTTATTAGTCTGTTCGAGAACATTCTTTTTTGTGAGTTGATTTTTCACCTTTTTCAGAGCTGATTTTGTAGTTGTTGAGACTCCTGTGTTACATTTCTTGATGTGGTATGTTGCATCTTTGTTGTGCTTTACAGCTGCTCGTATGATCCCCCTTCATAAACTATATATAAACCCAATTTTAGTTACTACCAGTCTTGTCAACTTCCTCTCCATCTGAAAGGACTATAACGACTGTAGTATATCCCTTTTTTTTAATATGATGGCACCATAGTTTTCATTGTTTCTTTCAATATTAAAGCTTTGATTGAGTTTGGAGCCTTCCCTAACTGAGTAGGATTCTGGATGATGTGTTGTTCTAAAATATAAAGTTAGTGATTTTGTTCTTCTAAGCCAAATCCAAGAACTTCTTTCAGTATTTCCTGTGGTTTTGGTTTGGTTTTTACAAAGTCTTTGAGTTTCTGTTTATCTGGGAATGTCTTAATTTCATTTTCGTATTTGAAAGATAGTTTTACAGGATATATAATTCTTGGTTGGGAGTTCTCCTTCAAGGCTTTGAATGTGTCATGCCACTGTCTCCATGCCAGCATGGTTTCTGGTGAGAAATCTGATGAAAGCCTACAGAGTTTCCCTCTGAATGTTAGCTTTGCTTTGAGTCCTGCTGCCTTTTAGAGTTGCTGCTTATGTTTCATTTTGTTAGGCTTGATTATAATATGTCTTGGAGTCTTTCTTTTGAGATCTGTATGGGTGGTGTATGATATGCATCTAGGATATCTATATTCTCTTCCTTCATAATTTCTGGGAAGTTTTCTGTCAGCACCTCAGCAGCAATACTCTCTGTGTTCTAAGGTGTCTCATCCTGTTCAAGGACTCCAATTAATCGAAGGTTGTTCCTTTTAATAGAGTCACACGTGCTTCTCAATGCTTCTTCATTTTTCTTGTTTCTTTTTTCTGATTTCTGCTCATAGATGCTGGCGTTAGTAGCTCTGCCTTCCAAGTCAGAAGTTCTCTTTTCTGTTTGTTCCATTCTGTTTTCCTGGCTTTGCATTGAAGTTTCTATATCTTTGATTTTGTTCTTGATCTGTTGGATTTCAGAGTACTGGTGTTCCATCAGATCGAACAGCTTGCTTAATTTTTCATTTTGTTCTGCTACATTTTGTATAAGGTCTAGAAGGGCTCTGTATGTAATCCTTTTGTATTTACCTTCTGATGATTTCAGAAAAGTTTCTTCATCTGGTAAACTCCTTGGTTGTTTTGTTTGGGAGGCTTCTGAAGCCATGGGTGATTTCTTGTATGCCACAAGCATCTGTTGCTTTTTGGGTCCCGTGTGAGTAAGTAGAGGCTGGGAGAAATACTGTGAGGATGGACTGCAGATGTTTTTCTAGGCTGTCTTAAAATGTAAAGGAAAAGGTATCTGACCACTTCCCAAGTCAGTCAAGTTTTCAGGTGTAGAGGTCCCTCTTCCCAACTGGGAAGATAAGCACCTCTATATCCAACCCCAGATGATACGAACTAGTTCAAAATACAGCAATGCTACTGCCCTGTTGGCCTTGCCTTAGGTGACATTGTGGAAACTACTCCTTTTCTTGTAGAAAAGCGCTCTCCTATTTGCAGGCTCTGGCTCCCAGGCTAAGAATTAGGTCCAGCTGCAGCCACCGTATCTAAGATGGCACCCTCCACACGGTCGGCGGATAGAGGGGCTAAAGGTGTTGAGACGTAGTGAGTCCTCAGCCTCTGTTGCTGGGCCCGCACCATAGGTGACACTGTGTAAACTACTGTCTTTCTGTCGGAGAAGCACTGTCCTGTTTGCAAGCGCTGGCTCCCAGGCTAAGAATTAGGTACCACTAAAATCTCCTTATCTAACATGGTGTCCTGCACATAGGTGCCGCTGTTTCTGTACAAACCAGGCTGTGGCAGAGATAAAGACAGACCCAAAGTAGCTAGATGAACAGAGTCCTAAGCCTTGCTCTCAAAATATGGCAGTTTCGCCTGCCTATCCCACAAACAGTGTGTCTGAGACCAGCCGCTAGGCAAGACCCAGCTCTGCCCGCCAGCCAAGACAGAGGAAAAAAAAGTCAAAACGGTGCATTACCTTCGGTCCGTGAGAGCCAGGGCTAGCCAGGAGTGGGAGTCAGCAAAAGAGAGCAGGTTTTTCGTTCAGTGGTATGAAGTCCAAATTAACAGCCCTGTGCCGTGTCCTGGGGCTCAGTAGGTGATCAGAAGGCTCCATTTGATTATCATTTCAGCTCTTGGTTTCCAGAGGGATGTAAGGAGACGTGTGCTTAGTCCACCATCTTGACTCCGCCCCCCATTGTTATATTTCAATTATATAGCCTTTCATAAAGGGTCTTTCAGCAAGAGTGTCCTGTCTTTGAACTTGTGACCATTACACAGTTTTAATTATTTTATTTTGAACTACATTTGATAGCATTGTATGTGGAAAAGAACTTGGGATAAGTGGATGCTGAAGCTTCATTTGGTGCCACGTACTGGGAGTGTCCAGTTTTTTGAGACAATGTCATATAAAGTGGGCTGAATTTTATGAATGACTTATGTGATGCTGTTTTGTATATTATCAGTTGTTTGTGGTTGATTGGCATAAACCAAAAATTTAACATAGCCCCATAAAAAGTAATCTAAAGGCATTCATGATCTTAGCGGCCAGTCAATGTCACCACCTCACAAAACGAAGAAGCCTTCAAAGTTGTTCTTCAATAAGTCGGTTGTTTTGCATGCAGTATGGCACAAAGCGCCGACTTGTTGAAACTATACATTTGTGAGGCCTATACCTTCCGGTGGGTATTGTAGCATGATATCTTTAACCATTGACAGTCATAGCCTTTCCTCATTCACCTTGGGAAAAATTAGGGCTAATGATTCCACCAGAGCAAAATCCACATCAAACTAACTTTTTGGAGATGAAGTTGACATTCTTGAATCTCTGTTGGATTCTCATTACTCCAAATGTGACAGTTTTGTTTACCGAAGCCATTCATCCAAAAATGGGCCTTGTTGCTGAAGATGGTTTTTCAGCCAAAAGCAGGATCAGCTTCCATTTGTTCCAGAGTCCCATCAGCAGATGTACAGTGCAGTCTATGGTCACAGGACTTCAGTTCTTGAGTTAAAACAATTTTATAAGGGTAAAGCTTCAACTCCAGATGCAAAATCCGTCAAATTTTGGTTGATGAAAGGCCCAGTTCTTGTGTTCTGTGAGAAGTTGACAGGGATGGATTCTCGCCTACATTCTCAGAGATGGTGGCACTGTTTTCATTGCAATGTGTGGTTGGTTCATACACAGGTATTGTCTGATGACAGCCCCAATTGTCTTAGATTTTTCAATAAAATACCAAGTTCTCTCTGTGGGCCAGTTATACATGTTGTAAATTTCACGTAAGGCATGGAATGTTGGGCAAATGGAACATCCATTTTGATAATTAACTTTAGTAATTTCTACATGTTGTGGAATCATGTAACTTTTCATGGCTATTTGTCAAGAGTAATAAAACAAATGGTAAATATGGCCACTATAGCGTCACAGATACTGCTGTCATGAGTTGTCAAAAATAGGACGTCCTTATTGGATGACCCTTTATATACAACTTTGTAAAAAATATTAAGTGAAAGTTTACAATCCAAATCATTTGCCATATATAAAAGGCCACACACACACACCTCTGTGCAGTTCTAGCTGCTCTCCCTACTCTATGACAGCACATTCTTCCTTTCCACCTTGTACTTCCCATATTCGTTTGGCCAACTCCTGTCCCATCCTCTTTGCCCTGCCATCTCACCTGTAGAAAGAAGCTCCTTCAATAGTATCAGGTGTATATTTAAGCCAAGAAGCACACACTTCACCAGCATCACTCTAGAGTGTTGTAAACCAAGAAGCAAACCCACTGCCATTGAGTTGGGTCCGACTCGTAGTGACCTTAGAGATAAGAATAAAACTGCCCATAGAGTTTCCAAGGAGTGTCTGGAGGATTTGAACTGTTGACCTTTTGGTTAGCAGACA
The DNA here is from genome assembly GCA_028571685.1 of Heterohyrax brucei. NCBI lineage: Eukaryota > Metazoa > Chordata > Mammalia > Hyracoidea > Procaviidae > Heterohyrax > Heterohyrax brucei. The sequence goes on along the minus strand of CM053160.1, from coordinate 36,461,506 downwards.
TAGCACTTAAACCACTAGGGTTTACGTGTGTGTTATAGTCATGTCCAATTTTTGTCTGAAGAGTGGGCTTTAGTACTGGTTTCATCTCTGGTCTAGCAGCAAGTCCAGGGGCCATGTTCTCATGGGACCCTCCAAGATGTGGAACCATCAAATCTGGTCTCTATTTAATAGAGTTGTAGACCTGCACCTTGATTTTTTTCCCCACTGTGTTAGAAACTTGACATTGTTTGCTGTCGGGCAGTCGGTGGCCAGGCACTGTTTAATTCTTCTGGTTTGTGCTTCTGTAATCTCCCAATCGTATAACCCCTCCTGTCTCCTAGGCTTATGTTTTCCTAATGTCTTTGATGTGCTTCGTTCTCCTCTGCTGAAGGTGGATTGGGACCAGTTGATGCTCCTTACATGACTGCTTGCTAGCTTTTAAAACCCCGGACATGACTCACCAAAATGGGTTGCAGAACATTTTCTTAAAAAAAACTTAAGTTATGCTAATTGACCTAGATGTCACCTGAACCATGGTGCCCAGACACCTTCCCCTGCTAATCTAACCTTCAGAATGTTGTGCTGTATTGAGGAAACCTTTAGCTTTTAGGATAGTCTGGCAGTGTTAATCTCCATTCTACTGTATGTTGTCACTTCCTTCACTTAACCCAATTCCTGTCTACGGTCTAATCTAAGAAAACCCGTGTCACTCCCTCCCCTCCTTGGTAGCCATCAAAGATTATTTTCTTCTGTGTGTAAACATTTTCTTGAGTCCTTGTAATAGTGCTTTTATACAATATTTGTCCTCCTCCAGCTAATTTCACTTGGCATAATGTATTCCAGGTGACTCCATGTGACCAGATGTTACCAACATCATCATTGTTCTTTGTCATTGCATAGTATTGCGTAAATATAGTATGCTTACACATTCATCTGTTGATGGGTACCTAGGTTGATTCCATCTTGTTGCTTTTGTGGACAGGGCTGCAGTAAATATTGGTGTGCATGTATCTATTTGTGTGGCAGCCTTATTTCTGTAGGAGATAGTCCAAGCAATGGTATTGCTGGGTCATATGATAATTATATTTCTAGCTTTTTAAGAAAGCACCAAATTGATTTCCAAAGTGATTGTACTATTTTACATCACCAGCAGCAGTGTAGAAGAATTCTAATCTCTCCATAGCCTCTCCAACATTTATTATTTTGTGTTTTTTGTATTAATGCCAGCCTTATTGGGATGAGATGGTATCTCATTGTAGTTTGGGTTTGGATTTCTCTAATGGATAGTGACCATGAGCATTTCCTCAAGTATCTGTTAGCTGTTTGGTTGTCTTCTTTGCCGAAGTGCCTATTCATATCCTTTGTCCATTTTTTAATTAGATTATGCCTTTTCCTTGTTGAGGTTTTTCATTACCTTGTAGATTAATGGAGATTAGGTGCTGGTCAGATTTGAGGTTGCCAAAATCTTTTTCCCAGTATGCAGGTAGTCTTTCTACTCTTTTGGTGATAAGCATAATTGTTTGATTTTTAGGAGTTACTTTTTATCTGTTTTCAGGTGTTTGTGCAGTTGTTTGTATTTAGGGCTCCCAAGGTAGTTGCTGTTTTTTCTGCCATGATCTTTATTGTTTTAGATTAGATATTTAGGTCTTTGGTGTATTTGAAGTTTTTGTGCCTGATGTGAGATAGGCATCTTGTTTCATTTTTTTACATGTAGATGCCCAGTTTTACCAATATCGTTTGTTGAAGAGACTGTTTTGTCCCTAATTCATGGACTTTTGGCCTTTTTCAAATATCAGCTGCTCGTAGATAGGTGGTGTTATATATAGTTTCTCTATTCTGTTCCATTGATCCTTGTATGTGTTTCTGTAATAGTACCAGATTGTTTTGACTACTGTCACAGTGTGGTATGTTCTAAACTAATGTGAGGCCTTCCACTTTGTTCTTCTAATTAAACACTTCCAATAAAATAAAGAGGCCTGTGCCAAGAAGGGTGAGTGGCTAACATCCCTCCACCTCAGGAAGTGGCCTGTTTCCACCTTAAATTCCCAGCTCATTGGCACCAGTAACTTCCTTTTTTTTTCTTTGTTGAACGGCTCCCTTTCCAAATACGGAGCAATAGCTCCACCCCAATAAATACCCCATGTATCATCATAGAAGAAGTCTAAAAAGGGACCTGCCCGGATTACCTGTGTCCATTAATTTGCCACTGGACAAGCATGCTGTGGACCAAATTTCAGATGATGTCTATTTCAGTAGATGTGTTATCAGGTCAGGTCTTGTGCAGTGTGGCTGTTTTGTGCGGCTTTCCTTGGCCAGATCAGATCCCCTGTGCCTGCTGGTACAGTTTAACCAGCAGCTTTGGGACAACCATGGGCCAGTGCCAGGATTAGGCCAGCATTATGACAGGTCTTGAGGCAGAACTATTACAGGCAGTGTGTGCCCAGGTCTGTGCTCTGTTGATGTTCTCCTGTCTGGCAGTGCCCAGCTCCCATGGTGACCTTCAACCCAGCTCCATTCCATGGGCTGGTGCTGCCATTTTCATGGCTGATGCTGCCCACCACTGCCATCTGCCAGTCTTGTTCCTGTCATTTGCTCTGCTGCCACCATATCTTTGCCTCTCACCTCTGCTGTGCTTACTGCAGTTTCTCTTGGCATCAGTGTTACTAGCTCATTGTTACAGCCTTTGACTACTATTGCCAAAGAAGCCACTACCATAGAGTTGATTCCAACTCATAGTGACCATATACGTCAGAGTGGAAATGCCCCATAGAGTTTCCAAAGTGCACCTAGTGGACTTGAACTGCTGATCTTTTGGTTAGGGTTTCCATGGTGGCATGATCGTTAAGTGCTATGTGTGCTAACCAGAAGATGGCCAGTTCAGATCTGGCTGGTGCTCTTTGGAAACTTGGTAGGTCAGTTCTACTCTTGACCTATAGGGTTACTATGAGTTGGCATCAGCTTGACAACAGTGGTTTTGACTGGTATTAACAGCTCTTTTCTTTGGGACCAGCAGGTTCTCAGCACAGGGGCTCCGGTTCCAAAGGACATGCTCCTTTCAAGGCTTTGGTTGATAAACCAAACCAAACCCACTGCTGTTGAGTTGATTCCAACTCATAGTGACCTTATACGACAGGGTAGAACTGCTCCATAGAGTTTCTAAGGCGTGCCTGGCAAATTCGAGCTGCCAACCTTTTAGTTAACAGATATAGCACTTAGGGACTATACCACCAGGGTTTCCAGGTTGATAGGATGTCTCCAAAACCTCTGTGTGATTGGTTACTTACAGTGGTGCATTCCTTGGTTGATAGGAGATCCCCAAAACCTCTGTGTGATCAGTCACTTTCAGTGGAATCTTCCTTGGTTGACAGGAGGTCCCAAAAAACTGTGTGATTGCTTACTTATAATGGAACTTCCTAGTCAGTTTCACGGACTGGCTTTCATAAACTAACCAATCCCTTAGGAGGATCATAAACTAACCAGTATTATTGGGTGGATTTGTGCATCTCTTATGTGAATAGTAAACTGATCCCTACAAGCTGCTTATGTTGATGATAAACCCATCAGTCTCTACAAAACACATATGCGGTAGTAAACCAACCATACTGAGAGAATTAAAAACCCAGGGCTAGAAAAGCCACGTAGTAGAAAACCCATTGCAACACACTGACAAAACAGGAAAGAAAGGGGCTTACTCAGAAGCAGTGGACTCAGGTAGGGGTAGAAATGACTCTTCAGTTTAACAGAATGAATAGCCAGTGGAGGTGAATGCAGGAATACTTGTATATGTATTGGAGATAAACTAAGGTAATCGGTTAAATTATGTTATCCTCGCGTTTAGTAGGAATTAACACATGTTGAAAACAGTGGAAACCCAGGTGGCATAGTGGGTTAAGTGCTGTGTCTGCTAACCGAAAGGCTAGCAGTTCAAATCGGCCAGGTGCTCCTTGGAAACTGTGGGGCAGTTCTCCTCTGACCTCTAGGGTCTCGGTGAGTCAGACCTGACTCGATGGCATTGGGTTTGTTTGGGTTTTGGTTTTTGAAAACAATAACCAAACCAAACTCACTGCTGTTGAGTTGATTCCAACTCTTAGCAACCTTACAGAACAGAGTCTGCTCCATAGAGTTTCCAAGGAGCGTCTGGTGGATCTGAATGGCATACCTTTTGATTAGCAGGTGTAACACCTAACCTCTGTGCCACTGGGCTTGAAGACAATTAAAAAAAAAACACACGCACTGCCGTGGAGTCAGGTCCAACTCATAGTTATCCTAGAGGTCAGAATAGAACTGTTTCAAAGGAGCGCCTCGCGGATTTGAACTGCGAACCTTTTGGTTAGTAGGTGTAGCACTTAACACTCTATACCACCAGGATTTCCTTGAAAACAGTAGATGGGTTAATTTCTACTAACCACAGCCAAACCAAGCCAAATGACATCGAATTGGATCCGACTCATGGTGACTGACCACAAGGATGACATAATTTAACAGATTATCTTGTGGTTAGTAGTAATTAACCCCGTCTGTTGAAAACAGGGGAGTTCCGATGGCGTAGTGGTTAAATGCTGTGGCTGCTAACCAGACGGTCAGCAGTTCAAATCCACCAGGCGCTCCTTGGAAGCTCTGTGGGGCAGTTCTACTCTGTCATGTAGGGTCGCTATAAGTCAGAATTGACTTGACAACAGTAGACTTTTATTGAAAACAAGAGAAAAGGTGAAAATGAGATTCAAAAGACAAAGAGAAGATTTGAATTATTTTATTGGGCATGGAAAATTATTTCATTAGTAAGACACAGTAGAATCATCAGATGTATTGAAAGACATTAGGCATGTGGACTCTCCTTAGACCAAGAACAGTATTCTGGTCATGGTGTACATTAGATCCAGTTATGGAAGAGACAGGTATTTAGTCTTACCCTCTATTGGCTCGCTAATCAGCAGATGTCGTAAATACTGACAGGTATGTAAGAAAATACTGGTCTTGTTAAGTATGTGTTGGCACAACTGACTGGATTAAGTTGAGCAGTGAAAACAGAGGTACAGACTGATTTTTATGAAGTAAGTCAGTGAACTGAAGGTTCTTATGAGCCTGAGCCAGGAGAACCTGGACCTGGGATAGTTTTGTGAAAAAGCAAAGAGACTTGGTTGTAGTAAGAACCTGGAGCCTCAGATCATTGATGTGAGAGATGACCTTTCAGCTAAAACCTAGATGTGGTGTAAAACTGTTAAGTAGTTTTAACTTGAGAGGCGGGTAGAACAAATTAAAGCTCTAGCCAGGTCATTTTCTAGCCAAGTAATTTAGTCATGTTACTGAAGTTTTCTGAACTTGTTAAACTGAAAGAATTTGTTAAATTAGTGAATAAATCTTAATCTAAAGGATTACAAGGATTCAAATGAGCAAATTATTTGAATCCCTAGGGTGAGCATTGCATTTATTAAAAACTTTTTTTTTCATTTTTCTGGGCCCAAGGTTAAAAATTAATCCTACAGCTTTTTATGAAGCACTGTTATCATTTGTCCATCTAATATGTTTAATATTTACTGATGTTTGTTAGGAGAGAATTTACGTTTATAAGTGCATTCACACACGTAGACATACATATAATGAAATACAGGAATGTTGCGGCTAGAGGTTAATATGGAACAAGACTTCATCAATGACTTAATAAAATAACACGTGGAGCAATTTGACTCCTTAAACTGATATATTCTGTGCCTTAATGGCCCTGTAGAGACTATGGGACATGGCAGTAATTATTATGACCCAGGTACTCCTAATGATACTTTGTAATGCATGGAATTTTAAAGGCTGGATTTCTGGAATGAGGTTGCCATTGAATCTCCAAGTGAATTGTCATTGAGTTGATACATAGTTAGAGGTTGCTCTGTAATGAGTCTCACGTTCTACCGACTGACAGGTTGTACCAGAGAGGCCAGTCCAAAAATCTCAACTTTTCCTTCTGTGATTAGCCCTGCTACTAGCTGCTGCACACACCCCTTTTTCTTACATCCAGTTGCTTGGGTATTAGGTGTGGGGTGGGGATAATGAGTGCAAGCTAGGAAATCCGCAGGATTCCTTCTGCTTCAAACCTGTTAAGCTGTCTCTCCTCTCTCCCCATCTCCTCTCACCTCTCTCTTCCTTTCCCCTCTGCTTTCCCCTTCCCCTCCTCCTGTCCTCTCCCTCTCTCTCTCTCGTCCTTAGCCACTAGAGGGCTACACACAGAGTACACTAGTAAAATGGCACAGTCTTTCAGACTGCAAGATAGGCAGATGCCAGGCAAAAGGCTGTTTAGCAGGGAAAAAGAATACAAATGAGATGCACAGGGTGAAGTCTGTAGGAGTCTCCTATACAGAGCTTCCTTGTACCCAGAGGACCTGCTTTCCCTCTCAAAAACAGAGTGGCTGCTCTCAAACTCCCTTGAGCCCCTTTTCTGTGAAGTATTGGCTTCTCCCTGTGGCCATGATCTATTACATGATGCTCTGAGGGTGGTTTACTATCTGCCCTCAGGTGTACTAGCTCCTGGGATCCCAGAACAAATGATCAGATTGCTTTCTGCACTTCATAGTTGATCATTGCCATCATAAAATAGATTCTTAAGTTGCATCAAAATCCATGGGGGCCGCATTTAAAAATCAGAGTTGAGAGAGTACTGTAGAAACCGTATGTGGAGGAGCTAAAATGATTCAGGGCAAGTATATCTAGAAGAGTAGGTGCAAGGAAGAGGAAGAATGGTATAAAGTTTCAGAAAGCTGGGCTGGGTATTGGAGAGCCACTGCTGGTACATAAACCAATAATAATGAAATCTATATAATATATAATAATAATGAAATGTTTATCTGAGTGTGGAGGCTAAAACCTGTATGTGTCATGAGTCTGGGGATTCCTGTGTTTTGGAATTAGGGAGGGAATTGAAAACCTCTGGACACTATGGGGCAGTTTACCAAGAAACTCAGTGAGCTCCCTGTTCTTGCATATAAAATAGCTATGTTTACATCTTTTTTTTTTTTTTTTTAGCCACAACATCTACTTTGTTTTGACCAAAGGAGAAGCGAGTCCTCTCTCTGTTTCTCTTAAAGCACAATGCATATTTTGTTGTATGAACTAGGGGTTACTCTCATGTGAAGGTCTGGGGTTTCATGATGGCAAGTCGGGTTATTTTGGCCATGTCTGGAATCTCATGGCTTCTTTTTGTGTCCTCAGCTTTGCCTGCTTAGTGCTTGCACCATTTGAGTGAACACCCAGAGGAAGACCATTGACAGCTGAGCTGCTGATGATGCAACCACTGGTGAGTAGGTTATTTTTTTTTCCACTGAAATTGCACCTGTTGTTGCCAGCAGATGGGCAGATTTCTCCTTTTGGCCTAATATTTCTGAATGCACACACACGTGAAGTGCTAAAGTGTCTTAGCTCTGATACATGTTCTTGAGAACTCTAGAATGTTTGTGTTGGGTCAAGGTCTCATGAAAGTAACAGCTTCCCAGCATTTACACTAATTTGTTCTGTGTATTCACAGAATACAAGTAAGAGAGGTTTTGTTTTTCTTATTCAGCCCATTTTCTTGTTTGGGAAATAATTCACTCACTGGCCACATTATTAGACTGATTTTGTGGTGAATGTAGGCAACAGATATGAGTGACAGCAAAACTTTATACTATATTAGGGAGTAAAATGTTTTAGCAGGTGAGGTCAGTCAGTCCAGTGCCTCAAAGGCTGTGGTGTGGACTGTCCAGTGTTGAGGGGATCCCCAGAGAGAGTTAGGCCAGAAAAGGCAGTGAGGAATCATTTATTCATTTTCCCCAATTTTGAACTTATTACTGTGTAGACAGAATATATGTGAATATTTTTAAAACTTCTAAAAAAAAAGATAACAGAAGATTTCATCATCAAACATCCATTTCCCCACTTTGTAAATAACTTGTATTCAAATTTGATAACTGAAAACAACATTAAAGAAAAGATTTTTGTTGTCGTTGAGTCAGTTCTGACTCATAGAGACCCTGTAACCAAAAAAATCCCAAACTCATTGTTGTCAAGTCCGTTCAGACTCATAACAACTTTGAAAGACAAAGTAGAACTGTCCCATAGGATTCCCAGGAGTTCTGGTGTATTTGAACTGCCAACAGTCTGGTGAGCAGCTGTAGCTCTTAATCCTACACTACCATGGTTTCCAGTGACCCTGTAGGTATTAGTTCTGTAATTTTGGCTGTGCAGTCAGGATAAAGGGTATACTAGTTCAGTTGATTTTAGACCCTTTGAAAATTTTGAGGAACCAAGGAGGTAAGAGCCAGTCAAGAGAGTGTTTATTTTTTAACCCTTGAACATAGAAACAAGATGAAGATAAGGAGACACGGTGACAACTGGTGAGGAAATTGAGAATGAAGGGCATCATACTACAGAAAAAAGTCAGAGTAGTCTTACTGGCCCCTGAGTTGTACTTCTGAACCATTGGTCTTTATACATTATAATGAGTTCTTGAGTTTGTGGAGAATTGGGAGAAAGAACATGTACTGATCACAAGTTTTGTATGAAACTTGTTTAGTTCTGCAGATATGGAGACTACTTCAAGGGCACCTGCTGTTTTAATGAGTAATAGACCTAGGACTTGTGTTTAACAAGTGTTTGCTAGATAGGAGGCATTTTATCCACTAGCATGTAGGATCTTTTAAAAACTTTTACTGAGTTGTTAAACTATTTTATAGATAAGGGAACTGAGGTCCTTTAGGGGAATAATCTAACCACAAACTTCACTAAAAATGTCAGATAATGGATATTGCCTGCCTTATGATAACTCTAGATTTACTTGAAATTGGTGGATAAGAGTTTTAGTTATACGTTCTCAGGTATGTATTTTATAATTTTTACTCTGAATGTCATAGTACAAACATACTGGAAAATTTCAAGAATATATCCCATCACACCCCTTGCAATTTACTTTGTAATAATATTTTTACAGATTCCAAGTGTTTATATCTCTGTTAGTGCTTCTGAAAGGCAGGTGCTGAGAATGTTCTGAATGGAACCTTCAGTAGTTCGAACTTTTTATACATATAGCTTCTGCTTCTTTAGTACGGTCATTTCAAATACCCTACTATGGCTGTTGAAAGTGATGGCCCTGTTTGACCTAGAACATCCATCATGTTTTAGGAATCATTGACTTTCAAAGATGTAGCTGTAGACTTCACTCAGGAAGAGTGGGACCTGCTGGACACATCCCAGAGAACACTGTTCAGAGATGTAATGATAGAGAACATTGATCACTTGGTTTTTGTGGGTAAGTGTGTTAAAATTTATCTGTGTCTGTCCATCTGTTCCGTAAGTATCTAGAACACCTTCCTCATACTCACATGCCAGTCTATCTCTCACTCTTTTAAATCCCTTAAAACTACCTGGAAGACATTTATTTCCTCTTTATTTACATCTGATTTGTCGTACCACTAACATATAATCTTACTGAAAAGAATTTCATGTCATTCTTGCTATTCAAATTTCAAAACACAGAGAAGTGCTGGGAACTTAATGATATGTTTTGAATGAATAAATAAATGGATTATGTATTTTTTAAATAATTATTCTGCCCTGGGACCTATGCTCAGGCTTGAGATCAGAGTTATAAAAATAATAGGTGTGTTATGTCTGACATGGAAATTAGATCTTTTTGGTGGAGTTTATGCTTATTGGGATGATTTTAAAAATTATAATTAACTAGAGTAAATCCAAAAACCAAACCCACTGAGTTAATTTCAATTCATAGTGATCCTATAGGACAGAGTAGAACAGGGTTTCCAAGGCTATAAATCTTTTTTTTTAATGATTGAATGAAAATATGTATTTCCTTATAAATTTGCATGCCTGCCTACAAGAGGCTCCCACTGCTCTCCTTACCTGGTGACAGCACACTCTTCCTCCCTGCTTTATACATGTCTTATCCTCCCAACAGTCTCCTATCCCATCCTCTCCACCCACTCCCCCGCCACCAGTAAGAGGTCAGCAGGATGATATCCTATAGATGCATAGAACCATGAAGTGCACACATGATATAGTCACTCTGTGTCACCAAGTCCAATCCATTGCTGTCCAGAGAGTTGACCTGCATTATGATTTATGAACAGGAGCAACATCAGGGCCAGGGGCCATACTCTGAGGGAAACTGAGGCCCCTAGACCATCAACTGTGGTCTTCTGGTGGAGATATGAGGGTGCATGCCTTTTTATTCTTGTGTTGCCAATGAGACTCAACTCTGTGAGCTCCATCGTGGCTGTCACTGGTGGTGGTCGGGCACCATCCAGCTCTTCTGGCCGCAAGTAGATGTAGTCTCCCACTCACATGGGTCTCTCTGTCTTCTGGGTTCTCTTTCCCCCATGTCATGTTATTCCTTGGTGATCATCTGTTCCTGCTGAGTTGGGACCATTTGCTCTACCCTGAGATGGCAGCTTGTCAGCTTTTAAGACCCCAGATGCCAGTCACCATTGTCAGGTGCAGAGGGCTCTTGTAGCAAAATTCTAGTTGTAAAAATTGGCCTTGATTTCCCCTGAGAGCATGGTCCCCGGCCCACCACCCCAGCTACTCTATTGTTACAGTATTGGGTTAAGGCGGGAGGAATAATCATGTTATGTTGAACTCAAGTTAATATTGATCTTCTTTCTAATGTATACTGTCACAGATTTGACCCAATCAAATTTCTGTCAACTATCTAAACCCTCCGCCCCTCGCCCTCGCTCCTTCCCCACCCTTGCAGCTGTCAGAGTCTTTTCTTCTGTGCATGAGTCTGTTTTTAAGTTCTTAATCATAGGAGTCTCATACAATATTTGTCCTTTTGTTGCTGACTACTGTCACTCAGCATAATATCCTCGAAATGAAAACAGGTTATGAGATATTTCCTGAAATCATCATTGTTCTTTATCATTGCGTAGTGTTTCATTGAGTATATATACCATAGTTTACCATCTGGATTGATTCCATCTTTTTGCTATTGTGGACTGTGCTGCAATAAACATTGGTATGCATGTGTCAGCTGGTGTGAATGGCTTTGATTCTGTAGGATATATTCCGAGCAGTGGAATTACTGGGTCAAATGACATATATAGTTCCACCTTTTTAAGGATGTGCCAGATTGCTTTCCAGAGAGGTTGCACCATTTTGCAGTTCCACCAGCAGTGCAGGAGAGTTCCAATTTCTCCACAGCCTCTCCAGCGTTTGTTGTTTTGTGTTTTTTGGATCATGGCCAACCTTGTTGGGGTGAGATGGTATCTCATTGTAGTTTAAAATTTGAATTTCTTTAATAGCTAATGATTGTGAGCATGTCCACATGTGTTTTTTGGCTGCCTGGATCACTTCTTCAGAGAAGTGTCTCTCCATCTCCTTTGCTCAATGCTTAATTGGATGATTTGTCTTTTTCTTATTGATATTTTGAAGTACCTTATAGATTATGGAGATCAGGCATTGGTCTGACATATAGTTGCCAAGTATTTTTCCCCATTCTGTAGGTGGCCTTTTAATTCTATCAATAAAGTCTTTGGATGAGCAAAAGTGTTTGATTGTTGGTTCCCATGTATCTATTTCCTCTTCTGTTGTTTGTGGTTTCTTTGACAGATTTTGAAGTCTGTCTATGTTGTGTATTAAAACTTCCATTGTTGTTCCTACTTTTTCTTGGATGAGCTTTATCGTTTTAGATTTGATACTTAGGTTTTTTATCCAATTTGAGTTAGTTTTTGTATAAGGTATAAGATATGGGTCTTGTTTCAATTTATTGCAGATTATTCAATTTTGCCAGCACCATTTGTTGAACAGATTGTTTTTACCCTAGTTTAATGTCTTAGGATCTTTGCTGAATATCAGCTGTTCATAGGAGGATGGTGTCATCTCTGGGGTCTCAGTTCTGTTCTGTTGATCTAACTGTCTCTTTTTGTACCAGGCTGTTTTGAATACTGTGGCAGTGTAATAGGTTCTAAAGTTGGGTAGTGTGTTCCTATTCTTCAGTACTGCTTACTTATTCAGAGCTTCCTCCCTTTCCAAACAAAGTTGGTGATTTGTTTCTCCATCTCATTAAAAAATTTGGAATTTCTATTGGGATTGCATTATATAAGTAAATTGCTTTGGGTAAACTAGACATTTTTACTGTGTTAAGTCTTCCTATCCATGAGCAGGGTCGGTTTTTCCATTTATGTAAGTCTTTCTTAGTTTCTTGTGGTAACAGTTTGTAGTTCTGTTATTGTAAAGGTCTGTTATTTCTCTGATAAGATTTTTTCCTAGGTACTTCATTTTCTGAGGGGCTGTAGTAAATGGTATTGATTTGGTGATTTCTTCCTTAATAATCTTGTTGTTGGTATAAGGGAATCTTATTGATTTACTTATGTTTATCTTCTATCCTGAGACTTTGCTGAACTCTTCTATCAATTTGAGTGGTTTACTTATGGATTCTTTAGGCTTCTCTGTGTACGCAATCATATCATCTGCAAATAGGGGGATTTTGACTTCTTTGTGGATGCAGATGCCCTTTATTTCTTGGTCTTGTCTGATTGCACTGGCTAGAGCTTCTAGTACAGTGTTGAAGAGGAGAGGTGAGAGTGGGCATCCATGTCTAGTTCCTGTTCTCAAGGGAAACTGTTTCAGTCACTCTCCATTCAGGATGACAGAGGCAGTTGGCTTTGTATAAAAGGACCTTACTGCATTGAGGAATTTGCTTTCTGTTCCTATTTTGCTGAGAGTTTTTAGAATGAAGGGGTGTTGGTCTTTATCAAATGCCCTTCCTGCGTCAGCAGACAAAATCAGATTATTCTTTTGTGTTATTTATGTGGTTGATCACATTAATTGTTTTTCTGATATTGAACCAGCCTTGCATCCATGGTATGAATCCAACTTGGTCATGATGGATTATTTTTTAGGTATGTTGTATTCTGTTGCCAAGAATTTTGTTGAAAATTTTTGCATGTAGATTCATGAGTGATACTGGTCTGTTCTCCTTTTTTGTTGGGTCTTTATCTGGCTTTGGTACCAGAAAAACGGTTAAAATGGTGAGTTACCTTTGGTCCATGAAAGCCAATGCTCGCTGAGAACAGGGTCAGCCAAAGAGAGGAGGTTTTCCATTCAGTGGTATGAAGTCCAAATTAAGAGCCCTATGCTGTATCTTAGGGCTCACTAGGTATCCATAAGGCTCTGTTTAATTATCATTTCAGGTCTTGGTTTCCAGAGGGATTTAGGTAGACGTGTGTTTAGTTTGGCATCTTGACTCCGCCACTCAGGTTGTGAATCTTTACAGAAGCAGACCGCCACATCTTTCTTCTCTGGGGAGACTGGTCGGTTCAAAACAGTAAGTTTGTGGTTAGCAGCCAAGCACTGTAATCACTAAAACATAATTTCTCTCTGATTAAAGAGACTGAGAATTGTGCGGTCTGTTTTTGAACTTGGGCACAGGCATCATCTGAAAAGAGAATCAAGAAAACAGTTTCTTTTACAATAACATTTAAAAATAAAATGTCTAGGCATAAACCTAACTAGGATGTAGAGGGCAAATGTAATGAAAAGTATAAAACACATATGCAAAAAACTAAAACATACCTATTTAAATAGAAGATAGTCTGTGCTTATGGATTGGAAGATGTGGTATTATTAAAATGTCAGCACTACCCAAAGCAATTTACAGACTCAGTGCAGTCTCCATCAAAACTTCAACTGCATGGTTTAAATGAATGAAAAAACTAATTCTCACCTTTATTTGGAAAGAGGCCCTGGTTTTTAAGAGACAAAGGAGTCCTCATACTTGCCAATATCAAAATAGAGTATATAGGCATAGTAATCCTGTGTTTACATAGACCTGTTTAACAGTACATACATAGCTCAGTGAAATAGAATTGAGAAACCAGGAATAAATACATACATCATTGGACAGCTGATTTTCAACAAAAGTGCTAAGTCCATCATTCAATAGGGCAGGAACAGTTTCTTTAACAAATGGTGCTAACAAAGTTGGACTTCCACATACAGAAAAGTAACATGAAATTCATATGTTGCATCATATGTAAAACCAAATTCAAACTGGATCAAAAAACCCAAACCCATTGCCATCAAGTTGATTTTGACTCACAGCAACCCTATAGGACAGAGTATAACTGCTCCATAGTGTTTCCACTTAGCACTGGGTGGATTTGAAATGCAGAGCTTTTGGTTAGCAGATGTAGCACTTAACCACTATGCCACCAGGGTTTCCAAAACTGCTGTATTTCTTTATTATTTTAGAAACTTTTTGGTAGATTCTTTGAGATTTTCTACATGTAGAATCGTCTGTGAATAGAGATCATTTTACCTCTTTCAAATTTGGTTCCTTTTATTTATTTGTTCTTACCTTATTGCTCTAGCTGGTTTTTCCCATTCAATAATGAATAGCAGTGATAAAGTTCTTAGAAGAAAATATTGGACTTAATGATTTTTAATGATAAATTATCAAATACAGCAATAAATATACAAGCAGCAGAAGACCAAGTAGATAACTCGGACCACACAGAAGTTACATACTTAGGTCATCAAAAGATTGTATCAGTTCATCAACATAATTAAGGGCATTTATGAAAAATCAACATCAACAGTATACTCAATGGAAAAAGTTTGAGAACTTTTCCTTGAAACCCATAATAGTGTTTTTGTTCTGTTTTAGATAACAGTTTGAGGATTATAGGGTAAATATACAAAATTCACTTGGATTTCTGTACACCAGCAAAGAGAACTCTGAACAAAGGGTTAGGAAAAGAGTTCCATTTATGGTAACATCTGTGTTCATCAGAAGACTTTGTGAGCTCACTGTTGCTAGAAGAAACAAAGTAATGAAAACTAGAGGAAAAATAAATAAAGCAAAAAACAGAAAAACAATAGAAAGAACAAGACTAGAAGCTAGTTTTTCGAAAGAGATTAATAAAATCGGCAGACTGCTGGACAAATTGACAAAAGAAAAACAAGAGAAGATGATACAAGAACCAAATGAAATAAAAATATAACAGACTGCTATGAAAATTGTGTTCCAACAAGTTTGAGAACCTGGAAGAATGGATAAATTTCTAGAAATGTGCAACCAACCTAAAGGAATACAAACTGAGGTAGAATTTTGAACACACCCATAACAAAAGAAAAAAATTGAAGGGGCTATAAAAAAAAACTCTTAACCATAAAAAAGCCATGGTCAAGATGGTCAAGCTTTGCTGAGGAATTGTACCAGACATTCAGAGAAAAGTTCATACCAAATTCTGCTCAGAGTATTCCAGAACATAGAAAAGGAAGGAATATTCCTGAACTCATTCTATGAAGCCAGCATTATCCTAATACCAAAGCCAGGCAAGGATACCACTAAAGAAGAAGAAGACTACATACAGACCAATATCCCTCATGAATATAGATGTAAAAACTCTTTTAACAGAATCTTCACCAAAAGAATACAACTGCAAATCAAAAAAGTTATGTATCACAACCAAGGTGTGCAAAGTTGGTTCAACATTAGAAAATCAAATTAGTGGAATCAGCCACATTAAATAAAACAAAAAATAATCACAAATTCATCTAATTTAAGGCATTTGATAAAGTCCAACATCTGTTTCTGATAAGAAACTCAGCAAAATAGAGGTAGAGGAGAAATTCCTTAACATAATAGATGGAATTTGTACTAAACCGACAACCAATATTATCCTCAACCGGGGGAATCTGACAGCATTCCCCCGAGAATGGGAACCAGGCAAGGATGCTGTTTATCACCATTGTTACTCGACATTGTATTGGAAAGTTTAGTGAGAGCAATAAGACAAAAAAGGAAATACAGCACATTTACATTGTTAAGAAGCAAAACTACTCATATTTGCAGATGAGATGATTCTATACATAAAAATTCTCTAAGTACTCCACAAGAAAGCTATTGGAACTAATAAAAGCATTCAGCAAAGTAGCATGATATAAGATTAACATACAAAAATTAGTTGGATTCCTCTACATCAGCAAAGAGAACTGTGAAAAGAAAATCAGGCAAACAGTACTATTTACAGTAGCCCCTAGAAAAAGATAAAATACTTAGAAATACATCTAACAAGGGACTTATAAGACTTGTACACGGTATTGTTGTTAGGTGACATCGAGTCAGTTCCAGCTCATAGCGACTGCATGAACAACAGAATGAAACACGTCCACAATTGTTTTTATGCTTAAGCCCATCATTGCAGCCGCTGTGTCAGTCTATCTTGGGTCTTCCTTTTTTTTGCTGACCCTCCACTCTACCTAGCATGATGTCTTTCTCCAGGGACTGATCCTTCTGGACAATATGTGCTAAGTATGTAGATGCAGACTTGCTATCTTTACTCCCAAGAAGCACTGAGGTCAGACTTCTTCCAGAACAGATCCGATTGTTCTTCTGGTGGTCTGGTCCACTCAGTGTTCTTCTCCAACACCACAATTCAAAGGCATCAATTCTTCTGTCTTCTTTGTTCATTGTCCTGCTTTCACATGCATGTGATGTGATTGAAAATACCATGGCTTGGGGTCAGGTGCACCTTAGTCTTCAAGGTGATATCTTTACTTTTCAATACTCTAAAGAGATCCTTGGCAACAATTTTCTCAGTGCAATGAGTCTTTGATTTCTTGACTGCTGTTTCCGTGGGCATTGATTGTGGAGCCAAGTAAAATGAAATCTGTGACAACTTCAGTGCTTTCTCCACTGATGACGATGTTACTTACTGGTCCAGTTGTGAGGATTTTTCTGTTCATGATGTTGAGGTGCAATCCATACTGAAGGCTGTGGTCCTTGATCTTCATCAGTAAGTATTTCAAGGTGGTGTCGTCTGTGTAATGCAGGATGTTTAATGAGTTGTCCTCCAGTCCTGATGCCCCATTCTTCTTCATGTAATCCATCTTCTCAGATTATTTGCTCAGCATACAGATTGAAAAGTTATGATGAAAGGATACAATCCTGACGTTCATCTTTCCTGACTTTAAACTATGGAGGGTCCCCTTGTTCTTTTCACACAACTGTCTCTTGATTCATGTACAGATTCCTTAAGATCACAATCAGGTGTTCTGGCATTCCCATTCTCCACAATGTTAGCCATAAGTTATTATGATCCACACTGTCAGATGCCTTTGCATAGTCAGTGAAACACAGGTAAACATCGTTCTGGTATTCTCTGCCTTCAGCCAAAATTCATCTGATACGAATAGTGATATCCCTGATTCCACATCCTCTTCTGAGTCTAGCTTGAATTTCTTACAATTCCTTGTCAGTGTACTGGTGCAGTCACATTTGAACAATCTTGAGCAAAATTTACTTGCTTGAGGTATTAATGATATTGTTCGGTAATTTCCACATTTGGTTGGATCACCTTTCTTTAGAATGTGCGTAGATATGGATCTTTTCCAGTCAGTTGGCTAGGTAAGTGTCCTCCAAATTTCTTGTCATAGACAAGTGGGCACTTCCAGCACTGCATCTGTTTAACTATCTTAGTCAATTCCTGGAGCCTTGTTTTTCTCCAGTGCCTTCAGTGCAGCTTCAACTTCTTCCTTCAGTATCATCAGTTCCAGGTCACATGCTACCTCTTCAAGTGGCTGAACATTGACCAGTTATTTCAGGTATAATGACTCTGTGTATTCCTTCCATCTTCTTTTGATGTTCCCTGAGTTTTTTAATATTTTCCCTGTAGAATCCTTCACTATTGCAACTCGAGGCTTGAATTTTTAATTCAGTTCTTTTCAGCTTGAGAAAGGCAGAATGTGTTCTCCCCATCTGGTTTTCCATCTCCAGCTCTTTGCACATCAGTATAATACTTGATTTTGTCTTCTTGAACTACTCTTTCAAATCTTCTGTTTAGGTCTTTTTGCTTTAGTTGCTCAGTGTTTGAGAACAAGTTTCAGAGTTTCTTCTGACATCCAGTTTGGTCTTTTTTTTCTCTCCTGTCTTTAACGTCATTCCACAATTCATGTAGTGTTTGGTCATTAGTGATCAACGTATCAAATCTGTTCTTGAGATGGTCTTTAAACTCAGGAGGCATATACTCAAGGTTGTACTCTGGCTTTTGTGGTCTTGTTCTAATTTTCTTCAATTTCAGTTTGAACTTAACATATGAGAAATTGATGATCTCTGCCACAGTCATCACCTCCTCTTGTTCTGACTGCTGATATGGAGCTTTTCATTATCATTTTCAACAGGTGTATTTGATTTGGTTCCTGTGTATTCCATCTGGTGAGGTCTGTGTATACAGTCGCCTGTTTGTGTTAGTTAAAAAAGGTATTTGTGATGAAGAATTCCTTAGTCTTGCAAAATTCTATCATGTGATATCTGGCATTATTTCTATCACTAAGGCCATATTTTCCAACTACCAGTCCTCCTTCTTTGTTTCTAACTTTTGCATTCCAGTCACCAGTAATTATCCGTGCATCCTGATTCCACTTTCGATCAATTTCAGGCTGCAGAAGATGGTAAGAATCTTAAATCTCTTCATCTTTGGCCTTAGTGGTTGGTGGATAAATTTGAATAATAGTTAATTAACTGGCCTTCCTTTTAGGCTTATGGATATTATCACTGACAGCATATTTTGAAATGGTTCTTTTTGATGATGAACACAGCACTATTCCTTTGTGTGTTTGTTCCCAACATAGTAGACCAGATAATTGTTGGATTCAAAATGGCCAAAAGCAGTCCATTTCAGTTCATTGGTGTCTAGGATATTGATGGTTGTGCATTGTTTCATTTTTGATGATTTCCGGTTTCTCTAGATGCATCTTTCATACATTGCATGTCTCAATTATTAATGGATGTTTGCAGCAGTTTCTTCTCATTTTGAGTCATGCCAAATCAGCAAATGAAGATCCCAAAGGCCTTAGTCCATCCACATCATTAAGGCCAACTCTGTTTTGAGGAGGCATCTCTTCCCCAGTTGCCTTCCGAGTGCCTTCCAGCCTGGGGGGCTCACTTTCTGGCACCATGTCTGACAGTGTTCAGCTGCTACTCCTAAGGTTTTCCCTGGCTGATTCTTTTCAGAAGTAGACCCTTCTTCCTAGTCTATCTTAGTCTGGAAACTCAGCTGAAACTTGTCTACCATGGATGACCCTGCTTGTGCCTAAATAACAGTGGCATAGCTTCCAGTGTCAGAGCAACAAGGAAGCCTACACTAACAGACAAGTCATGGGTGCTCACTGTGTCTTTACCCTCTTTACCTGATGGTGTTATACACAGAGAACTACAAAATACTACTGTAAGAAACCAAGAAACTTACATAATGGAAAAACATACCATGCTCTTGGATAGGAAGACTTAATATTGTGAAAATGTCAATACTACCCAAAGCAATATACAGATACAATACAGTCCATCCAAATCCCAACAGCATTCTTTACCCAGGTGGGAAAACTCGTCACTGACTTTCTGTGGAAGTGAAAGAGGCCCCAAATAAGTAAATCATTATTTTTGAAAAAGAGAACAAAGTAGGAAGTCTCACACTACCTGATCTCAGAGCCAGCTGTACAGCCAATAGCCTTCAAAACAGTCTGGTATTGGTACAGTAACAGACACATAGACCAGTGAGACAGAATTGAGAACTTGTAAATCCATCCTCTTAAGGACAACTGATCTTTGACAAAGCAACACAGAAGACTGAATGAAGACCAGACAGTTCCTTCAGCAAATGCTGGCACAATTGGATATCTGTCTGTAGAAAAAATGAAACAGGATCCATACCACACACTATACATAAAAACTAAAAATGAGTCAAAGACCTAGATATAAAACTTAGAACTATAAAGATTATGGAAAAAAAATCAGGGACAGTGCCAGGGGCCCTGATATATGTGTAGCTTAGTAAGCATAACTAAAAGTGCACACAGAGAAGAAAATGAACTAGATAAATGGGCCCGCCTAAAAATTAAACACTTATACTCAGTGAAAGACTTTCTCCAGAGGTTGGGGGGAGGTTATTAACAACATATTGATAAGGGTCTCACTTGTAAATTTTATAGAAAACTTTAACACCTCAACTAAATAATAATAAGGCAAATAATCCAGTGAAAAATAGAGGAAATGAACAGAAACCTTACCAAAGAAGACATTCAGGCTGCTGACAGATTTATGAAGAAATACAGTCATTACCAGTTACAGAGTTGGACATCGTGACTGTAATGAGATACCATATCACCCTAAAATTACTGGCATAAGTCAAAAAGAAAATAACAAATGTTGGTGAGGAGGTAGAGAGATTAGAACTGTTTTACACTGCAGGCAGAAAGATAAAATGGTGCAACCACAATGGAAAATGATATGGTGCTTCCTCAAAAAACTGGAAGTGGAATCCTATTCCTAGGTATATACCCTAAGAAATAAGTGCATTGACATGATTAGACATATACACACTTATGTTCGTTGCTGCAGCATTCTCAATGGCAAAAGCATAGAAGCAGCCTAAGTGCTCATCAGTATGTGAATGGATTAAAAAACTGTGGTACATACACATGATAGAATACTACACAACAAAATAAAGGGTAATAGAAAATACATGTGACATTTCACAGCATGAATGAATCTGGAGGGCATCATGTTAAATAAATCAACCACAAAAAGGCAGCTATTGTATGAGACCACTTTTACATGATAACAGAAGGCTTACTAAAGACAGAAAAAAAGATTCTGTTGTAGTTACCAGGGATGGGAGAGGAAGTGAGAGAAAATTATTGAAGACAAATAGACACTAGTTAATATTGGTGAAAGAAAAAGTCCATACGTGATATAGGAGAAGTCAGCACAAACTAAGGTAAGAGAAGACATTGAGAGGAACACAGAAATAAAGGACAACTGCGGTGACTAGCATAGATCGTTCTGCAACAACAGAATCAACAAACAGGGATTTACAAATTGATGCATAGATAAACATGCAAAGAAGTGATGGAGGCAATATGGGAACACAACCATGAGCAGATAACAGATTCAGAGGTACAAATTTCTGAGTATGTAACTATAGGTTTTCCTCATGTATTAATATAAACAGTAGAGTATGCAAGTGGCACAGTCAGGAAAACTGTACCTAATTAAATACCTCATAGGATGAAGTTCCCAGGCTCAGAGGCAAAGGACCATCAACTCAGGGGACATCTGTGTCATTTAGCACAGCATCCGACTGGACAGCAGTTGGCTTTGGCTTGCAATTCTTAAAGACAGTGTTCCACATCCTAACTTTGGTGAGTAACATCTGGGCTCTTAAAAGCTTATGAGTGGCCATCTAAGATACAACTATTGGTCTGTCCTTATCTACAGCAAAGAAGGAAAAAGAACTATAAAGACCCAAAGGAGCAGTTAGTCCAAAGGACTAATGGACCACATGAACCACATCCTGAAACCAGAAGGAATAGTATCAGGTTACCACTACCAACTACTCTGACTAGGATTATAATAGAGAGTCCTGGGCAGAATAGGAGAAAAATGTGGAACAAATAATCAAATTCACAAATAAGACCAGACTGGAGAAGCCCTTGAGACTGTGTCCTCCAGATAGGCACTGAGATTCAAACCCACTGCCAAAATCCACCTTTCAGCTGAAGATTAGGGAGCCCTGTAAGATAAACAGTAACACTTGTGAGGAACATGCTTTTTAGATCAATCAGGTATACAAGATCCAATGGGCAGCAGCTAATCAAGAACAAAAATGAGAAGGCAGGATGACACAAGAAAACGGAATGAATGGACAGGGTGAACCCAGGATGAAAAGAGAAAGGGGGAGAATGCTGGCACAATGCAGAATTGCAACCAATGCCATGAAACAGTTCCTGTAAAAAAATTTTAATGAGAAACTAATTGACTCTGTAAACTTTTACCTAAATCACAATTAAAAAAAAAAAAAAAAACAACTGTTAAAAGAGGAAAGAGACAACTTTCAGACTGGGCAAAAAAAATCTTTGGAAATGATGTAACTGGTATAGAAAACTTCAACTTATGAAGCCAACCAAATAAAAAACTGGGCAAAGGCCATGAACAGATGCTTTGCTTAAAAAAAACAATTAAAATGTCCAATAGACACATAAAAAAAGATACTCAAGGTCATTAGCCATTGGAAAAATGCCAATCAAAACCACAACAAGATACCATTTCAGTCTCACAAGGATAGCTAAGATGTAATAAAATACCAGAAAATAACAAGTGTTAGTAGGGGTGTGGAGAAATTGTAATCCTCATCCACTGTTGGTGGGAATTAAAAATGGTACTGCTCTTGTGGAAAAGTTTCACAATTCCTCAAAAAACTGGAAGTAGAACTGCCATATAATTCAGCAGTTCTACTTCTAGGTATATATATACTTTAGGAATCTAGTAGAAGTGATAACAGCAGATACATGTACATCTGTATTCATTGCAGTATTGTTCACATTAGCAAGAAAGATGGAAAGACACCAGTGCTTGTCAGTGGATGAGTGCATAAATAAAATGTAGTACATGCATGCGGTGAAATAAAGTCAAATGAGTACCCCAAACATCGTAGAATGTGAAAGAACCTGAACTAAATCACACCGACAAAATAAACCAGTCACACATAACATACCGTATATTCTCACCTTGTAAAATGACATGAACAGAAAATAATTGTCTTAGTTATCCAGTGTTGCTATAACAAGCTACAAGTGAGTTGCTTTCACAAACAAATTTATTTTCTCAAAGTTTAGGATGCTTGTTGTTAGGTGCTGTTGAGTTGCATGTTAATTCATAGTAACCCAGTGTACCACAGAACAAAACACTGCCTGTTACTGTACCGTGCCCACAATTGTTTTTATGCCCAAGCCCGTTGTTGACAGCCACTGTGTCATTCCGTCTTGTTGAGGTTCTTCCTCTTCTTTGCTGAACCTCTACCAAGCATAATATCCTTCTCCAGGGATTGGTACCTCCTGACAACATATCCAAAGTATTTAGGATGCAGTCTCACCATCCTTTCTTCCACTGAGCACTCTGGTTGTACTAGCATTCCAAATTCAGTGTGTAAGCCCTGGGGGAAGATTGTTGTCTGTTCTGATCTTCTGCTCCTGGATAATGTTCACATGGCTTGGGATATGTTATCTCCCACCTCTGCTTCTTTCACTTTCTGGTTTTAATCTCTTGTATTTCAAAAGATACTGACTCAGTACACACTGGACACTAATCCTGCCTCATTAACATAGCAAAAAACAAATCAATTCACAACTGAGATTATAAATCACAGGTACAGAGGTGAGGATTTACCATACATATTTTGGGTGGTAACAGATTGTTCCACAATATTCCATTCTTTGTCCCCACAAAATTGTGTCCTTCCTGTATGCAAAACACATCACATCATCCCTAAAGTCTAGAATCAGCATGAAGTCCAGAATCTCAACTTCTGAATCATTTAAACCAAATGTGGGTGGAACTTTAGGTGTATTCCATCCTGGGCAAAATGCTCTTCATTTGTGAAATCTGGATTACAGGTTATGTCTTTGCGAAGTACAGTGGCAGAACAGGAACAAGGTAGATATTTCCGTTACAGATGGAATAAATTGGATGGAAAGAAAAAATAGGTAACAGGCATTGAGGAAGTCCAAAATTCAGCAGAACAATTTACAGTGCATCTCAAGGATTGAAAATAATCTTCTGTTCTCTGAGCCCATCTAGGCTGTGGCCCTGCCCCTCAAACTCTGGATGTTGGCCCTAATTTCTGGATTCTGGATGGAGGCCCTTATGATCTTAGCTTCAGATCGCCTGGCAAGCCCACTAGCCAGTCTGTCTCTCGGTTTTTGCCATTCCCGTTCTTCTACTCCGTTTGAGTCGCAGGCCAACTCCCTTAGCCCTGCAGGCAAGCCCTCTTCTTCTGTTCTTTGGACATGGCAACTCTGCCCCCTCAGCTTTGGACAGTAGCCCAATTCTCCCTGTCACTCATGACATTCTGGAACCCAGTTGATAAATGTTTGAAAGGGAGAGTATCCTGCTTCCCATGTACCTTCAGACAGTTAAGCTGATATCTAGGCTACTCCAGGGGTGGTCATTTTCCTTTCTTGGAGGACAACAAATACAGCTTCTTTGACCTGTTCTTGCTTGTGTAATTCCAAGAGGCAGATATGTTCTTAGCTTTCATTCTTTGTCTGTCCTTTTCAGTCTCAGCCTCTGGTTTTTCTTCTGTGGTAGTTGGTTAGATCCATCAGTCACGTGCTTACTCTTTTTGCCAAAGATTATGAAGCCACATCGTTGGTGAACATTATAGGACACATGTCCTTAGTTTGTCCAAGAGAAAATTCCAAATCATTAAATTCTGTTTCTGTTTTGTACAGTATATTTTTAATTCCATCTCTTTTCTTTTGCATTTTACCTTAAGTGTGGTTCCTTTAAGATCTTGCTTAGAAAATAGGAATCAAAAGACAATTCCTCAACATAGAAAAGGGCATTTATACAGAGCCAGTGGCCAAAGCCATCCTAAATGGACAGAGCCTGAAAGCCTTCCCTTTGAAATCAGAAAGCAGACAAGGTTGCCTTTTATCACAATTCTTACTCAGTATTGTGCTGGAGGTCCTAGCCAGAGCAATTAGAGTTGAAAAAGAAGTAAAAAGCATACAGATTCGTAAGGAAGAAATAAAACTATCACTATATGCAGATAAGATGATTGTATACACAGAAAACCCTGAAGAATCCACAAGTAAACTACTAGAACTACGGCAAAGTATCAGGATATAAGATAAATAAATCTGTAGAATTCCTTTACAATGACAAAGAGATCATCAAAGAGGAAATCATCGAATCAATACCACATACTATAGCCCCCAAGAAGATAAATTACCTAGGAATAAATCTAACCTGAGA
Organism: Heterohyrax brucei; assembly: GCA_028571685.1. Classification (NCBI taxonomy): domain Eukaryota; kingdom Metazoa; phylum Chordata; class Mammalia; order Hyracoidea; family Procaviidae; genus Heterohyrax; species Heterohyrax brucei. The sequence continues at coordinate 36,436,737 of CM053160.1, read as the reverse complement.
TGTAAGACCCATACAGAGAAAGTTACGAGACCCTACTGAAAGAAACCGAAAGAGATTTGTAAAAAATGGAGAAATCTTCCTTGCCTATGGATAGGAAGATTTAACATTGTGAAAATATCAATTCTACCCAAAGCAATCTACATATACAGTGCAATCACAATGTCATTTTTGAATGGGATGGAGAAACAAATCACCAACTTTACTTGGAAAGGGAAGAAACCCCAGGTAAGTAAAGCTCTACTGAAGAAGAGAAGCACAGTGGGAGGCCTCACACTGCCCGGCCTTAGAACCTGTTACATTACCACAGTAGTCAAAACAGCCTGGTACTGGTACAAAAATAGATATAAAGACCAATGAAACAGTATAGGGAATCCAGAAATGTCACCATCGTCCTTTGAGTGGTTGATATTCAACAAAGGTCCAAAGATTTGTAAATGGGGGTAAAAACAGTCTCTCTAACAAATGGTGTTGGCAAAATTGAATATCCTCCTGCACAAAACTGGAACAAGACTCATGTCTCACACCTTACACAAAAACTCAATCAAAATGGATCAAAGACCTAAATAGCAAACAAAATGATAAAGATTAGGGAAGAAAAAATAGGGATAACAATGGAAGTTCTGATAACAACTTAGACTATAAAATCTTACCAGCAATGCACAAACAACAGAAGAGAGAATAGAGAAATGGGAACTACTAAAAATCAAACACTTATGCTCATCTAAAGGCTTTATCAATAGAGTTAGACTGTGTACAGAAGGAGAACAAAGATTTGGTAAATACATATTGGGTTGACATCTAATTTCCCTAATCTACAAGATACTGCAAAATTTCAACAAGAAAAAGACAAATAACCCATTTAAACAATGAGCAAAGGAGATGGACAGATACTTCACCAAAGAAGACATCCAGGCAGCCAAAGACACATGAGGAAATGCTCCCAATCATTAGCTGTTAGCAAAATCCAAATCAGAACTACAATAAGATACCATCTCACCTCTGAGGTTGGCAGTAATCCAGAAAACAAAACATCAAATTCTGGAGAGGCTGTGGAGAGACTGGAACATTCCTGCACTGGTGGTGGGAACGCAAAATGGTACAAAGCAATTCAACACTTTCTTAAAAAGCTAGAAATAGAAACACCACATGATCCAGCAATCCCACTGCTTAGAATATGCTCTACAGAAATAGGGGCTATCACACAAACAGATACATGCACACAAATGTTTATTGCAGCACCGTCCACAATAGCAAAAAGATGGTATCAACCTGAGTTCCATCAGCAGATGAATGGACCAGCTGTGGTACAGATATACAGTGGAACTCTAAGCAGTGATAAAAAATGATGATTTTAGGAAGCATCTTATAACCTGGCATCAATTAGAAGACATGCTGAGTGAAATCAGTCTGCTGCAAAAGGACAAGTATTGTATGAGACCACTGTTACAAGGACTTTAGGACTTACACACAGAAGAAAAGACTGACAGCTACACGTGTGGGGAGAAAGGGAAAGGGTTGTTTATAGATAGTCGATTGGAATTTGGTTAGGTAAACAGTGTGACAGCACTGAGTGGAAGACAAGTCAGTGTAACTGGACTATACCATACCCTAAAAAGTTTTGTGAATTCAACTCAATGTTTCAAAGGATGGAGTAGCAGGGACAGGGAGGGGTCTGGAGAGGGTGTTTTCAGGGCACATCGAGGTCAGTTGGCATAATTAGCTTTTTTTAAGAGTCTTCTGCACCCCATATTGGTGAGTGGCAGCTGGGGTCTTAAAAAGCCAACAAGCTGCCATCTGAGGAACATGAGTTGGTCCCAATCCACCTTGAACAGATGATGACCAAGGACATCAAAGACATGAAGGAAAATGAGCCCAGGAGACAGAAAGACCCATGATTGGGAGACTGCATCAGCATGAGACCAGAAGAACCAGATGGTTCCCAGCTATCACCAAAGACAGCTTTGATAGGGGACACTATGTAGAGTTCCTGTTGTAGCATGAGAAAACGAGGTGTGGAGAACAAGAACACTACTCGAAGTCCAGGATTGATAGTCTACAACCTGGAGTGTCCCCTGGAAACCTGGCCTCTAGACTTGCTGCTGCCCCAGACCTGAAACCAGTATTGAGAACAACACTTCACACAAAGAATGGACTGGACTCGGGGGCACAGAGTGAGCCTGTGGTGTCTGTATTTGGTGGGTTTATACATTTATAGAAGGCGGTACCATGTGTTTCTTTTTTTTTAATTTAGTGATTTAAGAACAGTTTTACAGTCTGTATCATTTTACCATCAAACACCCAGAATCTTCCCGACTATTCCATGCTAGCAGCAGACCCCCCATGACAACATGCTTCCCATTTTTGCTGGAACTTCCCATGACCTTTTCAGTGAGGTCTGGCCCCCCAACCCAATCATTTTGGCTCCAGCAAAGAGCCTCTCAGACAACTGCATGTATGTGTTTAAAGATTTGTTCATCTCCAGCCTTACTCTGTTTTGTATAGTCCAGGTTAGTCTGTCTGGGTAGCTGGCCCCAGTGCTGGATGCCCTCCACTCATAAGGACCCTCAGGTGTGGTCTTTTGATAGCTCCGCTCTCTACTCCTTTTCCCACTGCAGCTGGGGTTCCATTCCATGTACCCCATACGGACTGTCATTGGTGGTGGCCGTATACCATCTAGTTCTTCTGGTCCTGTGCTGAGACTCTGGCTTATATGGTCCCTTTCACATTTTCCTCCTGTCCTCAATGTGCACCATTTTCCTCTGGTCCAGGTGGCTTGGGACCATTTTGTGCTATTTATATGACAGTTTGCTACCTTTTAAGACCCCAGATGCCACTCAGAGAGGCAGTATGCAGAACATTATCTTAAGAGAGGGAGAGAGAAGAGGCTTAAGTATTCCCCTTAAGCTGAATATCCCGAGTCCTTCGGTTCCAGAACCCGTTTCTCTGTGCTTTCAAAGAGGTGGGCCACATTACAGGAACAGTTTGTTTTTGAAGTTTAGTAGTTATGGGTACCCCACTTCTGGTGCATGCTGTCACGTCCTACACACAACCGTAATCCTAACCACTGTCTAATTTGTAAGGAATCCCTCTCCCTCCCTCCCTCTTGTTGGTCACTCTTTTAACCATCAAATACTGATTTCTTCTGTGCTTAAATGATTTGGTGCATCCTTATCATAATGGTCTTTTACAAAATGTGGCTTTTTGTGTCTGGCTGATTTCACTCAGCATAATTTCCTCTAGATGGCCCCACATTGACAGGTATTAGGTATTTCTGTAGGCCATCATTGTTTCTTATTGCATAGGTGTTCCATTGTATGAATATACCATAGTTTGCTTAACCTTTCATCTGTTGATGGGCATCTAGGTTGTTTCCAACTTTTTGCTATTTTGGAGAGAGCTGCAGTAAACATGAGCATGCATTTATCTGTTTTGAGTGGTGGCCATTGTGTCTCTGGAATATATTACAAGAAGTGGGATTGCTGGATCTATTTCTAGTTTTCTAAGGAATTGTCAAATCAATTTCCATACTGGTTGAAACATTTTACAGTCCCGCCAACAGTGTAGAAGAGTATCAGTTGCTCCACATCCTCTAGCATTTATTATTTTGTGGTTTTTGGGTTATTGCCAGCTTTGTTGGGGTGAGATGGTGTCTCACTAGTTTTGATTCAGGTTTCTCTCGTGGCTAGTGATCATGAGCATTTCCTCTTATATCTATTGGCAACCTGTATGTCTTCTTTGGTTAAGTGGCTGCTTATGTCTTTTATGCATTTTTTTAATTGGGTTATTTGTCTTTCTCTTGTTGAGGTTTTGCAGCATCTTACAGTTTAGGGAGATAGACATTGGTTGGAAACATGTTGGGCAAATAATTCGTTCCCACTCTATAGCCAAGTGCCGTCGAGTCGGATCCGACTCATATAGGCAGTCTTTTTACTCTTTTGATGAAGGCTTTGGATGAGCATGTTTGATTTCTAAGAGTTCCTAATTATCTATTTTCATTTCTGATGATTGAGGTTTGTTGGTAGTTTTTTGTAGACTGTTGATATCATGGGTTAGGGCTTCCAGCATCTTTCTCATTTTTTCTTCCAAGAATTTTATTGTTTTAACTTTTATATTTAGGTCTTTGATCCATCATGAGTTAGTTTCTGTACATGGTGTGACATAAAGATCGTTTCATCTTTTTGCAGCTGGATAGCCAGTTATACCAACACCATTCGTTGAAGAGACTGTCTTTTCCCCAGTTCACAGACTTTATCAAATATCAGCTGTTCATAGGTGGATAAAGTTATATTTGGATCCTGAATTCTGTTCTTTTGGTCTATGTGTCTGTTTCTGTGCCAGAAGTAGGCTGACTACTGTAGTAGTGTAGTAGGTTTTAAGGTCAGGTATAATGAGACCTCCTACTTTGTTCTTTTTTAGTAATAATTTACTTGTTCGTAGCTTCGTCCCTTTCCATATAAAGTTGGTGATTTTCTCCATCTCCTTAAAAAATGGCATTGGAGTTTTAATTGGGATTGCATTGCATGCATAGATCGCTTCAGGAAATATAGACATTTTCACAGTGTTAAAGTCTTCCTAGCTGAGAGCAAGATAGCTTTCTACACTTACGTAAGTCATTTTTAGTTCCCTGCAGTAGTAGTTTTCTTTATGTAGGTCTTTTATATTGCTGGCTAGATGTATTCCTAGGTATTTTACCATCTTGGGGGCTATAGTAAATGGTAATGATTTTGAGATTTCCTCTTTGTCTCTTTGTTGATGTAAAGGAATCCCACTGATTTTTGTATGTTTATCTTGTATCTTGATACTTTACTGAAGTCTTCTATTAGATCTAGAAGTGTTTTGGTGGATTCTTTAGAGTCTTCTCTGTATAAGATCATGTCATCCATAAATAGCAATATTTTAACTTCTTTACCAATCTAGATGCCACTTATTTCTTTATCATGTCTAATAATTCTGACTAGGACCTCCAGAACAATGTTGACTAGAAATGGTGTCAGTGGACATTCTTGTCTGGTACCTGTCCTTAAGGGGAATGTTTTCAACTTCTCTCCAAATAAGTATGGTGTTAGCTGTTGGTTTAGTGTAGGTGGCCTTTATATGTTGAGGAATTTCCCTTTTATTCCTATTTTGCTGAGAGTTTTTAACATTAATGGGTGTTGGACTTTATCAAATGTCTTTTCTGTGTTATTGATAGAATCAGGTGGTTCTGGTCTTTTGTTTATGTGGTTGATTAGCCAGCCAAGTGCCGTCGAGTCAGATCCGACTCATGTTTTTCTAATGTTGAACCATTCCTACATCCCTGATATGAATCCTATTTGATCATGATGAGCTTTTTTTTGATGTGTTGTTGAATTTTGTCAGCTAGGATTTTGTTAAGGATTTTTGCGTCTAAGTTCATGTTGAATGTTGGTCTGTAATTTTCCTTTTTGGTGCTGTCTTTATCTGGTTTTGGTATGAGGTTTATACTAGCTTCATAGAATGAATTTGGGAGTATTCCATCATTTTCTGTGCTCTGGAATACCTTTAGATGTATTGGTGTTAACTCTTCTGTGAACATTTGGTAGAATTCTCCAGTAAAGCCTTCCAGGCCAGGGCCTAGTTTTGGATGGAAGCTTTTTAATTATCTTTCCAGTCTCTTCTTCTGTGGTGAGTTTGTTTAGTTGTTATCTCTCTGTTTTTGCTAGTTTAGGTACTTGGTGTTTTTCTAGAAAATTGTCCATTTCTTCTAGGTTTTCAAATTCATTAGAGTACAGTTTTTTGTAGTGTTCTGGTATGATTCTTTTAATTTTCAGTAGGGTCTGTTGTGATATCACTCATCCCATTTCTTACTGAGATTATTTCTTTCTTCTCCTGTGTTTGTTTTGTTACTTTGGCCAGTGGTTTATCAATTTCATTTATCTTTTCAGAAAACCAGCTTTTGGGCTCGTTAACTCTTTCAGTCATCTTTCTGTTTTCTGTTTCATTTATTTCTGCTTTAATTTTAATAATTTGCTTTCTTCTGGAGCCTGATGGATTCCTTTTGCTGAGATCTTTCCAGTTGTTGAAGTTGAAGAGTTAATTCTTTGATTTGGGCCCTTTTTGCATGTGCATGTTTATTAAAATGAATTGACCTCTGAGCACTGCTTCTGCTGTGTCCCATAGATTTTGATAGGTTGTGTCTTCATTCTCGTTTGAGTCTGTGAGATTCTTTATTGCATCTTTGATTTGTTCTATTACCTTGTAGTTCTTGAGCAAAATGTTATTCTATTTCCATGATTTTGATTTTATTTGTGTCTTTTTTCTGTTTGTTAATTTCTGGTTTTATGACTTTATTTTATATTATTTTGATATTTTGTAATGTTAAGGATTTCTCTGTGGCCAAATATGTGGTCAACTCTGGAGAACACTCCATGAGTACTGGAAAAGAAAGTATACTTGTCTGCTGTTGGGTGAAGTGTTCTAACTGTGTCTGTGAAGTCAAATTGGTTGATTGTGGCATTTAGATCTTCCTTGTATTTGCTAAGCTTTTTTTCACGATGTTCTGTCTTTTACTGAGAGTGGTGTATTGAAATCTGCTGTTACTATGGAACTGTCTTTTCTGTTTTCAGTGCAAATAATGTTTGTTTTATATATTTTGGAGCCTTCTCACTGAGTATGTGGATATTTAGTATGGTGGATTTAAATTTAAAATCTGTTTTGTCAGAGATCAGTATTGCTACTCCTGCTTTCTTTTTTAATGTTGTTAGCCCGATACATTTCTTTTCCAGCCTTTGAGTTGTAGTTTGTGCCTTTGAGTCTAAAGTGTGTCTACTGTAAGCATCATATAGATGGATTTAAATCTGTCTGCAACTCTCCTCTTTATTGGTGCATTTAGTCCACCTACATTCAGTGTGATTATTGATACATATGATGTTAGCCAGAGTTTTGATGCCTTTTGTCTTGGTGTTGTGGACAGTCCTCTGTTGCATTCAAGTTTCTGTCGAGTCTTTTTTCTTTATGTGCTTTGTTTTTATGGTTTCCGTGTTTGTTTTTTTAAAGTTGTGATTTCTTGTTTGCTTGTTTTTTAATTTGTCATTTTGACATATAGAATTATAGGTTTCTTTTGTAGTTCTTCACTTAGTCTCCTTCAGTAATCTAGAAATAATCCAGATTTCAGTGTTTTTGTATGTCCTTGACTTCCTCCACATCTGAAAGATATGTGTGTACCTTTTTTGACCCTCTTTTTCATATAATGTTGTTGTCAGTAAAATCGTGAAATCACTGAATTTCTGTTTTTTCTGATTTGGTTTTGGCTGTCCTTTTTGGATTTCCTTTCTTGATGGTATCCAGATGTTCTGTTGAGCCTTGGATGTTTAAGTATGTGTCTTATGTTATTGACTTTCTAATTGAAAAACTTCCTTGAATGTTTCTTGGAATTTTGGTTTGTTTTTTTCAGATTCTCTAAACTTCTGTTTATCTGTGAAAGTTCTAATTTCACCTTCATATTTGAGAGATAATTTTACAGGTTATATAGTTCTCAGTTGGCAGTTCTTTTCCTTCAGGACTTTGTATGTGTCATCCCATTGTCTTCTTGCCAGCATGGTTTCAGCTGAGTAGTCTGAACTTAATCTTAATAATTTTCCTTGTAGGTTATTTTTTGTTTAAGCCTGGCTGCCATTGTTAGTCTCTCCTTGTCTGTAGTTTTATTGCACCAGCAATGTCTTGGTGTATTTTTGGGGGGCGCATCTATCTTGAGTGGGGTTTGATGAGCATCCTGAATGGAGATCTTCTCATCTTTTATGATGTCAGGGAAGTTTTCTGTCATTAGGTCTTTCAACAATTTTTTCTGTATTTTCGGCTGTCCCACCTTGTTCTGGTACTCATCACTTAGATGCTATTCCTTGTGATAGAGTTCTGCATTACTCTTACAGATTCTTCATTCTTACTGAATTTTCTCTTATATTTCCTCATGTATGTTGGTGTCCTTTACTTTGTCTTCAGTTTTGCTAATTCCGCATTCCATATTCTTGATGCTGCTCCTTTGACTTTCTATTGAGTTATCAAGCTCTGTGATATGATTGTTAATCTGTTTAATTTCAGATCATTCCTGCTCAAGCATTTCTTGCAGCTTATTTAAATTTTTCAGTGTGCTCTGCTACATTTTGTCTGATTTCTTTCCTAGTATCTTGCACAGCTCTTTTCATAATTCTTTTGTGTTCTGTGTCTGATAACTGCAAGAACTCTTCTTCATCTGGGAAATCTACTGATGTGTTATTTTTGGAGTTTTTAGAAGCCAGAGTAGTCTGCTTCTTTAGATATTTAGGATTGATTTTTGTTTCCAAGCCATGAGAAAGCCATGTTATTTTTTTTCTATTTGTTTGTTTTGTTATGGTTTCAGTTGTACCTATGGATGTCAGGCCCTTTGAGCTGGATTGATTTTTGAAGACTTAATAGTTCAGTTGACCCATCTAGCATATTTCTTCTGGGGCTAGGGTGGTGTTTCTTCATGCAGTTTGATGGCTTTCTGCTTCTTGATCTTACTGTCCTGCCCTGCCCCTCTGTCACCACAGGCCTGTGGACTGTGAGTCACTGGTGGATCCTTGGCCTTAGCTCTCAGGCAGGAGATGGGTTGTGTGCCCCTTCATTGCTGCTTCTGGGTAAGGAATGTCTTCCTTGCCACTGCCACCACTCCCTTTGGAGTGGATGAGTCACTCACAGAGCCTTGGCTGAGGCTTTGAGATGGTGGAGAGGTCATGTGCTCCTTCGCTGCTGCTCCTGGATCATGTGTGTCCCCTTTGCGCTGCCTTTAGGCAGCGACCGGCTCACGGAGCCTCAACTGCAGCTCCCAGGTAGGGGAGGGGTTACATGTCCTCTTACTGTCACTTCTGCATCCCGTGCCTCCCTTTGCCGCTGCCTCTGGGCTGGGCGGGTCACTCGTGAGGCCCTGACTGCAGCTTTTAGATGGGGAAGAGGTCACTCATCCCTTGCTGCTGCTGCCACTGCCTCTGGGCTGGGCAGGTTGCTAGTGTAGCCTTGGCCACAGCTCTCAAGAAGGGAAGGGGTCACACACCCTTTCCATACTGCTCCTAGATTACACGCATCCCCTTGCCACTGCCTGTGGGCTGGGCAGGTTGCTCATGGAGCCTCACTTGCGGTCATAGCTCACAGGCTGGGAAGGGTTGTGCAAGCCTTTGCAGCTGCTATTGCATGGCACACATTCTGAAACCAAAACTGCCTTGCACCCTGGCTGTGTGTGCACCCAGGCTGTGGCCCAGGCACTCGCACACTCCCCTTTAGCTGCTCCTGGGACTGTGGGATTCAAGCCTCCCTGGCCTGGACCACTCTAGGGCTGCAGAGCCGCTGGGCCCTAATATCCTCTGATCACCGGACTGGTCTGAAGCCCCTCTGACCTGTATAGAAGCTTTTCTGCCTGGGCTGCTTTGTTTAGGCAGATGTGGATCACCTTTACCAGCTCCAGTGTAGTCCCAGATCTGGTAGTGTCCCTCATTCCTACACTGTGACTGTTGTGGTTTGAAAGTTTTATTCTTCCCACTTCACATTTGGCACACAGGATCTCTTTGTCTGGAGACACGTTGTTTCCTCCATGGTGGCCCAGGGCTTCTAGGCTCTTTCTGTCACCTAGTCTGTTCTTTATTTTTCTACCAGATGTTCAGGCCTCCTGGAATGCTTGGTTTGGTTGGTTTAATTAATTCTGCAGTTCTTTGTTTTTAGGCTGTATGGCTATATCACCACCTTGATTCCACCCTGGGTTTCATTCTAGAGGGTAGAAGAGAGGATGGAGAGAAGGGACAGGTGTTCGTTGGGAGGATACTAGAAGACTAGCTACTAGAAGCACACTAGGAGGAGTGTGCTGTCACAGGGTGGAGAGAGCAAATGAGAGTTGTAGAGAGGCAGGTATGCAAAATTGACTTGGATTGTATACTTAATCATAATTTTAAAAAAGGTGTTAAAACATAGGTAGAAGATAAGAACAGATGCTTCACCAGAGAAGATATTCAGGCAACTAACATACAGAAAGAAATGCAGATTGGAACTATAAGAAGATACCATCTCACCCTTAAAAAGCATTTGTCCTAAAAACACAGTAAATGTTCCAAGAGACTGGAACACTCATACACTGATAGTATGGATGTAAAATGGTACAGCCACTTTGGGAATATATTGGCACTTCCTTGAAAAGCTACAAATGGAAATACCGTGCGATCCAGGAACCCCACTCCTTGGAATAGAGCCTAGAAAAATAAGAGCCATCACATCAGTAAATATATGCACACCCATGTTCATTGCAGCACTGGTCCCAATAGCAAAAAGATTGAAACAACCTAAATTTCTGCCTTAGTCATCCAGTGATACCATAACAAACCCACAAGTGAATGGCTTCAGCAAAGAGAAACACACAGTCTCATAGTCTGTTAGGTGACAAGCCCAAACCCAGGGCCTCAGCATCAGACTTTGTCTCTCTATTGGCTTCCTCGTGCATCTTCCCCTGAACTAGAAGCTTTTGTATGCAGGGACCAAAGGATGTCCTGAGCTCCCTGCACTGTTTTCATGATGCTAGGAGACCCCATGTCTCTGCTTCCTTCTCTCTTTTATATCTCAGAAGACGGTGTTAGACGTTGTTGAATCTTTCAGATCACACTAATATAACTGCCACTAATTTATCTCATTACATCATAGTCATAGGATTTACAAAATACAGGAAATCTCTTCAAATGATGATGTAGTGGACAGTCATGCGGGAATCATGACCTAGCCAAGTGGACACATACTTTGGGGGGACACAGTTCAATCCATGACAGTGCCTATCAGTGGGTGAATGGATAAACAAATGCAGTGTATTCATACTGGAATTCTTTGAAATGATAAAGAACAGTGATGAACCCATGAAACATCTCATGACATGGAGGAAGCTGAAAGACATTATGCTGAGTGAAACCAGTTGCAAAAGGACACATTATATGGGACCACTATTAAGAACTCAAGAAAAGGTTTAAACACAGTAGAGAGCATTTTTTTGTTTGGTTGCAAGGATTGAGAAGGAGGGAGATGGGAATTCACTTACTAGGTAGTATACAAGAATTGTATAAAGGAAAGGATGACACATGATAAAAAGGGAAGTTAAGTTAGCACCAAAAGCTAAGAAGTTTCCTGAACACAACCAAAGACTTCAAGGGACAGAGTAGCAAGGGTGGGGGTCTGGGGAACCATGGTTTCAGAGGACATGTAGCTCTATTAACCTAACAAAATTTGTTAAGAAAAGGTTCTGCATCCTACTTTGGTGAGTGGCAGCTGGGGTCTTAAAATGTAGCAAGTGGCTATCTAAGATGCGTTAGTTAGTTCCAACCCTCCTGGAGTAAAGGAGAATGAAGGAACACCAAAGACATAAGTAAAATATGCCCAAGACAGAAAGGACCATGTAAACCAGAGACTCCCATCAGCCTGAGACCAGAAGTTGGAGCCCAGCTACTGCCAATGACTGTCTTGAGAGGGAACACAACAAAGAGTCCCTGATAGAACACAAGAAAAGTGGGATTCAGCCAGCATTCAAAGTCTAGTAAAACACCAGACTTGATGGACTAAGAGACTGGAAGGTCTCAGAAGACATATTCCCTGAATTCTTTTAGCCCAGAACTAAAACAATTCCCAAAGCCAACTCTTCAGGCAAAGATTAGACTGTTCTGTAAGTCATAAAACAATACTGGTGAAGAGTGTGTTTCTTAGGTAACTGGGCAGCACCTGTGAGAAGATGGAGGGGAACAGGAACTGGTTGAAAGGACGTGGGAAATACAAAGTGGAGTACTGTGCTGTCATGGTAGGGGAGAGCAACTAAGGTCACCTGTGTATGTAGATTTTTGTGTGAGAAACTCACTTGAACTGTAAACTTTTAAAGCACACTCAAAAAAATACCTTGCTTGGAAATCTCATGAGCTAGATATTCAGATTTGTCACTTATAAGTGCTACCTACCACCAAACAGTTTTACATTATTTAGACAAGTTCTTTGCTATTGTGTACAAAGCATTACCCTTCTTCCATTGTCCAGTCACATGTATATCATTTTCTTTTAAAGCATCACCAGAAGCACGTTTAATCTTTACATTTTTAGCAACATTCTGTTGCTGGCACCATGTGTATTATGTTAGATGATAAAGACTTACTACCCTGTGGCTCTTCTCTGTTACTATCACATCCCTCACAAGAACTGCTGTTGAAGCCCATAATTGTACCACCATTCTCTTTAAGGCAGTCTAGGCTTTTGCTATTGCCAAGTGCCGTCGAGTCAGATCCGGCTTTTGCTATTAGGCTTTGTAAACGTCTTGGAGCCTTTACCCATTATTGTCGTTATTAAGTGCCATTGAGTTGGTTCTGACTCATAGTGACCCTGTGTACGACAGAACAAAACATTGCCTGGTCTTGCACCATCCTCGTATTTGGTGTTACATTTGAGATTGTTGTTGCAGTCACTGTGTCAATCCATCTTGTTGAGGATCTTGATCTTGTTCATTGACTCTTCATTTTACCAAGGATAATGTCCTTCTCCAGGGACTGGTCCATCCTTATAACGTGTCCAAAGTACATGTGATAAAATCTTGACCTGTTGCTGTAGAGAGAACATTCTAGCTGTATTTATAAGAAAATTTGTTTGTTCTTTTGGCAGTCTATGGTGTACTCAGTTTTCTTCCCCAGCACCATAATTCAAAGGCACCAATTAATCTTCAGTCTGCCATGTTCATAGTCCATCTTTGGCATACATATGAGACAATGAAAGATGCCATGGCTTAATGTCTGGTGCGCATTATTTCTCATAGTGACATTTTTGCTTCATACATACGTCAAAGAAGTCTTTTGCAGCAGATTTGCTCAGGGCAGTAAGTCATTTGATTTCTTGACTTCTGCTTTCATGCACATTGATTTTGGATCAAAGTAAAATGAAATCATTGACAACTTCAGTATTTTTTCTGTTTATCAAGATGTTACTTATTGGTGCAGTTGTGAGGATATTTATTTTTTGTTGAAGTGTAGTCCATTCTGAAGTCTCTAGTCCTTTGTCTTTGTGAATAAGTACTTCAAGTCATCTTTGGTTTCAGCAAGCAAGGTTGTATCATCTGCATATTGCAGGTTGTTAATGAGTCTTCCTCCAGTCATGGGGTCAGGTTCTTTCTAGTCCACCTTTGATAAGTTGCTCAGTGTAGAGATCAGTTAAGTATGGTGAAAGGAGAGAACCCTGAAGCATACCTTTCTAGATTTTAAACAGTGTCCCTTCTTTGGTTCAAATGACTGCCTCTAAGCCTATGTACACGTTTATGTTGAGCACAGTTAAGTGTTCTGGAATGTTCTTTACAGTGTTATCCATAATATGTTATAGTACAGTTGAATGTCTTTGTGTAGTCAGTAAAACACAAGTGAACATTTTTCTGATATTCTCTGCCTTCAGCGAAGATCCGTCTGATACAGCAATGTTATTATCCCTTGTTCCATGCCCTCCTCTTAATCTGACTGGAGTTTCTCATAGTTCCCTGTTGTACTGCTGAATCCACTTTTGACTTATGATTGGGAAATTGTACTTCTGTGTGATGTTAATGTAATTGACAATTTCTGCATTTTGTTGAGTCACCTTTCTTTGGAATAGACACAGGCATGGATCTCTTCAAGCTGGTAACCAGAATATTGCATCCAAATTTCTTGGCATAGACCAGTGAGCACCTCTAGCACCACACCCATATGTTGAAATATCTCAGTTTCCTTGGAACCTCACATTTTGCCAGTACCTTCAGTGCACCCTAAGCTTCTTTCACTGCCATCAGTTCTCAGTCATATGCTATCTTCCAAAATGGTTGGTTGAGCAGTGACAAATTCTTTGTGGTACAGTGGCTTAGGGTATTCCTTCTATCTTCTTTTGTTGTTTCCTTCGTTACTCAGCATTTTGTCAAGAATCCTTTCATATTGTAACTCAAGGTTTAAATTTTCTCTTTGCTTCTGTCAGCTTAAAAAGTGCCGAGCTTATTATTTTGTTTTGGTTTTCTAACTCCAGGTCTTTACACATTTTGTTTTAATACTTTGTCTCCTCAAGCCACCCTTTGAAATCTTCTGTTCACCTGTTTTAGTTCATCATTTCTTGCATTCACTTTACCTACTTGATATTCGAAAGCAAGTGTCAAAGTCTCTTCTGACATCCGTATTGATCTTTCTTTCATTCAGTGACTTCTTGGTTTCTTCATGCGTAATGTCCTTGATGTCGTCCCACATCTAGTCTGGTTTTCGGTCATTAGTGCATCAGATATATTAACATGATCTTTAAGTTTGGGTGTGATACATTTAAGGTTGTATCTTGGCTCATGTGGACTGTTTTTCATTGTAAAATGCTGTGGAGTCAGTTCCAACTAAGAGCAACTCATGTACAACTAAACAAAATGCTGCCTAGTCTTGTGCTATCTTCGCTCTTTGCTGTTTGAGCCCATTGCTGCAGCCACTGTGTCAGTCTGCCTCACTGAAAGTCTTTCTCTTTTTCACTCACCCTCTACTCCACCGTGCATTGTATACTTCATTTAGAGTTGTGGTTTTGTGTGTCTGGCCAATTAGTTGGCCTATATTGCTTTTCGATTCTCTGTTGTACCTTCTAGTTTGGTGAGTAGCACCTGGGGTTTTAAAACTTTCAAGTGGCCATCAGTGATACTAAATTAGTTGCTATTCTGGAATGGAACTCTGGTTACACAATGGTTAATCAGTATGATTGCTAACCAAAAGTTCAGCACATCAAATCCACCAGCCATACCTTGTAAACCTTATGTGGCAGTTCTACTCTGTCCTGTAGGGTTGATGTGGGTTTGAATCAACTCATTGACAAGGGGGTTGGTGGTCTGGTTTTCCCAGAACAGTAGAGGAAGAAGGAGACCAAGGAATCAGAGTAAGAAATGACTGCAAGTCTGACTGCCTTGCTCAATTATTACCTCCATGGCCATGAGACTAGAAGTGTGACAGGTATGCAGCTATCATTACTGATCATTTTGATCAAGAACCCATGAGATCTTGACCTATAAGAGGATAAATGAGAAACAGAATTTCAATTATTTTTCCTTTTTATTGTACTTTAGATGTAGGTTAACAGAAGAAAATAATTTCTCAGTAAATAGTACACATAGTTTTATATAACAGTGGGTAACAACGCCACAGTAGGTCAAAACTGTCCCTTATCAATTCTTGGGTTCACTGTCATCAGCTTTTCTGATCCCTCCTGCCTTCTAGTCCTTGCCCTTGGCCTGACATGACCCTTTAGTCTTATTTCACTTTATGAGCCTACCCAATCTTTGGCTGAAGGCTGAACATTAGGAGTGATTTCATTATTGAGCCAGAAGGGTGTCTGGTGACCATACTGTCAGGGTTCTTCAGTCTCTATTAGGTCAGCAAGTCTAGTCTTTGTGAGTTAAAATTTTGTTCTATGTTTGTCTACATCTCTGTTCAGGACCCTCTTTTGATGCTTGTCAAAGCAGTGAGTAGTGGTAGCCAAGGACCATTTAGTTCTACTGGATTCAGTCTGCTGGAGGCCATTGTAGTTGGAGTCCATTAGCCCTTTGGACTAATCTTTTGTTGGTATCTTTAGTTTTCTTCTTTCTAGTTTGTTACCAAAAGGATGAGAACAGTGGAATATCCTAGATGGCCGTTCTCTCCAAAGTTAAAATGTACATTTACTTTATAAACTATGTTATGCCAGTTGAGCTAGGTGTTCACCAAGACCATGATCCTAATAGCCCTCAGGCCAGCAATCGGTCTCTCAGGGAGTCTAGATGTGTCTGTGGAACTTCATGACCTTGCCTTATACAAGTTGTGCTGGATTCCCCAGTATTGTGTACTGGCTTACCCTTCCCCAAAGTCCACTTATCTATTGTCGGTTGAGTGCCTTTCTATCACCACCCCTTCCCTCTCTAGTAACTATCAAAGATTGTTACTTGTTATGTGTAAAGCTTTTCATGAGTTTTTACAGTGCTGGTCTCATACAGTATTTGTCATTTGGTAATAGACTTTACTTCACTGAGCATAATGCCCTCCTATGCTGAATTCCTTTGATTTTTGGGTTTCTTTTTAATTTTTTATTATTGTAGATTTTGTTTTTGCTGAGACTTGACATTTTTTTCTGACTTTGATGAGCAAATTTACTTTCTTTGTGATTACCTTGAAATTTACATTTGTCTTTGTAGTTTTGAACCAGTGTGTCGTTATTTGGTATCATTTTGCCTTCTACTCCATTAGGAAATTCTGTACCTACACTCTTTATTCCTTCTTTTATTGTTCTGATATTGTTGTCTTTTATACATTATCATCTCTGATTCCCTGCTGTAATTCTTTTGGTTTTGAATACCCCTGAGAGTTTTTTTCGTAGGATGTTTTTTGGCTGGTACAATCTTATGTCGTTGATTCAGGTTGTCGCCTGATGTTTTTTCTTGGACCAGAGGACTCCCTTTAATATTCTTGTAAGTTTCATTTGGTTTTTACATGTTCCTTAATTTCTCTTTACTTGAAAATGTCCTAATTTCAACAATATTTTTGAGAGTTTTACAGGACGTGTGTTCTTCTTGGTTGACAATATTTTGTCTCAAGTTTTTTTTATATATCATCCCATTGCCTTCTTTCCTGATTGGTTTTTGCAGAATAATCAAACTTTAGACTTACTGTTTCTCTGCCATACAAGGATTGCCAATTAAGTTAGCAGTCATCCTAGAAAAAGTGCTGCATACTTCATTGCTGAATATCACTATAGTCACCTTTGGAGTACTCCCCTTGGGAAGCTATGCACTGACGCAAGTGCCAAGTCCACACTTCAGAGCAGTTTGGGAACTCTCTGGAATGGCCATCAGAGTTGTTGTCATGTCACCCTTGATGTAATGAATGTCATCAAGATGTCTTCTTTTCAATATTTCCTTTATCTTCAGGTAAAGAAAAAGGTCATTGGGGGTTAGATTAGGTGAGCAGGGAGAGTGTTCCAATACAGCTATTTGTTTACTGGGTTAAAACTCCCTCACAGACAACTATACAATTAAGTTTGCAAACTTACCACCATGCCAATGTGTGCAATGGCCATTCCGGAAAGAGTTCCAAAATTGCTGAAGGGCGGACTGGTTGCTGGCATCAGTGCATAGCTTCCAAAGGTGAGCACTTCAAAGGTAACCATATTGATTTTTAGCAGTGAAGTATGCATCACTTAGGACAATTAAGTTTGTAGAGCTGTCAAGATTCTGTGTGATGTGTTTTTTCTTGAACTGCTCTCAGAATGTTTTCTTTCTTTTTGGTTTTAATGAGTGTGCTTATAATAATACTTTGGTGGTTTTCTTTTAGAGTTTATACTTGCTGAGATTCTTGAATCGTCAGCTTTTCATCTTTCATAGTATTAGAGATGTTTTCTGTCAGCAGTTCTTCAGTAGTCCTCTCTGTGTTTTCCATTTTCTTTTCCTGTTCTGAAACTCCAGTCACTTGCAGATTTTTGCTTTTGGTTGTATCTCACATTCTCAGGATTTCTTCATATTTTTTCATTATTTTTTTCTGAGTTTTCATCAGAGTTGGATCTGTTTGTCTTCAGTTTCATTGATTCTGTCTTCTATCATTTCAGTTCTGCTCTTCAGCGTTAGTGTGATGCTGTCTGTTTCAGAAATCTTGTTTCTCTTTTGGATTTGTAATTGCCATTTTTGTGTGATTTCTAGTTTTAAATTTATTTTGGCATTTTGTTCCTGCATCGTTTCATGAATTTGTTTGCCATCCATAAATTTGTCTGTTTTTCCCTCATTTTTTACTGTTTTTTGCTTCAACTCTTGGATAGCTCTGGGAATATTACACATTTGAGTTCTGTTTAATTGTTCCAGTGCCTTTTCTTCTACTAGAAAGTCATCTGTTGATTTACTTTCATTGCCTGCTGGAACTCTGCTGTCCTGTTTGTCTCAATATAGTGTGGTGTCTTTGAGATACTCATTAATAGATTTCTTTGCTCACTGAATATGTATATTTGTTTTGTCCTGCTTATTCTGTTTTATTCAGTTATGTTACAGCAGTTGGGTATTGTGTTCTTTGTTGTTTCCTAGTCTGTGGCCATGGTTCTTTTTATCTCCTTATCCAATGGGCAGAAACTGTAGTGGTGTAGTGGTTAAGTGCTGTGACTGTTAACCAGAAGGTCAGCAGTTCAAATTCACCAGGGACTCCTTGGAAACTCTATGGAACAGTTCTACTCTGTCATTTAGGATTGTAATGAGTTAAAATGAGCTCTATGGCAGTGGGTTGAGGATTCTTTTGTCCACTGGGCAGAGCCAGTTGTGCTGCCACGAAGCAGCCTAGAAGGTCCAGCTGAAAGGGAGGAGCTGGAATGGGTTGTTTGCATATACTAGGGCAGACAGGGTGAGCCAGGAATCGGTGTTGGGCAGGTTCCACGGGGTTGTGTCTATGCTGCCTGGCGATGTGATGTTCAGTTCATAGTGTAGGTAGGCAGGAAGGAGAGGGGAGATTGTGGTATGTGGAACTAAGATGGATATAGGAAAGAGAAGTAGGGAGAGAGAAAAACAAGAACGAAAAACAAAGAGAAAAAGAGTGCTAAGGGAGCTTGCTTTTGAAGTGGGTGATGAGAAACTAAGAAATAGAGACCAAAAGAAAAGAAACAATTTGATAAATATTTAGGAAAGAAAAGAGAGGCCCCTGGGGCTCCCACCAATGCTGCTGTGAAGACTGAGGAAGTATCTCCCAGGCTACATGGTATAGCCTGGCTAGAAAGGGTATGCATGTCACATAGTGTCAGGTATTCAGGAGACAGGAAAAAAAGGTAAGTATGGAGAGATGAAGACTAGGAAATAAAAATGACAGGAGTCACAAAATAGGAAAAAGAAAAATAAATCCCTCTAAGGTTCCTGCTGATGCAAATTCCCAGACAGGAGTGTGAGTTCTAGCAGTTCAGCTAAACTAGAAGGGACTCCTAAGACACAAAAAGAAAGAAAAAACAGACTAAATAAATAAAAGAAAAAAAAGCCCATCAGGGTGATATCACAGGCACTGGCTGGAAGAGTGGTTCCCCAGTTGAGTGGCCATTTGCAGCCTTTCAAGAAGAGGCAAACATGACTCATGGAGCCAGGTGTTCAAGAGCAAGGAGGGGGAGGTGGGAGGCACAGAAGAAATCAAAAGAAGCGGGGAAAAAAAGCAACACTAACTACAGATAGTTGGCCCTCAGGCAGCCAAACAATGTGGTAGGAAGATCCAAAGGACTAGGGCTGAAGGAATTTACTCCTGACCGGGAAACTGCAGCCAAATGAAAGCAGAGAAAGCCAAATAGGAGAAAAAGGTAAGGTTGGGAAAGTGTATATTGCTGGCTGCCAGCTGATCTGTGCCCTGCTGGGAGCCCCTGAAGCTGCTTTCGTAATCCCTGTCCACCGATCTCTGGCACGAGCAGAGTTTATCAATGTAGTATGGACAATGCACTCTGGCTGGTTTAGCCCCTGCAGCTAGCTAGGAAGCATCAGAGGTAGAGCAATGGGGAGGAGATGAGGGATGGGAAAGTGTATTGCTGGTTACCAGGTGCTTTGTCTTCTACTGAGATTTCCATGAAGCTGCTTTTCTGTGATCCTTGTGTGCCAATCTTCAATAGGAAACCAAGAAGGAGAATCCATGCTGGCTTAGCTGATAGGGAACTTCCCTCGAATCTCAGGCTCTGTTTTTGTTTTTTATTGCCTTCAGTGTTTGGCTGAGATCTTTCTCTCTTCATTTGTCACTTTGGTTTCCAGGATTGGTGTTTGTCTCTGTTTTAGTTTTGGAGTCTTTTCACGGGATAGATGGCGTGGTGCTTCTGTCTGTGGCACCATGTTGGCTGAAAGTGCAAATTTCAAATTATAGAAATTCAACTAACTGGAGCCATTGAAACTTGAGAAACCGTAAATGTGTTGTCCTGAGATAGTCTTTAGGCCTTAATGTGAAAATACCCTGTGAAAGCATCTTTAACAGTTTAACTTGACTAGTAAAATTTGGTCACTTTGAGTGGTATCCTCTCTTAAAGAGTTATCTATATGAGATTAAACTGCAGTAGTAGCTCTGAAACAAATTGGGAGTCAGAGAATCTAAGTTGATGGTGGTGAAATAATATGGATAGAGACACTGAGAATGGTGACACAGTGTGAAGAATACAGCCATTGTCATTGAATTGTGCATGTCAAAAATGTTGAATGGGTGTATGTTTCGTTAGTATATTGTCACCAAAAAAGTAATACAAACACGTTCTTAAATCTGTTTCATTGCATGATCGAGAGTTACCAATTTGTAGGTGAAGTATTATAAATGATTGGTGTTCAAAGTACTGTTTTCTGCACTGATCTTCAGCGTCTTCCTAGATACATCTGTTGGACTTGATGATAGTACACTTTGGTCAGGATACACCTGAAAATCTGTTTATTTTCTTCACAAACAGGGAATCACCTCTGCAAATCAGATGTGATTTCTCTACTAGAGCGAGGAGAGGAACTGTGGAGAGAAGGAATAGAATTTCTCCAAGGCCAGAGTCCAGGTAAACTTGAGGTGCTTGTGTTTTAGTATAAGGAAGAAGTAGTTCAGTGTTTGGAAATATCAACTGCATGTTTTCTTAAGTGAATGACATTTGAGAAGGGACACAGAGAGAAAATTCTTCTGATTGTATTGTGTATACTTTGAATATACCTGTTTCTATTCAGTTGCCTTCTGTTTCTGGCTCAGGGAAGGAATCTTCATGTACTTACTAAAATTAAACTTTCTGTTAATGAGTGTTGTCTGGAAGATCTATGAAGATTCCTTGTTAGTTACCAGTATCCCATCTTCATTTTTTTTATTTTCAGTAACTTTGCAATATTGAAAATCTTTTTAAATGTTCTTATTCTGTGATATATTTGTTACCTAAATTGTTCCTTAGTTTGACATTCTGTTTGCATGTGAGTGTCAATATTTGAAACATACACACATAAGCCAATGCTTTTCAACATTTTAATTCCTTAATGCCACTCTGGCAGACTCCTGTGACATAATGGTTAAGTAAGTGCTGCAGCTGCTACCGAAAAGGTCAGCAGTTCAAATCCATCAGGTTCTCCTTGGAAACTCCATGGGGCAGTTCTGCTCCATCTGTAGCGGTCTCTAAGAGTCAGAATCAACTCAGTGGTAGTTGGTTTGGTTTGGGTTTTTTTTTTTCCTTTGGTTGTTAATGCCACTCTAAGAAATTATTCTTTCTTCAGTTGTTTCAGACAGAGAAATTGGACTTTATAAAGAAGTGATATCCTTGCAACATATCTGTAAGAAGGACACACCAGCTATCATGGCAATGGTAAGCTTCACAGGTGTGAATCTTGTCCATCCGCATACAGACCTGTGAATGGATTGTTAGGCATTTAGCACAATTACCTCACTGTATTTAAGGTTGCAGTTAGCACTATCCCAGTAGAAAGTTCTGGTTTATTCGAATTTAGGGAAGAAAATAATCTGTGCTGAAAAATATAATTGAAGGTCTCACGAAAAAGTGTGTGAGTGTTTCTCATATATACAGTTTTTGAAACAAAAAAATTTTTAGAACTAATCTGACTGCCATGCAGTTGGCGTGCTGCAAAAAAAAGTAAATCTGTGCATGCAGAAGAGTACTGTACCACATGTGTAATGTAACATAGAAGAGATTTTAGCTGGAGTTGTTCACTGAATGGTTATTCCAAAATTCATATGTCAAGACATTAATGAGTGAATGAATATGGATTAACCTTTTAATTGTCTTTCATGTCATTTCTGAAGCAGAGATCTTTCACTGGAGAAGATGCCTTTAAATGCAGTTATTTGGGAGAAGAGTTCACTCAGAGCTGTACATTGATTCAACGTGTATTAAATCACATGGGAAAGAAACATAAAACCAACAAAGATTTTGGAAAATCCCTTACTGACCAATCATCCTTTAATCAACATAAGCAGATTCATTCTAGAAGTAAATCGTATAAGTGTCATATATGCGGAAAAGCATTTATTCAAAGCTCTGGCCTTAAACAACACATTAGAACTCATACTGGTGAGAAACCGTATGAATGTCATATATGTGGAAAAGCCTTCAGTAATTTTTCTGGCCTTACTCAACACTATAGAACTCACACTGGTGAGAAACCATATGAGTGCCATGTGTGTGGGAAAGCCTTCAGTACCAATTCTAACCTTCGACAACATGGGAGAATTCACACTGGAGAGAAGCCATATGTATGTCATGTATGTGGGAAAGCCTTCACTAATTGTGCTGACCTTATACAACACAATAGAATTCATACTGGAGAGAAACCATATGTATGTCACCTTTGTGGGAAAGCCTTTATTCAAAGTTCTGGCCTTAAACAACACAGTAGAACTCACACTGGAGAGAAACCATATGAATGCCATATATGTGGAAAAGCTTTCAGTAATTTTTCTGACCTTATACAACACAATAGAACTCACACTGGAGAGAAGCCATATGAATGCCATCTCTGTGGGAAAGCATTCAGTAATTGTTCTCACTTTAGACGACATGAGAGAAGTCACACTGGAGTGAAACCATATGAATGTCATATATGTGGGAAAGCTTTCAGCAGAAGTTCTAACCTGAGACTGCATGAGAGAATTCATACTGGGGAGAAACCTTATGGATGTCAACTCTGTGGGAAAGCTTTCAGTCAGGGTTCTGAACTTAGAAATCATGAGAAAACTCACACTGGAGAAAAACCATTTGAATGTCATGTGTGTGGGAAAGCCTTCAGTAGAAGTTCTAACCTGAGACTACATGAGAGAATTCATACTGGAGAGAAGCCACATGTTTGTCAGTTATGTGGGAAAACTTTTAGTGAGTGTTCTGACCTTAGAAATCATGAGAAAATACACACTGGAGAGAAACCATATGAATGCCATTTATGTGGGGAAGCATTCACTTACTGTTCTGACCTTAGACATCATGAGGAGAGTCATACTATATATGTAATAAATGTGGAAGAAAGTTCAGCCTTAGCTTTAGCATTTCAGCACCCAACAGAATCACATATAGAAGGAACACTATGTCTGTAATCAGTTTTCAAACTAGAGAGAATCCACATGGATGTCTTCTGTGTGGTAAAGCCTTTAGTCAATGATGTAACCATATATAATATGGGAACTCGCAGTAGAAACAGTAAATGTGAGTTTTCAGAGTTCTGTTGAAGCAAACCAAGGAACACAGGAGTGAGAAAATATCTGCAATCAATTTGGAAATGCATTGATTTGCATTCTGATTCTTTAAATAAAGTAAGTACACTCCACAAGAGAGAAACCTGAAGTGTGTAATCACTGTGTGATATCATTGAACAACTCACCAGCCATGATGTGCTTAATAAAACTCAATGTGAGAGTAATCACTTGTTATGAATTCAGTTGTGGCTCCCAAAAGATATATTGAACCTCTACACCCTGGACCTTTTGATCTAGTTTGGAAATAAGGTTTTAGCTTGTTGTCACTTAATGAGATCATGTCCAAGTAAGGTGGGTCCTAATTCCTTCTGGGTAGTATCTTACAAAAGAAGTGGACAGACATGCACACAGGGAAGACAGAACATGTGATGATACAACTACAAGCCCAAAAACACTACCTGGAAACATGCAGGGCTACCAGGTGGAAGAACAAGGAAAGATATTCCCGTACAGCAGACAGAGCATGAGCATGTCCATTTCAAGGCCTGAATTTGGTCTTCTACCTTCTGGAACTGTTTAGAAAACTAGTTTCTGTTCTTTAAAGCTCCCTTCTTGTGGTATTTGGTGCAGCAGCACTAGAGAACTAAGATATCACTAAAACAGAGAAAAGTTTACTAGGAGAACATAGCCTTTTAAGGAATACTAGATAAATCATGTGAACAAGTTACTGAATGAAAAATCATAAAGCCATTTGTTCATAGAGCAACATTGTAGCACATGTGTGCATTCATACTGTATAAAACAGTTGGTGTCTTGACCGAAGCAAAGGCTTAAGTGACCAGTCATTACTTAGTATTAACATTTTTCAGTGAGGAGAAAGCAAGCTGGAAGTCAGAGTAGGAAAAAAAATTCTTTCTTTTTTTACTTGTGTTTCCTATCAGAAAACTAAGACTGAAATAAAGCAAAAACAACTTATAAAGAGCCCTTAAGGATTCAGCATTTTGACAAAGCAGCTGTTACTGAAAAATTTTGTATTATGATGTGATGTGGGACTATTGAATGCAGAATTTTCTAAGAGGTTGTAAGATACTATTTTAGACTCAGTAAATTAGTATTTACACGTATGCAAGCAGTAAATGTTGGGTCTGAAAAATCTAATACATTGGTTAAGGTTTATTTTTTTAATATAGTACCAAACAGATTTAGATTAATCAGAATATAATTTTGACTGTAAACAAACATTTAGAGCATGGAATTATGTTTATTAACAAGTAGAGTTATGTATAGACATGTTAAAGATGAAAGCAAACATGGATAAACACTCTGTAAGCAAACTGTGATGCATAATTTTTTAAAATTGTGTGTAATAATGTCTTCAAAGTTTAAAAAGGAATATCAAGCAAAAACAAGCTTTTTTTTTTAAACCCTGGATAATTGTGGGTACATTGGCTGGAAGATTCCCCAGGATGAAGATGGAACAACGGTGCAGATATGGGCAGTGGCTCATTTGCAGAATGTCTTACATATTTATACTTATGTGTGTACCACAAAACACTGCTTCTCTTTGCAACATATAGAACAGTATTCATCAAAACAGAGAGCAGAATGAACTAGTGAGAATTTGACCTTGTTCATATTTCCCGGAAAAATCAGTAATGAATCCCCAAATCCCCCAACCTGGGGTGACACCCAGGCATGTTTAAACATAGAAGTCTAGGAGAGAAAATGGTGGAGCTTACAACTCAGCCACAATGACAAGAGAAAGCCTGTTCTTGTTACTTGCTTGGAAGTGATTACTGCCCCTGTTTCACACATGGGAAAACAATCTAAATGATTATAATTAATTTAGCCCATTTTGCTGAGAGATAATGCAGTGATCACCTCTATGAACATTTTTCTGTGCTTTTACTTGAATATACTGATGTATCTTTAAGTTCATTAATCTTGTCTTCTCTGGACTAAAGTCTTTTAAACTAATATCCAGTAAGTTCACCCATGGACTACAGTTTGCCAAACCCTCTGTAGTTGTACGTCTTCTTTATTCATATGTTTCTTATAATTTTCTTTATTTCGTGTAAAATATGTATAATATTGTAAATTTCTTTTTTCCTAACTCCAGCTGCAAGAAAAATGTGAGTCTGT
The DNA here is from genome assembly GCA_028571685.1 of Heterohyrax brucei. NCBI lineage: Eukaryota > Metazoa > Chordata > Mammalia > Hyracoidea > Procaviidae > Heterohyrax > Heterohyrax brucei. The sequence goes on along the minus strand of CM053160.1, from coordinate 36,411,481 downwards.
TGTATTTCCCTTTTCATTTTTCCTGTTCTTTTTTGCATATGTCATATTTTTTATTGTGTGATAAATCAAAAAAATAAAAACAAACCTGTTGGGGGCAGGTTGGTTGTGACTCTTGGTGACTATAGAACAGAGTACAACTACACCATAGGGTTTCCAAGAAGTGTCTCTGGTGGATTCAAACTTACTACCTTTTGGTTAGCAGCTATAGCTTATGGCTGTGCCATGAGAGTTTCCATAGGATAAATAGACATTATCTAATAAGCAGGAAGAGACTGAACTTGATGTTTTCCCAGAGACGTTAGACCATTTGTGGAAAGGTAGAGAGAAGACTGGTAACTTTCTTTCAATGAGACAAAGGCATATCTGTGGAAAATAACTCCAGTTGCAAGCACTAAAATTGTGTGCTTATCCAACAGTAAGTCAAGCTCATTAATCTTTTACTTAACAGTATGTGAAAATTGTAGCGTGCACCTTCCTTGATTTCACTGATGAAAATTGACTGATGATCTCTGTCATGGATTGAATTGTTTCTCCCCCAGAAATATGTGTAGTAATTTATCTGGGCCAGGATTCCTTGTATTCTGTGATTGCCCTCCATTTTGTGGTTTTTCTCATGCTGTAAATCCTAATCTATGCCTGTGGTTCAGAGAATGGAGTATGTTAGAGAGGATGGGGTGGGGCTGTGCATCCGTTCATAAGATCATCTTACTGCTGCATTGTAAAGGGAGTTTCCCTAGAGTGTGGCTTGAATCATCTTTAATCCTTTCATCTTACACAAGATGAAAGGGAAGCAAGCAGAGATTGGGAACTTCACACCATCAAAAAAGCAGCACCAGGAGAAGAGCATGTCTTTCAGACCTGAGTTTTCCTGCTCCAAGATGCTCCCTGAACAAAGACACGCAACACAAGGACTTTCTTCCAGAGCCAACAAGGGGTAAAGCCTTCCCTTGGAGAGGACATCCTGAATTTGGGCTTGTAGCCTGCCGGACTGTGTAAGGATAAACTTTCCCTTGTTGAAGCCATCTACTCGGTGGTAATTCTGTTAGATCAGTACCAGATGACTGAAAGTCTCCAAGTCTTTCCCCCCCCCCCAGATATTTTTCTTTCTACAATTAGAAAAAGATCACACAGTGTGCCTTAACTGATTGTTAGGTGCTGCTGAGTAGGTTTTGAGTTTTAGTGACCCTGTATACACCAGAAAGAGACACTGCCCAGTCCTGCACCATACTCGCAGTCTTTATGCTTGAGCCCATTCTTGCAGAATCTTCCTGTTTATTGCTGACCCTCTACCAAGCATGATGCCCTTCTCCAGGGACTGCTGTCTCCTGATAACATGTCCAAAGTATATGAGATGAAATCTCTCCTTCTAAGGACCTTTCTAGCCATAGTTCTTCCAATACAGATTTGTGGTAGTCTATCGTATAGTCAGTATTCTTTGCCAGCATTGTAATTCAGAAGCATCTATTCTTATCTGTTATTCATTGTACATCTTTCACATGCATATAAGGTGATTGAAAACACCATGGCTTGGGTCAGGTGCACGTCAGTCCCTAACAAGACATCTTTCTCTTATAACACTTGAAAGTTCTTTTGCAGACCGCCGTGATGGGGCACACAATGTTGAGTTCCTGTGGCAACACGAGAAAGGAGTGCAGCTCAACTCTACTAAGAGACCACAGTTGATGTTCCGGTGGCCCAGGGGATTCCCTGGGAGCCTAGCCCCTAGACCTGATGCTGCCCTTGTCTGGAAAATATACTGAGTTCAACTCTTAAGACAAAAATGGACTAGACTTGGGGGCATAATGTGACCATATGGTGTGTACTGTATAGTTCTGTGTATTTATACGAGGCTGTCCTGGTCTCTATCTAAATGGGAGAGAAGAGGGTGGAGGGGGAGGACAGAAGCTTGCTAAGAGGATATGACAATTATAAAATGAAATTGAGGGGTGTACTGTCATGGGGCAAGGAGAGCAGAAGGAACTGTAGGTAGGTGGACATGCAAAATTGATTTGGACTGTATACTTGAACCACAATAAAAAAAAAAGTTCTTTTGCAGCCGATTTGCCCAGTGCAGTGTATTGTTTCACCTCGTGACTGCTGCATCCATTGGCATTGATTGTGAATTCAGGTAAAAGAAAATCGTTGACAACTGAAATATTTTCTCTTTATCATAATGTTGCTTATTAGTCCAGTTCTCATTTTTGTTTATATTAAGGTGTAATCTATACTGAAGGCTGCAGTCTTTGATCTTTGTCAGTAAGTACTTTAAGTTCTCTTCACTTTCAGCAAGCAGTGTTGCCATCTCCATATTGTAGGTTGTTAATGAGCCTTCATCTTATCCTGATAGCACATTTTTTATGTAGTCCAGCTTCTCTGCTTTGTGCTTTCCGTATAGATTGAATAAGTATGTTGTAAGGATACAACCCTGATGCATTTGTTTCTTGCCTTTAAACCATGCTGTATCCATTTTTTCTGTTTGAGCAACTGTCTCTTCGTCTAAGCATAGTTTCCTCATGAGTACAATTAAGTGTTCTGGAATTTCCATTCTTAACAGTGTTGTCCACAAGTTGTTATGGTACAGTCACATATCTTTGCATAGTTGATAAGACACAGGTAGATATCTTTCTGGTATTCTCTGCTTTCAGCCAGGAGTCATCTGGCAACAGCAATGATAAACCTTGTTCTACATCCTCCTCTGAACTCAGCTTGAGCTTCTGACAGTTTCCTATCAGTGTACTGTGGCAGCAGCTTTTGAGTGATCATCAGCAAGATTTTACTTGCCTGTGATGTTAATGATACTGTTCGGTTTCTACATTCTGTTGGATCACCTTTCTTTGGCATGGTTACAAGTGTATAGATCTCTTCCACTTGGTTGACTAAGTAGCTGTCTTCTAAACTTCTTAGCCACAGACAAGGGAGCATCTGCAGTGTCTCATCCATATTTTGACAGTCACAATTGTTACTCTCTTGATTCCTGGAGACTTGTTTTTCACCAGTGGCTTCAGTACACCTTGGACCTCTTCAGTATCATGAGTTCTTGATCATACACTACCTCTTGGAATGATTGAATGTCAGTCATTTCTTTGTGGTACAACAACTATTCCTTCCATATGCTTTTGATACTTCCTGCGTTGTTTCATACTTTCCCTGCAGAATCCTTCTGCTTTGCAACTTGAAGCTTGAATTTTTTCTTCAATTCTTTCAGCTTGAGAAATGCTAAAGTATGTTCTTTTTTTGTTTTCTAACTCTAGGTCTTTGTACATTTCATTACACTACTTTGTTTTCTTGAGCTGCCGTTTGAAACCTTAAGTTCTTTTACTTAAATCATTTTTTTCTCTTTGCTTTAACTGTTCTAAGTTTAAGAGCAAGTTTCAGAATCTCTTCCGATATCCGTTTTGGTCTTTCTTGTCCTTTTAATGACTTTTTCTGTGTTCCTGCATGATGTCAACTCATTTTGTGTTTGGCCATTAGTGTTCAGTGTGTCAGATCTCTTCTTCAGATGGTCTCTAAATTCAGGTGGCATATACTCAACGTTGTACTTTGGCTCTCGTGGACTTATAATTTCCTTCACTTGCATAGGTGCAATTGATGCTTGCTGTCTTCTGCAGTTGGCCCCTTGTCTTGTCCTCAGTGATGATATTAAGCTTTTCTGTTGTCTCTCCACAGAAACTCAATTTGATTCCTATGTATTCAGTCTGGTGAGGTCCACGTGTATAGATGCCAGTTATATTTGTTGGAAAAGCTTGTTTATGATAAAGTCATTGGTCTTGCAAAATTGTATCATGCAACCTCCAGTTTCTATCACCAAGGCCCTGTCTTCCATCTACCACCCCATTTTGTTTCTAACTTTAGAATTCTGATCACCAATAATCAGTACATCTTGTTTGCAGATTTGATCAATTTCTGACTATAGAAGTAGGTAAAACAATTCAGTTTCTTAGTCGTCTTAGTGCTTCTACAGAGATACCTCAAGTGGATGGCTTTAAGGAGAAAAAAAGTTTATTCTCTCAACGTCTTGTGGGCTAGAAGTGTAAATTCAGGGCACCAACTGCAAGGAAAGGCTTTCTCTGTGTCAGCTCTGGACAAAGGTCCACATCATTGTCTTCCCTTGGTCCGGAAGGATCTCAGTCTAGGGACCTCTGGTCCAAAGACACACTCTGCTCCTGGTGCTGTTTTCTTGGTGTGTGAGGTCCCGAACTCTCTTCTATTTCTTGCGAGATAAAAAGTTGTGCATTTTACACCCAGGGAAACTCTATTTAGCTTGAATAAGTAAGGGTGTTAGAATCCCATCCATCTGTTAAAAGAGGATTACTCTAACATAATCCACTCTTGCTTAATTCAACGACGGGCAGAGATGAGTAATTACCACATATATGAAAACTATACAATTAGTAAATAGAGGAAAATCACATGATGGGAATTATGGCCCAGCCAAGTAGATACACAGAGTCTGGGGATAGGGAAGGACATTATTCAATCGATGACAGTTTCTTCATTTTTGTCCTTAGTGGTTCATGCATAACTGTTGTATTAACAGGTCTTCTTTGTAGGCAGGTGTATTGGTATTATCACTGACGGCATTGTACTTCAGGATCGATTTTGAAATGTTCTTTTTGATGTTAAATGTGACCGTCATTCCTTTTCAAGTTGTCATTTCCGGTGTAACCGAACTTATGACTGTCTCATTCCAAATGGTAAATACCAGTCCATTTCAGCTCACTAGTGCTTAAGACATCGATTTTTATGTGTCCCATTTCATTTTTGGTGACTTCCAATTTCCCTAGATTTCACACTTTGTACATTCCACGTTCCAGTTAGTAATGGATCTTTGAAGCTGTTTCTTCTCATTTTGGGTTATGCCACATCAGCGAATGAAGGCCCCAAACACTTGACTCCATGTGTTTATTAAGATTAATTTTACTTGAGGAAACAGCTCTTCTCCAGTGGTATTTGTAGTGCCATCCAGCCTTAGGGGCTCATCTTCTGTTACTGTATCAGTGTTCTGCTGATGTTCATAGGGCTTTAGCTGGCCAATTTATATAGAAGCATACTGCCAGGTCCTTCTTAGTCTAATTCTGGAAGCTCAGCTGAAAGGGTGACTTTGCTAGTATGTAATACCAATGGCAAAACTTCCAGTATCACAGTAACATAGAACCCACCACAGTGTAACAAACTAGCAAATAAGTGGTGCCACTCACCCCTGGAAGCTCTTAGGTGTGGAAGTACAGTCATGCACCACATGAAGTCCATTCTGGCAACTTCTGACCACGTGCATGCGTAGCCTAGTGTGCAAGCTCTAGGAGATACCCATAGCCCAGATCAGCAGTGAGCCTGCCCTGTTGATCCCCATCCACATGAAGAGGTGCCCCAGCAGCTGTGGAAGGTGGGTGCTTGCTCCTGCACCTAAGCACTCAAATTTAGCAGGCATCACGGATACTGGCTTGCCAAGACCATGCTACTGCTGTGTTGACATACTCCCAGAACTTTCCTGCTGTGACCTTTACAGAGATTGGGGCTCTGGACTGGATGGAAGCTAGCTGAGTGCTTATCTGAGACAGCCACAGTAGGAGCCCTCATGCCCCCATAGACCAAAGTGTTCACACAATGTCCAAATCACATAACGTTCTACTCTACTTCACAGTACTTAACGGATATTAAGCAATGCATGACTATGTTGGTTTTAACTTGCTGAATGATCTCTTAAAACCGGTAGGCCATACAGGTTAACAAACTTCTCAGTGGTGCTTGCCTACACATGCTGCCACAAGCACACTGTGTACATACATGTATACTTTTCAGGTGGTGCACAGGGCTTATGCCTTACCTGCCATATCCTAGGTAATCCTGTGCAATCAGGATTTCAGCTACACTCTGGGGTGCACTTTGATTATTTACTTAACAGTCCATCTAGTCCTAATGCTTTTAAAAGCAGTCTCAACTTATTTCAGGTATCTTTCTTGTTGGAAACGATCTTCAAAGAATCATGGGATTGGAAGAGATTTTACACTACTTTTCTTTCCCAGCTTTCAGCTAAATTTATGTGTGTGGGGTGCGGAAGTAGCTTTGTGTTGAGGGATTCTCTAGATTTCCGGCGCCAACCTCCATCTCCATGCACACATGCTATCCACTTTCCAGTGTGCTTGCTTTTATTCTGTATTAGTGACACTATGATTTTCAATATCCAGACTGGTATAGGGGAAAGACATCACAAAGTTTAGTAAAGCAAACGGAATTCTTATTCAGCATACACTCTAAAGGGCAAAAGTGGAAAGAGGACAGGTATGCTGTCACAGCTAATGTCTTCCGGAATCCGAGGAATGTTACAGAAGCATCAGTATATGTTGAAGAATCGTTGAGAGCTTCACCTTTTCACAAATGTCTAGAAATTGTAATCTTTCATTTTGAATCAACTCTAACAATCATTGGTACAGGTTTCAGTAATGATAGAATGGTCTTTATTGGTTCAACAAATTTCTGTTCACTAGATGCTGATAGAAAACAATAGTGGAAAGTCTTTTGTATTGTTTGGTTTTATGTGAAAGATTCCCTAAAGGATATTTTACTTCCTTAAAAGATGACTTCCAAGATTGTCCCGTCTATCTCAGGACCCATTTGATGTGTCTTTGTGAGTCATTGTTGGCCCCACTTCAGCTGGGTCCTGCTGTATATGCTGAAGGACAGAACATAAGGATTCCAGTATTATTTTCTAAATCAAGACTGAGTGAATTACCCTAGGTGTTGAAATAGGAACTTATACCTCTGCTAACAAGTACTCTTTTGTGAAATCAGCCCATCTAGTCCTCTCTGATTATACAACTCTGTAGTAGTTAAACCATACTGGTTTTTTGTTTTGTTTCTGGTATGGAATGACTGAGTTTCCAATTGATTGTGCATGTATTATTACAAAAAAAACACAATAATATCTTCCTCCATTTTAATAAACTGTTTTGGACTTGAGGGAGAATTGATGAGTAGTTCAATAGGATGATTCTTGCATTTACGTTAAAATTATTTTCCTTCAGATAAGCTTTTTTAAAATGTGGGAAAGTATAAAACATTTCTCATTTCAACCACTTTTATGTGTACAGTTTATTGACATCATGTTCACCATCTTGTGTACCTATCACCACTACCCATCTCCAATTTCTTATTATTACACTTAAGACATACTCAGCTACTTACTGAAAGGTTGGAGGCTCAAGTCCACCAAGAGGCTCCTTAGAAGAAAGGCCTGAACATGTGCTTCTGAAAAATCGGCCATTGAAAATCCTATGGAGCACACATAGAGTCACCAGGATTCAGAATAGACTCAGTGGCAACTTGTAACAACATGCCCCTAAACAACAACTACCATTTTCCCCCTCCTACTCACCCTAAGCAGAAACCCTCGTGGCATAGTTTTAAGTACTATGGCTGCTAACTAGAAGGTCTCCAGTTCAAATACACCAGACACTCCTTGGAAACTCTTTGGGACTGTTTCCTATCTGTAAGGTTGCTGTGAGTTAGAATAAACCCATTGGCAGCTGGTTTTGGTACTCTAGGTGAGCACAAAGAAACTTGTCTCTCTACATTTTTGTGTCCTAGATACATTATATGTCACCTAATTTCCATGATACATTCTGTGAAACAGCATGATGTGATTAGGATGTCAAACAAGCAGTATATTAAGAATAGAGAACTTAATTGAACCAGGCCATGAAGCACGCACACACTACCTGTCACCCTCCTCAAATATTCCAGCTAAATAACAAATACATAAACATAAGGGGAGACAAATAGTAACAAGGTAAGCATACTGGAAAGTTCTAGGGAAACTCAAAATGTAGCTTAATCCATATTATAAGCAAGCAGGCCTCAGGTTACAAACATCAGATGTATACCCTGTGGAACCAACTCTTGTTTACCACCTGTTAAAAATTCAAGGTATGAAGGGTGGAGTCAAGATGGCGGACTAAACGCCTCGGGAAACCAAGACCTGAAATGATAATTAAATGGAGCCTACTGAACATCTAATGAGCCCTGGAATGCAGCACAGGTGTGTTAATTTGGACTTCATACCACTCAATGCAAAACCTCTTTTTCACTGACTCGACTCAATGAGCAGAGGCTTGCACAGACCAAAGACAGCCTAGAGAAACAACTAGTCCATCTTCACAGCATCTTTCCTAGCCTCTTGACCCACATGAAGCCGAAAAAGCAACAAATGTTGGAGAAGACGGTAACCCGGCAATTACCCATGGCATCAGAAGGCCCCCAAAAGAAACCACCTCAGAACTTCCCAGACGAAGAAGCTTTTCTGAAACTCAGAAAGTGAATACAAAAGGATTATATATAGAGCCCTCCTAGACCTTATATAAATGCAGCAGAGCAAAATCAAAAATTAAGCAATCTGTTTGATCTCATGGGACATCAGTACTTAGAAATCCAACAGATCAAGAACAAAATCAAAGACTTAGAAACTTTAATTCAAAGCCAAGAAAACAATGGAAAAAATGGAAAAGAGAATTTCTGATTTGGAAGACAGAGCTGCTGTCTCCAACATTTATGAGGAGAAATCAGAAAATAAAAAGAAGAACCATTAAGAAACATGTGGAACTCTGTTAAGAAGAACAGTTTATGATTATTAATTGGAGTTCCTGAACAGGGCAAGACACCTGAGAACCCAGAGAGTATTGTTGCTGAGCTGCTGACAGAAAACTTCACAGAAGTTATGAAAGAAGAGAACACAGATATCCAAGATATGTATCGAACACCACTGAATATAGATCTCAACAAAAAGACTCCAAGACATTATAATCAAGCTTAACAAAATGAAAACGAGAAACTCTTAAAGGCAGCAAGACTTAAAGCAAAGATAACATTCAGAGGGAAACCCTGTAGGCTTTTATCAGACTTCTCAGCAGAAATGATGCTGGCACAGACACAGTGGCATGACATGTTCAAAACCTTGAAGGAGAACTTCCAACCAAGAATTATATATCCTGCAAAACTATCTTCCAAATATGAAAATGAAATTAAGACATTCACAGATAAACAGAAACTCAGAGACTTTGTAAAAACCAAACCAAACCTACAAGAAATAAAGAATCTCTTTGCTTGGAAGAACAAAACCACTAACTTTATATTTTAGAAGGACACATTATCCAGAATCCTACTCAGTTAGGGAAGGCTCCAAACACAAAACTATAGTAGTGAAAGAAATGGTTTAGTGATCATATCATGTGAACTATGATATATTAAAAAGAGGGATGTACTACAGTCAGTATAGTCCTTCCAGATGGAAAGGAAGTTGACAAGACTGACAGCAATCAAAATTGGGTTTATATATATTAAGCGGGATCATAGGGGCAGCCATAAAGTATAATAAAAAAGCAACATACCATATCAAGAAATGTAATACAGGAGTCTCAACAACCACAAAACCAACCCTGAAAAAAATGAAAAATCAACTCAAAGGAGGTTCCAGAACAGATTAATAAGAACAACAGAGAAAACAACACAAAAATAAACATATCGACAATAGCAGCACTAAACACATACCTATCAAAAATTACATTGAATGTGAATGGGCTGAGTGCTCCAGTAAAGAGACATCAAGTGAAATCTTGGATCAAAAGACATGACCCATCTATATGTTGCCTACAAGAAACTCACCTTAAAGATAGCAACGAACTGCAAATTAAAGGGTGGAAGAATATATATCAAGCTAAGAAGGAATAAAGAACAGCAGATGTGGCAATTCTAATCTCAGATAAAATCAATTTTAATGTAAAATCCACCATGGTGGACAAGGATGGACACTATTGCTGGACTTAGCAATATTAAATATTTATGCACCTAGTATTAGAGCACCTAAATAAGTCAAAGAAACACTGACTACACTCAAAAAGGAGATAGATCACTCCACAATAATAATAGTAGACTTCAACACTCTTGATATTGGACAGATCGTCTAGAAAAGAGCTTGATAAAGACACAGCAGACCTTACTGCCACAATTAACCAACTAGACCTCATCAACATATACAGAACTTTCTGTCCATCGGTGGACAACAACACCTTTAATGCATGTGGAACATTCTCCAGAATAGACCATGTGTTAGGACATACAGCCGTTCTCGACAAAATCCATACTGTTGAATTAATGCAAAGCATCTTCTCAGATCATAAAGCCATAAAAGTCAAAATCAATCACACAAAAAAACAAAGTGGAATTCATGGAAACTGAACAACACTTTGCTCAAAAAAAACATGGGTTATAAAAAAATCAAGGATGCAATAAAGAAATTTATGGATTCCAATGAGAATTAAAACACTTCCTACCAGAACCTGTGGGATACAGGCAAAGCAGTGCTCAGAGGTCAGTTTATCTCCATAAATGCACACAGCTGGAAGGAAGAAAGAAACCAAATCAAATAACTGACCCTATAGCTTAAACAAGTAGAACAACAGAGGAACCTCTCAGGCACCAGAAGAAAACATCATAAAGATTAGAGCAGAACTAAATGAATTAGAGAATAGAAGAATAATTGAAAAAATTGAAAAGACCAAAAGCTGGTTTTTTGAAAAGATCAACAAAACTGACAAACCATTGACTAAACTTACTAAAGAAAAACAGGAAACAAATAACCCAAATAAGAAATGAGAGGGGAATTGTCATAACAGATCCAGCAGAAATAAAAAATATCATAGCTGAATACTATGAAAGACTGTATTCTAACAAATTTGAAAACCTAGAGGAAATGGACAAATTCCTTTATTCATATCACCTACCCAAATTATCACAAGGTGATGCAGAACAACGTAATAAACCTATCACAAAGGAAGAGATTGAAAAAGTCATCAAAAAACTGCCAACCAAAAAAAGCCCTGGCCCAGGTGGCTTCACTGCACTATTGTACCAAGCTTTTAGAGAAGAGTTATCTGCAATACTGCTAAGACTATTTCACAGTATAGAAATGGATAGAATACTCCCAAATTCCTATGAAGCCAGCATAACCCTGCTACCAAAGCCAGGGAAAGACCCAACCAAAAAGGAGAACCACAGACCAATATCACTCATAAATTTAGATGCAAAAATCTTCAACAAAATTCTTGCCAATAGAACACAACAACATATCCAAAAAATAATCCATCATGACGAAGTTGGATTCATAACCAGGGATGCATGACTGGGGCAACATCAGAGAAACAATGTGATCAACTACATAAATATCACAGAAGACAAGAACCATCTGATCTTATCTATTGATACTGAAAAGGCATTTAATAAAGTCCAACACCCATTCATGCTAAAAACTCTCAGCAAGATAGGAATAAATGGCACATTCCTCAATGCAATAAAGGCCATTTATACAAAGACAACTGCCTACATCATCCTCAATGGAGAGAGACTGAAGAAGTTTCCCCTGCATACAGGAAGTAGACAAGGATGCCCACTCTCACCTCTCCTATTCAACTTCTACTAGAAGTTCTAGCTAGAGCAATTAGACAAGACCAAGGAATAAAGGGCATCTGCATTTGCAAAGAAGAATGAAAAATCTCCCTGTTTGCAGAAGATATGATTGTATATGGAGAGAATCCGAAAGAATCCACAAAGAAACTACTCAAACTGATACAGTTTGACAAAGTCTCATGATACAAAATAAACTTAGGTGAATCAGTAGGATTCCTTTATACAAACAGTGAGATTATTAAGGAAGAAATCACCAAGTCAATATCTTTTACTATAGCCCCTAACAAGATAAAGTACCTAGGAATAAATTTAACCAGAGAAATAACAGACCTTTACAAAGAAATTTCGAATGCTTACTACAAGAAACTAAGAGAGACTTACATAAATGGAGAAACCTACCCTGCTCATGGATAGGAAGACTGAACATTGTGAAAGTGTCTTTTACCCAAAGCAACCTACTTATATAACGCAATCCCAATACAAGTTCCAGTGACTTTTTTTAATGTGACAGAGGAACAAATTACCAACTTTGCCTGGAAATGAAAGAAGCCCTGGATAAGCAAAGCATTACTAAAGAAGAAGAGCACACTGGGAAGCTTCTCATTACCCGACCTTAGGACCTATTAAACTGCCACAGTAGTCAAAACTCCTGGTACTGGTACAAAAACAGATCAGTGGAACAGAATCGAGACCCCAGAAGTGACATCATGTGACTGTGAACAGTTGATAATTCGACAAAGGCCCTAAGACATTAAACTGGGGTAAAAACCATCTCTTCAACAAATGGTCCTGGCAAAATTGGATATCCATCTGCACTAAAAAGAAGGCCCATATCTTGCACCTTATACAAAAGCAACTCAAAGTGGATAAAAGACCTACATATCAAGTCTAAAATGGTAAAGCTCATCCAAGAGAAAGTAGGAACAACAATGGAAGGTTTAATGCTCGATGTAGACAGACTTCAAAATCTGCCAAACAGACCACAATCAGCAGAAGAGAAAATAGATAAATGGGAACTACTAAGAATCAATCACTTTTTCTCATCTAAAGGCTTTATTAATAGAATTAAAAGGCCAGCTATAGAATAGGAAAAAATATTTTGCAACTCTGTCAGACCGATGTCTGATCCACCGTAATCTGTAAGGTACTACAAAATACCAATAAGAAAAAGATAAATCATCCAATTCAGTGATGGGCAAAGGATATGGAGAGACAATTCTCTAAAGAGGAGATCCAGGCAGCCAAAAAACACATGAGGACGTGGTCACGATCATTAGCTATTAAATTCAAATCAAAATGACAATGAGGTACCATCTTACCCCAACAAGGTTGGCCATGATCCAAAAAACACAAATGCTGGAGAGGCTGTGGGGAGATTGGAACTCTCATACACTGTTGGTGGGATTGCAAAATGGTGCAACCTCTTTGGAAAGCAACATTGCATTCCCTTAAAAAAATGGACATAGATATACCATTTGACCCAGTAATTCCACTGCTTGGAACATACCCTGCAGAATCAAGGGCATTCACACCAACTGATACATGCACATGAATGTTCATGGCAGCACAGTCCACAATAGCAAAAAGATGGAATCAACCCAGATGCCCAACAACAGAGAAATGATAGGTAAACTATGGTATATATACTCAATGGAACACTATACAATGATGAAGAACAACAATGATAGCAGGAAACATCTCTTAACCTGGTTTCAACTGGAGGACATTATGCTGACTGAAAGTAGTCAGCGACAAAAGGACAAATATTGTATGACACCCCTACGATGAGAACTTAAAAACAGACTCATGCATAGAAGAAAAGAGTCTTTGACAACTGCAAAGATGGCGGGGAGGGAGGTTTGGGTGAGGGTTTAGATTAGATAGTTAATAGAAATTTGGTTGAGTGAAATCGGTGACAGCACACATTAGAAGATTAATAATAACTGGACTTCAACACAATTTGAGTACTCCTCCCATCTTAACCCAATATTGCAAGGAAAGAGTAGCTGGGGCGGGGGGCCCGGGACCATGCTTTCAGACAAAATCGAGGCCAGTTGGTACAGCTAGCATTTTGCGAATCAAGACTGCCCCCTCATCGGTGAGTGGCGTCTGGAGTCTTAAAAACTGCCAAGCTGCCGTGTGAGGATACAGCAAATGGTCCCAATTCAACAGGAATGGATCATCATTGAGAACAAGAACGACATGGGGTAAAAGGAACCCAGAAGACAGACTCACAAGAGTGGGTCTCTACATTGACTCATGACCAGAAGAACCGGATAGTGCCTGGCCACCACCAGTGATAGCCGCGATGGAGCTCACAAAGTTGAGTCTCACTGGCAACAAGAGAATAAATAGGGGTGCACCCAGAGATCTCCAATAAAAGACCACAATTGATGGTCTAGGGGCACCAGGGTTCCCCTGGGAGCAGGCCCTGATGCTGCCCCTGTCCATAAATCATAATGGAGGTCAACTCTTCAGACAGGAATGGATTGGAATTGGTGACACTGAGTCACCATATCATGTGTGCACTCTATGGTTCTGTGCATCTATAGGATGTTGTCCTGCTGACCACTTACTGGAGGCGGGGGAGTGGGTGGAGAGGAGGGGATAGGAGATCAGTGGGAGGATAAGACATGTATGGAGCAGAGAGGAGAAGTGTGCTGTCACTGGGCAGGGAGAGCAGTGGGAGCTGCATATAGTTGGGCATGAAAATTTATATGGGAACATACATTTTCACTCAAAAAAAAATAAAAATTCAAGATACATATAATGTTTGCAGTAACAGGCGCTACTTTGGGACATACATTGAACATACTGTATTAAATATGTTTTAGTGTATCTGGAAGTGTTTAATATTTTTATGCAGAAGTACACTGAATACTGTATACTGAGGCATTTGAAATTGGAGCCTACCACATGTAACTGTTCCACCTTACAAATTTGACATGGGAACGGAACTTGAACTGTATTTTGACTGTGTGGGACTGTGGAAACATGTACAGTCAGATGTTGCTCAAATGAATGTTATACAGTGCATATGTGTAATTCATATAAGTGAGATCATACAATATATGCCCTTTTGTGTCTGACTTCACTCAGCATGAAGTTTTCAAAGCTTATCCATATGACACCATGTATAGATAGACCCTGACTTATGACATCATTCCATTCTGAGGGCTCTGTTGTAACTTGATTTTCGTGTGAGTCAACTACCTCTTTTTTCTGTTTTTCACTTTTCATTATTGCAGTCATAATTGGTATCTTTATAAATCTGTCTTTGGGAGTTGAAAACATTACATATGAATAGCTGGATTGGATACTTGATTGAAATGACTCACAGAAGACATACTTATGACTAGCAGTTTTATTATACAGTAAAAGGATATAAATCAGGATTATCATGAGGGAGAGATGGTTGGGTGGGGTCTGAGAACATGGCCAATGCAGAGGAAGTCACCCTCCCTTCACTGCACCTATGTGTTCTGAGCTTTTATTGACCAAGTCCTGCACAATTGACTAAATCATGTGTACTGAAGATAGTAATCAGCCTCACGTGAGTTTTTTTCCTAGTCTGGCTAGCCTCCACTTGCCAGCACAAATTGTCATGTGTGACCTGGAAGTCCATAACAAGAAACTGCAGTCACTGTAAGAGTGCAGTGTCAAACACAAAGTCCACCCATCTTACTTAGATTTCTTTGCTGGGCTTACTTGATGTTGCTGAGCTGGAGCTACTTTATCTCAGCACTTCTAAACAACTCCTGCTGTGTATTTGAACTCTTAGGGTAGAGCGCATGGATTAGAACTTCACTCAAGCATTCTCCTTTGGTGGAGGGTTTGGCATTCTTTTTAAAGGCTGAGCAGATTTGGGAGGCTCAGAAGTGACAATCTTCCTCCTTACCAAGTGCTACATTTTCCAGAGACCTTTTACTCTCTCCCTCATGCATTTCTGCCAGATGTGGCCAAAGTCCTAGTCTGTTAGGAGTCTCTTACTGTCCTCTACTGTTCTTGTTCCTGTGTTTCTTCACTTTGCCAGCTTATGTATCTCTCCAGATGTTCCAGTTGTGGCTCGCCAGTCTGATGTAATTTCTTCTGTTCCTTCTTTAGCTGGCATTGTGTTTCTCATTCTCTAGCAGCTTTCTCACTGGACTGGAAACAGGAATCATCTTCCTTTTTGTGGGGAAATATTTCTATCATTATGACTAATCATCCCAAGAGTAATAGATGCCTATAATCATTCCAATTGTCCCTAGAGCATCATTACCTAATGACCTGTTGTATCTGTTTTCATAGCGACCTCTCTGCATAGTGGTTCCCACTTCCTCTGTAGTCATCTTACCTTTGGAACCCAATACCAAATTCGGTTCTGCCACTGACTGTCGTAGAGTCAGAGCCTTCTGTTGTAGTCTTGGTCACCTCAGTCATTTTAGTGGTTCTGGCCCCTGCATCAGTCCATATTCTGGTATGGACCATGATGTCTGTCACAGTACTGATCTGAATCATAAGGATCATGATACTTGTCTCCAAAGCTGTCATCATCCCATATTCTAGGCAGAAAGTCACCAAATCTACCTGTAGCTGGCTGGACCCTTCAGTCTATCTGTTTTGTCAGGAACCAAATTTCTGTCTTGACAAAAAGAACAATCACCCCTGATCTTATCCTGTGCTTGATCTATTTGCCCAACTTCCTAATAGCCATTTAAAATTTCCACCCTGCTGTAAAGAGTTCCTTGACCCCCCTCTATCTTTTCTCACCATTCTCTTAGAAATCAGTCTAAACTTCCTTGTTGTGTGTTATTTCAGCATAACTTTTTCCCTTTGAAAATGCTTCAAGGCTGTTGGCTGTATCTCAGGCCAGCCAGAACCCAAACTTGGTTCGTCTCTTTAATTCCTATCAAAAACAACGAAGGAATTGTGTACTTTGCATGTTTGCATTTCCTTTTGCATCAAAATAAGCCCAGGAGTGAGAGCTATCTCTGTAAATTCCGTCAGTAACTTTGGCTTTTAATAACCAATTGCAGCACACCTTCTGATGCCATGAATAAATCAGAGGTTTCTCAACCTCTGTCCTTCCATCTTCCCTCTTCCAAGACCCCTTTGCCTCCATTGCCAATTGCATGGCAACAACCAACATAAATCCAATGCCCAGTATATATGGAAATAGATCTATTTCCCACATTCCCACTTGCAAGCCACGTTGCATGGGTGCAGGGCCAGTTGCCCCACAGCACACTCTCCCATCCCAGCTACCCATAGCTACTTCATACATAGCTCATAAGTTGAAACTACCCTTCAAAATGCCACATAGACATCACCTACAAGTTTGGGGCGTGCACATGACAACCTAGCCATTGGCCTATCATACTCCAGCCATCTAAGCATGACAGAGCCCACATATAATATGTATTACTGAACTTTTTGCTGCATAATTTGATCCTCCATGAAAAGACATGTTCAGGTGGAGCACATAATATGCCTTTTCTCATCTGTATATGACAAAATGGGAGAACTGATTGGCTCTTTTAAGCCAAGTTGCAGTTAATAAGTTATCACAGATGGGCAGTTCTCTTAAATTCAGGTGTTTATAGAGGTGAGTACAAGCAAGTAGATTTAGGTTAAATTTAATATAGTCATTGATTATTAAGGGGTAACATTCAAGCACTGTTAAGCAAAGCTTTATGTCTTGGGATCAGATCAGAAGTGGAACATTCTATCCGTGTATGGGAAAAATTGAAACAGGGTTGATGGATAAATAGATAATTCTAGAGGTAGCTGCACCTTGACATGGATGACTTGTTTGAATGATTTTTTTATAATCAACTGTAAATTTAGGTGTGAGTTTATAATCTAAAAATAAAATAGCAGGAGGATCAGTGTGGTCTTGTGTGGATAGTCAGGCAGAGTAATATATGAAACATTCTGTCAGATTGAGCTAACCTGAGAAAAGCATTTTCTTCTAACCATGTATGGTGGTTATAACAAATACAGAAAAGTTACTGTAAACTATATAATAAAAGGTTCATTAAACATTATAGTAAACTAAAACTTAATGAGCATAAAACATGTTTTCTAGTAATTAAGAAATGAATACAAATAGGTTAAAATTATTTCACATCTTCTCCAGCATTTGTTGTTTTGTGTTTTCTGGATCATGGCCAATCTTGTTGGGGTGAGATGGTATCTCATTGTCATCTTGATTTGAATTTCTTTAATAACTAAAGATCGTGAACATGTCCGCATGTGTTTTTTGGCTGCCTGGATCTCCTCTTTAGTGAAATGTCTGTCCATCTCCTTTGCCTATCGCTTAACTGGATGGTTTATCTTCTTATTGATATTTTGTAGTATCTTATGGAGATTATGGAGATCAGGCGTCGGTCTGACATAGAGTTTCCAAATACTTTTTCCCATTCTGTAGGTGTTCTTTTAATTCTATTAATAAGGTCTTTGGATGAGCAAAAGTGTTTGATTCTTAATAGTTCCCATTTATCTATTTTCTCTTCTGTTGATTGAGGTTTCTTTGACAGATTTTGGAGTCTGTCCTCATTGTGTAGTAAAATTTCCATTGTTGTTCCTACCTTTTCTTGGATGAGCTTTATCGTTTTAGGTTTGATATTTAGGTCTTTTATCCAGTTGGAGTTGGGTTTTTTATAAGGTGTAAGATATGGGTCTTGATTCAGTTTATTGCAGATAGATAACCAATTTTGCGAGCACCATTTGTTGAAGATACTGTTTTTACCTCAGTTTAATGTCTTAGGGCCTTTGTCGAATATCAACTGTTCATAGGCAGATGGTGTCATCTCTGGGGTCTCAGTTCTGTTCCATTGATCCATCTGTCCTTGTACCAGTACCAGGCTGTCTTGACCACTGTGGCAGTGTAGTATGTTCTAAGGTCAGGTAATGAGAGGCCTCCCAGTGTGTTCTTCTTCTTTAGTAGTACCTTACTTATCCAGGGCTTCTTCCCTTTCCATACAAACTTGGTGATTTGTTTCTCCATCTCATTAAAAAATGACACTGGAACTTGTATTGGGATTACATTATATAAGTAGATTGCTTTGGGTAAAATAGACATTTTCACAATGTTAAGTCTTCCTATCCATGAGCAGGGTAGGTTTTTCCATTTATCTAAGTCTCAGTTTCTTGTAGTAAGGGCTTGGAGGTCAGCTCCTCAAACAGAAATGGATTGGACTCGGCAACAAAGAGTGACCATACCGTGTGTGCACTTTATGGTTCTGTGCATCTGTAGGATGTCATCCTACTGGCCTCTTACTAGAGGGGAGTGGAGTGGGTGGAGAAGAGGGGCAGGAGATTGTTAAGAGGATATGACGTGTATAGAACAAAAACAAGGAGTGTGCTGTCACTGGGCAAGGAGAGCAGTAGGAGCTGCAGATAGGCGGACATGCAAATTTAAACTGGATTGTACACTTTCACTCAATCACAATAAATAAATAAATGAATGAATAAGTAAATAGACACAAACGAAAATTATTTCAGAAAGTATTCAAGTATTCCAATAATTGGTATAATAAAATTTAAAAAGATAAGCTTCCAGGCTTAAAGATATTCAATGATTACTAGAGGAAAAAATATATAATTCTATAAATAAACAAAAACTACTAAGATATCAATAGTTAAGAAAAGTTCACAGATTTTCAGCAGTGTACATGAGAGCTCACACCATGGCTTTGGGACCAGCAGCTGGTTTTGAAGCTGTTTTGAATTTCTGACATGCCATTTCAGCCTCAGTTTCAAATCTCCAGCTGGCTGTCAAGTCCATGGGGGTTCTTTGGCTTTCTATAACTGTGATAAATGAATCCAAAGATTAATTCCTTCTAGTTTAATTGTAAAGAAACAAGACAGAATCCCCTCCAATGAAATTCTAATGAGTGTTTTAGCTGATGTATTTTCCAGTAAATGTTAATTTCCTGTGTTAGTGTAGAAGAGCTTATATTTCTGCTCCTCGAATGACTGTCTAATTTGTGAAAGATATTTCCTAGAGTGTTGTATTAAAGATTGGCAATATTTTAAGAATTCAGGTCATACTAAAATAGGATTAGTAGAGGCAACTTAAGAGTCATAGGATTTCTAGTAATTATTTCAACAAGGAGTAAGTTTATGAGATCCAATGTGAGTACTTTTTAAATTTAGAAGTACTAAAAGGTAACATTTTATTCCAGGGCAACCTTAAGGATTCAGAAAGTTGAGTTTTTAGTATAATATTAGTTCCATCCACAACACTGGAGGACTGTGGGTGGAAAGGGCAATGCAGTCTCAAGGAAAAACTCAGTAAAATTCTTTAAAAACTTGTCTGGTAAAATGAGTTCCTTAATCACTGCAGAGGGTCTTGGGTGCTTTCCAAGTGGATATTATGTTTTCAAGAAGTTTCTTTGCCACAAAAGAGGCAGTAAGCCATCGACAAAGTTTTTATTTTGTGTGAGAATCTACATGTGATCACTAAGACATGTTTGTACCTACTGGAAGGTGAGAGCTGTATACAAGCCTATAGTTTAAGCACAGGTTCAGAAGGCAAAGAATATTGTCCAGAGGAAGGCTAAGCTATTCTCAGGATTTCAGCAAGCACAAATAGAACCATAAGAAGTTACATGCTCAGCTGCTTCAGAAAGCTTTCCTTGCCAGCATTTCCTTTAATCATTTTCTCTCTCTGTAAATGAATATTCTCACACATAATCGCTATCATACCCCCCCGAAAAAGCCAAACTCACCGCTGTCAAGTTGATTCTAACTCATACTGACTTCATAGGTCAGGGTAGAACAGCCCAATTGGGTTTCCAAGGTGTTCTTGGTGGATTTGAACTGCCAACCTTTTGGATAGCAGCTATAACACTTAACCACTATGCCACCAGTGTAATCATCATAGGGACATTTGAAGACTTAGGAAGAATAATTTTGGCATTAGATCCTAACCATAGTTTAGTGTCAGGATCTTAATAACAGCCTTTTTTTATGCTTCAACTTCTTTAGACTGAGCCAATTTCTGATGTTTTAAAAGCTCTTCTTTGATATATGTGAATGTATTCACATAAACAGGCCTCTATAGATTCTTTTAAAAGATCTTCTGACCTTCTTTTGCTATCAAATTTGTTGTTAGGTATCTTTGAGTTGATTCTGACTCATTGCAACACTGTGCACGATAGAATGAAACACTATCTGGTCCTGCACCATACCTGCAATTGTTTTTATGCTTAAGGCCATTGTTGCAGCCTCTGTCAACCCATTCTGTTGAGGCTTGTCCTCTTTTTCACTGACCCTCTACTTTTCCAAGCATATCTTCCAGGGAGTGATCCCTCCTGACAACATGTCCAAAGTATGTAAGACACAGTCTTGCTATTCTTGCTTCTAAAGAGCACTCTGGTTGTACTTCTTCCAGGGAAGATCTGTTTGTTCTTTTGGCAGTCCATGGTGTAGTCAATATTATTCTCCAGTACCACAATTTAAAGACATCAATTTTTCTGTCTTATTCATTGTCTAGCATAGGTATCTGTATGATGTAACTGTAAGTACTTTAGGGGGCTTGGGTCAACTGCACCTTCATCTTCTAGATGGCATCATTACTTTTCAGCATTTTGAAGAGGTCTTTTGCAGTAGATTTTCCCTGTGCAGTGTGTCTTTTGATGACTATTCCATAGGTGTTGATTGTGGAACCAAGTAAAATGAAATCCTTGACAACCTCAATCTTTTCCCCATTTATCATGATACTGCTTACTGCTCCAGTTGTGAAGATTTCTGACTTGTTTATATTGAGGTTTAATCCATACAGAAGACTGTAGTCTTAGATCTGCATCAGTAAGTTTTTCAACTCCTCTTTACTTTCAAGTGGTGCCTGGGGTCTTAAAAGCTAGCCATCTGAGGTACATTGCATGGCCTCAACTCATCCAGAACACATGATTACTGAGAATAACAAACACATGAGGTAAAAAGAGCTCAGGAGACTGTATTAATGTGACCAGAAGAACCAGATGGTGTCGCTATCCCCCCGATACCGACCCGCGGCGGAGTGACAGCAACAGACCGACACCACGTCCTCTGGTCTTCAAGCAGAGAGAGCGTTTATTTTCAGTAGTTCCACTTATATACAGAATGAATCAGCCGATCACTACTGGCCCACGTACGGGCTAGGGCGTGTCCCAGGCATGCGCAGGCAAGATGTTTACTGCTCTAAGGTCTCTGGGTCTGGGTGTGGCTACAAGCCAAGGCGCCATCTTTGGGTGCGGCCGCTCGGGGGGTGTGGGGCCGACTCGCCACATCTCCCCCTTTTACTTTATATATGCATGAAAGTGCCTGTCTTAGGTCATCTCTGGCTAGAGTGCTCCTTACCCGTCATTGGGATACCCCACAGCTTGGTGGGGTCCCTGTCTTAGGTTGGTAACACCCCCAAGAGAGGTTGCCCGTCTTTGGCTATCCTTCCAGCATTTGTAGCCACACTCCGGCTGAAGTTGATGCTGGTTCTTCAGCATTTGCGATAGCCTGCACCAAAAGCGCCATGTTCATCTGCTGTTGCCTCCTCTGGTGGCGAAGGTATAGGATCAGCCACAGACCCAGGAAGCATAGGATGCATGCCAGGGCGCCAGAGCCTGCCCATTCTCGAACAGTATGTAGGGCTGACTGGACCCAGTTCATCAAGGTGACAGCGGTAGAGGTGTCAATACGTGTGGAGTTTATTACAGCGATCTCGCCTCGCAATTGATCAAGTAAGTTGTCCACTTCAGCGGTCCAGTTGCCTAGTAGCTGACGAGACAGTTGTCTGGAGAGACTAACTGCGCGAGAGATATTGTTAAACTGCACAGAAGTAACACAGAGGCCAGGGAACCGCCACTCACAGCCCAGCTGCACCACATGCACTAGGGAGTCTTGGACAAGGTTGAGGCTTGCGCCAGAGCTGGGCGTAAGAGGGTCGCTCGACCGGCCAAGGGACATATCGGGGTAATCTAGTTACAAGGGCTGTGTGAAATGCAGTAGCATTCCAGCAGAGGGAGTAAAAACAGGTTGAATTGGTACAGGATATAGGGTGGAACCATTACAAAGAAGAAACATGAAGGGAGGGTAAACACACGCGGGGGTAGGGGAAAAAGTAAGATTTTGGTTAGAGGACTTCTCCTGTAGCGTTAATTCGAAGGATTTGGTGGCATTCCAACACACACTGGCATTTTTAATAATTCCACCCATTATCAGGGCCATAGAAGAAATATCGGTGCAGCTGCCATCAATGCCACACACGAGCAAGATGTCGAAAGGGTTCGTGGGTAAGGCCTGAGTAGGGCTTTGCCAAGTGTAGTTGCTGCCAAACATTGTAGCATTGATTCGGGTACCGATAGCTGGGGAGAAAGTAGAGTAAGGCTTTACTGTCCACTGGAGGCGGTGGCTCTGACAACCTGTCCAGAGACTAGGCCAGTGCCGCGTGCTTTTGCATTTTTGGGGCCCATTGAGGCTATGAGGGGATGCTGCCATTGGCTTTAGGTACCCTGAGCGGTATTTGGCCTTGCAGGAGGGTACCATTTTGTTCGAGGGTTGCTACTATTGCTAGGGGTATCAAACCATCCAGCAGACTGATTATACAGGGTAATGCAACTGAGGTTGTAGTCAGAGCTATTAACTTCTGAACTAAAATTAGTGAGTATATGAAAGCACAAAAAACCTTGAAAGCTTATATTAAGGGGGCACGGTTCAGGGGCAAAGTCAGCTTGTTGTTTTAGGAAGGGTAGCTCAAGCGAGCTATTGGTTGTGGATATGCGGGGAAAGACGGAAGCAGTATGATGCATAGGTAGGGGAAGGGGTAGGACATCTAACAACCCCCACCAGTACTTATCCTGATTTTCTTGGTATTGTTCAGTCACTGCTTTCCACAGGTCACCCCCAGCAGGAGCAGAAGAGGGAGAAGACTTCTCGGCATCTTGCTTCGCAACTGGTCTGGTTAAGCATTCAGGGATCCAGACAGGGTCCTGAGCATCCTGTGGAAATACACATACGGCCCCTCGGGTCCATATCAGCACTGGGTCAGGGCCTTTCCAAGCTCCGGAGAGTATATCTTTCCACATGACCTGTGCTTGGGACGCCCCATGGGGGCCCATATGCCTGTCAGCAGCTGAGCGCCCTGTGGCGTCCAACGATAAAAAATTAAGGGTAAAAAGAGCAAGTGAAAGGCGGTCCCTGGGTGTGCGGCCGTAGCCAGCTCCCCCCTTTTGTTTGTTCAACATGGTTTTGAGTGTTAGATGGGCCCGCTCTACGATGCCTTGGCCTTGGGGGTTGTAGGGGATGCCATGGCTGCAAGTGGTGCCCATTTGTTGTAAGAACTGGTGAAAAGTTTTGGAAGTGTACGCGGGTGCATTGTCAGTTTTTAGGTGTTTTGGGATTCCCCAGGCAGCCCATGCGGCTAGGCAATGGGTGACGACATCTTTAGTAGACTCTCCAGCGAGCGCCGAGGCACAAATTAGGCCAGAGGCCGTATCTACTGACACATGAATGTATCGAGTCTTGCCAAATTCTGCATAATGTGTGACATCCATTTGCCATATATGCATGGGCTGTAACCCACGTGGATTAACCCCGACGGAGGGTGATGGGCAATAGGGGGCGCAAGCAGGACACTGTCGCACAATGGCGCGTGCGACCTCACGGGAGATGCCAAATCTACTGGTGAGTGTTTTGGAATTAACATGAAATGTTTTGTGAAAAGCCTGGGCTTGTTCAGCTGCAGTAAGAATGAGGGTGCAGTGCGTCAGTGCGTCTGCGATGGCATTGCCCTCGGTAATAGGGCCTGGAAGGTTTAAGTGGGCTCTTAAATGCATGATATGAAAAGGGTGTTTTCTGTTCCAGATTAACTGCTGAATATTAGAAAAAATTAATCTGACGGGAGAACTTTGGTCAATTTGTCCTGCAGCTTCAAGCCGCTGCACAGCTTGAACTATATAAGCACTGTCAGAAATGAGATTAAAGGGTGAGTCAATTGTTTGAAAGACATGTTGAACAGCCTGTGATTCTACTACCTGAGCAGAGGCGCCTGGGAACAGATACAGCTGAGGCTGTCGGTTAGGAATGTGAATGCTGCCAATGCCTGATTGAGATCCATCAGTGAAGACATTCATGGCTTCAGCTAATGGCTTACAGGATGTGAACTTTGGGAAAACTACTGGGTGAAATTCCATAAGCTGTAGAAGGGGGTCTTTGGGGTAGTGGTTGTCTATTTGTCCTTGGAAGGTGAACAGTAAGATTGCCCAATCATCGCTGACCAATCCAAGTGTTTGAATTTGGTCTTTGGTATATGGTACTACTAGCTTGGAGGGGTAAGACCCAAAGATTTGAACACTATGCTGTAGGCCAATCGATGCTAATTGTGCCACGGCAGCAGGGTACCAAGAAATACTTTTCCCCGCAGAAATTCGCGGGTGGATCCAATAACGGGGGCCACCCTGCCATAGGGTTCCTGTGGGCTGTGTAAGTGAAGGGAGGATACACAGCTGGATGTCTGCTTTGGGGTTGCGCCGCCGGAGGGCAGCATTTGCAAGTGCTTGCTCTACCTTTTCTAAGGCCTGAGCACCTTCAGTTGGAAGGTGTCTGGGAGACGTTAACTGTGGATCACCTTGTAGGATATCATAAAGGGGTCGTAGGATGTGGTTGGGCAGGCCCAGATAGGGGCGTATCCATTGTATGTCTCCTAACAGTTTTTGGAAGTCATTTAGAGTTTTCAGTCCATCTCTTCTTAGGGTAATTTTCTGTGGCTTAATTTGTCCTGGAGATATGTGTGAACCCAAATACTCAAGGGCATTCCCCATCTGCACCTTTTCAGGTGCGATATGCAGCCCATGGGCTTTTAGGTAGATTGCCAGTGTGGAAAAAGCCTTTTGAACTTCAGCGTGAGTAGGTGCTGCTAAGAGAATGTCATCCATATAATGGACACAGTGTATGGAGGGATGAGCATCTCTGACGGGGGCAATGGCTTTATCTACAAAGATTTGGCACATGGTTGGGCTGTTAGCCATGCCTTGTGGAAGGACTACCCACTCATAGCGCCTGTCAGGGGCAGTATGGTTGATAGACGGCAAGGTGAAGGCGAATCGAGGGGTATCTTCGGGGTGCAGTGGGATGGAGAAAAAACAATTTTTGATGTCTATTACTATAATGGGCCAGTTCTGTGGCAAAGCAGAGAGTACTGGTAAGCCTCTCTGTACAGGCCCCATAACCTCCATAGTAGCATTAATTTCTCTGAGGTCATGCAACAGTCTCCACTGTCCCAATTTCTTCTGTGTGACAAATATAGGAGTATTCCAAGGCGAATTAGACTTTTTTAGATGCCCTAAAGCTAGCTGTTCTGCAATGAGTTCCATGGCAGCATGTAATTTTTGTGTTGGAAGGGGCCACTGAGGTACCCAGACAGGCTGCTCTGATTTCCATTTGATTTTTATTGCCTCAGTGGCCCCTGTGAAAAACCCAATCCTTCTCTTTTGGAGTGTGGGGAAGTTGGTACAGGGCTGGTTCGGCCCTGAGCATGCTTGCCTAGCCCAAAGCTGGGGATATACCCCATATCAGCCATAATAGCTTTGGACTGAGGGCTATAAAGTTGTTCGTTTGTGAGATGTAGGTTAAGCTCTGTAAGCACGTCTCGTTCCCACAACGTGACAGGGGTGTTTAGGACATATGGCTGAAACTGTCCTGCGTGTCCTTCCTCATCTAGCCAATGAAGCTCAGCCGAACTCATTTTTGGGGTCTCTGCATAGCCCAGCCCTCTAAGCACTTGCTGGGATATTTGTACAGGCCATTTAGCTGGCCAGTCCCTTTCACTAATTACACTACGGTCTGCTCCAGTATCAAGCAACCCTATGAATTTTCTGCCATTTACCTTTAGGGTGTACATAGGTCGACGGTCAAGGTCGAGGGCTAGCATAGTACATGATGGCCCAGTGGACCCGAGATCCTGGTCGCCCCTAATTCTGTTCTTTGCTGGGAATTGATTATGGTTGCTGCGGAGGACAAGCAACTGAGCAATCTTGTCTCCCGGGGAAACGGCTAAAATTCCTTTTGGGGAAGATATCATGATTTTTATAATGCCAGTATAGTCAGGGTCAGTTACCCCGGGATGGACTATAATACCCTTTAAGGTGGCCGAGCCACGACCAATAATCAGCCCCACCGTACCCGCCTCAAGGGGTCCCGACATGTCAGAGTCGATAGGCTGGACTCCCATCTGTGGGGTTAGTACAAGTTGGGTGGCGGCACGGAGGTCCAGTCTGGCGCTGCCGGCAGTTGCCCTTCGGATGGTGGCCACGGCAGTGGCACACCCTGCCCCGGAGGGAGCAGGGACGGCCACTGCACTAGCTGAGGAGGTGCACTGGTTGCCGGAGTTTGGAGTGCCCCATATATTCGAGGGCCCTGACGGCGGGGGCCCCGCTGGACGTTTTTTGGCCTAGTGCCAGTGAGATTGGGGCCTAAAGGCGTTCCGTCCATCGCTTGTTTTGAGTAGCACTCAGATGCCCAATGATTGCCCTTCTTGCATCGAGGACAGCGCCCCGGCCCCTGGGGATTGTTTTCTGCGGGTGCATTGCTTTGAAAGGAGGGACAGTCTCGCTTAAAATGCCCAGAGCGCCCGCACTGGAAACAAGCTGGCTGACCAGCGCTAGATGTGCCCTTTTGCTCTGGGCGTCTGGGGTTATTTGAAGGGCCCTGCGTCTGTTGGACTGCAGCCACTACGGCGGCTGCTAGCCCTGCATTGGTGAGCCCCCCTCCGATTTCTCTGCACACTTTCATCCATATCTCTAGGCTTTTCTGCTTATGAGGGGTGATGGCAGCTCGGCAGTCTTTAGTACACTGTTCAAAGACTAGCTGTTTAATGAGGGGCATAGCTGTGTCTGCATCTCCGAAGATCTTTGTGGCAGTATCACACATACGAGCCACAAACTCAGAAAAAGGCTCGTTTGGGCCCTGAATGATTTTTGGGAGGTTTCCTGCCGGCTCTCCGCGATTTGGGAGGCACTTCCACGCCCTGGTACATATTAGGTTAATCTGGTCATACACCTGAGGGGGATAGTTTATTTGTTGATTGGCATAAGGCCCTTGACCCATCAGCATATCAACGTCCCACATGTGCTGGCCATTATGGGCATTGCGTGCTGCCTGCTTCTTAGCAAACTCCATCACCAGGGATTTCCAATCTAGGTACTGCCCAGAAGTTAGGCAGGCACGGGCGAGATTTTGCCAGTCATTGGGAGTCATGGCATACCTGTGTAGGTTTTCTAAGGAAGCCACCACAAAAGAGGCGGCAACGCCATACGTTCTTACTGCCTCAGCCACCCCCTTTACTGTTTTCCAGTCTAAGACTTCATGATACCATTGCCCTTGCTGAGTTTGAAAAACAGGAAAAGCACCCATAGCATGGGGTACCTCTCTCCAGACCCCGGGGCAAAAACTTCTAGCTGACGCTTTGGGCCTTGTATCAGGCCACGCCTCGCACCGGGCATAAGGATTATAGGGTGGGGGGTTACCCCCACCTGCTTTTGGCGGCTTTTTAGGCGGCTCAGGCGCTGAGGGCCGTGCGGAAATGGGGCGGAGATGCCCAAAATGGTGCACAACCTTTTCCATTTCCTCTTCTGCCTCTGACTCACTTTCAGCAAAGACCGTTGTGATGGGGCACGCGATACTGAGTCCTTGTGGCAACATGAGAAAAAGAGAGGTGCAGCTCAACAACTCTACTAAAAGACCGTAATTGATGGTCTGATAGCCTGAGGGACCCCCTGGGAACATGGTCCCTAGACTTGCTGCTGCCCCTGTCCAGAAAACACTACTGAGGTCAACTCTTCAGACAAAAATGGGCTGGACTCAGGGACACAATGTAACCATATGGTGTGTGTATGGTTCTGTGCATTTATAGGAGGCTGTCCTTCTGGTCTCTTTCTAGAGGGATGAGAAAAGGATGGGAAGGAGGGAACAGGAACTTGTTAAGAGAGTAAGACAAGTGTAGAATGAAAAGGGGGAGTGTGCTATCACTGGGCAAGGAGAACAGAGGAGCTGCAGACAGGCAGGCATGCAGAATTAATTTGGATTGTGTACTTTCACTTAGTCACAATAAATTAAAAATCCTCTTCACTGTTAGCAAGCAAGTTGTGTCATCTTCATAACTGCTATTACAGGGGCAGCAATAATTTTAGAAGCAGGCGTTTTAATAGCTGATTTTCTTATTTTCTCTGATGTCTTCAGTTTGGGGCTCTACCTTTGGCTGTATGTTTTATTTTCAAGAAAGCAGTAAGGCATACAATAAGTCTGTTACTAAAGCCCAATTTTTAATAGGTATAATTCTGAAAAGAAAGTATCGCCCTTGAGTTGATTCAGATTCACAGTGACCCTATTGGACAAAAGAGAACTGCCCTATACAGTTCCCAAGAACTGGCTAGTAGATTTGTACTGTTACCCTTTGGTTAGCAGCCAGCCAAATGCTTAACCACTTTGCCACCGGAGCCCCATAGTCATACTAGAGATTAACAGCTTCTTTTTTATATTTATATTTTGAATCTGTAAAAATTGTTGTGGACTTTTTGTTAAACTACATGCTTAGGTAAGAGCACTAAGTTCAAAAAGAGGGTTTTATTTGTTTATTAAATCACTCTGAGTAGTCAGAAGATGCTCCATCAAGTTAGCAGTTATGAGAAAGATAGTCGACTTTATCAGCTTATAAGAAAAAGTGTAGATGGGTTTAAAGTGGCTACCTATGTAACCAAATATTAGTGACTGTTAGGAGGAACACTTTATAACCTGTGTAAAATATTCTTTAGAATGCTGTATAAAATATTTAGAATATTGTCACCCAATAGTGGAGAGCCATTGGCCATCCAGTAGTGGTTTCATGAATAGTCAATTTGTGATGTCCAAATGGAGTTGTTCTTTTAAAGGATCAGAGGCAGCACCTTGTTGTTAGGTGCAATCGAGTTGGTTCTGAGTGTATACACACCAGAATGAAACACTTCCTGGTCTGCACCACATGTACTATCATTTTTATGCCTGTGTCCATCACTGCAGCCACTGTGTCAATCCATCTTATTGTGGGTCTTCCTATTTTTGCTGACCCTCCACTCTGCCAAGCATGATGTCCTTCTCCAGAGATTAATCTCTCCTGACATGTCCAAAGTATGTGAGACACAGTCTCACTAACTTTGCTTGCAAGAGTTCCTTGTACTTCCAAGAAGCACTCTTCTACTTCATCCAGAACAAATTTGTTTCTTCTTGTGGCAGTCCATGGCACAGTCAGTATTCTTCTCCAGCATCCCAATTAAAAAGCATCAATTCTTCTGTGTTCCTTACTTATTGGCCAGCTTTCACATGCATACAATGCAATTGAAAATATTATGGTTTGGGTCAGGGGCACCTCAGTCCTCAAGGTGACATCTCTAGTTTTCAGTACCTTAAGAAAGTCCTTGGCAGCAGATTTTCCCAATGCAATGAGTCTTTTGGTTTCTTGACTGCTGCTTCCATGGGTGTTGACTGTGGAACCAAGTAAAATGAAATCCTTGACAACCTGAATCCTTTCTCCATTTATCACAGTCTTGCTTACTGGTCTAATTGTGAGGACTTTTGTTTTCTTGATGTACAGTGCAATCCATACTGATGGCTGTGGTCGTTGCTCTTCATCAGTAAGTGTTTCAAATCCTCTTCACTTCCAGCAAACAAGGTTTCGTCATGTGCATAATGCAGGTCGTTAATGAGTCTTCCTCCCATCCTGATATCTCATTCTTCTTATTTGCTTGAAATACAGATTGAAAAGGTGTGGTGCAAGTATCCAACCATGAAGTACACTTTTCTTGACTTTAAACCATACAGATTGAAAAGGTGTGGTGCAAGTATACAACCATGAAGTACACTTTTCTTGACTTTAAACCATGCAGTCTCCCCTTATTCTGTTCTCACAACTGCCTGTTGGTCCACATACAGATTCTTCATAAACACAATTAAGTGTTCTGCAAATCCCACTCTCCACAATGCTGTCTGTGATTTGTTATGATACACGCAGTTGAATGGCTTTGCATAGTCAATGAAACACAGGTAAGCATCTTTCTGGTATTCCCTGCTTTTAACAAAGATCCATCTGACATCAGCAACGATATCCCTCATTCCACATCTTCTTCTGAATCAGGCTTGAATTTCTGGCAGTTCCCTATCAATATACTGTTGCAATCAATTTTGAATGATCTTTAGCAAAATTTTACTTGCATGTGATATTGATATTGGTCAATAATTTCCACATTTGGTCAGATCACTTTTCTTAGGAATAGGCATAAATATGGATCTCTTCCAGTCAGTTGGTCAGGTCGCTGTCCTACAAATTTCTTGGCATGGATGAGTGAGCCCCTCCAATGCTGCACCCATTTGTTGAAACATCTCAGTTGATAGTCCATCAATTCCTAGAGCCTTGTTTCTCTCCAATGCCTTCAATGCAGCTTCAGCTTCTTCAGTATTGTCAATTCCTCATCATAGGCTACCTCTTGAAATGACTGTCAACCAGGTCTGTATATTTCTGTGTATTCTTTCCTTCTTATTTTGGTGCTTCCTGAGTCATTTAATGGACTAAAGCAGCACCTTAGTCCAAGACAATTGTAAAGATTTGGAAAGTTTGATTAGTTGATTTATATATATATACTGTTCTTTCAACTAGACCAGAGGACTGAGGGTGATACAATGAAGTCTGAAAAATTTTCTTTGAAAAAGGAGGATTTTACATATTTCCTTTATTATTTGCCCATTAAAATGGGTACTTCAGCAACTGAAAGGGACCTTTTAGGCTCTCCACACGGGAATAATGTTTTCAGGAAGTATTTAGCCACAAATGTGGCCATAGCTAAATGACTAGGGAAAGCTTCAACCCAGTGAGAAAATCTGCAAATCGTTACTAATACAAAATTTGTCACCAGTTTAGGGACAAAGTTTGATAAAATCAATCCACCGTTCAAGCACTGACAGCAGAGGAAATCTCCCAATTGGAACTTTATCAGGTGCCTTAGGCTGCCTTCTCTAAAGAAGCAAATCCAGTAAAGCATATAAATGTATGCATATATAGAAAGATTTATATTAAGGAAATAGCGCAAGTAGTTGTAGAGGCTATAACACCCAATGTCTATAGGTCAGGATGAGAGATTTATCCTGATTAACATAGCAACAGAGGCTGTTGAACCCAAGATTAGCGGGTGGGAGAGCAGAACTGTTACTCGTAGTCTTTGAAGATTGATGAATCCAAAGATCGGCATGTAAGGTTGTAAATAAGCTGCTGGCTGAATTCCCAAGAAACAGAAATCATATGAACAACAGCTGAATGCAGGATCCAAATCAAGCAAAAGCCCCCAAACCCTGCCAGAATGTCCACCCACACTCAATGTGGGCCACATGCCCAAGGTAATTCCTCTTTAACTGGTTAGCAAACAGTGTCATATCTAAACACCCAAGTGACCACGTCACACAACTGCCAAAATGCTGAGAATCATAGCCTAGCCAAGTTGACACACAATCTTAACCATCACATAAGGTTTATCTGAATTAAACTGTGAGCAATTTGAACACTGAGAAGCCACTTGTTTGGTAGCTCCATTAAAATGCCTTCACCAGTATTTCTCTGAAATCTCTGTTATCTTGTCTCTTCCCAAATGTGTCTTTTCTCATTCTCTAATCTTGTCTGCAGGGGCTAATTGTTGATGTTTAAAAAATGACTCTGAGATTTCTCTTCAGTCAAATTTTGATTGGCAGCACTTTAAGGTATACTAATTGCTTTTATTACTGTTATCCTCTCCTTTTCATCATGATCATTAGTGGGATCATCATGCTCATGAACAAGGGTACCATATTTAATGGGTGATTGGGAAGCAGTTTGCTTAGCTCTTCTGTTAGCTAACTCATTTCCTCTATATTGTGAAACTCCTTTCAGTCGGTGGGCCTGGATTATAGCAATTTCAAAGGGGACCTGCTAAGGGACCAGTTTTAATTTAAGTCCTAGAAGAAGTTAGGGATGCCTTTGTTTCCTTAACATGTCAAAATCATTAATAACTCCAGAAACACAGTGAAGAGTCTGTAAATACAAGCACTGCCAATTGAATTTGAGAACTCATCCTAGAAAAAGTGCTACATGTCACCTCATTACTGAGTATCACTATGGTCACCTTCAAAGTACTCCCCATAAGAAGCTATGCACCAGTGCTAGTGCCTAGTCTACCCTTTGAAGCAATTTTAGAACTCTTTTTCTGGAACAGCCATCAGAGCTGTCATTGTCTTACCCTTGATGTCCTGAATGTCATCAAAATGTCTTTCAATATTTCCTTTATCCTTGGGTAAAGAAAAATGTCATTATGGGGCCAGATCAGGTGAGGACAGAGAGTGTTCCAATACAGTTATTTGTTTACTGGCTAAAAATTCCCTCACAGACAACTATACAATTAAGTTCACAAACTTCCCGCCATGCCATTGTGCACAGTGGCCAAGCCAAAGATTTCCAAAATTTCTTTGAAGAATGGATTAGGTGCTGGCAGGGGAGGTACTTTGCAGGTGACTGTAGTGATATTCAGCAATGAGATATGTAGCACTTAGAACAGTTAAGTTCATGGACTTAATTATCAGACCTCATGTAGTCACTGACTATCCAGTAGCCAGTTTACAAGCTTTCATGAGTATAATTAGTTCAGCTTGCTGAGTTGCAGTGACTTCAAGAACTTTGTTTTAGGTAGTTGAAGCATTTCCTCCCTAATAATGAGAACTGCTAGGTTCAGGCTTTAAATATCACCCATCAACAAATAAACTAAATCAGGACTTGATAACAGGGCTTTTTGTAATCTGATCTAGGAGACAAAAGCTGTTTGGTAAGATTTATGCAATCATAGTGTAGATGGTCATCATTATTAGGTAAAGGTAACAATGTAGCTGGCAGAGGTTATAGTATGTAAGCAAATATTCGAAGCAGACAAAAAACATAAGAAATCAGCCTGCTCACTGACAAGTATTAAGTGTTGAGTTTAAAATGGCTGGCACTGCATGAGGGACATAAGCATCAGGAAAATTTCCTAAAACAATACCTGTTGTGTTGTGGACTAGTGTAAGTAAACTCTTTCAACAGGGGTCAGCTGAATGCCATAATAACCAGTGGGTCTCAGTTGTGCTCCATGGTTTTGGGTGAGTACTCCTAGAGCATTCCCAGAAATCATATGAACAAAGTAAAAAGTCTAAATTATAATTAGGAAACCCTAGGGCAAGAGTGTTAACTAATGCTTCTTAGAGCAATGGCCTCTTGGCTATCCTCAGAAAGCTGGAAGGGGTCAGGCTCTGAACTCTTTAGATAATGGTAAAGGGTTAAGCTAGCAAAGAAAAATTAACATACCCTGGTGGCCACAGGGTCCTAGAAATCCTCCTGGTAGTAGGATAGAATAAGCTAACAGGTCTGTTTTGAGGCCTACAGTGATCCATTTTACTAAAATAATATGTCCTAAGTATTTTTCTCTGGAGGGTTTGTGACTTCCTGTAGCCCAGTATTGTAGCAACAGGATACTATCAGTAAGGGTTGCCCATTGAAGGAGCAGACCAGTAAATCATTCACAGATTATAACCATGTAGGTCCCTGAGTGAACTGTAAAGTCTGTAAAACTTCATGTAAAATCAGACGAGCAGGTTGGGGACTTGTTAAAACCTTGAGGCATGGGGGCAGAGCCAAGATGGTGGACTAGACACACATCTCAATTCCCTCTGAAAACTAAGTCCTGGAATGATAGTTGAATGGAGCATTCTGGACATCCAGGGAGCCCTAGGATATGGCATAGGGTTGTCAGATTGGACTGCACACCACTAAATGAGAAACTTCTCTCTGGCATGAGCCAGCACACTCAGCCCTGCTCGTGCTGACTCACTGCTTGGGCAGATTGCAGGTGCTGAT
Organism: Heterohyrax brucei; assembly: GCA_028571685.1. NCBI lineage: Eukaryota > Metazoa > Chordata > Mammalia > Hyracoidea > Procaviidae > Heterohyrax > Heterohyrax brucei. Next base: position 36,377,136 of record CM053160.1, on the reverse strand, counting down.
GCTTTTTGTTGTTGTTATCTGGTAGACAGGGGATGGGCATCAGCTGTCAAATATGCTGAACCACAGTGCTGAAGTAAATACCAAATAGTGCAGCAGAGAGACAGTGCATAGGATAGCCACATTTTGAGAACACAGCTGCTGACTGAGGGTACCACTGCCCCTTGACCCTCTCTATTCTGAGCTCCGCCATAGATTCTGCTGTTTTGCAGCAGGAAGGGAAGCTCGGTGGGACGCCATCTTGGTCACCTGGGAGGCCTCAGCAGGGGCTCATTCCCAAGCTGAGAAATAGTGCCAATCCAGAAAGCACTTTTCCGGCAGAAAGGCTGTGTTTAGCACAGTATTACTTTACAGGTAGGGCCTGGATGAAGCTAGCAGCAAGGCCTTAACCCTTCCCTACTTTGAACTACATCATTGTATCTGGGGACAGCCAAAGAGGAGCTTCCATTGTCAGCTGCAAGGCGGGGCCTCCCCCACCTGATGCCCTGACTGATTTTGGCAACTGTCAGACAGCTCCTAGCATTTTAAAATAAGAATGCCTGGAAAATTACAGCCTTTACTGACCCACATGATAGGATTGGTTGATAGCCACACAGTGACTCCATAAGTAGGGCACCATCCTTGCCAGCCAGGAGGCAGAGGCAGCCACCTCACAGAGTCCACTGGGGCCAGTCATTAGAGTACATGGAGGTGGCTGGTGACCAACTCCCTTCTCAGAACTATGCCTCAGCTCCTGTTAAGGTGACACCAGTGAAACAAAACAGCCTCCGGATGGCCCAAAGGCAACAAATCATCACTAGACATTTAAAGAAGCAGCCCACTATGGCTCCAGAACACTCCCAAAATAATCAAACAACTCCTCAGATGAAGAAGCCTTTCTCAAACTATCAGAGGTAAAGTACAAAAGAGTTATATAGAGCCCACTTAGAGATTAAACAAAATGCAGCAGAGCAAAATGAAAAGCAAGCTATTTGAACTGATGGAGCATCAACAATCTGAAATCCAACAGATCAACAACAAAATTACAGAGTTAGATAATTCAGTCTTAAGCCAAAAGAGCAGAATTGAGGAGATGAAAGTCAGACTTAGTGACTTTGAGGATAAAGCACTGACACCAGTACTTATGAGGAGAAATCAGAGAAAAGAAAGAAGAAAAATGAGAAAGTATTAAGAAACATGTGGGATGCCATTAAGAAGAATAACTGTGTTTAATTGGAGTTCCTGAACAGGGAGGGGTACCTGAAAACACAGAGAGCATTGTTGTTGAGTTACTGACAGAAAACCTCCTTGAAATTATGAAAGAAGAGAACATAGATATCCAAGACATATATCAAATGACACAATAACTAGACCTCAAAAGAAAGACACCAAGGCATATTATAATCAAGCTTAATAAAATAAAACATAAGCAGAAACTCTTAAAAGCAGCAAGGCTCAAAGCAAAGCTAAAATTCAGAGACCCTGTAGGTTTTTGTCTGACTTCTCAGCACAAATGATCTTGGCAAGGAGGCAGTAGGATGACACATTCAAAGCCTTGAAGGAGAAAAATTTCCAACCAAGAATTATATATCCTTCAAAGCTGTCTCTGAAATATGAAGATGAAATTAAGACATTTGCAGATAAACAGAAGCTTAGAGACTTTGTACCAACCAAACCAAAACTACAAGACATACTGAAAGAAGGTCTTTGCTTCTTTCAGTGCCGTCAAAACCATTAAGTATGTATTTAAGGAGGTAATGAAGGACACAGCATTCAGAAACCTACTCAGTTACTGAAGTCGTATCAATCAGAGCTACAATATTAAAAGAAGGGAACCACTGACCATATCACAAGAACCATGACACCATCACACCAAAAAGAGAGACAAACTACAGTAGTTACAGTCCTTTTAGAAGGAAAGGAAGTTAAAAAGATATTTTTTTAGTCAGCTAGTGCTGCTCTAACAGAAATACCACACAGTGGATGGCTTTAACAAGGTAAGGTTTATTTTTACACAGTCTGGTAGGCTACAAGTCCAATTCAGGACGTCCACTCCAGAGGAAGGCTTTCCCCTAGTCGGCTCTGGTGGAAAGTCTGGTATTGTATCAGTCTTTGTCCAGGGAGCATCTTGACACAGGAACCTCAGGTCTGAAGGACATGCTTTTCTCCTGGTGCTGCTTTCTTGATGGTGTGAGGTTTCTAATTCTCTGCTTGCTTCTCTTTCCTTTTATCTCTTGTAGGATGAAAGGATTAAGGGTGGGACAGGCCATACTCCAGGGAAATTCCCTTCACAGTGGAGCAGAGAGGTAATCCTATGAAGGGATTTATAGTCCCACCCTAATCCTTTAACATACAGCACAGGAAAATCACAAAATGGAGGACAATCACAAAATATTGAGAATCATGGCCCAGCCACATGGCTACACATATTTTTTGTGGAGGACACAATTCAATCCATGGCTGAAAGAAGCTCTTTGCTTAGAAAAACCTTACCATTAAGTGTATATTTAAGGAGATAATGAAGGACTAGTATCCATAAACCTACTCAGTTAGGGAAGGCAGAAAACAAAGCTACAATATTAAAAGAAGAGAACCACTGACCATATCACAACACCATCACAACAAAAAGAGGGATAAACTACAGTAGTTGTAGTCCTTTCGGATGGAGAGGAAGTTAAAAGATATGTAGAAGTTAAAATTGGGTTTAAACTTAGAATATTAAGGGGCATCATAGGAGAAGCAGCAAAGCACAATAACAATGCAACATATCAAAATAAGAACTATAATACAGGAGTCTGAACTAACATAAAACCAACCCTGAAAAAGATAAAAAGTCATCCCATAAAGAAGAAAGACCCAGAGCAGAATATTGAGAGCAACATAGAAAATACCAACACAAAAACAAATATGTCAAAATGACAGCTCTAAATGCCTGTCAGTAATTACACTGAATGTAAACTGATTGAAAGCTCCACTAAAGAGACAATGAGTGATATTATGGATCAAAAGACATGACCCATCTATATGTTGTTTACAAGAAACACATCTTAGACTTAAAGATATAAACAAACTGAAAATTAAAGGATGGAAAAATATATACCAAGCTAAGAATACACAAAGAAGAGCAGGTGTGGCAATACTAATCTCAGATAAAACAGATTTTAATGTAAAATACACCATCATAGACAAGGACAGTCACTATTGCTGAAAGATTCAATACACAAGCAAGACTTAATAATGTTAAATATTTATTCACCTAATACCAGCACATCTAAATACATCGAACAAACACTGACTACATTGCAAACTGAGATAAATCACAATAATAGTTGGAGACTTCAACACTCCACTTTCAGTAATGGACAGATCATCCAGAAAAAAAGCTCACTAACAACACAGAAGACTTTACTGTGACAATTAGCCAACTAGACCTCATTGACATATACAGAACTTTTTATCCATCAACAGATAAGTAAATCTTCCCCAATGCACATAGAACATTTTCAAAAAAAGACCATGTGTTTGGACATAAAGCAAATCTCAACAAAATCCATACCATTAAATCATTGCAAACCATCTTCTCAGATTGTAAAGCCATGAAAGTCAATATCAATAGTAGAAAAAAACATAGAAGTTTGAATTTATGGAAACTGAACACCACCTTGCTCATGGATTATGGAAGACATCAAAGATGAAATAAAGGAATTTATGCAATCAAATGAGGAGAGGAAACAAATAACCAAAATAAGTAATGAGATGGGAGATGTCACAACAGACCCAACTGAAATCAAAAGTATAACAGAATACTACAAAAGACTGTACTCTAACAGATTTGAAAACCTAGAGGAAATGGAAAAATTTCTAGATTCATGTCACCTACCAAAATTATCACAAGAAGTAAATCAACTTAATGAACTCATCACAAAGAAAGAGATTGAAAAAATCATCAGAAAACTACCAACAAATAAAGTCCTGGTCGAAATGTCTTCACTGGAGAATTCTAACAAACTTTTAGAGGAGGGTTAACTCCAACACCACTGAGACTATTTCACAGCATAGCAAGGAATGGAATACAACCAAATTCATTCTCTATAGCCAGCATAACCCCAATACCAAAGCCCAGAAAAGATCCCAGGAAAAAGGAAAATTACAGACCAATGGCACTTATGAAGAAATCTTCAACAAAATCCTTGCCAATAAAATTCAACAATACATCAAAAAAATAATTCACCCTGACCAAGTTGGATTCACACCAGGGATGCAAAGTTGGTTCAACATCAGAAAGACAGTGTGATCAACCGCATAAATAACACAAAAGATGAGAATCACCAGCCTTTGTTAGTTAACTCAGAACAGGAATTCCACCAAGCCCAACATTCCCTCATGCTAGAAACTGTAGCAAAATAAAAGTGGAAGGGAAATTCCTCAATGCAGTAAGGGGTATCCATGAAAAGGCAACTGTTTACATTATCCTGAATGGAGAGAGACTGAAAGAATTCTTGAGAATGGGAACTAGTCAAAGATGCCCACTCTCACTACTTCTATTAAACATTGTATTAGAAGTTCTGGCCAAAGCAATTAGACAAGACAAAGAAATAAAGAGCATCCACATCAGCAAAGAAGAAGTAAGCATCTCCCTACTTACAGGTGATAGGATTGTATATGCAGAGAATCCTAAAGAATACCTAAATAAACCACTTGAACTAATAGAGAAATCCAGCAAAGTATCAGTATATAAAATAAACATAAGTAAATAAGTAGAATTCTTTTACGCCAACGAAGAGAACATCAAAGAAGAAATGATCAAATGAGTACCATTTATTGTAGCTCCCATGAGGACCCTAACATTGTGAAAATGTGTATTTTACCCAAAGCATACTACATATACAATACAATCCCAATACAAATTCCAGTGATATTTTTTTAAGAAATGGAGAAACAAATCACCAACTTTGTTTGGAAAGGGAAGAAACACCGGATAAGCAAAGCACTACTGAAGAACAGGAGCACAGTGGGAGGCCTCACACTACTTGACCTTAGAACCTATTACACTGCCACAGTAGCCAAAACCTCCTGGTACTGCTACAAAAAGAGACAGATAGACCAATGGACCAGAGTTGAGACCCCAGAGACACCACCATCCTTCTTTGAAGAGTTGTTATCCGACAAAGGCCCTAAGATTGTAAACTGAAGTAAAAACAGTCTGTTCAACAAATGGTGCTGGCAAAATTGGATAGCCATCTGCAAAGAAATGAAACAAGACCCATATCTCACACTTCACACAAAACTAACTCAGACTGGATCAAAGATCTAAATATCAAACCTAAAATGGTAAAGATTATGCAAGAAAAAAATCAAATCAACAATGGAAGTTTTAATACACAACTTAGACTTCAAAATCTGACAAAGCATGATCAATGGAAGAGAAAATAAATGGGAAATACTAAGAATCAAACACTTTTTGCTCATCCAAAGACTTCTTCAAAGAATTAAAAGACTACCTACAGAGTGGGGAAAAAATATTTGGCAACTGCGTGTTGGACCGACATCTGATCTCCATAATCTACAAGGTACTGCAAATATCAACAAGCAAAAGGTAAACAACCCAGTTAAGCAATGGACAAAGGAGATGGACAGACACTTCACCAAAGAGGATATCTGGGCAACCAAAAGACTTAGGAGGAAATGCTCACAGCCATTAGCTATTAGAGAAATCCAAATCAAAACTACAGTAGAATAACATCTCACCCCATTAAGGTTGGCTATGATCCGAAAAACACAAGGCAACAAATGCTGGTGAGGCTGTGGAAAGATGGGAACTTTCCTACACTGTTGGTGGGATTGCAAAGTGGTACAACCTCTTTGGAAAGCAATCTGGAGCTTCCTGAAGAAGCTGGAAATAGATATCCCATTTGATCCAGTAATTCCACTGCTTGTACTATATCCTGCAGAATCAAGGGCAGTCACAGGAACAGAGACATGCACATGAATGTTTATTGCAGTGCAGTCCACAATAGCAAAAAGATGGAATCAACCTACATGCCCATCAACAGATGAATGGATAAACAAACTGTGGTACATATACTAAATGGAACACTACAGAGTGATAAAGAACAATAATTTTAGAAAGTGACTATCTCATAACTTGTTTTCAGTTGGAAGACATTATGCTGAGTGAAATCAGTCAGTGGCACAAGGACAAATATTGTATGAGACCCCTACTATAAGGACTTAAAAATAGACTCATGCACAGAAAAGATTCTTTGACTGCTGCAAGGGAGGGGAGGGAGAGGGTGTGTCATAGATTAGATAAACCCCCAAAACTGCCTGCCATCTAGTCGGTTCCGACTTATAGCGACCCTAGAGTGAAAGCAGTGACAGCACACAGTAGAAAGAAGATCAACTTAACTGGATTTCAACATAAGCTGAAAACTCTTCCAATCTTAACCCAATATTGCAAGGATAGAGTAGCAGGGTCTGGGGTCTGGGGACCATGCTGTCAGCGGACATCGAGGGCAGCTAGCATAACTAGCCTATTGCTAAGAGAGTTTTTGCACCCCATATTGGTGAGTGGTGTCAGTTGGTCTTAAAAGCTAACAAGCTGCCATCTCAACTCATTCAGAACAGATGATCACCAAGAACAACAAAGACACGAAGCAAAAGGAACCCAGGATACAGAAGGATCCATATGAATGGGTGACTGTGTCAACACATGATCAGAAGAACCAGATAGTGCTCGGCCACCACCAAAGACAGCCATGATGGGGCAGACAATGTTGAGTCCCAGTGGCAACATGAGAAAAAGAAGGGTGTACCTCAAGAACTCCACTAAAAGACCACAATTGATGTTCCGGAGGTCTGGGATTCCTCTAGTGACATGGGCAATAGGCATGCTACTGCACCTGACTGGAAAACATTACTGAGGTCAACTCTTTGAACAGGAAGGGACTGGGCTGAGGGACACAATATGACCATACAGTGTGTGTACTTTATGGTTCTATGCATCTATAGGAAGCTGTCTTACTGGCCTCTTACTAGAAGGGAGAGGAGAGGGTGGAGAAGAGGGAACAGAGATGGTTAAAAGGATATGACATATATAGAACAAAATGGAGGAGTGTGCTATCAGCAGGCAAGGAGAGCAGAAGGAGCTGCAGGTAGGCAGGCATGCAAATTTAATTCGGATTGTATACTTTCACTTAATCACAATAAAAAAATAAAAAATAAATATGAGAAAAAGAAAAAACCTTGGGGCATGACAGTTGTAAATTGTTGGTCCCTAACTGGGTGGACTGGAATGCTGGAAAAAAAAAAAAAAAATGGCTGCAAAGATTGACTCATAAAATGAGGCCTTTTGGAGGAGGAGGAGTATTAGAGAGGAGCAAGTGAGGCTTAGGAACTATAGGGAATCTTAGAATTACTGTAAAATTAATAGCACACAAATGTACAAATCTCCAGCCCTGACTGCTGAATTTCTTAATGGGGAAAACTGGAGTGTTGCAAAGACTGGTGCATGGAATGATCAAGCCTTTAGCCAAAAAGTCTTGAATTATAAAAAAAGTCCTTCCTTGGCTTCTCATTTTAAAAGGTATTTTTTGGTTTGGGTTTGTTTGAATTTTAATTGGTTCAGCCGATAGGACTTGACCAACACTGGTAGAAATCAAGACACATTGCCATCATGTTTCTTCCAACTCATAGAAACCCTATGGGACAAATTAGAACTTCCCCAGAGTTTCCAAGAAGTGCCTGGTGGATTTGAACTGCTGACCTTTTGGTTAGCAGCCAAGCCAAGTGCCGTCGAGTCAGACATAGCTCTTAACCACTACACCAAGTGACTCATGAACTTTCAGGTACAGAAGAAAGACATTCGTAGAATTGGATACTGTAAGAGACCTTCTTGCTAAGTCCTTGTAAATAACAATAGGTCTCATTACCTAAAGTGTTTTCCATTGTAGTGTCTATCTGCTTGGTTGTCTTTAGGTAAATCTAATAGCTTTTCTCCTGTTTCTGAAATTTTTACTTGGCTATTTCATTCAGTTAGTAGATCTCTTCCTAATAAATTTACAAGAATACTGAAGCTAAGTAAAAATGTGTTCATCTCTTCTATAGGACCTAAAGAGATGGAAACAGTCTAGGAATGGGTTAAAAATCTGTTCTTGATTATTAGCCCCCATGATTCTTGTTTTGTGATTCCAGGATAAAGGCTTTTGTAAATTTGTGGGGTTTATTGCAGATTAGGTGGAACCTGTGTCAATTAAAAATTTACATGGTTCTCTGTTTATTTGAATAGTAGTTTCTTTCTGAGAGTTCAGCACTACCATAGAAAAAGCCTGTGATTTGTACCTGGAGCCCTTTCATTCTGTCTGCTTTGGGGCTACATTTAATGTTTGGTTGCCCAGTTTGATTTTTAAACACTCCCTTTCAAAATGTCTAGGTTTCTTACAGTAGTAACAAACAAGGGGCAAGTTACTGGGCCCAGTCTTTGCCATATGTTGGGTGGTCCTTTCCTGTGTGTGGAAATTATTCTGAGGCTGTGTATAGAAACAGCATGGGGCAGTACTTGACCTCCTGTAACTTCGGGAAAGAACCAAGACCAACAGCACAAGGCTGATTCCTATGAAGCAGGAATCAGGCATTCCTTCTCTATCATCTTTACCAATTCTGACACTAACCATCCTTCCCATAGCACTCTCTACTTTTTTGCTGGGTTTGAGATTTCAATGTAAAGGCCACACAAAACTCACAAACAACTTTCGTCAATATGGAGTTTATTAGAGAAGTAACAGTTTACAATTCAGTTTTAGGAGCACTCAGGATACAGCTTCTTCTCAGCTGTGCTTGCAGCCATGCCTCTCCCTGGCCCAAGACCCATGCCCAGAGGCACTCAGCTTTCTCTCTCTGTGGGACAGGAAGCCCACCGTGCCACCTCTTGCTGCCAGGTCTCTGCTCTTGAGTCTCTACTGTTACTTTTTTTTACCGTCTTCAAGGTTACAGCTTGCTCTCTCTCTGAGTCGCTTCCTCCCCAAAGTAAACTCCTTAGTTCAGTTTCTGGAATGCTTAATTTTAATTCTCAAATCTGCCCAGTTAAACCTACCAACACCTCAGTATTTAAGAGTTCCTCACACAGATGAATGGAGAAATGGGAGTTGGGTAGGGGACAGAAAAAAGAAGATAGACTAAACAACTGAGTTAAGGTAAAACTCCAAGAGAACGTAAGATAAAATGGAGTGGCAATCAACAATTACATTGTGTGAGAACTGGGGAGGGTTAAAGCACAAATGTAGGGAGGTGAACTTGTGGTGACCTTACTTTATATCAGATTCAGGGAAGTTCGTTGTCTAGAGCATCACACAGTAAATAATGAGACAGAATGAAATGAAGGTCTATGTTTATTTGCCTAAGAAGCTCAAGTTTCTTAATGAGATTACTGCTGGTTCTTGTGAGAATCAAATGAACAGAAGCTTATAGAGCACATATTTGGTGACCAGTTCAATTTTTGTCACACTGTCATCTCTCCCAATGCTTTCTGTTAAACATCTACCAGTTATTTCATGTAAATTTGAAATTCAGATTTCTGAGTCAGAAGGGGATGGAAAAAGCATTATTGTAGCAGTCAAAATCTGAGACGGCCTCCACAATTTCCACTCTCTGGGGTTGCTGTCCAGTCCATTCTGACTCAGAGTAGGACTTCCCTATAGGATTTCCAAGGCTGTAATCTTTATGGATGTAGACTGCCACATCTTTCTCCTGCAGAGCTGCTAGGGGGCCTAAACTGCTGAGCTTTTTGGTTAGCAGCTGAGCACCTAGCCACTCTGCCACCAGGGCTCTTCTACTCTGTGGTATATAGTCCTGTATAATCCCTCCTTATGTGTGACCTGAAACTCTAAATGTGTTGGTAGATTATTTCTCTAATTAGGTTATTTTATATGGCAAAGGTGGTGGTTGCAAATGCTAGTATGGTCCCTAATTGGTTCACTGTAAAAAAAAAAATGAAAAGGAACATTTCCCTAGATTGGTTTAACTGAGTCAAGCTGATTTTTTTAAGCAGGAACAGTCTTCTGCTGATCTTGATAAAGGAAACTCCCATGTTCTACAGAGGGCCATCTGCATGGAATTATAAACTGACCATAAAGCTACAGAGCTTAACCTACAACCTCAAGGAACTGAATTCTGCTGACTTTTGAAGAGGAAAACAAGCCTCAGATGAGACTGCATCCCTGGCTGGGAAATTAATTTCATCCTGGTGATACCCAGAGGAGAGGATCCGTTATTCCATTCCTGTACTCCTGGTCCATATATTCAGTTTATTTGTATGTTGTTTTAAGCCACTAAGTTTATGGAAGTTTGTTACAAGGCAATAGAAAACTAACATAGATTATCTAATCCCTTTCACCCTCCCTTACCCTAACGTAGACTTGAGTTTAGCAAATTCCTAAATCATTATCAAAAGAACATACATCAAATGAAAAAACCCAGTGACAACACCTTGCTAAACCTCAAAATAGATGAATGTAATTTTGAATAGTTCAAGATAATAATAATAGTGATTTCCTTATATCTGTGAAGCATTATGTACAGGCCAGTTCAATGTGTTTTACATTCATGGCCTCACTGAAATTCTACAGCATCATCACGAGGAGAAAAGAGTACAGCTAGGAGAGAATCTACCAATTTAAACCTTAGGGATCCCAGGCCAAGAAAAGTTAAGGTTGAGAGTTCCAGCATGCGCAGTTTCCAAGTGTTAACACTATTCAGGAAACCTCAGTGGTGCTCCCATTTTCTTCTTTGTTTAGTAATATTTCACTGTATTTTCAGTGAAGGTTTCCATAGCAATTTGGGTTCCCATTAAATGAATTCCACACAAATTGTTCAATGACATTGCTTGTATTCTTCACAATTTGCAAGTATCCTCAACACTTCTGATTGTTTGATTTCTATTTATCTAGTTTCTCTGACCCTCCCATTCTTATCTTTGCTTTAAAGTAATTGTTGACCATGTTGTCTCATATACCCAAATCAAACCTATTGCCATTGAATCAGTTCTCACTCATACCAACTCTATAGGACAGAGTAAAACTGCCCCCATAGAGTTTCAGAGGAGCACCTAGTGGATTCTAAATGCCAATGTTTTGATTAGCAGGTGTAGCACTTAAATACTATTCCACCAGAGTCTCGTATAGGTGAGTTTTTGAAGGACCATAGTACTTAGGAGTGATATTATTTCTTTTGTGAGCCGATCTGTCGTTTAGCTAAGAGGTTATATCAGGGATGAGTTTAAGTTCAAAGTTTAAAGAGTATCTCAAGGACAATAGTCTTGGCGAGGGGTCTTCCAGTCATAACCAACTGGGTTTTGTTTTGTTTTTTTTAAGGAATTTAAGATTTTTTTCCAATTCTATCAACGTCCATCTATTGTGGCTATGGTCAGAACTGCCAGTAATGGTGGCCAGTCACCATCTAGTTCTTGTCTTGGGACAGATGAGGCTGTGGTTTGTGTAGACTATTAGTCCTGTAGCCTAGTTTCTTCTTTGATTCTTTAGTGTTTTTTTTTTTTTTTTTTTTGCTACAGATGAGTAGAAACCAATAGCTGTATCTTACATGGCTGCCCACATGCTTTTAAAACTCTATCCACTACTCACTGAGCTAGAGTATAGGATGTAAATTTTATGAACTGTGTTATGCTAATTGACCAAGATGTCCCACTAGCCTATGGTTCTATTCTTCAAACTGAGGAAACCGTTCCCACTAGGTGTTAGGTATATCTAACACATACCTGCAACTGTAACCCATATGCTTTATTATTTATTATACAAGCATAGATATAAGTGCACAGAGGCACACACATACATATGGCACATATGTACATATGCATAAACCTATATAAATATACACTGTATATTCACCATACACATACATATCTGCATGCATGCATATATACCCACACATACTTTTTGGTTGTTGCTGTTGTTTCAAAATTATACATGCTGTAGCAACTAGATCCTTTTTTTTCCTGTGTCCCTTTCAGGGATATCCTTTACCTTTGTGAACCTGTGCATGTGTCGCTCGCATTCAGTGTCACCTTTCCCATCAGCTGCCTACTATCTAGAGAGTGAATCCTCATCCCCACCCATCTTCAGAGTATGTTGAATTTTATATTCTGAGGTGGTAGAAAGTCTACTGGGGTAACATCTGAACTAAAATTAAGCACTCCGTTCTGAAATTAAATTGAGGGTTTTACTGATACTCCTAATAACCATTTGGCTTTTGTTAAAGTTGGCCCTTTGAAAAACAAAGCTCAGTTTTGCTTGTTAAGTGTTCCTTCAGCTGGCCTTAAAAAAGACTTCACTGAGTATATTACAACCTGTAGATAAACATGTTTTTTTAACTATCTTAAAAGAAGTTCTTCATGAAGAACCTAGGAATTGTCTCTTTTTCTCTCAGTTAAATAAGCAAAGTTATTACCACTTTCATAAGTAATTATCCGAAATCCTGGTAGTGTAGTAATTAAATGCTGTGACTGCTAATTAAAAGGCTGGCGATTCAAGTCCAGCAGAAGCTCCTTGGAAACTCTGTGGGGTGGTTCCACTCTGAGGTCAATATGAGTTGGATTGACTAGGACAGCAACTATTTTGGTTTGGTTTTTAAATAATGGTCAGTTATGTATCCAAAGATTACAAGTAAGTTGGCCCAGCTGCAAATATATCACTAACTTCCACATCAATAAACTCTCAAGTTAAAAGTATTTAGTTTTCATTTTAGAAATATTGCCTTAATTAAACTGTCAGGTATGAGAGATTTGTGTTAAACTACAAACTGATGTAAAGAAAATGTCACAGTTGATTGTCACCCTTGAAAATTTCACCTGATTTTCTGCCCATTGCTTTGATGTAAAACTGTTCATCTGTACTCACCTAAGTTGTTAAATATCTCCTTGTTTTGCCAAAAGGTAGAACACACCAATACTGCCAAATTGAATGAGAGCTCTCCTGTGGTTCATTCCTTCAGTATCTTTTGTTTTTAATATCAAATGTAAGTATTGGTCCAGTGATGTCAGTAAGATATTTATCAGTGACATCACAAAGCGACTCAGTGGATTTTACCTCTGTACCATCTGGGGCAGCAAGAAAATCAGAATTTCTGATTCAAGCAATGTCTCTTGGGCCTATCCATTTGTTGCAGGATACAGAGAGTTGCAGTAAATAAACATCTCTTAGATCTGTGTAGAGGGTTCCTGACTTTTATTGAAAGGCTTGCCTTTCTCTTCTGCCTTTTGAACTGAACATAAGTTCCTTTGTTCAGTTAAGTAATGACCTCAGGGTCATCGCGTAAGGCCCTCAGAACTCTGAGAAGCTATATCCAAACTCTGTGATACACTTGTTAAGTAAATTAGCAGGTGCTGAGAAACTGAAGCTTTGCCATTTTGATTGAAAAGCTTCTGAAGTTAATGTACACTGCCTCTGAAAATGTGGAGAGTGCCAGTCTGAAGAGTAAAAAACAGTTTCCTTTGAAAACTGTGATTCATTATATGAATAAACATTATGATTCTTCCTTTTGCTTATTTTTATCTACTTGGCATGATTTTACTAAAGGCAATTGAGATGAATGGTCAATTATGGGAATTTTGAATTTATTGGATTGAATAACTGTAAGGTGAATTAGAACAGAGGAAGTCCTTGATTAAAAAAAAAATTGCAGTGGAACATTTTTTTCTCACTGGCCATCTAAAGCCATGACACTCCAGCAATACAGTATAGTATCTTTTCTAAAAAAATTCTGTATCTAAATTGACTCAACAGAATAAAAAAAGCTCCACAATTTAGTTTCTGAATGAACTTAGAAAATAAAGAATTAAAAGACCAGAGCTGTACTGTACATATAGCCTTTGTTGAAGCTCCCACTGCCTCTCTGCCATCAATCTTTTCATAAATTCTTCTGCCTCTATGTCCTTCTAAAAGTTCTCCACTTGACCTTCCTTTCTTTTCTATAGAATTTACTAAAAATCCAAAGGCAGAAGACCCTTCTCATAATATTAGTGCTCTCACAGATTTACTAAAGAATTCGGAGTTCTTAATGTTTACCAGCCTGAACTGGCTGTTTTATAGCAATTAATCTGTATGTCAGTTGGCCCTAAGAAAGTAAATTATAGTTGGAATGTGCTGAATGAAAAGATGCCCTAAATAATTTAGCTTTAACCAAAAACCAAACCCACTGCTGTCAAGTCAATTCTGACTCATAGAACCCTGTAGACAGAGTAGAACTGACACATAGTTTCCAAAGAGCTCCTGGTGGATTTGAACTGCCAACCTTTTGGTTAGCAGCTATAGTACTTAAATACTATGCCACCTAATTTTCTTGCACCCATTGCTATCAAGTAGATTCTGACTCCTAGTAACTGTATAGATACTGGCAAAATGGCCAATACCTACCTCAAAGAAGTGAAAAACAAAGCCAACAAACTGCATACCACAGTCCTTAAGGTCTTTCCAAAAACAGACCAAACAAACATCCATTCTTGTACACAACACAGAGATGAGAATGTTTATGATTATCAATTCAGATTATTTCAGAAGTTCTTGGAATACTCTTGAGTTGAACTCATCAAATGAGGGAATGGAAGATGTTTTTAATGAAATATTTATTTCTGTCCTCAAGCCTGAAATGTCATCATTAGTCAAGAAAAATCTGTTATGGGTTGAATTGTATCCCCCCCTCCAAGAAGTGTATCAGCTTGGCTGGACTATGATTGCTGGTGTTGTGCTACTGTTCACCATACTATCTCTGATGTGATTTTCATATGTGTTGTGAATCCTATCTCTATGATGTTAATAAGGCAGGATGAGAGGCAGTTATGTTAATATGGGAAGGCTCAATTTATAAGATTCGATTGTTTCTGGAATGCATATCTTTTGAGACATAAAACAGAAGCAACTGGAGAGACAAGGGAACCTCATATCACCAAGAATTAAGAACCAGGATGGGAGTGCATCTTTAGGACCTGGGGTCCTTGCACCAAGAAACTCCTAGACCAGGAAAAGACTGATGACAATGACCTTCCTTCAGATCCAACAAAGAGAAAGGCTTTCCCTGGAACTGGCACCCTGTATTTGCATTTCTGATCCCCTAAACTGTGACAGAATAAACTTCTATTTGTTAAAGCCACCCACTTATGATATTTCTGTTACAGCAGCACTAGATAGATAAGACAGAATTGGGTATTAGGAGAGTGGGGTGCTGCCCTAACAGACACCTAAAGTGTGGAAGCAGTTTTGAAACTGTAAATGGGTAGAGGCTAGAAGAATTTTAAAGTACCTAATAGTAAAATCCTAGATTGCTTTGAAGAGACTATTGGAGGAATTATGGATGTCAAAGACAATTCTGGTGAGGAGTCAGAAGTGAGGAGAGCTATTACACTGGAGACAGCACAGAGAGTGAGAAGCAACAGCAGAGAAATGGCAGCAGCACAACCAAGATCCAGTGCAAGACAGCCCTGGAGCTGACCTGTGGAGCAAGAGAGTTCAGTGTCTTTGCAAGAGAGCTCAGGCCTTTGTATAGGAGACTTTCTAGTGGGATGGGTTGCCTGTGACTACCTATTAGTGGAGTTAGGCTTGCTGACTCAGACCTGTGGAGCAAGAAAGCTGAGGGCTTTATGTAGGAGGCTTCCTTGTGACATGGGGTGGAGCTGAAGAGCTTTGGAATGCTTGTCCCAGATAGATGGTGACACCTGAGGGGCTGAGAGTCCAGAGAGAAGGAAGCAGATGCTAAAGAAATGAACACAGGAAGCAGAGCTACTTCAGTCAAAAGGTAGAGCCACAACCTCCAGAGTCTCAAAGCAGGGAGCCAGGGACTCCTACGTCAGATCTTCATTAATTTGGTTCTGATGTGTGGGGTTTCCTTTTACAAATGCCAGCATGATGGGGACAGATCTACTGCCCCAAGGTGAGGGGGTGGGGTGCCATTACCAAGGTGCAGAAGAATAGAGTTTGCTCGGGCTGTGGTAGAGCTTACACTTAAATGGAATAAGTGAATGGGACCATCCACATCCCAGGGAAAACAGTTGGCATTCTAGTGAGCTTGGAAGGTGGAACTGAAGCCCAGGTTGAGGGGCCTCAACCCAGAATCCAGAAAGCATGGCCAACACTCAGAGTGTGGAGGGCAGGGCTATAGTACAAATGATCTCAGAGAACACAGCATTATTTCAAGCATTAAGCACTAATGTAATATGTTCTGCTGAGTTGCCTGGTGCCTATTACCCTTTTTTCCATCAGTTTCTCTCATTTGTAATAGAAATGGATAGCTTGTGCCTTTTCCACTGTTACACTTTGGAAGCAGATGGCCTGTATTCTAGATTTCACAGATAAAGATGAATTTTTGAATTTTCATTGATTTCAGATTGTCACTATGATATAATAGGATAGGTGTTTTTAACGTGTAACAAAGACATGAATTTCAAGGTCCAAAGTAGAGAATGTTTGAACTGTCTCCCAAAAATGTGTGTGTCACCTTGGCTAGGACATGATTCCCAGTATTGTATGATTGCCCACCATTTGTCATCTGATGCAATTTTCCTGTGTACTGTCAATCCTGCCTCTATGACATTAATGAGGCAGGATTGGAGGCATTTATGTTAATGAGGTAGTACTCAGTATACAAGATTAGGTTGTATCTTGAGTCATTCTCTTTTGAAATATAAAAGGGAGAACCTCCTAACACTAAGGATGAAGAACCATGAGGGAAATATTTCCTTTGCACCTGAAATCCCTACACTAAGAAGCTCTGAGACCAGGGACGTATTGATGACAAGCACCTTTTCATCCAGAGTTGACAGAGACAGAAAGGATTCCCCTGGAACTGACAGCCTGAATTTGTATTTTAGATTCCTAAACTGTGAGACAATAAGTTTCTGTTTATTCAACCCATCCGCTTGTGATATTTATGTTTTAGCAGCATTAGATAGCTAAGACAGCATCTTTTAGACTGGAAGGTTACTTCCACTGGAGAATTAAATGCTTTAGCTCATGAGCTTGCTTAGAATTTAGAAGCAAAGCAAACTTCTCAAAGTAACAAATAGTTAATGGCCTTCTAGTTACAACAGTTACAGATGCCTACTCAGAAAAAAATGATTTTAAATGCCCAGCAGACCTAAAAACAGTAATCTCTGCAAGTATTGTAAAAACTTTGGCTATTAGAGAAGTGAATGCTTTTCTCTTCCTTCCCCTGATTTGGAATGAAAGGACACCAAGGACAAACTCTTCTGTGTTAACTCTAAACCCTCAAAGAGAAAAAAAATGATGTATATTACTGAATAACTTTGTAAATTTTTAACTGATTTGAGGTTACCTTATCTGGCATATATCCCACTTGTTAAAAAAAAAAAAAAACCTTCCCTGGAGTAAAAATTATTTAGTTACGGTGAGAGTTACAAATAAATAATAAGGGGTGGGGCCAAGATGGCAGAATAAGCACACATTCTTGCCAATCCCTCTAACAACAAAGAACCAGCAAAGCAACTGAATGGACTAAAAACAGCACTCCAGGAGGCCTGAAATGTTGAAAGATTGGACTGGGTAACAGGAAGGGGAGTATCACTAGCAAGCGTCTGGACTAGTAAATAAAACAGTAACAAGTTGAACAAGATACCATCATGCAGAGTATAGGAGTGCTGGGCCAGGCAGAACCACACTGAGCAAAGCAATGCTGCACAGGGCTGAGAGATGCTGCATGGGCTGGAGGAGCATGGGACTGGGTGGACAAGGGCTGGTCTGGTGGTGGAGAGCCAAGGGGCACTGTACAGGGCAGAGCGCACTCACAGCTCCAACCATCCACTGACAGGTCACCTGAATTATTAAGGTTCTGAAAGTCATACCAGCTCAAATGGCTACTTGGAAAATCAAGGGGTAACATTAAATATACTTATAGATACAGCTTAAAGCACAATAACCAAGCCAGTAAATTGCAACAACAATCAAACATTTAAAGAAGCAGACTACCATGTCTTTAGAAAACTCCCAAAACAAAGAATAATTTTCCAGATGAAGATGACTTTCTGCAATTATCAAAGGTAGAATACAAAAGAATGATGCACAGAGCTATGGCAGAAATAAGGAAAGAGATCAGGCAAAGTACAGCAGAATTCACTGAAAAGTTAAGCTGCAAAAAATTCTTGAGCAACAACAATCCAAAATTTGACCAATTAAAAATAAAATTACAGAACTAGACTACTGAATAGAAAATCAAAGAAGCAGGATTGAGCAAATGGAAAGGAAAATTAACAAGACTGAACACAAAGTAACTGACACTAGCATGTACAAGGAAAAATCAGATAATAGATTTTTTTTTTGTTTTAATGTAGAATCACCAAGAGTTTTGTGGCATTCTATCAAGAGGAATCATTTATGAATGATTGGAGTGCCAGAACAAGGGGGCATAACAGAAAATACAAAGAGAATTTTTGAAGATTTAGTTACCAAAAAACCCCTCATATTTAAGATGCTCATTGAACCCCACACAAAATGGATCCCAAAAGAAAGCCACCAAGACATTACAGTCAAACTTAACAAAACTAAAGATAAAGAGGGGTTTTTAAAGGCAGATAGGCTTAAACAAAGGGTAACCTACAAAGCAGAACCATTAAAACTGAGCTCAGATTACTCAGCAGAAACTGTGCTGGAAAGAAGTCAATGGGATGGTGTATACAAAGCCCTGAAGGAAAAAAAAGAAAACCTGCAACCAAAAATTACATATGTACCCTAAAAAATTGTCTCTCAAATGTGACAGTGAGATTAGGACATCCACAATAAACAGAAGTTTAGAGAATTTGCAAAAACCAAACCAAAATTGTAAGAAACACTGAAGGAAGTTCTATTAGAAAATGTATAACCTATGGAGCAGAGAGGAATAGTGTGCTGTCACCAGACAAGGAGAGCAGTGGAAGCTGCATATAGGTGGGCATGTAAATTTATACAGGAATGTACATTTTTACTCAGTTATATTAAATAAAAAATAAAATCTATAACCTCAGATATACGCTTAAAGATTCAGTGCAGCACAGAGCACCCAGATGCCAATAGGATAGGAAGTCCACAAAAGGAAATCAAAGACAAATTACTAAAAATAGAAAAACAGAGATCTCAGTATTTAGATGATGACATCATACCAAAAAGAGGGGCAAATTAATGTGCTCATAAATCTTTCAGTATTTAAGTATTAAAGACTTGTTTAAATTTAGATGAATAGAAGGAAATATTGTAGCAATCACAAAGGAAGTTAACAATTCTAAATATCAAAACAATAAGCAAAATAAAAAACAGGAAAAGCATGAAGTCTCAGCAAATACAAAAAAAAATTTGAAAAACATGAAAACACATAAAGACGCAGCACAGAAAGTTAAATGGAACAAAGGAATTGTCCACAACACATACACAAAAAAGCATCAAAATGACAATACTAAGTTCACACTTATATCGATAATAATACTGAATGTAAGTGGACTAAATGCACCAATAAAGAGATAGAGAGTAGCAGATTGGATAAAAATTGTGCAGCCTAAAAGTAGACACACCTTAGACTCAAAGATACAAAAAAAAAAAAAAACTCAAAGGATGGGAGAAAATATATCAGACTAACAGCATTAAAAAAAAAAAAAGCAGGAGTGGCAATATTAATCTCCCGTAAAAGAAATGTTAAGGTTAAAACCACCACAATGGATAAAGAGAGACACTATATAACAGTTAAAGTCTAAATACAGCAAGAGGACATAACTGTAATACCCACCCAATGACAGGGCTCCAAAACACATAAAACAAACACTATCTAGATTGAAAACAGAAATAGCTCCATAATAATAGTAGACTTCAACACACCACTCTTACTGAAGGACAGAACATTTAGAAAAAAAGCTCTGTAAAGACTTGTAAGATCCAAATGCCACAATCAACCAACTTGACCTAATAGACATATACAGGACACTCCACCCAATACCAGCCAAATGTACTTTCTTTTCCAATGCTCATGGAACATTCTCCAGAATTGATTGCATATTAGATCACAGAGTAATCCTTAACAAAATTCAAAGTATTGAAGTAATGCAGAGCATTTTTTCAGAACATAAAGCTGTAAAAGTAAAAATCAGTTACAGAAAAATATTTTTAAAAATGGAAACTGAACAACATTTTGCTCAAGAACAACTAACAGAAGAAATCAAAGAGAATAAAGAAATTTGTAGACTCAAATGAAAATGAAAACACATCCTACCAGAATCTATGGGACACAGCAAAAGCAATGCTGAGAGGTCAGCTCATTTCAGTAAATGTACAAATTCAAGAAGAAGAAAGGGCCCAAATCAAAGAATTAACTCTACAACTTTAACAAATGGAAAGAGGCTATCAAAAGAACCCATTGGGCACCAGAATAAAGCAAATAATAAAAATTAGGGCAGAACCAAATGAAATAGAGAATAGAAAAACGATGGTGAGGGTTAACAAGACGGAAAGATGTGTTTTGTTTTGTTTGTTTTTAAAGATCAACAAAACTGACCAAACTGAGAAAAGAAAAGCAGGAGAGGAAACAAACAACTCAAAGAAGAAATGAAATGGGCTATGTCACAACAGACCCAACTGAAATTAAAGGAATCATAACAGAATATTAAGAAAAATTGTACTGTAATAAATTCAAAAACCTAGAGGACATGGACAGTTTTCTAGAAACACATCACCTGCCAAAACTAGCACAAATAGAAGAACAACTAAATAAACCCATCACAAAAAAGAGATTGAAAAGTCATTTTAAAACTCCCAACTAGAGTGACAGCGCTCAATAGAAGGCAGGTCAACATAACTGGACTACACCATAAACTAAAAGGTTTTCTAAATTCGACCCAATATTTCAAAACATAGAGTAGCAGGGACAGGGGACTGGGGACCATGTTTTCAGTGGATATGGAGGTCAGTTGGCCTAGCTAGCCTTTTGCTAAGGGAGTCTTATGCACCTCATATTGGTAAGTGATATCTGGGGTCTTAAAAACCAGCAAGCTGCCATCTGAGGAACATCACCTAGTTCCAACCCACCTTGAACAGGTGAAGAACAAGAACATCAAAGACAAGGGAGAAATGAGCTGAGGAGACAGAAGGACCCATATGTTTGGGTAATTACATCAGCAATGGTGCCTGGCCACCACAAAGACAGCCTTGATGTGGGACACAATCTAGAGTCCCTGACATAGCACAAGAAGAAAGTGGTGTGCAGATCAAGAACTCTACTAAAAGACTAGAATTGATGGTCTGACAACCTGGAGGGTCCCCTGGGAACCTGGCCTTTAGACTTGCTGCTGCCCCAGATCTGAAACTATACTGAGGTCAACATTTTAGGTAAAGAAGGGACTAGATTCAGGAACATAGACTGAACATGTGGTGTGTGTACTTTATGGTTTTATACCTTTATAGAAGGCTGTCCTACTGGTTTCCTTCTGGACAGAAGAGGACAGGATGGAAAGGAGAGGACAGGTGTTCATTAAGAGGATTCTAGAATTAAAGAGTAAAAAGGAGGAGTGTGCTGTCACAGGGAGAGCAGAGCAAGTAGAGTTGCAGAAAGGCAGGCATGCCAAATTGATTTGGATTACACACTTTCCCTTAACTGTAATTTAAAAAAAGAAGGAAAAAAAGTCCCAACTCTAAAAAGCCCTGGTCCTGATTGCTTCGTTGGACAATTCTGCTGAACTTTCAGAGAAAATTTAACGCTGCTATTATTAAAGATATTCCAGAGCATAGAAAAGGATGAACTATTTCCAGATTCATTCTAGGAAGCAAGTATAGTATAAACCTGATACCAAAGCCAGGTAAAGACAGCACAAAAATGGAAAATTATGGACCGGTAATTTCACCAGTAATGTCACGAATTTAGATGTAAAAATCCTCAACAAAAATTCCAGCCAATAGATTTCAACAACGTATCAAAGGAATAGTTTGCCATGACCAAGTAAGATTCCTACCAGGGATTCACGGATGTTTCAACATTATAAAAACAATTAACATAATCAACTACATAGATTTAAAAAATAAGACCAGAACTACCTCCCAGTCCAGGGGAAGACTCATGACAAGGACCTTCCTCCAGAACAAATAGAGAAAGCCTTCCCCTGGAGCTGATGCCTTGAGTTTGGACTTGTAGCCTACTGGGCTGTGACAGAATAAAATTTTTCATTTAAAGCCATCCACTTGTAGTATCTCTGTTATAGCAGCACTAAACTAAGACAGTGCCTGATTTTTTGTTGATTTATTTTCCATCCTGTAGCACACAGAAGTTTTGCCAAGAAGTCCAGAATTATTGACACCTCCTCCTTAGTAGGTCCAGTCAGCACAAAATTGTCAGTGTAATGGTCCAGTGTGATTTATTGTGATTTATTGAAAAGAAAGCTGATCAAGTTTCCTGAAGACTAAATTATGACATGGGACAGTGAAGGTGTATTGTGGTCTTGCCAGCTAAAGGCAAACTGTTTCCAATAGTCCTTCAAAACAGGTATGGAGGAAAAAGTATTAGCCAAATCAGCAGCTGCATTCTACGTATTAGGAGATGTATTAATTTGCTCAAGTAAAAAAATTACATCTGGAACAACAGTTGCAATTGGAGTCATCATCTTGTTAAATTTTTGAAAATCCACCATCATTCTCCAAGATCTGTCTGGTTTTTGCACAGATGAAATGACAACGTGGATGAGAATGAGATGCAAATCACCAAGTCTTTCAAGTCCTTGATGATGGCAGTAATCTGTGCAATCCCTCCAGGAATGTGATATTTGTTTAGTTTACTGTTTTCCTAGGTATACAGTGTTCTGATGGCTTCCACTTGACTTTTTCAACACTAATAGCCAAATAGATCCAGCATGAGGATTTCACAAGTAGATCAGTATGTCTATTCCAGTTATGCATTCTGCAACTGGAGAAATCATGATAGGATGGATTTGGTCACTCATGGGTGCTACTGTAAGGATGATTTTCCAAAAGTCAAATAAAATTCCTAGCAGGGAGACTGCCATCGGATTTGGTCAGTGTTTTGTTTCACAGTGTGCCTCTGTTGCACACTGTGAAATGAAACCCTGTTTTCTTGCAGCTGGTGGGCAGCCTAATGCTCTGCTCCATGTCATATCCTAGCTTATCCTTTCATGAGTGTCTGTTAGTGGCAAGTGGTATAAGGACATTTAAGATGCTCCACCTGTGTTCACATTTTTTTTGTGGCTTAAAGATTCTAGGATTCCTGTTACTGCATACCTAGGCAGAGTTCATGCCACATGCTGCAAATAGTCAATTTTTGAGTCTGGTATGATGAGAAGCAAGAGGTTTTGTTATGCACCAGTACACAATGGGACAGAAGGGATACATTCCTCCAAAGTCGGTCTCCCTGAATAAAGGGCCGTGAGAAGTTTCATAACAAGTAGGAAAAGGGGAGTTATACATATTCATTAAATTCCTGGAAAATAGCATGTATATTTAAAAAGACAGACTTGGCACGTTAATGGAGGCCAGACACGTAAGTCCCAAATTGGGTATGGATATATATTTTGGTGTTTTAGTTCCTTGGCATGAGATCTTCAGTTCCTAGGCAGGACTCATTATGGGATGATAGTCATTCAGTGGTCACCCATATCTCCTTTTGGCATAGCTCTGGGGTATGTAACTATAAACAACAAGAGAAGAGGAGAGTTGGATCATCCTTCCTGATTATTTAACCAAGAGAATGTTTTCAGTTGTTTTTTACATTCTTAGGGGAGACACTGACTAATTAAAACTTTTTTGT
Source organism: Heterohyrax brucei (assembly GCA_028571685.1). NCBI lineage: Eukaryota > Metazoa > Chordata > Mammalia > Hyracoidea > Procaviidae > Heterohyrax > Heterohyrax brucei. Next base: position 36,353,382 of record CM053160.1, on the reverse strand, counting down.
TGAAGCTTAGAGAAAGAAGAAAATGTAAGATTAGTGCAATATGTAAAAGGGACAGTATAATTCTTTTCATGTTAGCCATTGTGTCTTCATAACAACAATAGGAAACCTGGTTTCATTCTTTCAGAACCTAAATCAAATGATTGACAACTGGACTCTTAATTTAGACCACAAATATACTAGACTCTCCAATTGGAAAGTAGCTTAATGAGGCTACTAATTTAACAAACTGCCCTAGGGAACTCAAACAAAAGTCCAAATGCAAACAAGACCTAGACCCGTAGTTTCTGGTTGTATCACAAACCAGAGCTCTACTAGGAAAATCACCTGCCTTTTCTGGATTCAGCATAACCCACAGTGAGACAATATTAAGCACTACAATTCACTAAATTCACAATAAACATTAGAGTTTGCACTACCCATTGGGAAAGCAATTCCAAAGTTGACAAGTTGACAATTCAATTCACAAATCAAAAAATAAATCTTAGAGGAGCTACTATCAAGGAGTGGAGCTGAGATTCTAAGAGGTTTTTGTTTTGGAGGTTTTTTTTTTCCTCCTGAGTAACCCTGCTATATGAAACAGGGAAGATAAAGTCCTATCAGCTCAGCTTGATACTGAAGCTCAAATCTGGCAGTTGATCTAGGGAATTTTGTGTCTCTGACACCAGAATTGTAAATAAACTTCTGAGAATGGTAACAAAGTTGAAAACAATACTAGAGATTTGATCAGTGATTTGGGGATCAGGAACACATAGCCTCACTAAAGTGAGTGTTCAATAGAAATGTGGCAGCATTGGGGTTAATACAATTGAAGGGAAATAAAGAGAATGGAGAAGTTCAGGTGTTTTTAGCTGATTTTTTAAGGTTCATAAAAAATGTCCTTCAAAGTTCTTTCTTCTGTGACATGTTGATTTGCTTAAGAAGTCAAATGCTGTAGTTTTTCATAGGGTGGTGTCCATGCCTACTGAGTGGAGGCAGATAACCAGGAATCTTTCTCTCTGGAATGAAGGTGTTCAAGATCAGGAACTATTTATTATTCATAAATCTACAGAAACAAATTAGTATTTCTAGAAGTTATGTTATTTATCACCTTAAACATTTTTTGCCCTGTGAAATCAGGTGGTGGCCAGGCCATACTCATCTGCCGTGACTTAGTGCACTTTTCATTGGTTTTAACTTCCACAGTCACATTTTATCACTTTGGTTAAACAGCTATTCAAGTATTGTTTCTTGGTGAATTATGATCCTATTTAATCAAATATTAAAAACTTTGACAACTTTTAATATTTATCCTCCCAAAATATAATCCTAAGTGTTGTCTTTTATACCTGATACACTCTATGCCTAAAACTGTGGAATTTTTAGAGGACCTATTGGAAAGTCATGGATTTGTTTCCACATTTAAGGTGAAAAGTTCTTTAAATTATTAGGTTGTGACTTCAGACAAAGATTGGACTGGACTAAAGGACATAAGGAGACACAAGTGGTATGTGTACTTTATGGTTTAATCCGACTTGATGGCACTTGGCTGGCTTGGCATATATATGAAACTGTGCAGCCAGTTACCTTCTAAAGGGAAGAGGAGAGGGTAGAGAGGAGGAGACAAGTGTTGGCTGACTGAGCACTAGAAGAATGGAAAGGAAGAGTGTGCTGTCACAGGGTGAGGAGAAAAGATAGAGTTGCATAAAGGTGCTTAGGGTTTTACGTGGCAAATTGACTCGGATTGTAAACATTCACTTAAACACAATTTAAAAAAAAAGAAATAATTATTAGGTATGGATGTGTCATGATTTGCATGAGAAGTGTCATCAAATCTGTGAATGTGTTTAATTTTCCTTAGGTTAAAATTTGTATGAGTCTTTAGTGTGATTTTTTTTACCTGATGTTAGATAACATAGTACTGTCATAGTTTTATCTTTTTTAACTTGTTAACTTGATGACTGATTCATTTTTTTGAGTCTAACATCATTGAGGCCAATGGTTTTAACTAGAAATTCAGATCACTCACCTATAGAGTTTTATTAATATTCAGATATTTAGAAACTTGATAATCTTATATTCTCGGCATACATTAACTGTATGCTTACTATATTGATAGTATATCATGTCTCAAGATTACAATATCTGAAGTTCTTTTCACTCTAAAAACTGTGGCCATATGTCTTCATAAATTAAACATAATGTCCACTCTTCTTTGAAAATAGTGTGAATCATGTTCAGAAATATTTTATCTGAATAGCTTTTTTTGTTGCTTTTTACTTGACTTCTTATTGTTTTGCATTACTTTTGAACTGAACTCTCAGGTCTTTCACTTTTAGAAACTATTAGTAGAAGTAAATTAATCATTGCCATTTTAAGTTTTTAACAGCAGTTATTTATTTTTTACTTTGCGGATGCCCTGAAAACTCTTCCAGTCATCTACCGGCCAGAATATTTTGACAAAAAGAGGCTCTCTCAGAGAGTCCTGGGAAGGACTACATTAGATATTTTGAAGATGGACTTTTAACAATACTGCTTGACTTGCCTTGAGACCATGCCACTGGATTGAATGAGGATTTCTACAACTTTTGTGTAGAAGCTGATGGATTCATGAGATGGTGAAACTCAAGACCTGATAAAACAGGATTTAAGTAAGACTAAATGGACTGAAGTATTATCCCATGAGTTGTGTTCAAAGTATTGTTGAAGTGTATGTTCTGACTTTTAGAAATCTCTTTGTCTTAAACTCAGAAATGAAACATTTCTTTTCTTCTAATTTCTTCAAAATTATAAACTTCTTAGTGATTGTTAATCAAGAGGAGGGTTACTGTAGACAGAAACTTCTGTTTCAATAAAAAATTGTAAAAAGCTCTTGTGGTCTATCAGCTTCATTGTCTTTGAGCTATTTTACATCTTTTTGGAGGCTACAGACAGCTGATGATTTTGTTTTCTACCTGCAGATTGAACTGGTTCTTGTTATGCTATTCCTATGCGTCTGCATCTAATCAATTAAGCAAAGGGAGAAATTTGAAATATGAAAAGAGAATTAAAAACTAGAAGAAACTCTAAAAAGATTAAATAAGAAATTATCAAAAGAGTGGCCTCTTGCTAAAAGAACACTCATTGGATGCTCCATTGCATTTACTACTTTGGGTATCACTGGAATTGGACATTCTTGTACAGGAAGAAACAATATTAGATTCCAAATGGTGTTGGATAAAGTAGCAATAGAACTTGAAAGCTCTGTATCTCACATTGACAGAGCAATTCAAACCACATCTGAAGAAGTATTGAAATTGAAGCTATAACTTTACAAAATAGGCTGCCACTGCATTTCCAATTAGCTTCTGAAAGAGAAGTTTGTGCCTTAATAGATGAATGTTGCTGTGTCTATATTCATACTGCACAGTCTGAAGTTCCTTGGGGTATAGATGCTGCTGAGGCACATGAAAAGCAGTTACTGATGCTGCTTATGTACAACCAAACACTTCAGTGGTTTTGTTTACTTGATTCAAAGTTTTAAGGAAATGGTTTCATGAGAGACTTAAATTAATTGATCTAATCTTGTTCCTAGTGCTTCCTTTCTGCCTCCTAATTTGCTGGGTAGGGCCTTGGGTCTTAAAAGCTTGCTAGAAGCCATCAAAATCGTACGATTGGTCTCTATGCATCCAGAGTAGCAGGGAAAAAAGGAGTCATCAGTAATAAAAAGAATCAGACTATATGTCCGATTGTCTCCATTAACACTTGACTCCTTTGCCGCAAGACCAGAAGAAACCAGATGATGCAAACTATTGTTAATTTTTTTATCGTGATTAAGTGCCCATCTATCTGCAACTTCTTCTGCCCTCCATGCCTGGTGACAGCATGTTCCTCTTCTTCCTTCTATATTTGTTATATCCTCTTAACAAGTTCCTATTCCCTCCTCTCTACCCTATTCTCTCCCATCTAGAAAGAGACCATTAGGACAGCATCCAAAAAATGCATAGAACTATAAAGTACACACACTATGTGGTCACATTTTGACCCCAAGTTCACTTCATTCTTGTCCAAAGAGTTAACCTCAGTAGTATTTTCTGGACAGGAGCAGCAGGTCTAGGATCCATGTTCCCAGGAGATCGCCCAGGACTTTGAGCCATCAGTTGTGCTTTTTCAGTAGCATTCTTGAGCGGCAACCTTCTTTTTCTTGTGTTGTCATAGGGACACAACGTTGTGTGCCCCATCACAACTGTCTTTGGTGGTGGCCAGGCACCATCTGGTTCTTCTGGTCACATGTTGATAGAGTCAACCCTTCACATGGGTCCTACTGTCTCCTGGGCTCTTTTCGCCTTGTGTCTGTTGTTCTTGATGGTCATCTGTTCCAGATGAGTTGGGACTTTTTGGTGTATCTCAGATGGCAGCTTGTTAGCTTTTAAGACGCCAGACGCCACTCACCAATGTGGAGTGCAGAAGGCTCTGTTAGCAATAGGCTAGTTATGCCAATTGGCCTTGAGGTCCCCTGAGAGCATGGTCCCTGGACCCCCGCCCCTGACACTCTATCCTTGCAGTATTGGGTTAAGAGTAGCAGAGTTTTCAGTTTATGTTGAAGTCCAGTTAAGTTGATCTTCTTTCTACTGTGTGCTGCCACTGCTTTCACCCAAACAAATTTCTATCAGCTATCTAATCTATGATCAGCCATCTCCCTCCCTCCCCTCTCTTGCAGCTATGGAAGAGTCTTTTTTTTCTGTACGTGAGTCTATTTTTAAGCCCTTACAATAGGGGCCTCATACATTAGATGAATGTTGCTGTGCCTGTATTCGTACTGCACAGTCTAAGTTCCTCAGCGTATAGATGCTGCTAAGGCACATGAAAAGCTGCTGACTGATTTCACTCAGCATATTGTCTTCCAGTGAAAATCAGGTTATGAGATGCTTCCTAAAATCATCATTGTGCTTTATCATTGTGTAGTGTTCCATTGAGTATATGTACCACAGTTTGTTTATCCATTCATCTGTTGTTGGGTGTCTGGGTTGACTCCATCATTTTGCTGTGGTGGACTGTGCTACATTAAACATTTGTGTGCATGTCTCTGTGTGACTGCCCTTCGTTCTGTATGACATATCCCTAGCAGTGGGATTACTGGATCAAATGGGGTATCTATTTCCAACTTTTTAAGGAAGCTCCAGATTGCTTTCCATAGAGGTTGTGCCATTTTGTAATCCCTCCAAAGGTGTAGAAGCGTTCCAAACTCTTTACAGCCTCTCCAGTACTTGTCTTTTTGTGGTTTGGGGATCATGGCCAACCTTGCTGTGAAATGGCATTTCGTTGTAGTTTTGATTTGTATTTCTCTAATAGCTAATGGCTGTGAGCGTTTCCTCATGTGTCTTTTGTCTACCTGGATGTCTTCTTTGGTGAAGTGTTTGTCCCTGTCCTTTGCCCATTGCTTAATTGGGTTATTTACCTTTTTCTTGTTGATATTTTGCAGTACCTTGTAGATTATGGAGATCAGACATCCATCCAATATATAGTTGCCAAATATATTTTCCCTTTCTGTAGGTGTTCTTTCAATTCTTTTGATAAACTCCTTGGATAAGCAAAAGTGTTTTATTCTTCGTAGCTCACATTTATCTATTTTGTCTTCTCGATCATGCTTTGTCAGATTTGAAGGCTGTATAAGCTGTATATTAAAACTTCCATTGTTGATTCTACTTTTTCTTACATAATCTTTATCATTTTAGGTTTGATATTTAGATCTTTGATCCAACTTGAGTTAGCTTTTGTTTTAAGGTGTGAGATATGGGTATTGTTTCATTTTTTTGCAGATGGATATTCAGTTTTGTCAGCACCACTTGTTAAATAGACATTTTTACCCAATTTTAAAATCTTAGGGTGGTTTGTCAAATATCAACTGTTCATAGGAGCATGATGGCATCTCTGGGGTGTCTTCTGTTCCATTGGTCTGTCTCTTTTTGTACCAGTACCAGGCAGTTTTAACTACTGTGGCAGTGTAATAGGTTATAAGGTCAGGTAGTGTGAAGCCTCCCACTGTGTTCCTGTTCTTCAGTAGTGCTTTGCTTAGCTGGTGTTTCTTCCCTTTCTAAGCAAAGTTGGTGACTTGTTTCTGGAATTTGTATTGGAATTGGATTGTATATGTAGATTGCTTTGGGTAAAATAAACATTTTCACAATGTTAAGTCTTCCTATCCTTGAGCAGGGTTCTTCACTTATGTAAGTTTTGGTTTCTTGCACTGAGGTCTTGTAATTCTCTCTCTATAGGTCTCTTGCTTCTCTTGTTAGATTTATTCCTAGGTATTTTGTTTTCTTGGGGGCTACAGTAAATGGTACTGATTTGGTGATTTCCTCTTCAGTGATCTCTTTGTTGGTATAAAGGAATCCTATTGTTTTACTTGTTTATCTTATATCCTGATGCTTTGCTCAACTCTTCTATTAGTTCAAGTAGTTTACTGATGGATTCTTTAGGATCCTCTTCATATACAGTCATATCATCTGCAAATAGTGAGATTTTTACTTTTTTGGCTGATGTGGATGCCCTTTATTTCTTTGTCTTGTGTAATTACAATGGCTAGTACCTCTAGCACAATATTGACTAGCAGTCACGAGAGTGGGCATCCTTTCTATTTCCCCTTCTGACTGGGAATTCTTTCAGGATCTCTCCATTCAGGATGATGTAAGGGGTTGACTTTGCATTGATGACCCTTAGTGCATTGAATAATTTCCCCTCTATTCCTGTTTTGCTGAAAGTTTTTAGCATGAATTGGTGTTGGACCTTGTTAAATGTCTTTTCCTCATCAATTGATAAAATCAGGGGATTTCATCAATTTGTGTTATTTATGTGGTCGAGGTCACTTCTTGGGAGATAAAAGGAAAGAGAAGTGAGCAGACTATTGGGAACCTCATATCATTAAGAGAGCAGCACTGAGAACAAAGCATATCTTTTGGACCTGAAGTTCCTGTGCCAAGATGCTCTCATATTGAAATTGGACTCAGCCTACTGTACTGTGATAAATTCTCATACAAGTGGATTTGTAGCTTATGGGACTATGACAATAAAATTTCTCTTGGTCAAAGCCATCCACTTATGATATTTCTGTCAGAGCAGTGCCAGATGACTGAGACACCATCTTTGAATAAAATGATACCCACTGCCATTGAGTCAATTCTGATTAGCTTAATTAGTAAAGAATATTTGTCTTGGGTATTATACTGTTTCAGAGAATTATCTATGTATCCTCAGTTGTTTTTTTAAATTTTTTTATTGTGATTAAGTAAAAATTTACAATCCAAGTCAATTTGCCGTATAAAACTCTGAGCACCTGCCTGTCTGCAACTCTATCTGCTCTCTTCAGTGACTTCCAGTACTCACTCAGCTGACACTTGTCCCCTCCTTTTCACCCCCTCCTCTCCCCTCTAAAAGTAAACCAGTAGGATAGCCTTATAAGTATACATTAAACCATAACATATAGCCTCATATATATGTTAAACCATAAAGTATGTACACAGTGCGTTCTTTATCTGAAGTGTTGGCTTCAGTACTGGTTTCAGTTCTAGGCTAGTAGCAAGTTCAGTGGCCAAGTTCTCAGGGGACCTCCAGGGATGTTGGACCATCAAGTCTGATCTTTTAATAGAGTTCTAGATCTGTGCACCCCCTTTTCTCAGGTACATCAGGGACTCTACATTGTGCTCCCTGTCAGAGCTGTCTTTGGTGGTGGCCAGGTACCATCTGGTTCTTCTGGTCTCATGCTGATGTGGTCTTCCAGTCGTATGGGTCCTTCTGTCTCCTGGGCTCATTTTTCCTGTCTTTGATGTTCTGGGTCGTCATCTGTTCCAGGTGGGTTGGGATCAGTTGATGCTCCTCAGATGACAGCTTGCTGGCTTTTAAGATGACACTAACCAATAATATAAGGTGTAGAACACTCTCTTAGCAAAAGACTAGTTATGCCAATTGATCTCAGTATCTCCTGAAAACATGGTCTCCAGACCCTTGTCCCTGCTATTCTGTACTTTGACATTTTGGGGCTGAATTTAGAAAACCTTTTAGTTTATGTTGTATTCCACTTATGCTGACCTGGCTTCTACTGTGTACTGTCACTCCCTTTACCTAACAAATTCCTATCGACTGGTGGTGGGTTTGGGTTTATCTAATCTACGAATAACCCTCTCCTTCCCTCCCACCCTTGTAGCCATCAAAGAATGTTTTCTTCTGTACTTAAGTATTTTCTTAAGTCTTTATGTCAAGGTCATGCAGCTCATTAGACCCCGAGTGACCTGATTCTGGTTCCAGAAATCGAATAGGAAGTTTGGTGTCCCAACAGGTGGCAAACAGGGATCCCTCTTCCTCCAAAGTACACAAGGATGCATTCTTTTTAGTAGCAAATGATGAAAAAGTTTATTAAGGGAAAGTACTTTCCAAAGAGGGAATGGATCAGTCTCCACGAGTAGAAAAAGACCCTACATAGATTTTGGGGGTGCTTTTTATATGCAAAAGCAGGGGTGGTCATAGATGGGAGGGGGAGGTAGTAACTTGGCTTCTGATTGGGCCTGAGACCACCGTAGCTACCTTACAACTACCAGGAGGAACTGTTCTATTTGTATCACAACTGCCAGGAAGAACCCATATCTGCATCACAAACTGCTGGTATGCGGCAGATCAGGTTCCCCTGGAAACCTTATCAATACTGTTTGTGTTCTATAATGCAAACCATGACCTTTTTTATCCGTAGAAAATGTTAGATTTTGGAGTAAAATACATTAGTATGTGGTGGCAGAGATCAAGTCCCCTGGCTAACCTTGACACGTATAATTATAGTCTCATACAATGTTGGTCCTTTTGCAGCTGACTGATTTCACTCAATGTAGTGTCTTCAAGTTGATTCCAGGTTATGAGATATTTCATAAAATCATCATTGCTCTTTAACATTGCATACTTTTCCATTGTGTACATACACCACAGTTTATTGATTCACCTGCTGATCGACACCTAGGTCGATTCCATCTTTTTGCTATGGTGGTAAGTACTATGTGGGGTCAGTTTTGACAACATTTTTTCCAAAGATCAAAGTAGAAACTACTTTTTATGTCAGTCAATAAGTATTAGAATTCAAGAACATGTATGTAAACCAAAGATTGCAGCACAGTCCGAGATTCACCCTTCAGCCAAAGACTGAACCCATTGGGAAATGAAACTGAATGTCAATCATTCAACAATTTCTTGAAATATTATTAGACAACACATCTAGGAGCTGTTTACAGGCTCTACTTGTCTGTTATCAAACAAAACCTTAAGGGAAAGCACTGGGTTTGGCTCAATTAGCAGCTTCTCAGACCAAGTGGAACCTGCCCCTCCCCCCCCATTGTTTTCAAAGTGCTGGGTGTGCTCAAGACAGTCAAACTGTTTCCTAGCCTACATGCCAGTGGAAACAAAATGCCATTTGTCTTACTGGGCCTGCACACCATGACAGATTGTGTAGTCCATAATGTTTGCCTGTACCACCCTGTGAGAGGTAGTGTATAAAGTTCTTCCTTCCTTTGTTTGGGGAGCTTGATTTCAGATATATACCCCTTTGATCCTTGTCTGTGAGCTTGCAATAAACACTCTTCCTCCCTCCTTACTTCACTGTCTTTATTGACAAGAAGCTGTACCAAACAGGACCTGCTTTGAGTAGGTAGCAAATTTTGGTGGCCAAGAGAGGATCAGTGCTGCCCAACTCCTGAGAGCACCTGTGGTAGATAGGAACTGACTTCTCCTGTGTGCACCCTTGCATTGGCCGGGAAGCGAACAGACTGACCGCTTGCTGTCACCTGCCTCTCAGGACCAGGGCGGACAGGTGCCACTCATTTTCCGGTTAACAAGGTCCCTCCACCTCCCTGCCTCGTACCCGCCAGAGAGGTTTTCAGAGGCGCAGGACCCTCAAAAGATCAGGTAACAGGTATCAGAAGACTTCAGTCCAGGTAAGGCCCCGGGGCCACCAGAACCCAGTCAGGACTGCCCTCAACAGGGTGAAGGGGAGCCTGATCACCTCCCGGCCTTTGGGCCTCAGTTCAGGATTCCCCCTCCGGGTGGAAGTCTCTGTCTGAATGAGTGCATACATTCTGTGTTGTGTGATTGTATCTGTGCCTCCAAGTTCACGCGGAGGCTGAGTGGGCCCTCTCTTGCGGTTCTGTGTGGACTCATAAGGCATAACAGTGTGAGCCAAGTCTCCTCCGCCCAGGGGTTTATACAGGGACACCTTAGCCAAGAGCCCACCTAAGTCCCCACAAGGGGAATGGCCAGAAGGGCATCTGAGTGGTCCTCAGGACAAGTCTTTCATCTCACTTGCGACACCGTCAGCATGGGTGGGACACACAGCAAACCTACAGTCTTAGACTGCATGTTGAAAAATTTTAATAAGGACTTCAAGGGAGACTATGGAGTTAAACTTAGCCCCAAGAAATTAAAAACCCTGTGCTAAGTCGAATGGCCCTCCTTTGACACCAACTGGCCACCTAAAGAGCCTGTTAATTAACCAGAAATGACTCTGGCTCAGAGTCAAAACCTGAAAAGCCTGTTGAGCCAGTCTCCGAAGTTGCAGAGAATTTAAAAGAACAGGCTACTCATTTTTTTTTCCCTGCTCACGGCTGCCAGCAGCCGCCACCGCTGCTGCGGAGAACTTAAAGGAACAGGCTACCTAGTCTCTTTCTGCTCTCAGTCTCCTGGGTTCTTGCAGTACCCTCCGTCAGGCATCTCTCCAGGAGGATACCTCTTTTCTGTGCTGTTCGGTATTAAGGGACCATTTGGGAACCCCTTCTTTTCAAGTCTTTGAATAAGTTTTCATGGATTTTGTTCAGGAGTCTTGTCCCTGGTTCCAAGTTGTAGGTACACTGGAAAAAGAAGCCTGGGAACCTGTTGGTCATAGCATACAAAAAATTTACCATGACCAGGGGCCTAATGGCGTGACTGTAAGCACTTTTTCTTATTAGAACTTAATATATTACTCCCTAACTGGTGCAGGAAATTCCTCTTCCAAACCTTCTCTCCTAATATCTAAGACCCCTTTAAAAGAGGCGGCTCCTTCTAAGGTCGCACAACAAGCTTCTGACTCAGAGTCAAGCTGCTGCTGCCGGCGAGCGTGGAGAATCAAAAGGAGCAGGCTATTCACTTGCCGGCAGGCACAGAGGATTTAAAGGGACAGGCAACTCATTTCCTCTCTGCACTCAGCCTCCCCCCCCCAAGGCTTCTGTGCCTGGTACGTTTGTTACCGAAGGGCAATCAATACAACAATGGAATCTGTGAGAGTTTTACAACCCGAACTCCCTTCTCTAAGTGCTGTCCCATTAAACTATGCTGTCATTGTGATTGATTTACAAGATTGCTTTTTTTTTACTATTCCTTTGCACCCTCAAGACAAACAACGTTTTGCTTTTAATCTGCCGTCAGAAAATTTCAAACGGCCTTTCTAGTGATATCAGTGGAAGGTCCTCCCCCAGGGGATTAAAAACAGCTCCACTCTTTTTCAGAAATTTGTAGATACTGTGATAAAAATGTTCAAAAACAATTTCACTCTGTTTATCTTATTCGTTATATGGATGACATTTTGTTAGCTCACCCTGATCGTTCTTTTTCACAGGAGTACTTAATGACACTCATCTCTGTCCTAAGAGCTAGAGACTTGGTAATTGTTCCAAATAAAATTCAAACTCAGCCTCAATATCCTGCTTAAGCTACATAATAAATGACACCACAGTGGCTCGTGCTCCCTTGTCTTAGAAACCTCCTACTTAAAAGCTTTAAATGACTTTCAAAAACTGCTTGGTGAAATCAGCTGGCCGCAGCCCTTAGAACTGAAATTAACTCCTACAAGGCTGGTCCGAGAACATCGTGGGACTTACAGCGAATTGATCACAACCAGTTACAGATTCCTTTGTTCCTTCTCCTTTGATCTCCAAGAAAATAGCCTTCAGACTAGAGAACAGAAACTACATTTTATATATTCACAACATGCTTTCTTGCTCTTTGTTTCTGTGAGAGTATAAGTTTGACAGACTAGTTTCATTACCTGAGAAATTTTCTCTTAGGTTTTAAACTTTGCCTAATGTAAACAACCTGACTAGAGTTTCCTGTGACTATTTTATGACAAAGGCAAAGATTGGCAAGAAAATACAAAAAATAAAACTGTGGAGAGTTCTAAAAGATAAGGGTGTTAGAGAAGAGACAGGCCTGAAAAGATTAGAGGACCAAGCAAAACTAGAAAATAAAACCAGAACTTATGAGTCTTTGTTCTCCTAATCTCCATGATTGACCACCCCTGAACGGCCAGGACTTTAAACAGTCCGGCCCCCACTCAATTTAACTTTTGACCTTGAAACAAGAACTCAAGAGGGGAATGTTGAAATGAGACATAAATTACAAAAGTAACCATGATTTTAAACTGTGCTTTCTAAAGAATGGTATACATGCCACAGGGAATAGTGAGATGGGCAGTCAACACCCAGGCCTGATAAAGACAACCTGACCCAGACAGCTAAGTAAGAAAGTCCTTAAACTGGTTTTAGAAAATGCAGCTTTCAGCATTCCTGATTTTACAGTCCACCGAGACTAAATTTGTCTCAAAGACTCTTGCCTGGCTGAGATGATTGTATATATCATAAAAGACAAATGATTCCTAAGGCTCAGTGTCTTTGGCAAAACGGGCCCTTGAAGTGCTTACCTCTGCTTTCATTGTCTTGTAAAATAGTTGTTAATTGTTTGACATTGATAGCCACTCTCAGTGAAAGGAAGGCCAAGAGCCCGAAAACCTCTCTGTCTTACAATGGATTCTAAAAGGCCGTGCCCTGCACCATCAAAATGCCACAGTCCTTGCCTCCAATTTCAGTCAATTAAGAAACAGGCTCATTCTGTTATAAAAAGTTGCAGTATTTGCCCAACTCAGCAGTCCTCCTTACCGATGGGAATCAACCCACGGGGTCTGAAGGCTGGACAACTATGGCAAATAGATGTTAGTCACATACCTTCCTTTGGAAAACTCTGTTATGTCCATACATACATTAACACTTATTCTCACTTAATTATGGCCTCAGCCCACACGGGAAAAGCTTGTAAGGACGTAATTTGACACCTCTTTCATTGTTTTATTCCCTCACATCTTAAAACAGACAATGCTCCTCTCCCCAGCAACAATGAAGTCACCGCCGAAACGTCATGTGATTGATACCCACCAACTCCTCCATCTCTTCCTCCTTATTAACCCTTTTCAGACACTACAACTCTCCCAAGATTTTTCTCATCCAGCTAACTCATTGCAATACAATCGTCGACAAGCTTGCCATACCTGATCCCCACAATGTACAACAAATACTACAACGTCACCAACTTAAATGACACAAGGGGCTATGTTACCAATGGCCGAGATAGAGAGAACTCTGGACTCGTACATAAACTAACCCAATCTCTCCTGAATAAAACAGTCACCACTTGTGTGATAGGGACCAACGTAATACTTAAAGGGAATTCCAGTGAGAAAAATATGAACATCACTTGAAAAAAGGTGACTGTCACACAGGGCAGTGAAACCTGCCACAATGTAGCCTGTTTTAACATAACGTGCTTTAACTGTAATCTTGCTAATTGTGGGCCCCCTTGAGGAAGGGAAACTTATGATTGTTCTAAATCAGCCTCCCTTTGTGGTACTGCCTGTAAACTTGTCGGAACCCTGGCATCAGGACAGAGGGCTACAAGTGATAGAAAGACTGCAAGAGTTGATTAGGCCTAAGCGGGCTATAGAATTAGTTATTATGGGAATAACTGCACTTGTATCTACTATAATCACAACCACTACGACTGCCGTGGCCATTACTCAGAATGTACAGACTGCTCAATTTACAGATAATGTAGTTCATAATATGTCACAATTTATGAGTACCCAGGAAATGATTAATCTAAAAGTAAAACAAAAGTTAGTTACTGTTTGAAACTGTAGAAGTAATAGGAAGTCTGGTCCAAACTTTGCAACACCAAGCCAGGCTGACTTGTCATGCTGAATTTACCTAGATTTGTGTAACTAACAAAACTCGCAATATAAGCACAGATCCATGGGAAGAAGTTAAACAACACCTAGAAGGTATGTGGGAACATACTAATGAAACTCTGCACCTAGCACAATTACATTCAGAAGTTCTGGCACTAAGTCATGCCCATTTACCCTTTAATGCTGCTGCAACAGCTGAAAATCTTCTGAATAACCTTAGAAACATGTTTTCTGGGCCTCTTGACCAAATCTAGCACTTATTGATTCCCATGATCACAATCAGGGGAAATGTCCTCTTGATAACACTCTGCACACCTTGTCTGCTTAAACTAGTTTGCAAAAGTCTGCAACAGCTATTAATAGATGTGCGCCATCTTAAACTGCAGACTCGGCAAAAGCCCTTCACCTTCACTTTCTAACCCTCTGTGGTAGTCAGTGACAGGTAAGACATTTAGCTGAACTATCTCAACCTAAGACAGGACCCAATCACAAAGAGATTGGACTCCCATGATGGGTAAGAGATAGAGTCACTAAGTGCAACCTAAGCCAGACACGCAAGTGGGACAGCTGGGAGCCAGCTGATTTTATAATAAAAAGGGGGAGATGTCGGGAGCAGGCTCCCTCCCCTCCTGATATGAGGATTAAGGAAGATGCCTTCTAAGAGGGGCTTTACAACTCCCTTGGTTTATGAAATTATATTGGGAAAATCTGACCGGGAACTTCTGGGAAAAAGAGATCAGAGGAATGGATTTCAATACAACATGCCTGATAACACTGAGGCCTGCACAGCTTCGCTGACTTCCCCCTAATTGCATTCCCCCCTCCCTTTTCTCCACATACACAGGTTTACAATGCAACCCTTGAAAGACTTCCTAAGGACAATTCTCCACACAGCCATTAAAGCTATACAAACATCTCACTCCCTACACAGAAAGATAGATAAACTTCCAAGTCCATTATAATTGATATGACAAATGAATTATCACTAAAGAAACATCTTAGAGCAGCTGGGCTGGATTCAGGGATGGCAGACACTCTGCTCAGGAAAAGATAAATAAAAAACTATCAGAGGCACTCAATGCGGACATAGACCAAGTTGCTGACACACTTCTTATACTTCAGAATCAAATTAACTCCCTGGCAGCAGTTACTTTACAAAACAGATGAACATTAGACTTATTAATGGCAGAGAAGGGCGGGACCTGTATGACACTAGGCGAAAAATGTTGTTCTGTAAATGCTTCTAACATTGTCACATCTAAGGTTACAGAGCTCAAAAGCTGAATCGAACAGAGGCGACGTGAACTTACCCAGACTGGATGGGGACTCATGTCAAATTGGGCCACCTGGCTGGCACCCTGTGGGGGCCACTCGTCTTCGGATTCGTAGTCCTGACCTTCGGACCCTGCCTCCTGCGCCACCTGCGAGACCAACTAGAACAGAACTTACTCAACAAAACCGTCTCCAGAGTCCTGACCCTCCGAACTTATCAACAACTTCCCCAGGCCGACACTGAAGAGTTCTGATACCCTCCTTATGAAAGGGGGGTATCAAAGGGGGCAATAATGTAGATGACTGAGACTGAAAAATTTTCCTCCCCTTCCTCCCCCTTCTTGCTGTTCCCACACCCGCCCTGCTCCTGCCTGATGGGTCACTCCCCTCCGGAGCTCGGCGCCCACTCGACAGGACACTCCCTGCTCCTGCCTGACGGGTCACTCCCATCTTCTCTTCTCAGCCCAGCACCCCTCCCCTTGCCTGACAGGATATTTCCCTTTGATAAGTCTCACTCCTGCCAGGCAGGATGTGCCCCTTCAAAGCCTCACACCTGCCTGATAAGATGCTCCCCTCTCCCGCCGAGCAGGATGCGCCCCCCCCTTCCATAACCATTGTCTCAACCACGACATCCTCAAACGGCTCTATATTTACCCTCCCGAAACCACACTCGGGGCCATTTGTTGGAACCTGAGAAGGTCCCAGTGGCCCGCTGGCATAATAAACAGCTTCTTGCCCCTTTCTGGGTGTCATTCGCTTCCTCTTTTCTATGACACTCTGGTAATCTTTTTCTTGAGGAGATTTGTTTTGGCCTTTGAGGCCAGAGCTGACCTTAAACCCCTTGATGGCAGATTGGGTGAAGAGGAGAGAGAATGATGTTGGATATCCTGGGAAGAGGAAAAAAGCTCCCTTAGTGAATGCAACAAAAATAAGTCCTATTGTTTAGAAAGTGGAGAGACTGTAGATCTACTGATGTTTAGTGAAAATCGGAACAGCATCTTTCATTCTGAACAGGTATCTGTGAGCCAGGTTTTACATGGAAATACTTCATTTTTGTAGAAAACTATACAGAACATAGAGTCTGGTAATGCTTAACTGTTAGTAGATGTAGGGATGGGACTTAATAAAGGTCACCTAGAATGCACTTGGCTTGGCAGAATGCTAAACTACATTCCATTTCGTGTTTTGTTATCCCTCTCCCAACAGGATCTGCACACTCACATTCCCTTTGATCTCCAGGGTGGTAAATTGATTATTTAAAAACTTCAGGAAGGTAATGATATTTTGGATAATTTACATTGTTTGATAACCTGTAATGGAATCTTGTGATTCCCTGTTCTTTCTTATGACAAGATTTGACATTTTCCAGATGCAAATGCCTTTGTAATCTAGCTATAAAGCTGCTGGAATTGTAACTCAGGTGGAAAAGTCTTGGAGAAACCATTCTTACTGTTCCACGGATTTGCATGCTTATCCATTAATAAAGCTTGCTTGAACCTTTCCCTGTTGCTAGGTTTGGCTACAGTAACAGGTGGAATGAACTTGCTTTGGTTCAGCAACATCTGTATCTAATAAAGCAGAGAAAAAGTAGGGATACTTGAGACAAAGTATTTCTTATACAGGTTGCTGGTACTGGATAATGATAAGAATTCTACCAACTATTTCATTTGTGCTTTTAAATGATGTTTCAAGAAGGCAATTATCTCAGTGGAAGAGAAAACTTAAAAGTAATTGAGTATTTCTGAAGGAACTAATAATTGTAAAATATTGAGTAAAAATTCTTGCCTGATCTCTCAGGCTGACTAAAAGCCATTCTGAAGGTTCCATCTCTCTCTTGCTGAGATTCTAGCAGACACATAAGCAATATGTTCTCAGGCATCTTTCTGAATTATCTGGGCATCATTTTTATAGTACTTCTGATATGACTTGGCTTACAAAGATAGCTTGAATAGTCAGATATAATGTGTGCAACAAGCCTGGCACAGCTGTTATCAATGGGTTAGGCAGACACTTCTAATTCCAGACCTTGTGTGGTCACTGATAGGATATGGGATGGGGAAAGAAAAGGGAAAGGAGAGACACTATGGTGATCTCTTATCTTGGTGATTCCGTTGTTCAATAAGATCTCCCATCCCAGTAAAGAAACACAGTGCTCGTAACCCATTAGGAAATTATAAGAAGGGTCTGAGTTTTAAATCATTCTCCAGTTTCTGGGACTGAAGGTGGGAGGCAATACAGGGAGCACAGAGGAGAGCCTTCTTAACACAAATGAAAGATGTTGGAAAAGACAGGAATCACAACAGAGGGTCCTTGACAGAGCCGGAGAAAAATATAGAACACAATTCTCACTTTTTGACCAGACTTTCTGTGTTCATGCTGAAGGGAGAAACCCTGAGAGTATGGCTCCCAGAGATTCTTTCAGCTCAGTAATGAAGTCACTTCTGAGATTCAGCCTTCAGCCAAAGATTGAACAGGCCCATAAAAGAAAATGAGACCAAAGAGGCACACCAGCACAGGCACAAGGACTAGATGGCAAGAACGAATAGGAAAACTGGTAATAGAGAATGCAAGGTTGAGAAGGGGAATGTTGACATGTGGGGTTGTTAACCAATGCCATAGAAGAATATATGTACTAACTGTTTAATGAGAAATTCGTTTGTTCTGTAAACCTTCATCTAAAGCACTATGGAGTTGGGGAAAAGATGTCAGCGACAGTGAATACAAGAGTAAGGGGCCAGGGTCTGTAAGCTGGAACAGAAGAAGCTTAGCTCATTCTAGAGGAAAGACTAGAAATCCAAAGGAAACCTGAAGAGAGAACATTATAAAGCATCTCATGTTTCCACAGTTTAAGTAGTACATATAATCAAACTATAAGATTATAAATTACAGAAGGTTCTAAATGCAGTGTAAACGTGATGACCACATCTCATTTTATGGCTCATTTGTTTCTATCATCTGAGAGGAGGGGCAGACTCAAGCGGCAAGGAGGGAAGCTGCTGTGTCACTGCCCAGGAT
Organism: Heterohyrax brucei; assembly: GCA_028571685.1. Classification (NCBI taxonomy): domain Eukaryota; kingdom Metazoa; phylum Chordata; class Mammalia; order Hyracoidea; family Procaviidae; genus Heterohyrax; species Heterohyrax brucei. Next base: position 36,335,123 of record CM053160.1, on the reverse strand, counting down.
TTTCTGCTCTGCTGCCTCTCAGGGAAGTCTCCATCAGTGAGGCCAGGTTCCAAGAACTGTCCTGTAAGCCATACACTGAGCTTGCCAGTGGGTCTGGGTGAGGAGGCTATGCAGGAAAGTGAAACTGAAGGACATTGTAGCCTAAATACAGGCGAGCCTGACCTTTTGGGGGATGGAAAAGTGGAGAGTAGGAAAGATGGAACATGTGGTATCTAGGCCTCGGGCATCAAGGAGTTCTGAGGCCCAACCCTGAGAATTTCTGCTGTGATCCCAGCTAGGAACTACAAATCTGACACTAATCTCTTACCATCTGCTTGGTGCTCACTGTGGCCTACAAAATGACCTAACAGGCCACCTGGGAACCACAGCCTCCCCACCACCTCCAGCTCCAACTCCACCACTCCCAAATGTGGGGGTAATATTCAGGGCCCAGGATGAAGCTTGAATACTTCAGTTAGGAGAGAAGGTTGGCTGTTTTATATGAATGCCCCCTTCACCTTGGCTGCTAGGTGGGCTAAGGAGGATTGGGAAGCCTAATTCCAGCTGAAGACCTCAGGATGCAGAGTTATGGGAGGGGTTCTACCAAGTTTTGTGCTTCTCTCCTTCCTACCCACTTCATTAACTACCTAGGTAGCTACAGGCTGGGTGTCAGGTCTAGGTATGAAATGGCTGGGGAACCTTGGGTGTAGTCCTGTCCATTGAGCCTGCCTCTCTCACCTCTGTTTCTTTCATAGCTTTTAGAATCCTGGACCCAGAATGTGCTGACCCAGTCATCAGCAATGTCTGAGTCTGTAGGGCAGAAGGTTATCATCTCCTGTGCTAAAATAAAAAGACCTAAGATGGAAATGCCAACTTGGCATGTGACTCCAGACAGTCCCTTCCATAAAACCTCAGTGTAAACTAGTGGCCCAGGGGAAATCAAATGTCTACAATCCTATGGGCTGTCAAAATTGCTGGGTCCAGAGAACCTGAAAGCCTTTCTCTAGAAGTCCATTTCCTTTGAGAAGTTGTGAAAATAACAGCCCCTTCTTTTCCCTGGGGTCAGTAGGAAGGGTAAGACAAATAGGAAGGGTAAGACAAATAGGAAGGGTAAGACAAAGCTAGAGCAGCCCAGCCCCACTTAGGAACCTCAGCAGGGCCTGTATCCACCATAGCCTGCATCTCTTTCCTCCTCTTGTTCCTCTTTTACTGCACAGGTGGAAATAGACCTTAAATACCAGAGAAACCCCCCCGTTCTGTGTCAGCCACTTTGATGTAGCTCCCAGCAGCTTCGACCTGGCCCTTGTCCCATCATCCATGAATGTCTATTTCTAGGCTTCTTTTCCAGGTCTGTGCTGACTCAGACACCTTTCCTGTCTGCATCTCTGTAAATGTGCTCTTAGACTCACTGGCACTCTGAGCAATGACATCAGTGTGGATGGATCCTGCATGCACTGGTATCAGCAGAAGTCTGAGAACCCTTCTCATTATCTTCTAACATACTACTCAGACTCAGTCCAGGGCACTGGGGTCCCCAGCCACTTCTCTGGGTTCAAAGATGCCTCAGCCAATTGAGGGCTTTTGCTCATCTCTAGGCTGCAGCCTGAGGATGAGGCTGATTAGTGCTGTAGTGCTTCTCAAGTGACACAGGCAGTCAGAGACATAAGACAAAAAACCAGCCTGCTTAGTCGATGATGCTTACTCTTTTCTATTATTAAAACAGCCCATACCTGCATTGACTATACCTAGAGGTAGCTTCTGACTCACAATGATTCTTCTCCCAGTTTCCCATTCAATGTTTCTGAAGTCTCAACTAAACAAGGAAACAAAAGAACACAAATAAATGAACAACAGAAAACTAAATCTTACAATACTGAACCTTACCCTGTAACTGACATGTGATAAAACCAGACCCTCTGGATTTGGCCTTGGTCTCTTGAAAGAAACTGTGTCTTTGTTTTCACAGTTAAAGGTCCCAGCATGTGGACAGACCCTCTACAGCATGGATTCTGCTCTGTAAGGGTCACATCATGAATCTATTCTTCCCAGTCCCCATCACCTGTGCTCCACGCTGGATGAGGCTCACTGTGTCTGGTTGCGAAGCACTAAAGTTTGAAATGCTGTGTGAGAACACAAGTCCAGGAGAAATTCCAGACACAGGGCTTGCCTGGCACACTCACTGGGCACCTAATACCTTTAGATATGATGGCAGAAAGGAGTCAGGCAGAGGCATATCTAAGATATGACATGTGCCCTGGGCTCCCCTTAAAGGGGCACCACCAAGAAGTTTATATTAATCTGGTGTGGCCTAATGACCTTCCTCCAGAATTGTAGACATCAGTGCATATAAAAGCCAAAACAGCAGTCTAGAAACCTAATTTGGCACCTAAATTTTTGATGAAGAGTTAGGGTTAGGGTTATTTTAATATTTGAGAGCCTCTGTGGGTCAAGGAAGATGTGCTAAAACTACATTATTACAGAGAGCTTTGATTTAATAGGAACATTTCCAATGATTCCTCTTTTTAAGTCAGTGTCAGTTCATACCTCATCACCCAAGGAAAATTTATCATAACCCTATGTGACTATAGTAGTATTTAATGGAAGCCTACTTAGTCCTTAGTCCAGGAGTAGAAAAACTTCTAACTTCAGGGGGGATGAGATATCTGTATCTACTAGTGGGTCACTTTATAGCAATCTTAGTAATAAAGACTGATAATTAAACTTGACTTAAAAATCTTAAATACATTAGAAAGTCAGAAAAAATAATGAATCTCTAAGCTAGCAATGGAAGACAAATGAAAAATTGAAGAAGTAAATAGCAGAAATTTTTCTTGGACAGCATAGTATTCTTACAACAAATGTTGGTGAAGATAAGAATCTAACAAGTCGCTCACGTTATTGAGCCGCATTCCGTCCTGTGCCTCAATTATCATTCTTAGACCAAATTAGCAGGTCTGCATTCTTCTCCCTATCTCCAGGGAAGTAAAAATGATTAAGACCTCAGAAAGTCAATGAAATTTGGGGTAATTCACACTGTTTGATAAGATGTAATGAAATCTTACGATGTAATGGCATCTTGTAACTCCCGGCTATTGTTCTGTGACAGTGTAATGGAAAATTTTAACAAGCCTAAACTGTTTCTTTGTTTCAGAGAGCAACCTTTTCCCGCCAAACTGTTTCTTTGTTTCAGAAAACAACCCTCCCCCCCCAACTTCCTGAGTTCTCAAAGATGTTACAGGCTACTGAGCGAAAGTCCCGCCTACAAATTTAGCCCTTAAATACCCAGCCCCTTCCCCTGCTCGGGGTTCCAGCCTCTCAACTCCTGCGTGAGTCGGAAGCTGAGCCACAGCGGGCTGGTTCTTTCAATAAAGCCTCTTGCTGTTTGCATCAAGCTGCAAACTTCGTGACTGATTGGGGTTTGCGTCGTCGCCTGTGACTCGAGGAGGGGTCTCCCCTCTCGGGAACCTTTCATTTAGTGCATTGGCCGGGAACCAGGGTGACCACCCCCTCAGTTTTGAAGCCACTCTTGGAGGTAAAATAACGGGCTAGCCTTGTCTGTTTGTCCAGTTTGTCGTGTCTGTGTTTTTGTTTCAGTATGGCCACTTAGACTTCTGGCTTGGGTTTTGGTTTTGCAGTTGTTTGAGTTCACCATGAGGGTGATCAAACCAGCGCGGCTTAGACTTCTGGTTTCGGTTTTGGTTTTGCAGTTGTTTGAATTCACCGTGAGAGTGAGCAAACGGAGGCCGGTAGACGTGCCTGAAGGGTCTCAAACTGCACCCTGGGGGACGCCCCAGGGAGAGAGAGAGGGACCAGGGTCGCCTGGTTGCCTCCTATGAGAAGGACGAGGATACGGTTCAGTTTTTGGATGTGGAAATTCCCGATTACCACCCGTCTGACTCCCTCTTCCTTTTGTGAAAAACTAAGCCTGGCTGCTGACTCTAGCTCACAGGTAAAGAAACGTCCGTGGCAGAAACTCAATGCCGCCATAGTCTTGTTCTGTCTTTGTCTTGTTTTGTCTTTGTTTTGAGTATGTGACTGACGATGGGTCTGACGGTGACTACCCCCCTTACTTTGACACTTAACCGTTGGACTGAGGAGAAGGGAAGAGCTCTTAATCTATCCACTGAGGTCCGGAAGAAGTCTTGGAGGACTTTTTGAGCCACAGAATGGCCCACTTTCAATGTGAGATGCCCCCCCCGAAGGCTCTTTCAATCTTTCTTTATCAGTATTTTTCAGGAAGGACCCAACATCACCGTGTGGCTAGCTCTGGTTCAAAATCCTCCCCCTTGGATAAAACCCTGGATGCCAGAACAGATGCATGTCGTGGTGGCCTGCCCACCCCCAAAAGGAGAGGCTGGCCAAGCAGGGCGAGGTGCCCCACGAAAGGAAGAACATGCCAAGGACCGATGGACAACCCACGCAGCTCCCTAACGAGATAGACCGAGGGTATCCCCTGACAAGACCCCTTTGAGACTTCAACACTCCTGAAGGTAGGGAGCAGCTAACCGTCTATCGCCAGGCTCTTGCGGCAGGTCTCCGAGGGGCTGCACGGCGCCCCACCAATTTGGCTAAGGTAAGAGAGATTCAACAGGGACCAAAGGAGGCTCTGTCCGTCTTTTTAGAAAAAATAATGAAAGCCTTTAAAAGGTATACTCCCTTCGCTCCAACCTCTGAGGGACGAAGGGGCTCAGTAGCCATGGCTTTTATAGGACAAGCCGCCCCAGACATTAGAAGGAAGCTACAGAGGTTAGAGGGGCTACAGGATCAATCACTACAGGATCTTGTTAGAGAGGCAGAAAAGATATACCATAGTAGGGAAACGGGAGAGGAGAAAAAACCACGCATAAAAAAGGAACAGGAGGAAATAGAAAGACAAAGAGATCGCAGACGAAATAAAGATCTCACACGGATCTTGGCCGCAGTTATTGATAGGGAGGGAACAAGCCAGTCAGGGAGAAAGGGCAACCTGGGCAATCAGGGGACCAGAAGACGGAGGCTTGAAAAGGATCAATGTGCCTTCTGTAAGGAAAAAGGGCAATGGGCCCGGGATTGCCCCGAGAAAAAGGCCCAGAAAAAAATCCTGAGCCTAATGGAGGATGATTAGGGAAGTCAGGGCTCAGACCCCCTCCCTGAGCCTAGGGTAACTCTTAAAGTGGAGGGGAAGCCAGTTGAGTTCCTGGTGGATACGGGGGCTCAACACTCTGTTTTGCTGCGCCCTTCTAGACCCCTCTCTAACAAAAAGTCCTGGGTGCTAGGGGCCACAGGCCAGCGACAATATTCATGGGCTACCTGAAGAGCTGTGGATCTGGGAGTGGGCCGGGTAACCCAGGGGCGAGACCTTTTAACCAAGCTGGGGGCTCAAATTACCTTTACCCCCGAAGGGCTCAAAGACACTAAAGAAGGCCAAATAATTACAGCCCTTACCATGAGGTTGGAAGACGAACACCGACTTTTGGAGTCGGCCCCCGAGACTGTAGAGATAAAAGACTGGATAGAAAATTTTCCTGAGGCCTGGGCTGAAACGGCTGGAATGGGACTAGCCAAACAGCGGCCTCCTGTGGTCATAGAGCTGAAAGCCTCGGCTGACCCTATTGCAGTCCGCCAATGAGGGGCTGAGGTGCTCCACACCCGCCAGGAAATTCTAGCAGAAGAAACAGGAGTCCGACGCGATCTCAGCGACCAGCCCCTTCCCAACACCGAGATTACCTGGTACACCAACAGGAGCAGTTACATCGCAGAAGGTAAGAGATTGGCTGGGGCTGCGGTAGTTGATTCCAAAACTGTAATATGGGCCAGCAGTTTACCTGAAAGAACATCAGCCCAGGAATCTGAGCTGATTGTCTTAACCCAGGCCCTAAAACTAGCAGAAGGCAGAAACGCATTTGCTACTACTCATATACATAGTGCCATCTACCGGCAGCGAGGACTCTTAACATTTGCAGGAAAAGATATTAAACACAAAGAAGAAATTTTAGATCTGTTAGAAGCAGTACATAAACCTCAAAAAGTGGCTATTATCCACTGTCCAGGACATCAGCGGGGACAGTCGGATATAGCCCTTGGGAACCAACAGGCTGATAAAGAAGCCAAACGAGCAGCTGAAGGACTAAACGTCCTCACCCTAAATACATCTGAAACCAAATTGGCTGCTAATGACGACACTATCCTGGTTGCCGGATACCCCCCGATTCGGGACACTCCAGCTACAAGTACTATGCCTCTAGGACTACTTTCTCAGACCCCTATAGATGAGGACTTGAAACCCGATGAAGATCTCAAATATATTGAGCACCTTCACAAAATGACTCATCTAGGAGTACAGCGCCTCCAAGCGTTAACTCAAAAATCTCCCCACTACCAATGTCCTCATAAATTAAAGAAACTGAGAGAAAATGTAAAACAGGTAGTAAAGAACTGTGCGCCTTGTCAACTGGTAAATGCTCATGCCTCCTCTAAAACCCAAGTGAATGGATTCCGAGGAGACCGCCCTAGAGTCTATTGGGAAGTTGACTTCACAGAAATAAAACCTGCAAAATATGGAAACAAATATTTACTAGTATTTGTAGATACCTTTTCAGGATGGGTTGAGACATACCCCACAAAGGCTGAAACAGCGTCGGTGGTTACCAAAAAGATCCTAGAAGAAATTTTACCCAGGTATGAAGTCCCCAAGATGTTGGTGTCAGACAATGGTCCTGCCTTTGTTGCCCAGGTAAGTCAGGGTCTGGCCAAGATCCTTGGGGTACTGTGAAAATTACATTGTACTTACAGGCCCCAAAGTTCAGGTCAGGTAGAAAGAATGAATAGAACTCTAAAAAAGACCATGACTAAATTATCCATAGAGACTGGCTTAACAGACTGGATAGCCCTCCTTCCTATGACCCTATTCAGGGCCCGAAATACCCCTAATTGGATGAGACTGACCCCTTTTAAAATTCCTATAAAGAACAACTTCGCCCTTGGCCACTCTGAGATCACAGGTTTCCCCCGAGAATGTAACTAATTCCTCTTTACTCTCTAGACTCCAAACTCTTAAGTTGATCCAGCAGAAGGTGTGGAAACCCCTCACAACTATTTATCAGCCGGGTGATATCGGAACCCCACACAAATTCCAGGTCGGAGACACCGTCTACGTGAGGCGACATCGCTCTAAAAATTTAGAGGCAAGGTGGAAAGGACCCTACGTCATGCTCCTGACCACCCCCACAGCCATCAAGGTAGACGGGATCAGCACCTAGATCCACACCTCACATGCCAAGCCTGCTCCACATGGAGACCAACAATGGACTACAGATAAAACTGATAATCCACTTAAGCTTGGTTTGAGGGAGAGGAAGATGACAAGATGGGTAGTAATTAAAATTGGGTTTATATATAGTTTATTAAGTGGGATCATAGGGGCAGCTGTAAAGCACAACAAAGATGTATCATACCATTTCAAGAAATGTAACACATGAGTCTCAACAACTACAAAACCAGCTCTGAAAAAGGTGAAAAATCAACTCACAAAAAAGAATGTCTCAGAACAGACTAATAAGAACAACAGAGAAAACATCAACATAAAAATAAATATATCACAATGGCAGCAGTGAACACATACCTATCAATAATTACATTGAATGTGAATGGACTGAATGCTCCAGTAAAGAGACACCGAGTGTCATCTTGGGTCAAAAGATATGACCCATGAATATGTTGTCTACAAGAAACTCACTTGAGACATAAAGATAGGAACAAACTGAAAATTAAAGGATGGAAGAATATATATCAAGCTAACAATGAACAAAGAAGAGCAGAGGTGGCATTTCTAATCTCAGACAAAATCAATTTTAATGTAAAATTCACCATCGTGGACAAAGATGGACACTATTTATTGCTGAGAGGTTCAGTACACAAGCAAGACTTAACTATATTAAACATTTATGCACCTAATGTCAGAGCACCTAAATATGTCGAAGAAACACTGACTATGCTCAAAAGAGAGTTAGATGACTCCACAATAATAGTGGGAGACTTTAACACTCCACTCTCATTACTAGACAGATCATCTAGAAAAAAGCTCAGTAAAGATACAGAAGACCTCATTGCCACAATTAACCAACTAAACCTCATTGATATATACAGAAATTTCCACCCATCAGCAGACAACTACACCTTCTTCTCCAGTGCACATGGAACATTCTCCAGAATTGACTATGTGATAGGCCATAATGCAAAGCTCAACAAAATCCATACCACTGAATTACTGCAAAGCATCTTCTCAGATCATAAAGCCATAAAACTTGAAATCAATAGCAGAAAAAACATAGATAGAAAGTGGAACTCTTTGAAACTGACCAACATCTTGCTCAAAAAAGCATGGGTTATAGAGAAAATCAAGGATGAAATAAAGAAATTCATGGCTTCCAATGAGAACGAAACACTTCCTACCAGAACCTATGGGATACAGCCAAAGCAGTGCTCAGAGGTCTGTTTATCTCCATAAATGGACACATCTGGAAGGAAGAAACAAACCAAATCAAGGAACTAACTCTACAGCTTGAACAAGTAGGAAGAGAAAAACAGAGGAACCCCTCGGGCACCAGAAGAAACGAGATCATAAAGATTAGAGCAGAGCTAAATGAATTAGAGAATAGAAAAAAAATTGAAAAGACCAAAAGCTGGTTTTTTGAAAAGATCAACAAAATTGACAAACCAGTGGCTAGACTTACAAAAGAAAAGCAGGAAAGGAAACAAATAACCCAAATTAGAAATGAGAGGGGAGTTGTCACCACAGATGCAACAGAAATCAAAAATGTCATAACAGAATACTATGAAAGACTGTACTGTAACAAATTTGAAAACCTGGGGGAAATGGACAACTTCCTTGACTCATACCACCTACCCAAATTATCACAACGTGAAGCAGAACAACTTAATAAACCCATCGCAAAGAAGAGATTCAAAATGCCGTCAAAACACTGCCAACCAAAAAAAGTCCGGGCCCAGATGGCTTCACTGCAGAATTCTACCAGGCATTTAGGGAAGAAGCCCCAGATAACTAAGGTACTACTAAAGAAGAAGAACACACTGGGAGGCCTCTCATTACCCGACCTTAGAACATACTACACTGCCACAGTGGTCAAAACAGCTGGTACTGGTACAAGAACAGACGGATGGATCAATGGAACAGATTTGAGACCCCAGAGATGACACCATCTGCCTGTGAACAGTTGATATTCGACAAAGGCCCTAAGACATTAAACTGAGGTAAAAACAGTATCTTCAACAAATGGTGCTGGCAAAATTGGTTATCCGTCTGCAATAAACTGAATCAAGATCCATATCTTACACCTTACACAAAAGCCAACTCCAACTGGGTAAAAGACTTAAATATCAAACCTAAAACAATAAAGCTCATCCAAGAAAAGGTAGGAACAACAATGGAAGTTTTAATACACAATGAGGACAGACTCCAAAATCTGTCAAAGAAACCGCAATCAACAGAAGAGAAAATAGATAAATGGGAACTACTAAGAATCAAACACTTTTGCTCATCCAGAGACTTTATTAATAGAATTAAAAGAACACCCACAAAATGGGAAAAAATATTTGGCAACTCTATGTCAGACCAACGCCTGATCTCCATAATCTATAAGATACTACAAAATATCAATAAGAAGAAGATAACAATCCAATTAAGAGATGGGCAAAGGAGATGGACAGACATTTCACTAAAGAGGAGATTCAGGCAGCCAAGAAACACATGCGGACATGTTCACAATCTTTAGTTATTAAAGAAATTCAAATTAAGATGACAATGAGATACCATCTCACCCTAACGAGATTGGCCATGATCCAGAAAACACAAAACAACAAATGCTGGAGAGGCTGTGGAGAAAGTGGAACCCTCCTACACTATTGGTGGAGTTGCAAAATGGTCCAGCCTCTTTGGAAAGCAATCTGGCGTTTCCTTAAAAAAATGGATATCGATATACCATTTGACTCAGTAATTCCACTTCTTAGAATGTATCCTACAGAATCAAGGCCTTTCACACCAACGGACATACGCATGTGAATGTTTATTGTAGCACTGTCCACGATAGCCAAAAGATGGAATCAACCCAGATGCCCAACAACAGAATAATGAATAGGTAAACCAAGGTACGTATACACAATGGAGCAATGATAAAGAATAACGATGATTCCAGGAAACATCTCCTAACCTGGTTTCAATTGGAAGACATTATGTTGAGTGAAAGTAGTCAGCGACAAAAGGACAAATATTGTATGAGACCTCTATGATAAGATCTCAAAAACAGACTTGTGTATAGACAAAAAGACTCTTTGACAGCTGCAAGGGAGGGGAGGGAGGTTGGGTTTGAGGGGAGGGCTTAGTTTAGATAGTTGCTAGAAATCTGGTTGGGAGCAATTGGTGATAGCACACATCAGAAACAAGAACAACATTAAGTGGACTTCAGCATAACTTGAGTACTCCTTCCATCTCAACCCCAATATTGCAAGGATAGAGCAGCTGGGGCAGGGGGCAGGGTACCATGCTGTTAGGTGAAATCAAGGCCAGTTGGCACAACTAGCGTTTTGCTAAGAGAGCTCTCTGCACCCCACGTTGGTGAGTAGCGTCTGTGGTCTAAAAGCTGCCGAGCTGCCACCGGAGGACACAGCAAATGGTCCCAACTCAGCAGGAATGGATGCTCACCGAGGACCAAAACGACATGCAGTAAAGACAACCTAGAAGACAGAGAGACCCACAAGAGTGGGTGCCTTCATCGACTTGGGACCGGAAGAACTGGATGGTGCCCGGCCACCACCACTGATAGCCACAATGAAGCTCACTAGGTTGAGTCTCACTGGCAACACAAGAATAAAAAGGGGTGCATCCTGAGATCTCCACTAAAAGGCCTCAATTGATGGTCCAGTGGTTTCGGGGTTCCCCTGAGAGCATGGCCCCTGGCCCTGATGCTGCCCTTGCCCATAAATTATAACGAAGGTCCACTCTTTGGACAGGAATGGATTGGACTTGGCAATGCAGAGTGACCATATATTGGTTGCACTTTATGGTTCTATACATCTATAAGATACCATCCTGCTGACCTCTGGCTGGAGGAAGGAGAGTGGGTGGAGAGGAGTGGAAAGGAGGCTGTTGGGAGGATGAGACATGTATGGAGCAGAGAGGAATAATGTGCTGTCACTGGACAGGGAGAGCAGTGGAAGCTGCATATAGGTGGGTATGTAAATTTATACGGGAATGTACATTTTCAGTCAATCATGTTAAATAAAAAAAAAGAGAGAGAGAGAAAAAAAAGAAAACGAAAGTCCTCACAATTAGACCAGTAAGCAAGATTGTGATAAATGGAGAAAGAATTGAGGTTGTCAAGGATTTCATTTAATTTATTCCACAATCAGTGCTCATGGAAGCACCAGTCATTAAATCAAAAGACACATTGCACTGGGAAAATCCACTTCAAAGGACCTCTTTGAAGTTTTGAAAAGTAGAGATGTCATCTTGAAGACTAAGTTGTACCTGACTCAAGCCATGATATTTTCAATCACATCATACCATCTTTGCCTTTAGATAAACACTGATCTTTTGGTCTCACATAGTTGCTTGTTTAAGGAAACACTCATGGGGGATTTGTTTGTATTATAAGCTGATCTATTATTTCACTGAAAGGTGAGCACCAAAAGCAACTTCAGTTCCGAGATCAAAGGGTATCTTAAGGTGCTAGTCTCTACTGATCCAGTACATCTGGCCTTTTTTAAGAATTTGAATTTTGTTCTGCTTTTTTTATCTCAGTCTATCAGGGACCTCTATTGTGTCCCTGGTTGGAACAGTCAGTAGTGAGTAGCCGATCACCATCTTGTTCTTCTGGTCTCAGGTTACAAGAAGCTTTGTTTCACATGGGCTATTTGTCCTGTGGGCAAATTTCTTCTTTGAGTCTTTGGTTCCTTTCATTCTCTTTTGCTCCAGACAAATAGAGAATAGTAGTTGTATGAGGAGAGGGAAGTGACTCTCCAAATATTGATTACATAGAAGAGTCTATGGCACCAAAAGATCACAGGGTGGTCTGCAGGACAATGGCTTTCTTGTGTTTATAGCCCAGGATTTATAATTTTGCTAAAAATAACTGTTTGGATGCAACCTACCCTGTGATTGGTCTATTTGGTGTCCCTTGCAGAGATATTTCAGTCTATTATGCAAACAAGGTATCTAAAACCACTGAATGCCCCGACCCGCGGGGGCGAATCAACGGAGGGACGAGGGGGAGCCTGTGAAAATGAAAGTGGAGCAAGGGATGCGAAGAAATGGAGGCAAGACAAAATTCTGATCAAGCCTCGAGGTTTTATTGTAGCAGAGTAATATATATAGAAGTCGGGGAGGGGAAGGGCTTAGGATCGGAAGATAGCTGGTATGAGACAGTTGGCGTTCTATGATTGGGCAGACAGTATGCCTGTACAGTTGACGTTAGGCAGTGACGATGTCATGGCCCCTGACATCTCCTCCCTTTTTGTTTTGTTTGTTGGGAGGTGGGCTTTAATCGGGAGAGGGGGTATTGACCACAGCTCCTCCAAGTAATTTTTGGCTCTTGGTATCTTTTGGGGAGGAGAGGTAGAGCCGCCTTGATTTTGTGATAGATACCAACCTCTATGCAAGCCAGGTGTGCCCCAGGGAAAGGTAGAGGAGTTTATGATAACTTTCCCTTGCAATGCTTTGCTTCGCACTTCTCCCGATGCCCATACCTCTCTTGCACACTGGTGAGGAGGTAAGCATGCCTCTACTTCTCATGCTGTTCCCTGAGGAAGGAAGTCGGAGTATCCGTTATTGGTGGCATATTCTTCATCAACTGCCAGGCGATGATAGTTAACCTGGATAGGTTTAGCTAAAGCGGAGTCTATCGGCTGTTTGATAAGGCTTGTAAGTCTTTTGAAGGCCCAAGGGCCAAAAGACAGAATTAACATTAAACCGAGAAGGGGGCTGAGGATGGGGAGGAGATAGGGAAGGAATCCGTTTAGTCCAGTCCATAATGGATTTTCTTGTAGTTTTCTTCGTCTGTTTTGTAGATCTTCTTGTAAATCCTTTATCTTGTTTCGGACAATCCCGGATTTATTGGCATAGAAGCAGCAGTGTTCCTGTAAAACTAAATAGATACCACCTTTTTCTGCAGTAAGAAGGTCAAGCCCCTTCGATTTTGTAAGGCTACCTCAGCTAAGGAGTCAATTTGATCTTGTAAATCATTGATAGTACCGGAGAGGGTTTGGACATCGTCTATTAATTGATGGGATAACTTATTGTATTTGTCTATGGCGATGCCCAGGCCGGCAGAGCTGGTGGCTGTAGCCCCGGCCACTCCCAGGCCCACAAGAAGGGGTATGAATTGGAGGGCTTGTTTTGATCGTCCGGCTATGTAATCAAAACTGGGGACAGGGACAGGGGTGTCTCCTGATATGATAGAAATATCTGGGAGGAGGTTAGCCTGAACACGGAGTCCTGTCCAGTTTCTGGCTAAGGCTGTATAGGCTAAGTTATTTCCACATATAAAAACCTGTCCAGGGGCTGGACAGAGGGGCTCTGTATGGTTGGTGGTATTGGTACAATTATTAAATGTCATAAATCCGACATCTAGATCAAAGCTGTTATTTTGGAATGACCCTTGGTAGCAATGGGAAGAATTAAAGCCAACAGGCTGTGTTCGAAAAGGTGGGCTGAGGCTACAGTTACTGGATGAAAGCGTAGAGGAGTTGTTTGTGGGAATAGCTGTTGGCATGGGAGACCCAAGAGTCATGCATAGCCAACAATCGCTAGCCAGGGAGGGGTTGGAGGAATTCAAGACTTTATGGGTGGCTTTAAGAACGTTATCGGTTTCAGTATCCAAGTTAATAGTCCGAGGCTTCGGGAGAGCCAAGGGGTGATAATTAAGAGAAGGATACTGCTGGGCAATGAGTTGATTGATTTTTGCTTGTACTACAGCCTCCCTGGCTCTGTCTGATGGCCCACCACCGTCTGATATGTGAATAGGTTGTTTTGGAGGCCAGCATACATGGTCACCGACTTTTCCTGCACAAGAGGCTTGACTGTATTTACTGCCACCTCCTGGTGACATGTCCCAGTCACCCCCTGTGGAGCCCCGATATTGCTTTTCTTGGACGGCAGTTAGATATACTTGGCCGTCTTTACTACAGGATTGGGAAGTTTGGTAACAAGTGGAGTGCATTTGGGTCAGTATCGAGCACTTATCGGGACAAGGCCCTGGCTGGCCATTTACTGAGGGGATGGTTCGAGGTTTGGTCACACATGTCCACTCCTGTTTGTACCCCCCTCCAAGTTGGGATGAATGGGTTAAGAAAGCGGTTTTATCTCCGCAGTCATTTGAGCGGGTATAACTAGTGGGCCGATTCCTTTGGGTACCTCCTCCGCAGTCGCAGGGGTTACCGAACAAGGCGTTGATGAGTTGTTGTTTGTTCACAGGGCCTCCGAATCCTCCATGCACCGGCGGAGTGAGGATTATTAACAGGGTGACAATTTTCATGATCTAGAAACAAGAAGAATCTTTCTCAGGGGTTCTTTCCCTGGATGGGGGTTTATCATTAATGGGCTTAACAAAACGTTCGGCTAACCACCGAGGGGCCCCCTCTGGGGTATCATACACACAGGCGTGGCCTCTTCCCCAGATAAGAACCGGATCAGGACCATGCCATTTGTGGGTTATAGGATCTTTCCACATAACCTTGGCATATTGATTTTTAGTTTCTTGGTGCCAAAGGCGATCTGCTGCAGATTTTTCATTAAGATCCAGTTGTAGGAAATTAAGGATGAACAATGCATGATTTAGGAGGTTACGAGGGGAACCTTTAGTGGGGTAAACAGTGTTTGTTTTAAGTTTGGACATGGTGTTCTTAAGGGTCTGGTGAGCTCGTTCTATTATGCCCTGTCCGTGAGGATTATAGGGAATGCCAGTTACATGTTTAATCTGGAATTGACTACAGAAGTTTTTAAAGGTTTGTGATGTATAGCCTGGCCCATTGTCTGTTTTGATTTGTTGGGGCTTTCCCATGATGGCAATACATTGGAGAACATGTGCTATAACATTTTTAGAGGCCTCACCACTGTGGAGGGTGGCATGGAGGAACCCACTATAGGTGTCAATGGTTACATGGGTATATTTGAGGTTACCAAATTCAGGAATGTGGGTAACATCCATTTGCCAGATTTCATTGGGGAGTAGGCCCCTTGGGTTAACCCCCAGATGGGGGAGTGGCAAGAGAGTAACACATGCTGGACAGTCTTTAACGATTTGTCTAGCCTGTTCTCTGGAAATCTTAAACATAATGCGGAGTGTGCGGGCATTGAGATGGTGAAGGGCATGGCTTTGTGTAGCCCTAGTGATAGGGTCGGTGGTAATTGAGAGGACAAGGCGGGTTTGTTTGTCTGCAAGATCATTACCTTGTGAAAGTGGACCAGGGAGGTCCGCGTGGGCCCGCAAGTGTCCAATAAAGAAAGGAGTATGTCTTTTTAAAATGAGGGATTGGAGTTGTTGAAAAAGAGACACAGCATTGGAAGATGGTTTGATATAAGGAACTGTCTCTAACACTGGGACTGAGAGAGCTATGTAAGCACTGTCGGTGTAAAGATTGAAGGGGACATCGTGTAGTATTGTGAAGACCTGTAAGACAGTGAAAAGTTCCACAAGCTGGGCTGACTTAAAGGGAGATTGGGCACTGTAAGGCTGTGAATTTATGACCCATGCCGCAATGTCAGAGGAGGATCCATCTGAGAAGACCAGAGAGGCTTCTTTCAAAGGACTTAAAGAGCTTATTTTGGGGAAGGTAAAAGGACGTAGCCGCGCGAACTGAAGGAGTTTATGGGACGGATAGTGGTTATCAACCGTACCTAGAAACGTGGATAGGGTTATTATCCAATCATCATCATTTTGGGAAAGCCAGTCTATTTGTTCCTTGGTGTAAGGAAGGATAAGTTGGTCAGGGTCCCTGCCGAAATGTTGGCGGCTCTTTTCTCGGCCTAGTCTTATAAGTTCGGCCACTAGGGAGGGATAGGTGAAGAGAACTTTAGTTGGGGTGGAGGATAGATGTATCCACAAGAGGGGGCCATTCTGCCACAAAACCCCTGTGGGTGTATGTTGTGTGGCACAGACAATAAAAGCAAAGGGCTGCTCATAAGTTATGAAGGTAACCTGTTGTTGTTGTATGGCCTTTTCAACAATGTGAAGGGCCCTTTTTGCCTCAGGGTTAAGGTGACGGGGAGAGAGGGGGCTGGCATCTCCATAAAGAGTATCAAACAATGGTTTTAATTCCCCTGTTGTAAGTTTGAGGTACGGTCGGAGCCAATTAATATCTCCCAGGAACTTTTGAAAATCATTAAGTATGTGTAGATGAGAGGTTTTTAGGTTAAGTTTTTGAGTGGTGATTTGATTATTATTTAATTCAAAACCGAGGTAATAATAAGGGTCAGTAAGCTGTATTTTGTTCGGGGCAATTTGAAGTCCAAGGGAAGTTAGTTGGCAAGTTAGGTCCTGGCTGCACTTAAGTACCTCTAAGCTGGAGGCCCCCGCCAGTAAAATATCATCCATGTAATGAATGATATAAATGGAAGACCACCGATGCCTAAGAGGGTCTACAGCCTGAGCAACAAATTTTTGACACAGAGTGGGACCATTGGCCATGCCCTGAGGGAGAACTTTCCACTGATAGCACTGCATTGGTCCTTTAAAATTAATAACTGGGAGGCTAAACGCAAAGCGTTCTCTATCAAGTGGGTGAAGAGGGATGGTAAAGAAGCAATCTTTGAGATCAGTAATGATTTTAAAATAGTTACCTGGAATGGCAACGGGGGAGGGGAGTCCAGGTTGGAGAGCCCCCATTGTAAACATGGTTTTATTAATTTCTCTGAGGTCCTGAAGGAGTCGCCATGACCCATTTTTCTTTTTGATCACAAATATAGGAGTATTCCAGGGAGAGGTGGTTGGTTCTAAATGTCCAGCAGCCAGCTGTTCCTGCACTAACGCTGTGGCAGCTGCGAGTTTTTGTTCAGTCAAGGGCCATTGATCTACCCACACTGGAGACTCAGATTTCCTCTTAATCTTATCAGCGTGGGGTGCAGGGGAGTCAATGACCGCTAAGGAAAATTTTCACTTCCCAAGCCTGAACGATTATTTTTAGGCGTTACAGGAAGAGGCTGCTTTATACCTTGATTATTTTTTCCCAGTCCTTGTCCCGGTAGGAAGCCTAGGTTAAGCATCTGTTGGGTAATTATCTCATTTGGGCTACACATGATGACCCCCAGCTGGGATAAGACATCACGACCCCATAGATTAACAGGTAAACCCGGAACAATGTAAGGTTGAATCTGTCCTGAGTTACCCTCAGAGTCCTTCCAAGTAAGAATTTTGGAGCTTTGTTTAGGGTTGACAGACTGGCCAATGCCTTCAAGATGAGTTATTGAGGCCTCACAGGGCCAGTTGGAAGGCCAATATTTAGCTGAAATTACTGTGGCATCTGCCCCTGTATCCACTATCCCTTCCAAGGCCTTACCATCTAATTGGAGGGTGAGTCTTGGCCTATCAGGGGTTACTGGTTGCACCCAATAGGTATCGGAAGACCCAAAGGCAGAATTCAACCTAATGGACTGTATGTGTTTGGTGGGTGTGGAATCTAAGGGAAGTAATATAAGTTGTGCTATTCTCTTTCCTTTTGGAACAGACAGGGGCCCCAACGGAGCTAAGGCCAAAAGAGTAATTTGTCCTGTGTAGTCATTATCAATGACCCCAGGGATGACATGAAGGCCGGCCAATGAGGAACTGCCACGCCCTAAGATCAAACCAAACATTCCCCGGGGTAGCGGCCCATAGACCCCTGTAGGGATGAGCTGAACACCCTGATAGGGCACTAATATTGTATCGGTGGCATAACAGAGGTCCAATCCTGCGCTTCCAGGGGTGGCACGGCAGAGGGAGATGATACTTGTCTTTGTGTCTGTTTCTGGAGGACGAACCTGACTGCCCCTAGGTTCTGTCCCAAGGGTGGGGCCAGGGGCTGGCCCCACTGGGAGTTTCCCTGTTTTGGGGGGAGAGGCTGACTGTTGATGTCAGTTTTAGAAAAACAATCTGAGGCCCAATGTTTGCCCTTCTTACATCGGGGGCACACTGAAGTAGGAGGTCCCCGATTCTGTTTACCTGTGGGACACTCGCGTATATAATGTCCAGGCCGTTTGCAATTGAAGCAAGTTTTTTGTTGTTTATCATGGTCAAGACCTTTGAGAGCGGCCCCTATAGCTATACCAAAGGCATGAGAAGTTCCTATTCCTGAACAAAGTTTAACATAATCAGAAAGGCTACCACTGCAGTGGGGTCTTAGAGCCTCTTGACAAGAAGGATTAGTATTTTCAAAGGCAAGATGTTTAATGAAGGCACTATCGGTTTCTCCTTCCCCCACCAAACACTCAGCAGCGTCAGTTAGGCGGCTGACAAAGTTACTGTAGGACTCATCGGGCCTTGACAGATTTTAGCTAAGGAGGTGGTGGCTGAACCCTTTGGGGGAAGACGCCTCCAGGCCTTGAGGCTGGCGTTTTGTATTTGTGCTAATAAACCAGGGGGAAAATTTGCCTGTTTCTCATTAGTATCATAGGGAGTTCGCCCCAAGAGTTTATCTCTTGTCCAAGAGCGGGACGTCCTGCTTTCACTATTACGCTGGGCGGTCTCGTGGCAGTTTTCTGCAAAATCGGTGCGCCAGAGTACGAAATCACCCCCGGATAAGGTGGCTCATGCCAAGAAATGCCAATCATTAGGGGTTAGCCATTGCTCACTTAGGCTTTCCAGTATGGCCAGGCTGTAGGGGGCAGTAGGGCCATAGTTATTAACAGCTGCCTTTAAGTCTTTTAAATGTTTGAGGTTTAGGCGGCGGTATTTTTGTCTGTCTGAACTACTCTCTTCCGGGGCGGGGTTTTCTTTGTCAGAAGCCTCTCCCCCCGAGCCTGGGCCCTCACCAGGCTCGCTACTTACTTCCTCTTCTTCAGTATCACGTTGAGGCCTTTGACTGCGGGTTGCGGGAAATGTGAAAAGGGGGCCTTGGGGGGTTTTCTTTGAAACCTGGCTGAGCGTTGTGGAAGCAAGCTCTGCCTCAAGGGCTTGGATTTCTTTGATAAGCTTTAAGTGTTTGCGTTTCTGAGTCAGCAGTTCTCTTAAGGAGGAAACTTCTTGAGTGAGGGAGATTTTAGCCTGCCGAATGGGGTCTGAAACCATGATTGTGCTGTGCTCTGGGTTAAGGGGTGAGGTGAGGGGAGCTGAGGAACCCTGGATATATGGAGGAGGTTGTAGAGTTTCATTAGGGGGACCGCGGAAGGCAGGGGCAGTGAAAGCCCAACGGTCGCCGCTGCCCTGATATTGTGCAGCCTGACTTTCTAATATTTCCCAGTCTTCGGGGGACAACTGGCCCGCATTGGAATTGTCCCTAAAGGGTTTTAAAGATGGGTAAATCAGGCTAGGAGGGTCAGGATTTTTTGGGGGGATTTCTTTTATATCAGCTGAGGCTGATATATATCTGAGGCTCCTCTGGAACATTTATAGAAACCGATGGGCAAGCGGGGGGGGGGGCGAGAGCTATTTCAAAGGACCGTCTCCCCAATGTGAGCAAGTTTTTGAACATCTGGGTCTTTAAGGGAGCTTTGTAACACATCATTAATCAAATTCCAATATGAAAAGGCAGTTACAGGGACCTTCTCAGGTCCAAAAGTTCTATAATAATCATTTACGCAATCTCCAACTCTTCTCCAACATCTAGAGTCTATTGTCCCCTGCTGGGGAAACCAAGGACAAATATCAGACAAAAATACAAAGAATTGTGCGAGATCTTTTTTCTTAGCCTTAATCCTTCGCATCTTGAAGGAATCTTTGATTCCTGTGAGAAAGAGCTCATGTGAACTCAATTCTTGCCCCATGCTTCTTCCCCACTTACCTCTAACAGATCAATCTCGCAGGGCGGCTAGTCCGGCGGTGATCAGGAACGAGTCTTCTCACGGGTCAATACCGCGCGGTAACTCAGGACGAGCCAAACTCACACCTCGTGGAGGCTCAAGGGGTGCCTGGCCAGGGCTTTTCAAGCGGGTCTTTTCAGCAGCTCCATACCTCGGTCCCCACGCTGGGCGCAAGTTTTGCCCCGACCCGCGCGGCGAATCAACGGAGGGACGAGGGGGAGCCTGTGAAAATGAAAGTGGAGCAAGGGATGCGAAGAAATGGAGGCAAGACAAAATTCTGATCAAGCCTCGAGGTTTTATTGTAGCAGAGTAATATATATAGAAGTTGGGGAGGGGAAGGGCTTAGGATCGGAAGATAGCTGGTATGAGACAGTTGGCGTTCTATGATTGGGCAGACAGTATGTCTGTACAGTTGACGTTAGGCAGTGACGCGGGGGGTGGTTTGAGAACGCGCATGCGCGTTCTCAGGGACTATCCAGACTTCCTGTTTGTTGGGGGCCTGAGGTTTCCTCATGGCCCCTGACAACTGAATAGGATTCAAAGACTTTCTTATACTACAGTCAAGCCTGCAAAGGCCAGAACCTGTATAAATAAAGCAGAGAAAGAAAATTCAATTAAACACTAAGAAGAGTGGTAGAAAGCTGTAAGTGAGGTAACTCTGTCTCTGAAATTCAGGGAGGTCATCTTATGCAAAGATCAGACCTCACCATTAGCTGAAAACAGCCTGGTATGCATATCCCACAACAATGAACAAAAACAGCTTGGCATGCCCACCCAGTATAACCATAAAACCATAAATAACATTATGCATATCTTCCCCATCCTCCTAACTGAAAGCTCTTCCCTGTTCAAAATCTTAACCATAAACAAATCTTACCCCTCCCCCTTCTAATCAACACTTCTTTCTTATTCAGACCATAAATCCCTTATTCAGAATTTCTTGCTACGCCTCTTCTCTTTCTTTACTTATCAAACCATAGACCCTGTTACCCAACCTCGTTGAAACTTTAAAACTATTAAAAGTTTGCGCTACTGGTGAAAGGCAGACTGAGCAACTCTCGGCTCAGACCCCACTCTCTTTCTTTTTGAATAAACTTCACTGGACCCTTGGACTGGTATGTCTCTGCCTCTGTTAAGGGTCACCCTCTCCCCAGCAGTAAGACTGTATCTTGTCAAAGATGGAAAACTTGTGAGACTGAGAAAAAGAAAGCAGTCTTGTCAAGTGAAAACAGGGGAACTGGAGTTAGAGATGGCAGAGTGTGTCATGAATTGAATTTTGTCCCCCAGAAAATGTGTGTAGCCATTTGGCTAGGCCATGAATCCTGGTATTGTGTGAAGATCCTGTGTGACGTTAATGGAAACCTTGGTGGCACAATGGTTTAGTGCTATGTCAGCTAACCAAAAGTTCTGCAGTTACAATCTGCCAGGTGCTCCTTGGAAACTCAGTGGAGCAGTTCTACTCTGCTCTATAGGGTCATTGTGAGTCAGAATCAACTGGACAGCACTGGGTTTAGTTTTGTGTATTACAATGTTAATGAGGGAAGATGGACAGCAGTTGTGTTGGTGGGACAGGAGTTCTATCTGCAAGATTGATTGTATTGTACCTTGAAGCAATTTCTTAGGATATAAAGGAAAGGGAAAACAAGAACAGATACTGAATTGAGTGAAGCTCGTTGAGGAACTTCCTTGAAAGCAAGCCTGTTAACAGTCAGGCAAGTTTAGACATTGGGCTCCCACAGAGGCTGTAACCACAACACGGAAACCCCACTGCCAAGGAGTCAGTTCTGACTCATGATGACCCAATAGGACACTGTCCCATAGAGTTTCCAAGGAGCACCTGGAAGTTTCAAACTGTCAATTTTTTAGTTAGCAGCTGTAGCACCTAATCACCATACCACCAGTTTCCACAGTACAGGAATGAACGACTTTATGCACAGATGTCTCAAAAGTGGATAGTAAGCCTAGCCACAATGAAAATGGAGGCCTGAACAGCATAGTTCTTCTAGCAACAGGGGGAAACTGAGGTTGAAGGCCTGAGCGGCTTTGCTACAAAGCAATTTCCCCAACCGCACCTCCCTTGGGAAACATAACACTCATATTCCATAGGGCCCAGATGGCAATACTAAGAAGAAAAACTCACAGCCTTGACCAAATCAGGCATGAATTTGTCAGCTTCACTGGGGGCTGGAGGATAACACCTCCTGCCACAGTAATTGGGCTCCAGGCTAGTAATTGGGTTTCAGGCCAACAACTAAGGACTTAGACAAGAAGCTAGGAAGGACACAGCCAATGATTAGTTTTGAGTTCTTTTCCCTTCCACGTGGCTGAACTGGCACCTGAACCAGATACTGATGGCCTGGAAGACAAATAATGGCCTGTGAGACTGCAGTCCCAAGTGATGCCTGGTACCTTATTGCTCAAACAGCCAAGAAAGATCAAAAGGATTGAAAAAGCACAGATTCCTCTTCAAAGAATATTCCCTAAACCTTGAATTCCCTACCTCTGATCTTAGAATATAGCCCCACCTTTTAAAAACCCTTGCATGAAACAACAGGTTGGACAGATTTTCAGAGGAGCTATCACCTCTGCCACTTTGTGTAAGCTAGCACACAAATAAAATCTTTGATTTAATTCACCCTAATGGCCTTGCAGCAGGCGGCACAGATTCCAGTGTTTCTCTGGTAACAACAGAGAAGTATCCATGCTAAAAACAGAAACAGGGAGCAGATTAATCTCAGATGAAGCTGCAAAACCAGTGTGACCTCTTCCCTCTCCCCCTTCTTTCTCGCACTGATCCTGTCACTGAAGCCAAAGGAATCAGACAGTGAAGACTGTGATGCACAGCTCTGGCTTGACCTTCTCTGGAATCCATCATTCAGTGAAGAGCTGTCAGCATTCAGCTGTCCAATAAGCGACAGAGAAACAAAAATAAGAAATGTGTGCAAAGCCAGTTGGAGCTGGATGAGCTGGAGCCCCCTGAGCAGCCTGCCCCCAAAGGAGATGCTGCCTGGATGGGGAGGTCAGTGAAAGGGAGGCCCTTGGCCAGCCCAACTCCATTTTGCTACAAACAGTAGTTAAAACAGCCGTGTTATAAACATTGAGTCAGTCCTGAGAGCTTGATTTTCCCCCATCTGTAAGAAATCATCTTGTACTGGTTGTTAAGTCACACGGCTATTCTTTCCTCTTAAGAACATTGGTTAATTGTTCTGTTTGTCCCCTTTCAGCTGTTCTCTAAGACTATTGGACCAAATCACCAGGTAGTTTGAACTTAAGCAATTATCAAGCTCTCCAACTTATTGGAGCCATGCAGACCCCCACAAAGAATATTGTTGAAGCATCAAAAGAGTTGCTTGCATGGACCCGGGAAATGTATTAACCAGCATCCCTATCCTTAATCGACCTATGTAACTTCTAGATTTAGCCTATGCAGGCAGACAAGCTTTGGAGAAACTGATTCCCCCTTGCCTTTGTGTGTCAGCACTCAATAAGTATCCTCATTTAATCAGCTCACCTCCTGTCTCAGTATTAGCTTTGCAGACAGGCAACATGGATCCACTACTGGGGCTACAAATTCTGGTGGCCTGGACAGAGAAGCCCCCCTTTTTTGCCACCTGGGACACAGTGGCCCTGGTGCGGATTGTGAATTGTACAACTCTTGCTTCATTAGCTGCTGCAGGACTAGTGAGCCCATGAAGGGGTGTTTCCCTCTCTTCTCCACCTTGGCACTACCAGTGGCCAACTGCTGTGACTGAAGTGAGTAAATGAGGACCTGGAAATCCCCACAGTGTGTTGGGTCTGTGGATTCCCTCCCTGTGGTGCTTAGGACCAGACTAGCATGTCAGTTTTGGGGGGAAAACGTGTCCCTGGTTTGGATTATTTACAGCATTGCTAGTTCCGTGAGTAGTACCCATCTGATTTGGACCTGGAAGTCCCTAGGGCCTGGTCTGGTGTGTGAGTGGGGACCACCCCTGGTTTTGGGGAGGCTGATCACTTCCAACTGTTTCCCTTTTTGGGTGGTCTCAATGGATGCATGAAGAGCTGGCTGTTTGAGTAGAGCTGTGTGAATGCTGTGTGAATGTGCCCCAAACTGCTGGATTGTGAAAGTAAAGAACTAACTGAAGTCACAGAAAAATGACGTAAGAAATTGGTCCAGGAACATAGGCAAGTTTGCTTGACAAATCAGTCTGTCAGGTTTGGTCTTACATCCAAGAACAGGTCAGTGACTGCCTGGTGCAGTAAAACAAAAAGCTGAGGTCTGATACATTCAAGATTTCTGAACAGAAAGGCTAGGGGAGTAGGAGAGCGATCGTCCCTTAAAAAGACAAGGAAATCTCCTTCTAACAAAGTACAAAGGGCTCCAGCCTTCTCCAACTATTAACATGGGGGAGTCTCTTCCATTCCATCAGGCTCCACTGTGGGGTGCATCTTAGCTGGATGGAAAAAGTACAGTTATGAACCCATGACTAAGAAAAAGATGATTCATTTGTGTAATGATGTATGGACCAAGTATAACTAGACAGATCGGGACATTTAGCCTGTTATGGGGTCTCTACAATTTAATACCATCCTACAACTAGACTTGTTCTGTAAAAGAGAAGGAAAGTGGGATGAGGCCCCCTATATTCAAACATTTATGTCTCTGTATCAGTTTATGAGACCACACAAGTCTACTCTGTATCAAGGAAACAAATTGGGTAAAAAAATGTTACAGGATTCTTCAGAAGATGATCCCCTCCTTGGGGGATGGATGCCCCCATCCACTCCTCTGCCAGTTTCAAGTGATGGGCAGAGTGGAGACAGATAGATTGACAGCCAGTGGCCTCCCCAGACACATCCAAAGGGATGGATCTGCTGCAGGGTGAAGAGACTGTGGTCAGTTGAGGGGCAGACTCAACTACAGGTATGGCCTACCCCTCTCATACCTGATAGAGTACTGTCATGGTTGGAATTGTGTCCCCCCCAAAATGTGTGCAGCCACGTGGCTGGGATATGGTTCCCAGTATCTTGGGACTGTCCTCCATTGTGTGGTTTTGCTAACCTGAATGTTAAAGGATTAGGGTGGGGCTGTGAATTCCTGTGGGGGAAGTTTCCCTGGAGCATGGCTTGCCCCACCCTTAATGCTTTTAGCTTGCAAGGAATAAAAGGAAAAAGAAACAAAGGACAATTTGAGAACCTCGCTACCATCAAGCAAGAAGCACCGGGAGCAGAGCGCGTCCTTCAGACCAGAGGTTCTTACGTGAGGATGCTCCCTGGACAAAGACTGATGCAACACCGGACTTTCCTCCAGAGCCGACAAGGGGAAAGCCTTTCCCTGGAGCAGACACCCTGAATATGGACTTGCAACCTACCGGACTGTGTAAGAATAAACCTTCCTTTGTTAAAGCCATCCACTCTGTGGTATTTCTGTTAGAGCAGCCCTAGCTGACTAAAACAGAATTTGGTACCACGAGAGTGGGGAGCTGCTCTAGCAAATACCTAAAATGTGGAAGCCACTTTGAAATTGTGAATGGGTAGGAGATTCAGAAGGAACGAAGAAGGTGCAGATGGTGAGAAACAACAGAGGACTGGCAGCAGCAAGCAGCGGCAGCAGCAGAACCAGAGGCAGCGCTGGAGCCAAAGCATGGAGCAAGAGAGGTCAGTGCCCATGCAGAGTTTTCGTCGTGCAACGGGGTGCCTCTGGGCACTTAAATCAGTGGAGCTGGCCTTGCTGACCCACAGAGCAAGAGAGCTGAGGGCCTTTGGGCAGGACTCTTTCCAGCAAGAGTGGGATGCCTCCAGGCACTTAAATCAATGGAGCCACAGAGCTTTGGAACACTTGCGTGGCAGGGCATATGTGGGCCTAAGGCCCATGCCATGTGGCCATAGGAAGCTGAAGCTGAAGAGACAGCGCAAGAAGCTGAGCTGCCTCAGTCTCAAAGGGTATGGCCATGACCTCAGGGATTTGAAAGAGTGGAACCATGACGTCCTGTGTTTGTAAGGGTGGTATTGCCACTCAGTTGGGCTCAGGGTGCTCCTAAAGCCAATGCAGCAGAGTTGCAGCATTGGGCTGGGGGTCTCCACTCAGAATCCAGAGACTGTGGCCAATACCTGAGTCTGGAGTGCAGGGTCATTGTGTAGAATGTCTTGGAAAACCTAACAGTATTTTCAAAGCTTTGAGGGCTGTTGACTTGCCTCTTGCCTGTTAATGCCTTCTTTCCCTGCAATTTCTCCCGTTTGTAATGGAATGTCTAACTTGTACCTATTCTGCCATTGTACTTTTAGAAGCAGATAGCTTACCTTCTAGGTTTCACAGACATAGAAGAATTTTTGTATTTTGGACTTGGAACTGATTTAAGACTTCTATTGTATGGGATGGACATAATTTTGCTATGGTGAGATGAATGTGTTAAATGTTTCTGTGATGTGATTTTTGGGTTGTCAAAGGGTGGGATGTCATGGGTTGAATTGTGTCCCCCAAAAAATATGTGTAGCCATGTGGCTAGGACATGATTCTCAGTATCTTGTGACTGTCCTTCATTTTGTGGTTTCCCTAAACTGTATGTTAAAGGATTAGGGTGGGGCTGTAAATTTGCCCCGGTGGAGGATCTAACTCTGAGATGCCTTGTCACTCTCCTGATGTCTGAACGGCCTGCTTCCAGTGACTGACAGTCTTCTGTTGGTGCCTAGTCTCCTGTGCGGTCACTGCTGGCTCCCCCTTTGAGACACCTCACCATCATCCTACTCCAGATTCTTCTGACGTCTAAAGGGTGAGAGTACAGTCAACCTCAAAATTTTTTAGAGTGAAACCTGCTTTTAGGGAAATGTAAGTGATGATATTAAGATTAACCTCGCAGTCCCTGTGGGACCTGGTTGAACTGATGTGGGTCTTAACTAAAGTAAACAAGAGTTCTTAACTAATGTAAACACAGATAAAATTTCCTAAGTAAGGTAAGTGAGGTTGCTTTTGTGTTCTGGTGCTAGTACCTCCCTTCTCCTGCTGCTTAATTGTGATTGTATGATTTGATTAAAACTTATTATTGCCCCTAAGATCTGTTAGTTACTTCTTTTCCTCTCATGAACCCCAGCACTTTCTGGATGCTCACAACAGACTGAGCACTAGTTCAGTTGTATTGTGGCTCTGAATAGGACCAGACTGAGAAAGAGTCCTAGAATGAGTAAGCTAAGAGGTGTTATAAACAGAAGAAGCCAGTGAAGCCATTTTTGTGAATTTAGCCAGCTATCCCAGTCACCTCTTTGTTGCCTTTGTAAATTTGTTACTCTCTTTGCAAGGATTTTAGCTGCATCTCGGACCATGCCTGATTGGTTAACATAGAAACAGCATTATTCAACTAGAAAAAGACAAGTACCCCCTTTTTCTGTGGTCAACAGATCTACAGTGTGTCTGTTTGTAGGGTGACAGCAGCTGGAGAAACTATTTGGTCTTGTACTCTTACCAGTCTTTTGAATATATCTTCCATGTTTTTTTTTGCAGGTCTCGTGAGTGGAGGTAAAAATAACAGAGCGAAGAGCTTAACCCTCCTGGTCCAGTACCAATACTTGCTGTGACCCCTCAAGGACAGCCAATGGAGGTATAAAGATGAGAGCTCTTTTTGGCCTGACTGAGGCCTTTACAGGTATAGGTAAGGACTGCTTAGGGTGGGGCAATATCAATGTTTGGGGATAAGTAGATTAAAGTGCATGTTCCTGTCCATTTTGTAGGTACACAAGACTATGCCTGGTTTCCACAAAAGAAGAGACCATCTTCTAGGAGACATACACTGACATGTAGAGAGAAGAGGTAGAGGAAATCTTATGATCCCTGTCTTTTCAAACTGAAAGATGTTGGAAAGGACTCCCTCTAAACAGGATCTTATTTTGGAAGGTTTTTCAGAGTAGGGGAGGATATTAATCCAAGGAAAAAGGCCTTGGCCTGGGGCAATTATACATTCTAGAGGATGCACCTTGGAATTGAGGTGACCCTGAGAAATGTACTAATTGAAGAAACATGTAATTGGCTGTGGGGAAAAAGGAACAATCCACCCTTTGACTTTGGGTCCTGTTGGGGGGAAGTGGTAATATTTTGACAGTATTGCTGCAGAATCCAGGATCTGGGTATCTTAGGTTTGGACCTTTATCTATTCATTGTATTTAGAAGGGAGCTCATCTTAAGAGAGTTAAGCCCAGGGTCATTGGTCCTGACAATTGGGTGGGGGTGTGTAGGGATCCTGTAGGCATCCGACAAAGGGTTGGAACAGTAACGTATCTCACCTGGCCGTGGCGGTTTGGTGATTTCCTATGAGAATGTCTGCTCTGTCAAGAAAGGAAGACCCTTTCTCTTTAGTATATGTCAAGTGGATGATGGTCTGTGTCCATGTTTCCCTAGGGGCTGGACGTGCAGTGGAGCACTTGGGGAAAGGGACAAACAGATCCAGCACCTCTGATGTTTAGTGGTGTGACTCAGGAGAAAATAAGTTAGGTTAAACGTGTTAAGTAAGTCGGGAGAGGGAATAGGATATGTGTGGAGACCTTGGTAGAGAGGGAACTGGCAATGAAGAGGTAGGTGGTTATAAGGAGGTAGCGGGACCTGTTTCTAGCCACTGGGAGATTTCCTGCCATGAATAATCAATGAATTCCCCCTGTAAATACCAGTCCCAGACAAAAGACAGTAGAATTTCAGGAGTTTCCAGTGGGTTGGGTAGAAGTAAGTTTAAGATTAGGTCACAGAGTATTCCCAGAGAGGTTGTGTGACAGAAGGTATGGGGCTTGTTTTGTGGGTTAGGAGTCCCTCGAGGGTTAGAGGGAGATAGAAGTAGAACTGTCAGGAGCTGAATATGTTCATCTGCGTTGGATGGATATAGCATGATGGTTGTCTGGAGCTTGCTAAGAAGGTCTTTGTCTAATAACTGAGTAGGGTTTTTGAGGATTACTAGAAAGGTGTGGGAAAAAGTTATCTAAGTGGAAGGTTAAAGGGAGGTTTTAAGAGAATCTGATAGGATTCCATCCACACCAATAACAGTAATGGAGGAGGGGAGAAGCTTCCCTGAAAAATCAAGCAATACCAAATAGCCAAGGCCAAGTGCCAAATAAGTAGTCCCCATATCCAGTAGAAAGCAGATTTGCTTGCCAGCAACCTGAAGACAAACCAAGGGCTCTGTCAGTGAGATGTTGATGGCAGGGACCTTAGAGCCTGGGCCTCCTCAGTCCTTGGTGGCCAGCCAGAGGAGATCTGGTACAGTGAATCCTGGCTTGGCCACCAGTTTTGAAGAGGTGACCCCGGAACCCACCAGCTAAAGGAAACTCATTCTTCCAGTGGCCTTGGACATCACAAGCTGAGCATGGCTTGGGTGGAGCTTGACGGTTTGGGCAGAAGCAGGCCCAGTGGTATTCTTTACTGCATTTGTAGCAAGTGCCTGGAGGCTGTTAAGAGCTACGCTGAGGTTTCTTGCAGGTTGCTGGGTGGTCCCCACTTTGTCCTTGGAGGGCTAGGGCCAGCATTTGGTATTTTGCCTGTTTTTTCTAGGCAGCCTCCTCTTCTTGGTTATTAAAGACCCTAAAGGCCAGTTTTAAAAAATCCCTTTGGGGAATCTGTGAGCTGTTCTCAAGTTTTTGGAGCTCTTTGCTGATGTCTGAGGTGGATTGGGAAATAAAGTGGATATTCAAGTAGAGTTGTCCTGCCTCAGAAGTGGGATCTAGATTCATGTATTTGATTGACGTTTCTGTGAGTCTATTTAGGAAGGCAGCAGAATTTTCATCTGCCTTCTGGGTGATTTCTTTCAGTTTGTCATAGGTCAGCACTTTGTTTGCTGCCTTTTTCATCCCTTTTAGGAGGCAAGTAATAAGATGGGCCTAAGTGGGGAGGTCAGGTGAGTTAATTGGTAGTTCCACTCAGTGTCTGTGGAGGGCACTGCTGTGGCCCCAGCTGGGTGGAGTAGAAGGAGAAAGCAAAATTCCAGAAAAGGAAGGAGAGTCTGCCAGAGCTGAAGGAGGAGGGGAAGTATAAAGAGAGAAAGAGGCACAGCCATATAGATTGAAATCAAGTTCAGGAAGTGGTGGCTTGGAAGGCTGAGGTTTTTCCTCAAGGATGAGGATTTGGAAAGTGGTGCAGGATTGGCAGAGAGAGGGGCGATTACGAAGGGAAAAGAAGGCCTCGATATAAGGAACCTTGGATCACTTGCCGTTGTGAGTGATGAAGTAGTCTAAATCACAGAGAATGTTCCTAGGGTGCCTAGGGACTTTTAGGAGGCACCCCAATGGGGTGTCCTTAGGGGGCTTATATTGACTAGCACCCATGGAGTAGAGAGTGATTAGGAGGAAGAGAGAGAGCGGGGAGACTAGTCCTACTGGATAGTGGCAGACTTCCCTGCGGCTAACTGAGAACTCAGGTTCTGGTACACCCAACTTGCTGCCAGGGCATCGCCAGAAAGTGAAGATGGAGGGGCAAGGAACTAATGGGGCCTGAGGCCCCAAGGGAAGCCTCAGCCCAGTGCTGAGCTTTGAAGAGGAGAGATGGCAAAACTTCACAGTGAGGGAAGTCCCATCCTCTGACTCACCATTTTAGAGGTTTGTCAGTGTGCTGTTGGTTATTTGAAGTTCTGTGGCAAGGGTCCGAGGGTTCTGATGGTCTCATTCACCCCAGTCCTGGGTTTCAGCACCAAAAATGTTGGGACTAGACTGGCACAAAACAGGGGCAGAGAAACACCAGTCCAAAAGTCCAGTGAAGTTTACTCAAGGAAAAAGAAAGTCAGTCTGAGCTGAGATGTGGTTCAGCCCAATAGCTGGTGGAAACAGATTTTATAGTTTTAAAGTTCTAATGAAGAAGGCAGAAGTGATTTGATTCTAAAGTTATTTGTGATTTGATAGCAGAAAGCTCCAATAAAGAGGTAGGGGGTGGCTGGTGCAAAAGTTATTTCTGGTTTCATAGTTACGTGCCTTCAGGGCATACATTACAAGCTGTTTTCAGCTAATGGCAAGGTCTGATCACTGGATAAGATAACCTCCCTGAATTCCAGGGATGGAGTTACCTCACCCATGTGCTTTCTTTTCTCTGTCTCTCTTTTTTTGTTATGATTAAGTGAAAGTATACAATCCAAATCAATTTTGCTTGCCTGCCTATCTGCAACTCCATCTGCTCTCCTCATCCTGTGACAGCACACTCCTCCTTTTCATTCTTCTAGTATCCTCTTAACAAACACCTATCCCCTCCTCTCCAACCTCTCCTCTCCTGTCTAGAAAGAAACCAGAAGGACAGCCTCCTATAAATGTATAAAACCATAAAGTACATGCACTACATGCTCACACTGTGTCCCCAAATCTAGTCCATTCTTGTCTGAAGAGTCGACCTCAGTATTGGTTTCACATTAGGGCCAGCAGCAAGTCTAGGGGCCATGTTCCCAGGGGACCCTCCAAACTGTTGGACCATCAATTCTTGTGTTTTAGTAGACTTCTTGAACTGCACAACTCTTTTACATCTGCTATATCAAGGACTTTACATTGTATCCCTCATCAAAGCTGCCTTTGGTGGTGGCCAGGTACCATCTGATTCTTCTGTTCTCATGCTGATGCAGTCTCCTATTCATATGGATCCTTCTGTCTCCTGGGCTCAGTTTTCCTCATGTCTGTGATGTTCTCTGTCATCGTCTGTTCCAGATGGATTGGGACCATTTGGTGTTCCTTAGATGGCAACTTGCTAGCTTTTAAGACCCCACACACCACTCACCAATATGGGATGCAGAAGACTCTTAGTAAAAGACTAGTCATGCCAACTGACCTCAATGTCCCCTGAAAACATGGTCCCTAGACCCCTATCACTGCTACTCTCTCCTTTGAAATATTGGATTGAGTTTAGAAAATTGTTTTAGTCAGCTAGTGCTGCTCTAACAGAAAGACCATGAGTGGAAGGCTGTAACAAAGGAAGGTTTCTTACACAATCTGGTAGGCTACAAATCCAAATTCAGGATGTCCGCTGCAGGGGAAGCTTTCCCCCTTGTTGGCTCTGGAGGAAAATCT
This sequence comes from Heterohyrax brucei, assembly GCA_028571685.1. Taxonomy (NCBI): domain Eukaryota; kingdom Metazoa; phylum Chordata; class Mammalia; order Hyracoidea; family Procaviidae; genus Heterohyrax; species Heterohyrax brucei. The sequence continues at coordinate 36,303,178 of CM053160.1, read as the reverse complement.
TTGTCTTGTATCAGTTTTTGTTCAGGGAGCATTTTGGACCCAGAACCTCAGATCTGAAGGACATGCTGTTCTCCTAGTGCTGGTTTCTTGATGGTGTGAGGTTCCCAATTCTCTGTTTGCTTCCGTTTCCTTTTATCTCTTGTAGGATGAAAGGATAAAGGATGTTGCAAGCCTTACTCCAAGGAAACTCCCTTTACAGTGGAGAAGGAAGGTGATCTGATCAATGGATTTACAGTACCACCCTAATTCCTGTCTAACATAATTCACTGTTAACCACTGGCAGATATTAGGATTTACAGAATCAGAAAATCACAAAACGAAGAGCAATCAGAGAATACAGGGAATCCTGGCCCGACCAAATTACTACATGTATTTTTGGGGGGCACAATTCAATTCCATAACAAAAACCTCTCAGTTTATGGTGTAGTCCAGTTACGCTGATCTGCCCTCTACTGCATACTGTCACTGCCTTCATCTAACCAAATTCCTATCAACTATCCAATCTATGAACATTCCTCTCCTTGCCTCCCTGCCCTGGTAGGCATCAGAGTCTTTTCTTCTGTACATAAGTCCTTTAAGTCCTAGTAGCACAGGTCTCATACAATAGTACTTTTGCTCCTGAAACAAGGTTATGAGATGCTTCCTAAAATCATCATTGTTATTTATCGTTGCATAGTGTTCTGTTGTGAATATATACCACAGTTTGTTTATCCATTCATCTGATGATAGGTATTCAGGTTGATTCCGTCTTTTCACTATTGTGGACTGTACTGCAATAAACATATGTGTGCATGGAATGTATCTGTTCATGTGACCACCTTTATTTCTGTAGGATGTATTTCAAGCACTGGGATTGCTTTTTAAGAAAGTGCCAAATTGCTTTCCAAAGAGGTTGTACCATTTTGCATTCCCACCAGCAGTGTAGGAGAGTTTCAGTTTCTCCACAACCTCTCCAGCATGTGTTGCTTTGTGTTGTTTGGATTGTTGCCAACCTCGTTGGGGTAAGGTGGTACTTCACTGCAGTTTTTTTCTGTGTGTGATTATTATTTTATTTTAATTTAATTTTTGATTTAATATGACTGAGTGAAAATGTACATTCCCGTATAAATTTACATGTCCACCTCTATGCAGCTTTTACTGCTCTCCCTGTCCAGTGACACCACACTATTCTTCTCTGCTCCATACATGTCTCACTCTCTGAACAGCCTCCTTTCCCCTCTTGTCCACCCACTTTCCTTCCTCCAACCAGAGGTCAGCAGGATGACATCCTACAGATATATAGAACCATAAAGTGCATCCAATATATGGTCACTCTGCATCACCAAGTCCAATCCATTCGTGTCTGAAGAGTGGACCTTCATTATGATTTATGGGCAAGGGCAGCATCAGGGCCAGGGGCCATGCTCCCAGGGGAACCCCAAAACCACTGGACCATCACTTGAGGTCTTTTAGTGGAGATCTCAGGATGCACCCCTTTTCGTTCTTGTGTTGCCAGTGAGACTCAACTTAGTGAGCTCCATCACGGCTATCACCGGTGGTGGCCAGGCACCATCCAGTTCTTCTGGTCCCAAGTTGATGTAGGCACCCACTCATGTGGGTCTCTCTGTCTTCTGGGTTGTCTTTACCCCATGTCATTTTGGTCCTCAGTGAGCATCCATTCCTGCTGAGTTGGGACCATTTGCTGTGCCCTTAGATGGCAGCTTGGCAGCTTTTAAGACCCCAGACGCCACTCACCAACGTGGGGTGCAGAGAGCCCTCTCAGCAAAATGCTAATTGTGCCAATTGGCCTCGACTTCACCTAAGAGCATGGTCCCCTGCCCCCTGCCCCAGCTACTCTATCCTTGCAATATTGGAGTTAAGATGGAAGGAGTACTCAAGTTATGCTGAAGTCCGCTTAATGTTGTTCTTGTTTCTAATGTGTGCTATCACCGATTTCACCCAACCAGATTTCTAGCAACTATCTAATCTAAGCCCTCCCCCCTCCCTCCCCTCCCTTGCAGCTGTCAAAGAGTCTTTTTGTCTATACACAGGTCTGTTTTTGAGATCTTATCGTAGAGGTCTCATAACAATATTTGTCCTTTTGTCGCTGACTACTTTCACTCAACATAATGTCTTTAGTTGAAACCAGGTTATGAGATGTTTCCTGGAATCATCATTATTCTTTATCATTGCATAGTGCTCCATTGAGTATATGTACTATGGTTTACCTATCCATTCTTCTGTTGTTGAGCATCTGGGTTGACTTCATCTTTTTGCTATCATGGACTGTGCTGCGATAAACATTCATGTGCATGTGTCCATTAGTGTGAAAGGCCTTGATTCTGTAGGATATATTCTAAGTAGTGGAATTACTGGGTCAAATGCTATATCTATATCCATTTTTTTAAGGAAGTGCCAGATTGCTTTCTGAAGAGGCTGGACCATTTTGCAATCCCACCAACAGTGTAGGAGGGTTCCACTTTCTCCACAGCCTCTCCAGCATTTGTTGTTTTGTGTTTTTGGGATCATGGCCAACCTTGTCTTGATTTGAATTTCTTTAATAACTAAAGATCGTGAACATGTCTGCATGTGTTTTTTGGCTGCCTGGTTTCTCTCTTTAGTGGAATGTCTATCCATCTCCTTTGCCCATCGCTTAATTGGATGATTTATCTTCTTCTTATTGATATTTTGTAGTATCTTATAGATTGTGGAGATCATGCATCGGTCTGACATAGAGTTACCAAATATTTTTTTTCCCATTCTGTAAGTGTTCTTTTAATTCTATTAATAAAGTCTCTGGATGAGCAAAAGTGTTTGATTCCTAATAGTTCCCATTTATCTATTTTCTCTTCTGTTGATTGCGGTTTCTTTGACAGATTTTGGAGTCTGTCCACATTGTGTGTTAAAATTTCCATTGTTGTGCCTACCTTTTCTTGGATGAGCTTTATCGTTTTAGGTTTGATATTTAGATCTTTTATCCAGTTGGAGTTAGTTTTTGTATAAGGTGTAAGATATGGATCTTGTTTCAGTTTATTGCAGATGGGTATCCAATTTTGCCAGTACTGTTTGTTGAAGATACTGTTTTTACCCCAGTTTAATGTCTTAGGGTGTTTGTTGAGTATCAGCTGTTTATAGGCAAAGGGTGTCATCTCCGGGGTCTCAATTCTGTTCCATTGACTGATCTGTCTGTTCTTGTACCAGTACCAGGCTGTTTTGACCACTGTGGCAGTGTAGTATGTTCTAAGGTCATGTAATGAGAAGCCTCACTGTGTGTTCTTCTTTAGTAGTACCTTACTTATCCGGGGCTTCTTCCCTTTCCAAACAAAATTGGTGATTTGTTTCTCCATCTCATTAAAAAATGATGCTGGAACTTGTATTGGGATTGCATTATATAAGTAGATTGCTTTGGGTAAAACAGACATTTTCACAATGTTAAGTCTTCCTATCCATGAGCAGGGTAGGTTTTTCCAGTTATCTAAGTCTCTCTTAGTTTCTTGTAGTAAGGGCTTGTAGTTCTCTTTGCAAACGTCTGTTATTGCTCTGGTTAGATTAATCCCTAGGTACTTTATCTTCTTAGGGGCTATAGTAAATGGTGTTGATTTGATGATTTCTTCCTTAACAGTCTCGTTGTTGATATAAAGGAACTCTACTGATTTACTTATGTTTACCTTGTATCCTGAGACTTTGCTGAACTCTTCTATCAGTTTGAGTAGTTTACTTATAGATTCTTTGGGATTCTCTGCATATACAATCATATCAACTGCAAACAGAGAGATTTTAACTTCTTTGCTGATGCAGATGCCCTTTATTTCTTGGTCACTTCACTGTAGTTTTGATGTAGATTTCTCTAATAGCTAATGATTGTGAGCATTTCCTCATGTGTCTTTTGGCTGCCTGGACGTCTTCTTCACTGAAGTGTCTGTCCATCTCCTTTGCCCATTGTTTAATTGGATTATTTACCTTTTTTGTTGTTTATATTTTGCAATACCTTGTAGATTATGGGGATCAGACTTCAGTCCAACATGTGGCTGCCAAGTATTTTTTCCCATTCTGTAGATGGTCTTTTGACTCTTGATAAAGTCTGAATGAACAAAAGTGCTTGACTCTTAGTAGTTCCCATTTATCTATTTTCTCTTCTGTTGTTTGTGCATTGTTGGTAAGATTCTGTAGTCTAAGCCATGTATTAGAACTTCCATTGTTGTCCCTATTTTTTCTTGCATTATCTTTATCTTTTACGTTTGATATCGAGGTCTTTGATCCATTTTGAGTTAACTTTTGTGTAGGGTATGAGATATGGGTCTTGTTTCAGTATTTCGCAGATGGATATCCAATCTTGCCAACACCATTTGTTAGACTGTTTTTAACCCAGTTTGGGCCTTTGTTAAATATCAGTTGTTCATAGAAGAATGGTGACATTTCTGGATTGTCTATTCTGCTCCACTGATCTGTATGTCTGTTTTTGTGCCAATACCAGGCTGTTTTGACTAGTACAGCTTAGTCGTGTGAGGGCTCTCACTGTGTTCCTATTCTTCAGTGGTGCTTTACTTACCCTGGCTTTCTTCCCTTTCCAAAGTTCGTGAGTTATTTCTCCCTCTCATTAAAAAAAAAAAATGACATTGGAATTTATATTGCAATTGCATCGTATACATAGATTGCCTTGGGTAGAATACACATTTTCACAATGTAAAGTCTTCCTATCCATGAGCAAGGTGGGTTTCTCCACCTCCATAAGTCTCTTTTGGTTTCTTGCAGTAGGGTCTTGTAATTTTCTTTGCATAGGTCTCTAGGGTCACCATGAGTTGGATCTGACTCGATGGCACTTGGCTTTGGCTTACATCTCAGGTTAGATTTATTTCTAGGTATTTAATCTTCTTGGGGGCTGTAGTAAATGGCATTGACTCTGTGATTTCCTCTTTGATAATGTCTTTGTTGTAGTAAAGAAATCCTACTGATTTGTTTATCTTATACCCTGAGAGTTTGCTGAACTCTTCTATTCCAGTAGTTTATTTATGGATTCTTTAGGGTTTTCTGTGTATGTAATCATATCTACAAATAGGGATACTTTTACTTTTTCTTTACTGATGTGGATGCCCATGTCTTGTCTGATTGCTCTGGCTGGAAAGTCTAGCACAATATTGAATAGAAGTCGTGACAGTGTTTAGTTCACATTCTTATGGGAATTCTTTCAGTTTCTCTCCATTCAGGATGATGTTGATGGTTGATTTTGCATAGCCAAGTGCCGTCGAGTCGGATCCGACTCATGGCGACCCTAGGGGCCAGGATAGAACTGACCCCCAGAGTATTCAAGGAGCGCCTGGTGGATTTGAACTGCCGACCTTGTGGTTAGCAGTGGTGGTTACATGCCCCTTATTGCATTGAAAATTCGCCTTCTATTTCTATTCTGCCGAGAGTATTTAACATGAATGGGTGTTGGACTTTGTCAAATTCCTTTTCTACATCAACTGACAAAATCATTCTTATCCTTTGTGTTATTTATATGGTTGACTGCATAAATTTTGTTCTGATGCTGAAACAGCCCTGAATCCCTGGTATGAATCCAACTTGGGTCACAATGAATCATTTCTTTGATATTTTGTTGAACTTTATTGGCTAGATTTTGTTGAAGATTTTTGCATCTAAGTTCATGAGTGATACTGGTCTGTGATTTTCTTTTTTGTGGGATCTTTCCCTGGCTTTGGTATCAGGGTTATGCTGGCTTCATAGAATGAATTTGAGACTATTTTGTCCTTTTCTATGTTGTGAAGTAGCTTCAGTAGTATTGGAATTAACTCCTCTCTAAAAGTTTGGTATAATTCTCCAGTGAAGTCATCTCACCCAGGAAGTTTTTTGATTGGTATTTTTTTTATTACTTTTTCAATCTCTTGTGATGGGTTTACTAAGTTGTTCTACTTCTCCTTGTGATAATCTTGGTAGATGATGTGACTCTAGAAATTTGTCCATTTCCTCTAGATTTTCAAATCTGTTAGAGTATAATTTTCATAGTATTCTGTTATGATACTTTAATGTTGGTTCAGTCCGTTGTAACATCTCCCATTACATTTCTTATTTGACTTGTTTGTTTCCTTTCCTGTTTGTCTTTTGTGTGTTTAGCCAGTGACTTATCAATTTTGTTGATCTGTTCAAAAAAACAGCTTTTGGTTTTGTTAATTTTTTCAGTTGATTTCTCTTCTTCATTTATTTCTGCTCTAATTTTATTATCTGGTTCCCAAGGGGTTCTTTTGCTGTTCTCGTTCTACTTTTTCAAGTTGAAGGGATAGTTCTTTGGTTTGAGCCCTTTCTTTATTCCAGATGTGTGCATTTATAGAGATAAACTGACTACTGCTTTTGTTGTAACCCCTAGTTTCTGGTAGGACGTGTTTTCATTCTCATTTGATTCCAGAAATTTCTTTATTGAATCTTTGATTTCTTCTACAACCCATGAATTTTTGAGCAAAGTGTTGTTCAGTTTCCATGAGTTCAAATTTCTACCCATGTTTTTTCTGCTCTTGATTTCAACTTTCATGGCTTTATTGTCTGAGAAGATGCTTTGCAGTAATTCAGTGGTTTGGGTTTTGTTGAGACTTACTTTATGGCCCAGTATGTGGTCTATTCTACAGACTGTTCCATGCACATTGGAAAAGAAGGTGTACTTATTTGTTGTTGAGTAAGATGTTCTGTATATGTCAACAAAGTCGAGTTGGTTGGTTGTTGCAATAAGATCTTCTGTATTTTACTGAGGTTTTTCTCTGGATGATCTGACCATTATTGAAAGTGGAGTGCTGAAGTCTCCTAGTATTACTGTGGAGTGAGCTATCTCATTTTTCAGTGTTGTCAGCTTTTGTTCATAGACATTTAATATTGTTATATCCTGCTTGTATATTGAAACTTTAAGCAATACATAGTGACCATACTTGTCCACAGTGGTGGACTTTTCTTTAAAATCTATTTTATCTAAGATTAGTATTGTCACTCCTGCTCTTCTTTGCATGTTGTTAGCTCAGTATATATTATTCCATTCTTTGATATTCGGTTTTTTCATACCTTTGAGTCTAGGGTGTGTTTCTTGTAAGCAGCATATAGAAAGATCACATATTTTGATCCAACCTGTTACTCTTTATCTATTTACTGGAGCATTCAATCCACTTACATTCAGTGTAATTGTTGATAGATATGTATTCAGTACTGTCATTTTGATACCTTTGTTTTTTGTTATTGGTATTTTCTTTGTTCCACTTAATACTCTGTTCTGGGTCGTTTTTCTCTGTGGGTTTTCTTTTCACCATTTTCAGTGCTGGTTTTGTGTCTGTTTAGACTCCTGTGTTATGTTTCTTGTTTTCATATGTAGCATTGTTAGTTTGCATTGTGGCAACCTCTCTTCTCCCCTTGATGTTCTAAGTTTAAACTAATCTTTAACTTCTGTATATCTCCTTAAGTTCTTCTGTATCTAAAAGGGCTATAAATAACACCCTTCTTTATAGTGTGATGATGTCATAGTTTACATGTTAAGATCTCTATTTCCCTAATTTTAGTATTTTAACTTTGATTGAGCTTTGTAATTTCCCTGAGTTGGACTGTGGATTCTGTGTCCTGCATTGCTTCCTTGAGTATATGTCTGATGTTACTGCTTTTCTAATCAAAAAGCTTCCTTCAGTATTTCTTGTAGTTTTGATTTGGTTTTTACAAAGTCTCTAAGCTTCTGTTTATCTGAGAATGTCTTGATTTCATCCCATATCTGAGAGACAATTTTGCATGATATATAATTCTTTGCTGGAAACTTTTCTCCTTCAGGGATTTGGATGTGTCCTCTCACTGCCTTCTTGCCAACATGGTTTCTGCTGAGAAGTCATAAGACAGCCTACAAGACTTCCCTTTGTATGTTAGGTTTGCTTGAAGCCTAGCTGCTTTTAAAAACCTCTCCTATGTTTCATTTTATTAAGATTGATTATAATACGTCTTTGTGTCTTTCCTTTGGGCTCTACCTTTTACAGATTTCAATAAGCATCTTGAATAGTTATGTTCTCTTCTCATAATTTCAGGGAACTTTTCTGAAAGCAACTCTTCAACAATTCTTTCAGTATTTTTGGCTATCCAAATTTTGGCTATTCCAATTATTTGTAGATTACTCCACTTGATTAAGCCCACATTCTTCTTCATTTTTCTTCATTCTTTTATCTGATTTCTCCTCATAAATGCTGATATCAATTGCTTTATCTTGAATCTCATTAATTCTACATTCTATTTCCTCAGTCCTGCTCTTTTGGCTTTGCATTGAATTGTCTAACTCCATAATTTTATTATTGATCTGCAGAAATTTCAGATTGTTGATGTTCTAGTAGTTAATTTAGCTTGCTTAATTTTTCTTTTCATTTCTTTCTGCTGCACTTTGTTTATTCTCTAGAAGGTCTCTATACATAATTCTTTTGTATTCTACTTCTGACAATTTCAGGGAGGCTTCTTCATCTGGGAAGTTTTTTGATTCTTTATTTTAGCAGTTTTCCAGAGTCATGGTGGTCTGTTTCTTTAAATGGCTTGATATTGATTGTTGTCTTCATGCCATCAAAATGCTGTTCAGCTTTTCAGTGTTACACCAACTACAGCTGTGGTGTAGCTCTAAGAAGGGAGTAACTAAGGGCACTGCTAGACGTGGCCACCAGCCACCTCTGCATTATTTTGATGCAGCTTCTCTGGTGAGAGAGATGCTGTCCAGCCCCATAATGCTGCTTGGCTTGGCAGCTGGCATCAGCTGTGTCCTTAGGTGTAGCAGACCCTGCCTCCTGGCTGATAAAGATGGTGACCTACTTCTCTCAACTCTCTAGAGTTGTGCCAGCAGACACTATAGCATAGCTCAGAGAATGGGAGAGAACAAGTGCCACCACACTCAGCTGCCAGCCACTGCTGTGTCCTCTAGATGTGCTTATCTTAAGACTGCCTTACTGCTGAGAGATCCACTGTCCACTGGCAGCCGGTAGCAGCTGGGCCCACAGAGATGGTAGGCCCCACCTCCTGGGTGACAAAAATGCCACCCTACTTACAGAGTCTCTTGGAGCCCCATCAGTAGATGCTATCATATGGGTCAGTGAAGGGAGGGGGAAATGGTACTGCCATACTTGCCTGACAGCTACTGCTGTGTTTTCTAGATGTGGTGTTCTTGAGAACTACTTTTCTGCTGAGAGAGTTGCTATCCAGCAGCAGCTGGTACCAGCCAGGCTCTCAGGGGTGGCAGCCACACCTGAGGGCCTGGCTGACTCTGCATTTCAGCTGACTAAGATGGTGTATTTTCTGAGTGACCTCTCCCACACTGAGTCAGCATTATCGATGGCACAACTTAGAAAAGACTGGGGGTAGAGGCACTGGTACCCTCAGTCACCATCTTCTTTGGGGTTCTCTAGATGTAACTGTCTTAATCACAACCTCTCTGCTGCAAAAGACACTATTTACTTAGGCACTGAAGCTCAGTATGGCAGCTAGCCCTTGCCAGGCTGTCAGGCTCGGCACTCCCAATCCCAGTCTCTCATTTAACAAAATGGTATCTGTACCTGTAATCCACTCAGCTGCTGTGCCAGCAGAAGTGGGACTCTTTGCACTGCCACCTTACCTCCAACAAAGGTAGTTTTCCCCTTCCTGTTGTCCAGTCTGATCTCACAACCCTATGCCTGATTTTGGGCCCCCAGAAAGTCTACTTTGCTCCATTCAGTTGTTTTTCTAGGCCTTAATTCTCAGAGGGAATTGAGGAAACGTGTGACTAGTCTGCCATCTTGGCCCCACCCTCTATCTATGTAGTTTCTGATATTGATCCTGAATTGTAACCTGTTACTTCCCTAATAACTTCTGTGAGTAGGGTCTGCAAGTTCTGTTTGGCCATTGCAACAAATTATAGAGCCCAGTTGAGAGGCAGAGAGCACTTTGGGAGGGATGCTTGGCCTCTGAATTGGTAAAAAGGCTTGAGGAGGTATATTGTAACCTCTAATTACAGGAATCAGCTTTCGCCTGACATTGATGTTGGTTCTCCTCTCTCCCTCTGAAGTTAGAGGGGATCTGATGCCAAATCTTATTTACTTAATTTATTTGTGATTGAGTGAAGGTTTATAATTCACATTTTCCTGCCTGCCTATCTTCAGCTCCCTTTGCTCTCCTTACCCAGTGAAAGCACATTCATCATTTCCATTCGTACATGTCATATCCTGCCAAACCTTTTTTTTTTTTTTACATAAATTGAAACAAATGAGCTGGATATCAAGTTGGTGGCAGAATTATATAGAGAAAAGAATTCTTCTGAATGACTTGAAAAAACGCCTCTAGTACACAGCCTCATCTATCCTGAGGCCAGACAAATCATATGGTGCCAAGCTAACACTCACTAGTGACTCTTCTATGGTATGATGGATCACTTGTATGTGGCTTTTTCCATCATGATCTTCTAATTTCCATCAAAAGATGGGTAGGATGATGGAAATGCTTGTGGCTGATCAAGGGGATTAGACAACTTGTTAATAATGCAGATAAGATACATATTACCCTTGTGGTGGGTGAGACCATGCAAGGAAGATTTATGTAACCTCAGTGAGGGGACTGGTTGGTTTTGCCATCTTTCTAGTCTTACCAGAGATAGGAAGAGGGGATCTCACTACCACTGGAAGAATTGATAGCAGAGTACGTCCTTTGGACCGGGGATTCCTGTCCTGGGAACTTCCTGGACCCAGGAGACAGACAGAGCTGTAACACTGGAGATGGCAAGAAATAGAGACAGCATAACAGGAGACTAGCAGAGGAGTACCTGGTGGGTTTAATGACCTATGGACTGATAGAGCTGACTGCCTATGGGCCAGAGGTTTGCTGGCAGAGTGGTGTGCTCTGGGCATTTGGTAGAGGAGGTAGGCTCACTGACCCATGGAGAAAGATACTTGAGTGCCTTTAGGCTGAGGCTTGGTGGTGGAGTAGGGTACCTCCAGGCACTTGTTGGCAGAGCTAAAACAGCTTTGTAATATTTGCCTCAGCAGGGGAGAGTCTAGACTGGCTTGAGGGGCTGAGGGCCTGACTCTGGACACAGCTGGAAAACTATCCTGACCAAGAACTGTGTCCTGAGTCATTTCCAGTCCTAGACTGTAACCTGTGACTTTTCTAATAAACTCCATAATCATGAGCTTTCTCTGTTGAGTTCTGTGTAGCTACTGCAATGAACTGCAGAATCCAGAAGAGAAATGGAGAGTCCTGTGAAGGACAAAATTAGTAAAAAGATTCGAGATAGATGTGTCTGGCTTCTGCCTTGCAGGACTCAGCCTTGGTCAACTGAAGTTGGTTCTCCTTCTGTCTGATGAAGTTGGAGAAAGTTGGATGCCCCTGTCAGCCCATTTGAACAGTTCTCTTCAAGACCACAGTAGATAGCGCCTCAGAGAATGGAAGAAAAATGTGGAACAGAACTCAAAGTTGAGACTAAAAGATGCCTCAAAACTACTGCCCTGAGATACTACAAAAACACTGAACCAAAACTACCCTGTGAGCAATTTAACAGCAAAAAAGACAATTAACCTAACCATAAAATGGATGGATTTGAACGGAAGTTTTATCAAAGAACATTCAAATGGTCACCAAACACTAAGCATCATTATCCATCAGAGATATAAATCAAAACCAAATGAGATACCATTTCATTTCCATTAGGATGACTACAATTAAAAAGCAAACAAAACTCTGAAAACAACTAATGTTGGCAAGGATGTGGGGAAACTAGAATCTTTACCCACTGCTGGGGAAAAAAAAATGTGGCAGTCTGCTCCTGTGAGAATTACCACCTTGGAATCCTTATCTGGCAGATCTATTCTGTCCTATAGAGTTACTATGAGTCAGAACCAAGTTAACAGCAATGGGATTGGCTTTAATCTTGGGTACCCACTGCTAGTAGGAATGCAAACTGGTATACGCATTGTGAAAAACAAGTGTAAAAGTTCCTCAAAAACTAGAAATAACTAGGACTCAAACCTATTGCCATCGAATCAATTCCAACTCATAATGACCCCATATGACAGAGTAGAACTGCCACATAGGGTTTCCAAGGAGCTGCTGGTGGATTTGAATTGCTGACCTTTTGGTTAGCAGACACAGCTCTTAATGAACTAACACACGACCCAGAAATTCCACCTCTATGTATATACCCCCATCAAAAGACTTGAAAGCTGACTCAAAGTCTTGTATACCAGTGTTCACTGCAGCAATAGCCAAAAGTTGGAAACAACCTAAATGCCCATTGGTGGATGAATGGATAAACAAAAAGTGGTACATACATGCAATTGAATGTTACTCAGCCAGTACGAGAAATGAGGTCTTGATACGTGCTACAATATCAAGACATTATGCTGTGTGAAGTCAGTTACAAAAGGACAAATACTGTATGGCTTAACTTATATCTAAAACCCTGGTGGCAAAGTGGTTAAGAGCTATAGCTGCTAACCAAAAGGTTGGCCATTTGAATCTACCTGGTGCTCCTTGGAAACTCTATGGTGCAGTTCTACTCTGTCCTATAGGATCTCCATGAGTTGAAATTGACTTGACAAAAATGGTTTTTCATTTATATAAAAAGGTAAAAGTATACAGAACAAAATTTATTAGTTATTACCAGGCAAAGGGGGCTTAATGGTGATGGAAAAATCACATTGATTAATGATAGGGTTGCACAGCCAGTTACTGTAAGTGCTGTCAGTAAGTTGTACAACTGTAGAAAGTTGAACTGGCAAAAGCTGTGTGAGAGACACATGTACAACAATGACCAAAAAAAAGTGAAACCTACCCCTTGACATCTCCTTTTAGCTGAATAACAGACTGGCTCACAAAATAAAGAATATTTTCGGTGAGTATAGTGCAACTTTAAAAAACTTATCTCTGTGAACCAAATGGTCCACAATTACTTTAAAACAAAGATGCAAGGACAAGGGAAAAGAAAACCAGGTTACTGGAAACAAAATGTCCAAATGAAACAATGAGAATGTTAATTCATTATGAAAAAATGTAACCAATGTCACTGAATAATATGTATTGTTGTCTTTTGGTAGGTGTGGATGACTGTCCAGATGGACAGGAATTCTTAAAGAAAAAAAAAAACCACTGCAAAGCTCAGCTACTATCAAGTGCATCCTTTCAGGGGAGACATTAGAGAGAAGCAGGTGCAAGTTAGGAACTATGAGGCATCTTGGAATTACCATACAATTAGTAGTATGGAAGTCTTGTACAAATCTCCAGCCCTGATTTTTGGATTTCTTAACATGGAAAACTGGAGTGGTGCAAGGAATTGTTAAGCCTTTAGCCAATAAAGTCTGAATTACAGAAACAAGCCCTTCCTTAACTTCCTGTTTAAAATAGTATTGCGATATTTTATTAGTTTTGGTTTATTTGAATTTGAATTGGTTCAGCTGATAGAACCTGACCAATATCAGTAGAAGTAATGGCCCATAAACTTTCAGGTACAATAGAAATACATTCCACAGAGTTGGATAGGTAAGAGAATGACCTTTGGTAAATTGAGTGCTTGTAAATACCAATAGGCCTCTTCACCTTAACTGTTTTCCATTGGCCTCAGGTAAATCTAATAGCTTCATTCCTGTTTCTGAAAATTTTATTTGGGTATTTAATTTGGATGACAGCTCTCTTCCTAATAAATTTACTGGAGTATGTAAGCCAAGTGAAAATGTGTATGTCCTCTGTCAGACTTAAAAAGATAGAAATAGGCTGGGAATGGTTTAAAGTCTGTTTTTAATTAGTAATATTCATGACTCTAGATGTTTTATTACTCTGGGGCAAGGGCTGTTGTAAATTTGTGGGCTTTATTGCAGATGAGGTCTAACCTGTGCCGATTAAAAATTTACATGACTCTCTGTTTATTTGAAGAGCAGTTTCTTCTCCAGAGTTTGGTGCTACATATTAGGCTGAAACCCAAACCTTTCTCCCCCAACTATTCCCGGAACCGCCGGAGTCAAACCATCTCATCCGCCAACTATTCCAGGAATTCCATTCAAATGAAGACTAGCTAACGCTTCTTCCCCATAGGCTCAACTAGACCTCTCCTCACCTAACTCCACTGAAAACAACACCTCCCTATATTAATTGACTGCAATTGTCCACAACCCCATTGGCTACTTGTCACAGGCACCGTCCTCAACAAGGTCTGTCACCACCCTTTTATAAACCCTCAACCCCTAGACCAGAGCCCGGTTTTGCAGATTCCCTCCAGGGAGCTCTGTAAAGCCTCCGGGACGCAAATAAACTTTTTCTTTCTCTTTCTCTTTCTCTCTTTCCCTGGTTTTCTTTTACTGCATAATTTAAACTAAACAAAACCTTTTACATCTGAAACCTCTAATACTACCATAAGAAAAGCCTCTGATATAGGTGAGTGTTTTAGTCACCTGGTACTGCTCTAACAGAAGATACCACGAGTGGAAGGTTTCATGAGAAGAAGCTTTTATTGAGACAGTCTGGTAAACTGCAAATCTATTTACAAACTGTAAGTCCATTCAGTAAGAGAATTTATCACAGTCCAGTAGGCTGAGTTCAAATCCAGTGAGAGCATCACGGCACAGGAACCTCGGGTCCAAAGGACGTACTCTGTTCTCAATGCTTCTCTCTTTGTGATGTGAGGTTCCCAGCTGCTTCTGTTCACTTCTCTCCCTTATATTCCACAAGCTTGTAGCTTAACACCTGCTTCACTAACACAACTGTTGCCTATTCTCCATCATCAATCTCACAGAGGCAGGATTCACACACATGGGAGGAAGGGACCATATTGGAACCCACAGCCCAATCAAATTAACACAGACTTTTTTGGGGGGACACAATTCAACCCATGACAGTGAGCATGCAAATTTATATGGGAGTGTACATTTTCATTCAATCAGAATTTTTAAAAAAGCCTCTGACTTGTCCCCACAGCTGCTTCATTCTATCTGCGTTTGGGCTACATCTAATGTTTGGTTGCCCAGTTTATTTTTTAGTTTTAAACATTCTCCTTTTAAGATGTCTAGGTTTCTTAACAGTAGTAATAAGCAGTGGGCAAGTTACTGGGCCCGATCTTATCTATATGTTGGGTGACTTATTCTGTTTATGGAAATTATTCTGAGACTTGGTGTAAAATCAGTATAGTGGCAGTGCCTGGCCTCCTGCAACTTCACAAGGGAAAAGGAAAACCAAGACTAACAATGCAAAGTTGATTTCTATGACAGGCCAGGCATGCCTCCTCTTTCTTCCATCTTGACTCAAATTCTGGCACCAAACATCCTTCCCATAGCATTCTCTATATTTTTGTTAGTTTTGATATTTCAATGCAATGACCACACAGAACTCACAAACAACGTTCACAATTACAGTTTTTATTGGAGAAGTAACACATTAATATTCAGGCTCAGGAACACTCAAGGATACAGATCTTCCACCAGGATAGCCTCTTTCCAGCCGTGCTTGCAGGCATGCCTCTCCTAGGCCCTAGACATGTATCCAGCAGCTCTCAGCTTTCTCTCTATGTGGGCAGAGAAGCCCAACATGCCATCTCCTGCTGCCCAGTCTCTGCTATCAGGTGTTTCCTGCTACCTCTTCTCACCATCTTCAAGATTATAGCTTGCTCAGTCTCTCTTTCTCTCTGTCTGTCTCCTGCTACCGGAAGTAAACTCATTAGTTTAATTTCTGAATGGAGTGCTTAATTTCAGTTTTGAAATCTCCCAGTTAGACCTACATACTTGATTTTTAAGAGTTCTTCACACAGACAGTGGAGGAAAGTGGAAATGAGAAACAGAAGAAGTCAGACTGAACAATTAAGTTAAAGTGAAACCCCAGAAGAATGTAAGACAAAATGGAGTGGCAATTAGCAATTACATTGTGTGAGGACTGAGGAGGGTCAAGGCACAAAAGTGGGGAGTGCTGAGATGAGCCTGCAGTAACAATCTTTTATGTCAAATTAGATGAAGTTCAATATTTAGAGGATCACACAACAAATAATGAAACAAAATGAAATAAAGTTCTGCATTTGTTGGCCTAGAATTTCAAGAGTGTTAATGAGATTACTACTGGTTCTTTGTGAGGATTAATTGAAAAGAAATATGTAGAAGACCTCTGTATGACCAGTAGGTGTTCAGTTCCTGTCATTACACTCTCATCTCTTCCATTGCTTTCTGTCAAACTTCTACCAATTCTTTCACGTAAATTTGAAATTCAGACTCCCTGAGTTAGAAAAGACATCATAGCAGACAAAAATTGAAAATGGTGTCCACAATTTTCATCTTCTGCGCTTGCTGTCTAGTCCATTCTGACCCTCAGTAGGATTTTTCCACAGGGGTTCCAGGGTTGTAAGACTTACAGAAGCAGAATGCCATATCTTTTTCCTGCTGAGCAGGAAGTTCAAACCACTGACCTTTTTGGTTACCAACTGTCATAGTTTGAATCGTGTCCCCCAAAAATACGTATAGAAATTTGTCTCAGTCGCGATTACCAGTATTGTGTGATTGCTCTCCACTTCGTGATTTTCCTCTGCTGTATGCTACAGAGGATTAGCGTGGGGCTATAAATCCTTTCCTAAGGTCACCTCCTTGCTCTATTGTAAGGGAGTTTTCCTGAGTGTGACTTGCTCCACGTTTTATCACACGAGATAAAAGGAAAGAGAAGAAAGCAGAAAATTGGGAACCTCATACCATCAAAAAAGCAGCACCAGGAATAGAGTACGTCCTTCAGACCTGAGGTTCTTGTGCCCAGATGTTCCCTGAACCAAGACTGATGCAACACAAGGACTTTCCTTCAGAGCAGACAGAGAAAGAGCCTTCCCCTGGAGCAGGCACCCTGAATTCGGACTTGTAGCCTACTGGACTGTGTAAGAATGAACTTTCTTTGTTAAAGTTATCTACTTTGTGGTATTTCTGTTAGAGCAGTACTAGCTGACTAAAACAGAAGCCAGGCACTTAACTACTGTGCAGCCAGGGCTGCTCCACTCTGTGGCATAGCCAGATATAGTCCCCTCTTTGTGTAGCCTGGACATCTAAATATGTTGGTACATTATTTCTCTAGTTAGCTAATTTTATATGGCAAAGGTATAGTTTGTGGATGCAAATTAGGTCTCTAATCAGTTCACTGTAAAAAAAAATAAAATCAAAAGAAACATTTCCCTGAATGGGTTTAACTGAACCAAATTGATCCTTTCAAGATCTACTGGTCTTGACAAAGGAAATCCACATGTTCTGGAGATGGCCACCTGTGTGAAATGGCAGGCCAATTATAGAAGCAGAAGACCTAAATCCCTCAACCTTAGGAACTGAATTCTGCTGACCTTTGAAGAGGAGCAGGAACATCAAATAACACTGCACCCTGGCTAAGACATTAACTTCAACCTTGTGATACTCAGAGAAGCCCAAGCCCAAGTCCAGTGCCAATGAGTCAATTCTAACTTTTTATCCAGGGGAGAGGATAGTTATTCCATTCCTATACTCATTACCTATGTATACTGTTTACATTTAAGTTATTTTAAGCCACCAAGTTTACAGAAATTTGTCACGTAGC
Organism: Heterohyrax brucei; assembly: GCA_028571685.1. Lineage (NCBI taxonomy): Eukaryota > Metazoa > Chordata > Mammalia > Hyracoidea > Procaviidae > Heterohyrax > Heterohyrax brucei. Next base: position 36,285,679 of record CM053160.1, on the reverse strand, counting down.
AGTAGGAAACGAATTTAGATATCTAGTCCCTTTCACCCTCCCTTACCCTACCATAGACATAAGTCCAGCCCTAAATGATTACCAAAAGAACATCTAGCATATGAAAACCCCCAGTGAAAGGACCTTGCTAAACTCCAAGGTAGATGAGTAGTTTGGATAGCTCAGGTTTATAATAGTGATTTCCTGATACCTGTGGAACTACTAAGTAGATGACAATTAAGTGTGTTTTACATTCATGACCTTACCAAAATTTTACAACAGCATCATGAGGAGAAAAGAGGAGTATAACTAGGAGAAAATCTACCAATTTAAACCTCAGGAATCCCAGGCCAAGAGACATTAAAGGTTAAGGTTACAGAGGCTCAACATGTTGCTGTTTCCAAGTGTTAAAAACAATTCAGAAAACTTTGGTGGTGATCCTATTTTCTTATGCTTCTTCTTCTTCTTTCTTTTTTTTAAGTAGTATTGTGTTTTTAGTGAAGGGTTGCATTGCAGTTTGGGTTTCCATGCAATGATTTCTTCAAAACTTGTTCAGTGACGTTGGTTATATTGTTAACAATTCACAATCTCAATATTTATTTTCTGTTTCTGTTAGTGTAGTTTCCCTGCACCTTTATATTTTTACCTTTTTTAAAAGCAGTTATTGACCATCTGGTCATACAGGTGATTTCTTAAAGGAGCAAGGTACTCATGATCAATATTCTTTATTTTGTAAGTCAATTCATTATTAAAGGGGGTGATCTCATTGACAAGTTTCAACGAAAGGTTTAAAAGAATATCTCAGGATGATAGTCTTGGAAAGTCCTCTAGTTTACCCGTACCCAGTAAATCTGTTTTTTTTTAAAGGAACTTAAAGTTCCAGCTCACATTTTTCTCCTATTCTGTCAAGGTCCATCTACCTGTAGACTAGTTTCTTCTCTGAGTCTTTGGTGTTCTATTTCTTTTGCTACAAATGAGTAGAGACCAATAGTCATATCTCAGATGGCTGCTCATAAGTTTTTAAGACCCCAGACACCACTTACCTATCTAGAATATAGAAGAACATAAACCTTACAAACTTTGTTATGCTTGTTGACTAAGATGTTGCACAAGACTGTGGTCCTAATTCTTCAAAACCAGGAAATTAATCCCACAAGGTGTTAGTTATGCCTGAGAAATATGCATTGAGAGTGCCCCCTATATGAGCTTTATTATATATGTGTATATATGTACATACAAGCACATACATGCATTTGTATACGTATTTATGCAATTATTTACATACACTATATACTCACATACATACCTGTAGACATACATTCTACACATATACACATGATATACTTGAATATACCCATGCATATATTTTTTTCGGTTGCTGTTGCTGTTGTTTCAAAATTATATATGCCATAGCAACTAGATAGGTCATTTTTTCTTGTGCACCTTTTAGTGACACCCTTTACTTTTGTGAAGCTGTGTACATGTCACTTTCATTTGGTATTACCTTTCCCATCACAAAAAAAAAAGAGTCGCCAATCTAGAGAGTGAATCCCTTTCCCATATACCCCTGGTTTGTGAACAATTTTTATATTCTGAGGTAATAATTGGTCTATTGGGAGAATTTCAGAACTAAAATTAAGTACTCCATTCTGATACTAAGCTGAGGATTTTACTTCTACACTCTTTTTTTAATTTTAATTAATTTTTTATTGTGATTAAGTGAAAGTTTACAATCCAAGACAATTTGCCGTATAAAACCCTGAGCACCTGCCTCTCTGCAACTGTCTGCTCTCCTCATCCTGTGACAACATACTCTCTTTTCCAGTCTTTACTTCCCAGTCTTTACTCCCTACCCTCTCCTCTCCCCTCTAAAAAAAAACCATTAGGACAGCCTCGTATATATAATAAACCATGAAGTACACACAACACTTGCATCACTCTGTGTCCCCATGTCCAGTCCATTTGTTGTCTGAAGTGTTGGCTTCAGAACTGGTTTCAGCTCTGGGCTAGAAGCAAATCTAGAGGTCATGTTCTCAGGGAACCCTTGGTGGTTGTGGGGGGAGGGGTTGGACCATGAAGTCTGATCTTTTAACAGGGCTCTAGATCTGCACAGCCCTTTCTCTCATGCTATGTTAGGGACTCTACATTGTGTTCCCTGTCAGGACTGTGTTTGGTGGTGGCTGGTAATCATACAGTTCTTCTGCTCTGCAGTCTCCTAATCGTATGGGTGCTTCTGTCTCCTGGGCTCATTTGTCCACAGTCTTCAGTGTTCTCCAGGGGGAGATGGGACCGGTTGATGTTCCTTAGAAGGCAGCTTGCTGGCATTTGAGACTCCAGGCACCAATCAACAATATGGGGCACAGAACATGCTCTTACAAAAAGACTGGTTACATGAATGACTTATGTCAATGTCCAAGGATGTGGTTAACCTTTGAGTCTTTTACCCCTTTACCACCTGTTTGTAGTTTTTTGCACTGTCTAGCTGCATGAAAAGGCATTCATGAGTTCTGGTTCCAGGCACTCTGTCTTACTTGCAAGGAATTGAAAGGTGTTCAGAAGAAGCCTCCAAACTCCCTGTCTCAGCATGATTTTACTAAAGGAAGTTTGGATGAATGGCTAATTATGAAACTTTTGAATTTGTTAGATTGAATCATATGTTCAGTGAATTAGGACAGAGCAAGTTCTGGATAAAAAAAAATTGCAACAGGACATGTTTTCTCAAACTGACAATCTAAAGTCATGAAATGCCACCAATATATCTTCTTTGCAGAATTCTGTATCTAAATTGACTGACAGAATAAATAATTGTGAAATTCAGTTTCTGAAGTAACTAAAAGAAAACAACTAGAAAACTAGAGTTCTGTTGTACTTAAATTTCTTGCTGCAGTGCCCTCTGCCTCCTTGCTGTCAACTTCTCTATATACTCCTCTGTCTTCACATTCTTCTAAAAATTCTCTACTTGAACTTCCTTTCTTTTTTCTTTGTTATTTAAATTAATTTTCTTTTTTTATTAATTGCAGTAGAAGAATAAAATTTCTAACATCTATCAATTATCTCATCCATGATGAACCCTCAGCCCCCTGCCCACCCATGTAGCCAACACAGTAATTTTCCTCTGTGGATAATTCTCTTTTTAAGTCCGTATAACAGGAGTATCATACAAAATTTGTCCTTTTGACACTGATTGATTTCATGCAGCATGATCTCTTCCAAATGAGACCATATGATGAGATGTTTTCTACAATCATCATTATTTTTTTATCATAGCATAATGTTCCATTGAGCATATGTACCATAGTTTATCCCTTCATATTTGATGGGCATTGGAGTTGATTCCATCTTTTTGTTATTGTAGACTGTGCTGTAACAAACATTCGTGTACATGGGTCTGTTTGTGTAACAACCTTTGTTTCTGAAGGATAAATTCCAAGCAGTGGAATTACAGTATCAAATGGTATATCTATTTCTAGCTTTTAGAGGAAGCACCAGATTGTTTTCCAAAGAGGTTGTACCATTTTGCAATCCCAACATCAGTGTAGAAGAGTTCCAATTTCTCCACAGCCTCTCCAGCATTTTTTGTTTTGCATTTTTTGGATCATGGCCCAACCTTGTTGGGGTGAGATGGTGTTTTATCATACTTTTGATTTTAATTTCTTTAATAGCTAATGATTGTGAGCAATTCTGCATATGTCTTTTGGCTGCCTGAATGTCCTCTTAAGAGAAATGTCTGTCCATCTCCTTCGCCTATTGCTTAATTGGGTTATTTATACTTTTCTTGTTGATATTTTGTAATACCTTGTAGATATGGAGATCAGACATAGATCTGACATATAGTTGCCAAATATTTTTTCTCATCCTGTGGATGGTCTTCTAATTCTTTTTTTCTTGTATCTTTTTTCTGATTTCTCCTCATAGATGCTGGAGTCAGTGGCTCTGTCTTCCAAATCAGAAATTCTCTTTTCCATTTGTCCTATTGTGTTTTCTTGGCTTTGAATTGAAGTTTTTATGTCTTTGATTTTGTTCTTGATCTGTTGGACTTCAGATCCATCAGACTGAACAGCTTGCTTAGTTTTTTGTTTTGCTCTGCTACATTTTGTATAAGGTCTAGTAGGGCTCTCTATATAATCCTTTTGTATTCACCTTCTGATAGTTTTAGAAAAGCTTCTTGGTCTGGGAATTTCTGAGGTGGTGTCTTTTGGGGGCCTTCAGATGCCATTGGTAACTTCCGGGTTACCTTCCTCTCCAATGTTTGCTGCTTTTGGGGCTTCATGTGGGTCAATAGAGGTTGGGAGAGATGCTGACAAGATGGATCACAGTTGTTTCTCTAGGCCATCTTAAGATGAGAAGTAAAAAATATTTGGCAACTTCCAAAATCAGTCAGCTTTTCAGGTGTAAATGTCCCTCTTCCCAGCTGGCAAAGTAAACACCTCTATATTGAACACCAGATGTTATAAACTAGTTCAAAACACAGAAAGGCTACTGGCCTGCTGACCTCTGCTGTTGGGCTCCAGCTGTAGGTGATAGTGTGCTGAATTCTGCTTTCCTATTGGAAAAGCAGTCTCTTCTGGGTAGGCACTGCTTCCAAGCCCAGGAATTAGGTCCAGCTGAGGCTTCCATATGGATGACCCTGCCTTCCAGCAAAACAAGGTGGTGTCTCACGTAACCTCACCAGCTGGCCGGGACAAGGCTCCTGGTGGAAAGAGAGGCCAAGAGTGCCGAAATGCCCAGAGTCCACAGCCTCCTCCGCTGGGCCCCAGCCCCAGGCGACACTGTGCAAAACACTGCCTCCCTGCTAGAAAAGTGCTCTGCCCCCAGCAGGCGCCACCTCCAAGCCTAGGAACCAAGTCCAGCCAGGGCTTCTGCCTGGGCTTCTCCTTTTCCCAATAGGCCAGAGGAGCCAAGGTGTATAGAGTCCAAAGCCAAGCTCTCAGAACCTGGCAATTACACTTGCTGGTCCCACCAGCAGTGCGTCTGAGACCAGGAGCTAGTCAAGTCTCAGTTCTGCCTGCCGGCCAGGACAAAACAAAAAAAAATTTGAAATGGTAAGTTACCTTTGGTCTGTGCAAGCGTATGCTCACTGAGAGTGGGGTCAGTGAAAAAGAAGAGGTTTTGCATTCAGTGGTATGAAGTCCAAATTAACAGACCTATGCCACATCACAGGGCTCACTAGGTGTCCAGAAGGCTCTGTTTCACTATCATTTCTGGTCTTGGTTTCCAGAGGGATTTAGGGAGACATGCATTTAGTCCGCCATCTTGACTCTGCCCCCAGTCTTCTAATTCTTTTGATGAAGTCTTTGGATGTGCAAAAGTGTTTGATTCTTAGTAGCTCCCATTTATCCGTTTTCTCTTCTGTTGAGCGTGCTTTGTTTGTCAGATTTTGAAGTCTGTCTACATTGTGAATTAAAATTTCCATTGCTGATCCTATTTTTTCTTAGATAAGCCTTATCATTTTAGATTTGGTATTTAGGTCTTTTATCCAGTTTGAGTTGGTTTTTGTATAAGATGTGAGATATGGGTCTTGTTTCAATTTATTGCAGATGGATATCCAATTTTGCCAGCACCATTTGTTGAAGAGACTGTTTTTACCCCAGCTTAAGATCTTAGGGCATTTGTTGAATATCAACTGTTAATAGGAGGATGGTGGAATCTCTGGGATCTCAGCTCTGTTCCATTGATCTATATGTCTCTTTTTGTACCAGTACCAGGCTGTTTTGACAACTGTGGCAATGTAATAGGTTCTAAAGTCAGGTAGTGAGAGGCTTCCCAGTGTTTTCTTCTTCAGTAGAGCTTCACTTATGCAGGATTTCTTCCCTTTCCAAACAAAGTTGGTGAGTTGTCTCTCCATTTCATTAAAAAAGGTCACAGGAATTTGTATTGGGATTGCATTATATAAGTAGATTGCTTTGAGTAAAATAGACATTTTCACAATGTTGAGTCTTCCTATCCATGAGCAAGGTAGATTACTTCATTTATTTAAGTCTCTGTTAGTTTCTTGTAGTAAGCTCTTATAGTTCTCTTTGTAAAGGTATTTTATTTCTCTAGTTAGATTTATTTTTAGGTATTTTATCTTCTTGAGGGCTGTCTTAGTCAGCTAGTGCTGCTCTAACAGAAATACCACAGAGTGGATGGCTTTAACAAAGGAAAGTTTATTCTTACACAGTCTAGTAGGCTATAAGTCCAAATTCAGGATGTCCGCTCCAGGGGAAGATTTTCCCCCTTGTTGGCTCTGGAGGAAAGTCCGATATTGCATCAGTCTTTGTCCAGCAACATCTTGGTGCAGGAACCTCAGGTCTGAAGGATGCCCTCTTTTCCCAGTCCTGCTTGGTTGATGGTGTGAGGTTCCCAATTCTCTGCCTGCTTCTCTTTCCCTTTATCTCTTGCAGGATAAAAGGATTAAAGGTGATGCAAACGACACTCCCAGGAAACTCCCTTTACCGTGGAGCACAGAGGTGATCTTCCGAAGAAATTTACAGTCCCACCCTAGTCCTTCAACACGCAGCCCAGCAAAATCACAAAATGGAGGACAATCATAGAATACAGGGAATCATGGTCCAGCTGCAGGGCTACACCTATTTTGGGGGGGACACAATTTGATTCATGACAGGGGCTATAATAAATGGTACTGATTTGGTGATTTCTTCTTTAATAATCTCATTGTTGGTATAAAGGAATCCTACTGATATACTTACGGGTATCTTGTATACCAATACTTAGTTAAACTCCTCTATTAGTTCCAATAGTTTAGTTATGGATTCTTCTGGATTCTCTGTATATACAATCATATCATCTGCAAATAGGGAGATTTTTACTTCTTCACTGCCGATACAGACGCCCCTTATTTCTTTGTCTTGTGTAATTGCTCTGGCTAGAACTTCTAGCACAGGGTTAAATAGAAGTGGTGAGAGTGGGAATCCTTGTCTAGTTCCCATCCTAAAAGGAAATTCTTTCAGTCTTTCACCATTCAGGACAATGAAAGTAGTTGCGTAGATACTACTGATTGTGTTGAGGAATTTCCCCTCTGTTCTTACTTTTCTGAGAATTTTTAGCATGAATGGGTGTTGAACTTTGTCAAATGCCTTTTCTGCATCAATTGACCAAATTAGGTGATTCTTATCTTCTGTGTTATTAATGTGGTTGATTACATTAATTGTTTTTCTGATGTTGAACCAGACTTGCATCCCTGGAATGAAACCAATTTAATCATGATCAATTATTTTTTTTACATGCTGTTGAATTCTATTGGCTAGAATTTTGTTGAAGATTTTAGCATTTAGGTTCATGAGTGATATTGATCTGTAATTTTCTTTTTTTGTGAGATCTGTCCCTGGCTTTGGTATTAGGATTATACTGCCTTCATAGAGTGAATTTGGGAGTATTCCATCCCTTCCTATGGTGTCAAATAGCTCAATAGAATTAACTCTTCTCTAAAAGTTTGGTAGAATTCTCTGGTGAAGCCATCTGGGCCAAGACTTTTTTTGGTTGGTAGATTTTTGATGACTTTTTTGATCTCTGCTTTTGTGATAGATTTATAAAGTTGATCTACTTCTCTTTGTGATAATCTTGGTGGGTGATAATGAATCTAGAAGTTTGTCCTTTTCCTCTAGGTTTTCAAACTTGTTAGAGTACAGCCTTTCATAGTATTCTGTTATGATATTTTTTATTTCAGCTGGGTCTGTTGTAACACCTCCCATCTCATTTCTTATTCAGGTTATTTGTATCTTCTGCTGTTTTTCTTTTGTAAGTTTAGCCAATGGTTTGTCAATTTTGTTGCTCTTTTCAAAGAACCAGCTTTTGGTTTTGTTAATTTTTTCAGTTGTTTTTCTATTCTCTAATTCAATTAGTTCTGCTCTGATCCTTACAATCTGTTTTCTTCTGGTGCCTGAGGGGTTCTTCTGTTGCTCTCTTTCTACTGTGAGGTTAATTAATTTGGACCCTTTCTTCTTTCCAGATGTGTGCAGTTATAAACTGATCTCTAAGCACCACTTTTGCTGTAGCCCATAGATTCTGGGGGGATGTTGTCATGGATTGAATTGTGTCCCCCCCAAAATATGTGTAGCCATGTGGCTGGGCCATAATTTCCAGTATCTTGTGACTGTCCTCCATTCTGTGGTTTTCCTATGCTGTATGTTAAAGGATTAGAGTGGGACTGTGAATCCCTTTATAAGATCAGTTTCCTTGGAGTGTGGCTTGCCCTACTGTTAATCCTTTCATCCTGCAAGAGATAAAAGGAAAGAGAAGCAGGCAGAGAATTGGGAACCTCACACCATCAAGAAAGCAGCACTGGGAGAAGAGCGTGTCCTCCAGACCTGAGGTTCCTGCACCAAGATGATCCCTGGACAAAGACTGGCACAATGCCAGACTTTCCTCCAGTGCCAACAAGGGGGAAAATCTTCCCCTGGAGCGGACATCCTGAATTTGGACTTGTAGCCTACTGGATTGAGTAAGAATAAACGTTCCTTTGTTAAAGCCATCCACTCTGTGGTATTTCTGTTAGAGCAACCCTAGCTGACTAAAACAGATGTGTTTCATTCTCATTTGAGTCCATAAATTTCTTTATCTTGTCCTTGATTTCTTCTATAACACAAGTCTTTTTGAGCAGTGTTGTTCAGTTTCCGTAAGTTTGAGTTTCTGCCTTTGATTTGTCTGTTATTGATTTCAACTTTAATAGCTCTGTAGTCTCAGAAGATACTTTGCAATAAATCAATGGTTTTGTAGAGAGTTCCTTTATGACCTAAACCCATGGTCTATTCTGGAGAATGTTCCATGTGCATTGGAGAAGAAGGTGTACTTACGTGTTGATGGATGAAAAGATCTGTATATGTCAATGAGGTCAAGTTGGTTGATTCTTGCAATAAGATCTTCTGTGTCTTTACTCAGCTTTTTTTCTGGATGATCTATCCATAACTGAAAGGGGAGTGTTGAAGTCTCCATCTATTATTTTGGAATGATCTATCTCATTTTCAGTGATGTCAGTATTCAATGTATTTAGATGATCTGGTATTGAGTGCTTACATATATAATATTGTTAAGTCTTGCTTGAGTATTGAATCTTTTGGCAATAAATAGTGACCATCCTTGTCCACAATAGTGGATTTTACATTAAAATCTATTTTATCTGATATTAGTATTGCCACAACTGCTCTTATTTGTGTGTTGTTAACTTGGTATATATTGTTCCATCCTTTAATTTTCAATTTCTTCATATCTTTAAGATAGGTTGTGTCTTTTGATCCAGAATGTCACTTGCTGTCTCTTTACTGGAGCATTCAGTCCATTTACATTCAGTGTAATTATTGACAGGTACGTGCTTAGTGCCATCATTTTGACATAACTATTTTTATGTTGATGTTTTCTATATTGCTCTTAATGTTCTGTTCTTGGGCATTCTTCTTTATGGGTTATTTTTCAGTGTTGGCTTTGTGTTTGTTGAGACTCCTGTGTTGCATTTCAGATTTTGATATGATGCATTGTTAACTTGCTTTATGGCTACGTCTGTTATTCCCCTTAACATACTAAGATTAAACCCAATTTTAACTACTGCGTAACTCTTGAACTTCCTCTCTTAGATGACTATGACTACTGTAGTGTATCCCTCTTCTAATGTGATGGTGATCACAGATTCCCTCATTTTAATATTGTAGCTTTGCTTAAGTTTTGTGACTTCCCTAATCAATTAGAATTTTGGGTGATGTATCCTGCACTGTCACCTTAAGTATACATTTAATTGTTTTGTTTTTCTAAGGAAAGAGCTTCTTTCAATATTTCATGTAGTTTTGGTTTAGTTTCTATGAAGTCTCTAAGCTTCTCTTTACCTGCAAAAGTCTTAATTTCACTATTATATTTGATAGACAATTTTGCAGGATAAATAATTCTTGGTTGGAAGTTTTTCTCCTTCAGGGCTTTGAATGTGTCAGCCCACTGTTTTCTAGCCAGCATCGTTTCGAATGAAAGCCTCAGAGTGTTAGTTTTGTTTTGAGCCTTGCTGCCTTTGGAAGCATTTGTTTATGTTTCACCTTATTAGGCTTGATTATAATATGTCTTGGTGTCTTTCTTTTGGGGTCTAGCTTTTGTGGTGTTCAATAAACATCTTGCCTACCTATGTTCTCTTTGCCCATAATCTCAGGAAAGTTTTCTGTCAGCATCTCTACAGCAATGCTGTCTATATTGTCATTTATCCTCCTTTCTTCAGGAACTCCAATTAAACATAAATTATTCCTCTTAATGGAGTCCCACATGTTTCTTAATGCTTCTTCATTTTTTTATTTCTTTTCTCTGATTTCTCCTCATAAATGCTGGTGTCAGTTGCTCCATCCTCAAAGTCACTGAGTCTAACTTCTATCTGTTCAATCCTACTCTTTTGGCTTTGGATTGAATTATCTAATTCTGTAGTTTTGTTACTTGGTCTGATGTATTTCAGATCATTGATGTTCCATCAGTTCAAATAGCTTACTAAACTTTTCATTTTGTACTGCTACATTGTGTTTAATCTCTAAGAGGGTTCTATATACAATTTTTTTTACTTGACCCCTGATAGATTCAGAAAGGCTTCTTCATCTGGGAAAATTTTTGAATCTTTGTTTTAGGAGTTTTCTGGAGCATTTGAAGGCTGCTTCTTTAAATGATTAATTATGGTATGCTGCCTGCCTTCCATCTAGCCACCATTCAATTTGTCTGGTATTAGATCTCAAAGAATTGTTGGTCACAAGCTGTCTCTAATACTCTAGTGATTTGCCTCAGGTGGACTCTCTGGGGTGGAAGTCTCTGCTTATTGGGTGGCAAAGATGCTGCCTTACTTATGGAGAAACTGGGGGCTGTCAGCCAATCCTACAATGTGTGTCAGATAAGTGTGGGAGGAAAAGATGCTGGGCCTCTCAAAAGGCAGATCTCCCAGCAAATACATGGGCCTCTCAACCTTAAAAGTAAACTTCAGCTTCTACGTGGAGAGCTGTCAAGGTGTTGAACTAGGAGCTGTCCAACGTGTTGGCTGAAACAGGCAGTCAGGAGCAGTAGACTCTGCTTTCCAGCTGATAATGAAAGTGCATTACCAGCTGTTCACAGAGAATGCAGTTCTCCGGTACTGTGCAACAGCAGTAGAGGCAATCAGATGGCTGCTGGCTCATTTTTGAGAGGGGAAGATTAGTTCGATACTGGTGCCTAGTCAAATATGCTAGGTTCTAGGGCTCCCCAAATGTTCAGTGCTCCATACAAATATCATTCCAGGCCTTAGTTCTCAGAAGGAAATGAGGAGATGTGTGTCTAGTATGCCATCTTTTAATGCTCTCCAGATTCCAGAGAATCCACTAAACTTCAAAGACAGATGATCTTATTTATGACATGAGGGTCCTCACAGATTTACTAAATATTCAGAGTCCTTATTAATACTCACCAGCCTTGATGAGCTAATTTATATCAATTAATCCATATGTTAGCTAACCCCAGAGAAGCAAAATTATGGTTACAATGTGATGAATGGAAAGATCTTCCAAATACTTTAGCTTTAGATACAGGCAGAATGACCAACATGCTTCTCAAAGAAATTAAAGATAAAGCCAACAAACTACATGCTACAGTCCTTAAGGCCTTTCCAAAAACAGACTGGAAAAAAATCGATTCTTGTATACAATACAGAGATGAGGAGCTCTTAGAACATTCTGAGTTGAACCCATCAGATTAGGGAATGAAAAGTGTTTTTAGTACAATACTTATTTTTGGCTTCAAATCTGAAATGGTGGCATTAGTCAACAAGCATCTGTTGTGGGTTGAATTGTATCCCTCCAAAAAGTGTGTCAACTTGGCCAGGCTGTGATTCCCAGTATCGTGTGCTTGTTCTTCATTTTATCTTCTGATGTGATTGTTTTATGTTGTAAATCCTACTTCTATGATGTTAATGGAAAACTGGTGGCCTAATGGTTAAGTTCTTTGGCTGCTAACCAGAAGGTCAGCAGTTCAAATGATGTTAATGAGGAAAGATTAGAGGCAATTATGTTAATAAAGCAAGACTCAATCTAAAAGATTAGTGTCATGGATTGAATTGTGTTCACCAAAAAATATGTGTAAAAATTTGGCTGAGCCAGGATTCCTAGAATTGTGTGATGTACCTCTGTGTTGGAAATCCTGCCTCTGTGATGTTAATGAGGGTGGATGGGCAACAGTTGTACTGAAGGAACAGAACTCAATGTGTAAGATTGTTTCATGCCTTGAGGCAATCTCTTAAGCTATAACAGAAAGCAGCTAGCAGAGAGATTTGGGGACCTCATACTACCAAGAAACTGTGCCAGAAGCTGAGCACATGCTTTGGAAAGGACTGGGGTCCCTTTGTCTCAGAAGCTGCTAGCCCAGGGGAAGATTGATGACAAGGACCTTCCTATAGATCCAGCAAAGAAAGGTTTCCCCTGGGGCTAACACCTTGAATTTAGAATTTTAGATTACTGGACTGTGACAAAATAAAATGTCTCTTTTTAAAGAATCCATGTGTGATATTTTTGTTAAAGCAGTATGACAATTCAGTTGTATCTTGAGTCAATCTCCTTTGAGATACAAAATAGAGAAGCAAGTAGAGAGACAGGGGACCTCCTACCACCAAGAATGAAGAACCAGGAGGAGGGTGCATCCTTTGGACCTGGGATCACTCTACTGAGAAGCTCCTAGACCAGGAGAAGATTGATAAGGTTCCCTACCCCACCACCACCTAGAGCTGACAGAGAATAAAAGGCTTCCCCTGGAACTGGTGTCCTGAATTTGAATTTCTAGCCTCATAAACTGCGAGAGAATAAATTTCTGTTTCTTAAAACTGTCCTCTTTTCATATATATGTCATAGCATCCCTAGATAGCTAAGACACAATTTGGTATCAGGACAGTGAGATGTTACTCTAACAGATGCCTGAAGTATGGAAGCAGTTTTCAAACTGTGAATGATTAGAGGCTGGAAGAATTTTAAAGTACCTGTAAATCCAGTAAAAACCTGGATTGCCTTGAAGAGACTGTTGGTGGAATTATGAACATCAAAGACAATTCTGGCGAGGAGCCAGAAGGTAGCAGGAGAGATTCTGTAATGGACACAACACAGACAGTGAAAAGCAACAGCAGAGAAATGGTGGTGAAACAGCCCTGGAGCCAACATACAGAGCTAGAGAGCTCACTGCCTTTCTGCAGGAGGCTTCCTAGCAGAGTGGATTGCCTCTGGGCACTTATTGGTGGGGTTAAGCTTGCTGACCCAGACCTATGGAGCAAAACAGCTGACTGCCTTTGTACAGGAGGCTTCCTTGTGGTGTAGGGTGCCTCCAGCACTTATTGGTGGACCTAAAGAGCTTTGGAACAACTAACTGTCCCAGCAGGGGAGATGGGTAATGATGCCTAAGGGGCCGAGAGGCCAGGGAACCAGGAAACAGAAGCTGAAGAGATGAGGAACACAGGAAGCAGAGCTACTTCACAGGGTAGGGCTGTGATCTCTAGGGTCTCAAAGGGTTGAACCATGGCCTCCTAGGTTTCAGAGTCAGATTTTCATCAACTTGGTTCAAGTATGGGGATGCCTTTCATGAGTGCCATTGGTATGGGACCATGTCTGCTGCCCAAAGCTGAGGGAGTGATACTGCCATGTCTAGGTTGCAGAAGAATGGGGCTTTCCAGGGTTGAGGGGTTGGAGTCACCACTCAGATGGACTAGGAGCATGAGGTCACCCAAATCCAAGGAAAAAGAGTTGCCATTTTTGTGAGTTTGGAAGGTACATCTGCAGCCCAAGGCCTAGGGGCCTTCACCTTGAATCCAGACAGTATACCCATTGTCTAAATAGTCTCAGAGAACAGGGCATTATTTTCAAGATTTGAGAGCTAATACAATGTGTTCTGCTGACTTGGCTGGTGTCTGTCATCCCTTCTTTTTCTCCAGTTTTTCTCATTTGTAATGGAAATGTCTAGCATGTGCCTGCTCCACCACTGTACTTTGGAAGTAGATAGCTTGCATTCTAGATTTTACAGATGAAGAATTTTTGGAGTTTTGACTTTGAGTTTTGCTATGATATTTAAGGTGTGTTTCACATGTAGTGAAGACATCAATTTTGGGAGTCAAAAGGTGAAATGTCATGAATTGGATTGTGTCCCCTCCAAAATGGGTATGTTAACTTTGCTAGGCCATGATTTCCAGTATTGTATGATTGTCCACCATTTTATCTTCTGAAGTGATTTTCCTACCTCTTTGATATTAATGAGGTAGAATTAGAGGTTGCTATGTTAATGAGGCAGGACTCAATCTACAAGATCGGATTGTATCTTTACTCAGTCTCTTTTGAGATATAGAGAAGCAAATAGAGAGAGACAGGCGATCTCCTACCATCAAGAATGAAGAACCATGAAGGGAAAGCATCCTCTGGACCTGGGTTCACTGTGCTGGAAAGCTCCTAGACCAGGTGAAGATTGATGCCAAAGACCTTTCTCCTTGAGCCAACAGAGACAGAAAGGCTTCCCCTGGAGCTGGTGCCTGTGAGAGAATAAATTTCTGTTTGTTAAAGTCATCTATTTTCATCCTCTTTTATATCAGCATTAGATAGCTAAGACAGCATCATTTAAATTAGAAACCTACTTTCACTGAATAATTAACTTCTCTAGCTCATGAGCTTACTTAGACTTTTTAGAAACAAAGCAAACTGCTCAAAATAACACATTAAATAATAAATGACCTAGTAGAAAAAATCTATGTGGGCCTAAAAAGAAAAAGTCATTTTAAACTCTCCAATAGACCTAACTATAGATATAGATATATGTATTTCTGCAACTATTGCAAAAACCTTGGCCATTGGAAGAGTGAACACTTTAAGTTAAAAAATAAATAGAAGGTTCTTACCTCAGACTCTTTTCATTTTAGTCAGAATGAAGAGGCTCTGGAGGCAGAACAGGGACCTTTCTACAATAGCTTTAAATGGTCATAGATAAACAACTATGCATCGTACTGGAGAACCTTTTAAATTTTCAGTCAGTTTGAGGGTTACCTTATCTGCAAAAAAAGCCTGTTCCCTGGAATAAAAAGATTTCAATTACAGTGGAAGTTAAAAATAAAGAATAAACACTATTTCACTGTCAACCTGTAAGAATCTCTATTGGCTCTACGGATGATTTCAATCTATTTCTGTTGAGCCCTCAAATGCTTGTTAATTTATTAAAAGATATATTATCTAAATGGGATTGCCATCTACAATTTAATGAATAGGGGGAATATTATTAATATTATTTTTTACTGTGATTGAGTGAAAGTGTGCAATCCAGTTTAGATTTGCATGCCCGCCTGTCTGCAGCTCCTTGTGTTCTCCTGGCCCGGTGACAGCACACTCCTCCTTTCTGTTCTATACATGTCATATCACCTTAACAGTCTGCTGTCCCCTCCTCTCCACTCTCCTCTAGTAAGAGACCAGTAAGACAACATCCTATAAGATGCATAGATCCATAAAGTACATACACAACATGGTCACTCTGTGTCCCCAAGTCCAGTCCATTCCTGTCTGAAGAGTTGACCTCAGAAATGATTTATGATCATGGGCAGCATCAGGTCTAGGGGTCATGTTCCCAGGGGACCCCCCAGGCCTTTGGATCATTAACTGTAGTCTTTTAGTGGAGTTCTCAGGGTGCATCCCTTTTTTTTTCTCACTGGGACTCAATATTGTGAGCCTCGTCACGACTGTCACTGGTGGTGGCTGGGCACCATCTGGTTCTTCTGGTCACGTGTTGATATAGTCACCCATTCATGTGGGTCTTTCTGTCTTCTGGGTTCTCTTTCCCCCATGTCATTGTTGTCCTTCATGATCATCTATTCCTGCTGAGTTGGAATCATTTGGTGTACCTCAGATGGCAGATGGCTAGCTTTAAGACCCAGATGCCACTCAATAATATGGGTTGCAGAAGACTCTCTTAGCAATAGGCTAGTTATGCCAACTGGCCTTCATGTTCCCTGAGAGCATGGTCCCCAGACTCAAAAAAGGGGAATATTATTAATCTTGCCTCCTAATTAAAACCCAGGAACAATCAACACTCAAAAAGAAGAGATTATTTGTTATGCAAATCCTTATATGACCTCTTTAAAATTCTGTTTTGTTTTGCTGTTTATCATTTTTTTTTCTTAATTGTGGTTGCATGAAAGTTTACAACACAATTCAAATCTGCATGCCCACCTATCTGCAGCTCCCTCTGCTCTGATTGCCCAGTGACAGCACACTCCTCCTTTCCATTTCATACATGTCATATCTTCTTAACAACCTCTTGTCTCCTCATTTCCACCCTCTCCTTCCCCCTCTAGTAAGAGGCCAGTAGGATGACATTCTATAGATACATAGAACCAACAAGTGCACACACGATATGGTAACTCTGTGTCCCTGAGTCCATTTCATTCCTATACGAAGAGTTAACCTCAGTAATAATCTATGATCTGGGGCAGCATCAGGTCTAGGGGCCACACTCCCAGAGGAACTCTCAGAACTTAGACCATCAATTGTGGTCTTTTAGTGGAGTTCTTAGGGTGCACCCCTTTTATTCTTGTTGGTAGGGAATGAGCATTGTGACCCCCATCACAGCTGTCATTGGTAGTGGCCGGGCACTATCTGGTTCTCCTGGTCACATGTTGATAGTCACCCGTTCATGTAGGTCTTTCTGTCCTCTGGGATCTTTTTTCCTGATGTTGTTTTTGTCCTTCATGATTGTCCTTCCAGCTGAGTTGGGACCATTTGGTGTGCCGCAGATGGCTGCTTGCTAGTTTTTAAGACCCCAGATACCAGTTACCTGTACAGGATGGAGAAGACTCTCTTAATAATAGGCTAATTATGCCCTGGTCCCCACCCCTGCGACACTATCCTTGCAATATTGAGTTAAGATTGGGAAAGTTTTCAGGTTATGTTGAAGTCCAGTTAAATTGATCTTTCTGTCACTGATTTCACCCAACCAAATTTATATCAACTACCTAATCTATAACCAATCTTCTCCCTTTCTCCCTCCCCTCCCTTGCAGCCGTCAGAGTCTTTTCTTCTGTACATGAGTCTGTTTTTACATCCTTATAATAGGGGTCTCATACAATATTTGTCCTTGTGCTGCTGACTGATTTTACTCGACACAATATCTTCCAGTTGAAACCAGGTTATGAGATGCTTCCTAAAGTCATCATTGTTCTTTATCACTGCGTAATGCTCCACTGAGTATATATGACATGGTTTGTTTCTCTGTTTATCTGTTGCTGGGCATCTTGGTGATTCCATCTTTTTGCTATTGTGGACTGTGCTGCAACAAACATTCATGTGCATATCTCTGTTCGTGTGAGTATCCTTGAGTCCGCAGGATATATTCCAAGCAGTGGGACTACTGGGTCAAATGGTATATCTACTTCAAGCTTTTAAAGGAAGTGCTAGATTGCTTTACAATGAAGTTGTACTATTTTGCAATCCCACCAGCAGTGTAGGAGAGTTCTAATTTCTCTACAGCCTCTCCAGCATTTCTTGTTTCATGTTTTTGGATCATGGCCATTCTTGTTGGGGTGAGATGGTATCTCATTGTAGTTTTGATTTGCATTTCTTTAATTGCTAATGACTGTGAGCATGTCCACATGTGTTTTTTGGCTGCCTGGATCTCCTCTTTAGAAAACTGTCCATCTCCTTTGCCCAATGCTTGATTGGATGATTTATCTTTTTCTTATTGATATTTTGTAGTACCTTATAGATTATGGAGATGAGGCGTCAGTCTGACATACAATTGCCAAATATTTTTTCCCGTTCTGTCGGTGGCCTTTTAATTCTATTAATAAAGTCTTTGGAGGAGCAAAAGTGTTTGATTCTTAATAGTTCCCATTTGTCTATTTTCTTGTCTGTTGATCGTGTATTGTTTTTCAGATTTTGAAGTCTGTCTAAGTTGTATTTTAAAACTTCCATTGTTGATCCTATTTTTTCTTGCACAATCTTTGTTGTTTTAGGTTTGCTATTTAGATCTTTGATCCAATTTGAGTTGGTATTTGTGTAAGGTGTGCAATATGGGTCTTGTTTCATTTTTTTTGCAGATAGCCAGTTTTGCCAGCACTGTTTGTTAAACAGACTGCTTTTACCTCAGTTTAAAATCTTAGGGCCTTTGTCGAATATCAGCTGTTCATAGGAGTATGGTGGAATCTCTGGGGTCTCAACTCTGTTCCATTGGTCTATATGTCTCTTCTCGTACCAGTACCAGGCAGTTTTGACTACTGTGGCAGTGTAATAGGTTTTAAAGTCAGGTAGTGAGAGGCCTCCCAGTGTTTTCTTCTTCTTCAGTAGTGCTTTGCTTATCTGAGGTTTCTTCCCTTTCCAAATAAAGTCAGTGATTTGTTTCTCCATCTCATTAAAAAAGGAATTTGTTTTGGGATTGCACTGTACATGTAGATGGCTTTGGGTAAAATAGACATTTTCACAATGTTAAGTCTTCCTATCCATGATCAGGGTAGGTTTCTCCAGTTATGTAAGTCTCTCTTAGTTTCTTGCAGTAAGGTCTTGCTGTTCTCTTTGTATAGGTATCCTGTTTCACTGTTTAGATTTATTGATTGGTATTTGATCTTCCTGGGGGCCATAGTAAATGGCATTGATTTGGTGATTTCTTCTGTAATAATCTATTTATTGGTATAAAGGAATCCTACTGAATTACTTAAGTTTATCATATATCCTGATACTTTGCTGAACTCTTCTATTCATTTGAGTAGTTACGTATGGATTCTTTAGGATTCTCTGTATACAACCACATTACCTGCAAATTGGAAGAATTTTACTTCTTTGCCAATGTAGATGCCCATTATTTCTTTGTCTTGTCTCATTGCTCTGGCCAGAAGTTTTAGTACAACGTTGAATAGGAGAGGTGAGAGTGGGCATCCTTGTCTAGTTCCCGTTCTCAAGAGGAATTTTTTCAGTCTCTCTCCATTCAGGATGATGTAGGCGGTTGGCTTTGCATAGATGACCCTTGTTGCATTGAAGAATTTCTCTTCTATTCCTAATTTGCTGAGAGATTTTAGCATGAATGGACATTGGACTTTGTCAAATGATAATAATCAGGTGATTCTTATCTTTTGTGTTTTTTGTGTGGTTGATCACATTGTTGTTTTTTGATGCTGAACAAGACTGACATCCCTGGTATGAATCCGACTTGGTTCTGATGAATTTTTTTTTTTTTTTTTTTTTTGAGATTCTGTTAAATTCTGTTGGCAAGGATTCTGTTGAAGATTTTTGCATGTAGGTTCATGAGTGGTTTGGGTCTGTAGTTCTCTTTTTTTATGTGCTCTTTCCCTGGCTTTGATATCAGGGTTACGCTGGCTTCATAGAGTGAATTTGGGAGTATTCCACCCCTTTCTATGCTATGAAATAGTCTCAGTAGCATTGGAGCTAACCCTTCTCTAAAAGCTTGGTAGAATTCTGTGGTGAAACCATCTAGGCCAGGGGTTTTATTGGTTGGTAGTTTTTGGATGACTTTTTCAATCTCTTCCTTTGTGATCAGTTTATTAGGTTGTTCTACTTCTCCTTGTGATAATTACAGTAGGTGATAGGAATTTGTCCATTTCCTCTAGATTTTCAAATCTGATAGAATACAGTCTTTCATAGCATGCTGTTATGATATTTTTTATTTCTGTTGGATCTGTTGTGACATCTCCCATTTCATGTCTTATTTGGGTTATTTTTATCCTTTCCAGATTTTCTTTAGTAAGTTTAGCCAGTGGATTTTTAATTTTGTTGATCTTTTCAAAAAAACAGCTTTTGGT
This sequence comes from Heterohyrax brucei, assembly GCA_028571685.1. Classification (NCBI taxonomy): domain Eukaryota; kingdom Metazoa; phylum Chordata; class Mammalia; order Hyracoidea; family Procaviidae; genus Heterohyrax; species Heterohyrax brucei. The sequence continues at coordinate 36,265,968 of CM053160.1, read as the reverse complement.
CTTATCGATTTTTTTCAGTTGTTATTTTCTTCTCTAACTCATTTAGTTCGGTTCTAATCTTTATTATCTGTTTTCTTTTGTTGCCTGAGGGGTTCCTCTGTTGCTCTTTTTCTACTTGTTCAAGCTGTAGGGTTAATGCTTTGGTTTGGATCCTTCCTTCCTTCCAGATGCGTGCATTTTTAGAGATCAATCGACATCTGAGCACTGCTTTGGCTGTATCCCATAGGTTCTGGTAGGAAGCATTTTCATTCTCATTTGAATCCATAAAATCTTTACTTCTTTCTTGATTTTTTTCTATAACCCATGGCTTTTTGAGCAAGACGTTGTTCAGTTTCCATGAGTTCTAATTTCTATGTTTTTTCTGCTATTGATTTAGACTTTTATGGCTTTATGGTCTGAGAAGATACTTCGCAATAATTGAACGGTTTGGATTTTGTTGAGATTTGCTTTATGTCCTAACACATAGTCTATTCCGGAAAATGTTTCATGTGCACTGGAGAAGAAGGTGTAGTTATCTGTTGATGGATAAAAAGTTTTTCATATGTTGATGAAGCCTAGTTGGTTAACTGTGGTAGTGTAATCTTCTGTGTCTTTACAGAGCTTTTTTCTAGACAATCTGTCCAGTACTGAAAGTGGAGTGTTGAAGTCTCCCACTATTATTGTGCAGTGTTCTATCTCATTTTTCAATGTAGTTAGTGTTTCTTTTATATATTTAAATCCTCTGGTATTGAGTGCATAAATATTTAATATTGTTAAGTTCTGCTCATGTATTGAAACTTTCAGCAATAGTGTCTGTCCTTATCCACGATGGCGGATTTTACACTAAAATCTATTTTATCCGAGATTAGTATGCCACATCTGCTCTTCTTTGTTGTTAGCTTGGTATATATTTTTCCATCCTTTAATTTTCAGTTTATTCATATCTTTAAGCTTAAGGTGAATTTCTTGTAAGCAACATATAGATGGTTTACGTCTTTTGATCCAAGATGTCACTCGTTGTCTCTGTACTGGTGCATTCAGTCCATTTACAGTTAGTGTAATTATTGATATGTATGTGTTTATTGCTGTTATTTTGATATATTTGTTTTTGTGTTGCTCTTAATATTCTGTTCTGGGCCATTCTTCTTTATGGGTTGATTGTTCACCCTTTTCAGTATTGGTTTTGTGTTTGTTGAGATTCCTGTGTTGTGTTTTGATATGCTGTATTTTTGTTGTGCTTTGTGGCCGCCCCTGTGATCACCCTTAATAATCTACATTTAAATCCAATTTTAACTTCTATATATCTTATTCACTTCTGCTCCATAGGTTCTCCATAGGAAGGACTCCATAGGAAGGACTATAACTACTGTAACATATCCCTCTTTTTAACATGATGGTATGATAGTTTTCATGATATGATCACTGGATCCCTTCTTTTAATATTATAGCTTTTATTGAATTTTTTGTCTTCCCTAACTGAGTATGTTTCTGGGTGTTGTGTCCTGCATTGCCCCCTTAAATATAGACTTAATGCCTTTGTTTTTCTAAACAAAGAGCTTCTTTCAGTATTTCTTGTAGCTTTGGTTTGGTTTTTACAAAGTCTCTATGTTTCTGTTTATCTGTGAATGTCTTAATTTCATCTTCATATTTGGAAGACAATTTTGCAGGATATATAATTCTTATATGGAAGTTTTTCTCCTTCAGGGCTTTGAATGTGTCATCCCACTGCCTCCATGCCAGCATCATTTTTACCAAGAAGTCAGATGAAAGCCTACAGGGCTTCCCTCTGAATGTCAGGTTTGCTTTGAGTCTCGCTGCCTTTAAGGATTTCTGCTTGTTTCATTTTATTAAGCTTGATTATAATATGTCTTGGTGTCTTTCTTTTGGGGTCTGTATTATGTGGCATTTGATACACATCTTGGATATCTATGTTCTCTTTTTTCATAATTTCAGGGAAGTTTTCTGTCAGCAACTCAACAACAATACTCTGTATTTTAAGGTATCCCTCCCTGTTTAGGAACTCCAATTAATCATATGTGTTTCTTAATGCTTCTTCATTTTTCTTGTTTCTTTTCTCTTCATAAATGCTGATGTCAGTAGCTCTGTCTTCAAGGTCAGTAAGTCTAGTTTCTAGTTGTTCAATTCTACTCTTTTGGGTTTGAGTTGAATTTTCTAATTCTGTAATTTTTTTTTACTGATCTGTTGGATTTTGGAATGCTGATGTTCCATCAGTTTGAACAGCTTACTTAATTTTTCATTTTGGTCTGCTGCATTTTGTATGATGTCTAGGAGGGCTCTCTGTATAATTCCTTTGTACTCGACCTCCAATAGTTTCAAAAAGTCTTCTTTATCTGGAAAGTTCTTTGGTTCTTTATTTTGGTAGTTTTCTGGAGTCATGTGTGGATTTTTCTTTAAATGTTTGGCCAGGATTTGTTTCTTTCTGGACATCAAGAGGCTAGTTTCTCTGGTGTTGCCTTAACAGGAGCTGAGGCATAGTTCTGAGAAAGAAGTTAATCACCAGCCACCTCTATGTACTCCAGTGACTGGGCCCAGTGGAATCTATGGAGTAGCAAGCTCCACATCCTGGCTGGTAAATACATGGCCCTACTTATGGAGTCACCAGGGAGCCATCAGCCAACCCTACGATGTGGGTCAGTAAAGGCTGGAAGAGATGTCATCAGTCTGTACTGCAATTATTTCTCTAGAAAGTCTTATTTTGAAAGGTAAAAACTATCTGGCAGCTTCCAAAATCTGTCAGGCTGTCAGGTGTGCAAGCCTCTCCCTCCAGCTGGCAATGGAGGCACCTCTACAGCCGTCCCCAGATGCTGTGATGTAGATCGAAGTACAGACAGGCTACTGCCCTGATATTTCCCCATGCCAGGCCCCACTCACAAGGCTGCAGTGTGCTAAACATAGCTTTTCTGCTGAAACATGTTCCACAGGCTGGCACTGCCTCGCAGCCTGGGCATTAACCCCTGTTGAGGCCTCCATTTGGGTAAATCCATCTCCCAGTTGAACAAGGCGGCGTTCCAGATAAGCTGTCCCACCCACTGAGCAATAGTTGAATCCATGGCAATTGCCCAGAAAGAGATGGTGGAAGAGCTATGGTGCTCAGAGTCTACAGCTGGGCTCCCAAAACATGGCCATTCCACCCACTGATCATGTCAGAAGTGTGGTTGAGTTTTGCTGCCAGTTAAGCCCATCCCCCACCTGCTAGCTAACAAAGAGAAAAAGAAGTCCGTAACACCAGTTACCTTCAGTCTGTGAGAACTGGCCAACCAATGAAGGTGAGGGGCAGCAAAAGAGAAGAAGTTTCCCTTTCAGTTGCATGTAGCCCAAACTGACAGCCCTATGCCATGTCCTAGGGCTAACTAGGTGTCCATAAAGCTCCATTTAATTATCAATCAAGGCCTTAGTTTTCTCAGGAAATTAGGAGAAGTATGTCTAGTCTTGACTACCTCTAAAATTCTGTTTTAATAGATCCTTTCCCCATAAAGCTATTTCTCAAGTCTCTAAAACTTTTGGGGCCATAAATCATACATTCACCATCATCAAGTCGATTCCAACTTGTAGCACTCCTACAGGGCAGAGTATAACTGCCCAACAGCACTTCCAAGGAACAGATGGTGGATTTGAACTGCCAACCATTTGTTTAGTAGTCAGTTCTTAACTACTGTTCCACTGGAGCTCCATAAATCATACAGATATTGTTAAAGTTATGTCTGTTCAACCTACTAAACTTGAAGTGGACATATGTAAGCTTTTGCCTAAGACCCTACAATACTTGCTTAAATGGGAAATGAAAGAAAGGATGTTGTTGTTGTTGTTAGGTGCCATTGAGTCAGTTCCAACTAATAGCAACCACATGAACAAGAGAAGAAAACACTGCCTGGTCTTGCACCATGTCCACAATCATTTTTATGCTTAAAGTCATTGTTGTGGCCACTATGTCAGTCCATGTTATTGAGGGTCTTCCTCTTTTTTTGCTGAGCATCCTCTCTACCAAGCATGATGTCCTTCTCCAGGGACTGATCTTTCCTCACACTATGTCCAAAGTAAGATGCATTCTTGCCACTTTTGCTTCCAAGGAGCACTCTGGTTGGACTTCTTCCCGAACAAATCTGTTTATTATTTTGGCGATCCATGGTACATTCAACATTCTTCTCCAACACCACAATTCAAAGGCATCAATTCTTCTGTCTTCTTTGTTCATGGTCCTGCTTTCACATGCATATCATGCAAATGAAAATACCATGACTTGGTTCAGGTGCATTTTAGTCTTCAAGGTGACATCCTTATATTTGAATACTTTAAAGAGGTCCATCACGGCAGATTTTCCCAGTGCAATGCGTCTTTTGACTTCTTGACTGCTGCTTCCATGGCTGTTGATTGTGGACCCAAGTAAAATGAAATCCTAGACAATCTCAATCCTTTCTCCATTTATGACAATGTTGCTTACTGGTCCAGTTGTGAAGATTTTTGTTTTCCTGATGTTGAGGTGCAATCTATATTGAAGGTGGTCCTTGATCTTCATCAGTGTCTCAAATCTGCATTTCCAGCAAGTAAGGTGGTGTCATCTCCCTAACTCAGGTTGTTAATGTGTCATCCTCCAATCCTGGTGCCTATTCTTCTTTGTATAATCTAGCTTCACGAATAATTTGATTGGCATACAGGTTAAAAGGCATGGTGAAAGGATACAGTGCTGACACACCTTGCCTAACTTTAAAGCAGGCAGTGTCCCCTTGTTCTGTTCACACAACTGCCTCTTAATCCATGTACAGATTCTTCAAGAGCACAATTAGGTGTTCTGGAATTCCCATTCTCCACAATGTTAGCCACAATTTAGCATGACCCACGCACTTGAATGCTTTTGCATAGTCAATGAAACACAAGTAAACATCTTTCTGATATTCTCTGTTTCAGCCAAGATCCATCTGACACCAGTGATGATAACCCTGGTTCTACGTTCTTTTCTGAATCCAGCTTGAATTTCTGGCAGTTGCTTGTCAGAATACTGTTGTAGTCACTTTGAATCATCTTAAGCAGAATTGTATTTCTGTGTGATATCAACAATAGTGTTTGGCAATTTTCACATTTGGTTGAATCACCTTTCTTTGGAATGGGCATAAATATGGATCTCTTCTACTCAGTTGGCCAGGTAGCTGTCCTTCAATTTTTTAGCATAGACGAGTGAGCACTTTCAGCACTGCATCTGTTTGTTGAAACATCTCAGCTGATACTCCATCAATTCCTGGATACTTGTTTTTTTTTTTTGCCAATGCCTTCAATGCAGCTTAAACCTCCTCTCTCAGTATCATCTGTTCTTGATCACATGTTACCGCTTTAAATGGTTGAACATCTCGACAGCACTTGGCTTGGCTGGCATCTACAAGTTCTTTCTGGTATAATGACTGTATTCCTTACATATTCTTTTGATGCTCCCTGAGTGATTTAATAGTTTCCCTGTAGAATCTTTCACTACTGCAACTTGAGGCTTGAATTTTTTCTTCAGTTCTTTCAGCTTGAGAAAGGTGGAACATGTTCTTCCTGTCTGGTTTTCCATTTCCAGCTCTTGGCATATGCAATTATAATACTTGGTTTTCTCTTTTGAAGCTGCTCTTTGAAATCTTCTGTGTAGGTCTTTTACTTCTCCATTCCTTCCTTTTGCTTTAGCTGCTCAAGTTTCAAGAGCAAGTTTCAAAGTCTCTTCAGAAATCCAATTTGGTCTTTTCTTTCCTATCTTTTTAATGATCTCTTGCTGTCTTCATGGATGATGTCTTTGATGTCATTTCACAGTTCATCTGGTCTTTGGTCATTAGTGATCAACACATCAAATCTGTTCTTGAGATGGTCTTTGAACTCAGAAGAAAGGATAACTCCTATTATTCAAGAATTTATTTCTAAAGGATTACTTGACACCTTCACTGGCCCTTAGAAACCTCATAGAAAGAGTTGGAAATTTGTTTAACACTTACGTGCAATAAACAACATTGTCATTTCTAAGTACATTGTTGTCCCTAATCTGCATCTGCTATTTTCTAGTATTCCCTCTGAACTCTAATTATAACCCTTCATGGAACATTTTCCAGTATTCCTGTTGACTCCAAAAGTAGATGTATGTTTGCTTTTACTGGGAACACTAATAACTAACTTTGAATGCCATACTCAGGCAATATAATGGCTCCCAGTTAGTTTTCCCAAATTTCACATGCAGATTTTCAGCCTTTGCTACTTCCAAATAAATCTAGTCTGTTAAGATAGTATTGAAGTGGTAAAACACTTAACCCTTGGTGGACCAAATGTTTCGAAAGAAAAATTACAATTAGACCAGCCTTTGTCAAATAACTAGGTCTTTTAATCTGTGTAGAAAGTATTTCAATTGACCCCACAAAAAAGAGGTTATTGCCACTTTTCCCCTGACTGAGCCAAAGACACAATTAAAGAGATTTCTGTATCTTTGTAGTTAGTGTTGAGCATGGATTCCTAATTATTCTTTTATGACACAAACTTTATGTAAATATTTGAAAGCATCTGAGCCTGATCCATTCTGCTTAAAATGGATCTTTAGGATTATTTCTGAAGATCAAGAAGAGATAACTAAATTAAAAGATGCGTTGATTAAAATTCCTGCTTTAGGATTTCCTATCATTTATTCTTCACACTTTTTGTCCATGAAGTCTCCATTTGTTCATTCAGCATTCTTATCCAGAAAACAGTGACACAAAATAGATCTTCAGGTTACTATAGCCTAAAGCTGGGCATTGTAGCCACAGTCTACCACTCATGTGTTTGGGCAGTGGACCCTACAGCAAAGCTACTAGAAAACACTGTATGTATAGCCTTGGGAAACCTTTTCAATATCCATGAATCCTATGCTATATCGTCATTACTCAATTATGTTTTATACCAGCATACATCTGCTAGCAGACATATTTCTTATGAAATGCTCTTTCCAACAGCCACTAACATTAGGTTATATACAGTAGTAACCACTTTAAAACCAGCTACTCTTCTTCCTATAGCTGACAAAGATGACTCTCACATAACTGTCTAGACTTGACTGAGCAACTTCTGACTCCTCAGAGTGATTTAAAAACAAACAATGATATAACTCCTATCATAAACCCTGAGATGACATTACTTATTTTAACAAAATGCCATTGAGTCAATTCCAACTCATAGCAACCCTCTAAGACTGAGTGTAATTATCCCATAGAGTTTCCAAGAGGTACTTAGTGGATTCTAACTGCTGACCTTTTGGTTAGCAGCTATAGCACTTAACCATTATTCCACCAGGGTTTCTAACGTTATTTATAGTTGGCTCTTATTTGAAACTAACTACTAGTTCTAACTATTAGGATTGCTATGCTGTCAAAACTTCTACTGAGGTAGGGCCAAGACAGAGTAGTCAGACATTTCCTGTGATCCCTCTAACAACAAAGACCCAAAAGAACAAATGAATTGATTACATATGACATTCTAGGAGCCCTGAACATTAAAGGGAAAGTTGAGAAATTGGACTGAGATACAGGGAAAGGAGAGTAGACCCAGAAATATCTAGAACTGGCCAGACCCGATCCTCTGGGTATTGAGTGCAGCCAGCATGGTGATGGAACAGTGGCATTCTTAGGGTATCTTCCTCAGTAGAAGAGTCTGAGTGGAGAGCTGACTCAAGCATCCAAAACCAGTGAAAAATGGCACTACATCATCAAAAGGTAAGAGGCTTGTATCTAACCTACTGCACGTGAATCTAAAACTTTCCTTCAAGATAAATATCTGTATGTGCTTCTCCCACATACACACACACTGTGCCCAGCCCCAGAGCCTTACACTATTACCTTAGCTGGAAGTAGGACTCCTGAAGTGCAACCTGAGCCTGTCTCCTAGGCCCAGAGAAGGAATAATTTAACAACAGGGAGAAGAGGCAAAAGGTCTGCCACCTCACCTAAGCTGGAAATTAAGGACAGGAACATTTCCTTCACAACAGGCATAAGGGGACACACCATCCTCATGGACCCTCAGGGACAACTGTCAGTACCTGCCTTTCTGAACACCTGTAGCCAGATACCTGTATCTACACCAATCACTGGTGTGCATCTAAGACAGTAGGTGAGAGCTTGTATTACAAACTTGCTAACTACCTGAGCACCTATGCTGAATCCATACAAGAAAAGTGAAGAGACTTGTGGGCTCCCATGACTATTAACAGCTGTGGTCACCTGGTGACAGGACATTAGATCTTCAAAGGTATCTACAACCAAACTAGCACACACTACTACCCTATTTGGAAGTTTGAAAACAAAACAAGAAGCTAGAACAGAGTTGGCAAACATAAATAAATACAGCAACTTATTAATGGCTTGGAGACAACAGTCAATTAAAGAGGGAGAATGTGACAAATTCAGGGGTCGCAAAACAAAGAATCAAGAATTGTACAGATGAAAAGAACTTTTTGGAATTATTAGCAGTAGAATGCACAAGATTAATATTTGGAACTCTTCAAGAGATCAGGAAGTAGATGAAAAATTCAGCAAAGCATTATGACAAGTTGAACAGGATGCAAGAAAGCACTCAGAGACAAGAAGTAGAAATTCATAAGATTAAAAATAAAAAATCACAGAATTAGATAACTCAATTTAAGGTCAAAGGTATAGAATTGCAGCAATGGTAGCCCACATTAGTGAGACTGAAGATAAAGCATACGACACAAACATATTTGAGGAAAAATCAGGTGAAAGAATTCTGAAATCAAGAAACACTAAGAATTTTGTGGAACTCTATCAAAAGGATAATTTGTGAGGGACTGGAGTACTAGACTGGGAGGGAGATAAGAGAAAATACAGAGAGAATTGTCAAAGATTTGTTGAAGGAAAACTTCCTTAGTATCGTGAAAGATGACAGGAGATCTATGCAAGATGTTTATTGTACTTCACACAAGATAGAATCCAAAAGAAAGACATCAAGACATACTATAATAAAATTTGCTAAAACTAAAGATAGGGAGACAATTTTCAAAGTGGCTAGAGATAAAGATTAATCTACAAAGAAAGTAAGACTAAACTCAGACTTCTACTTAGTAGAAACCACGCAGGCAAGAAGACAATGAAATGACATATAGAAAGCCTTGAATAAAACATGGCTGAGGGCAAACAATTCCTAGTCAAAAATTATATACCCAGCAAAACCTCCTCTCAAATATGATGACAAAATTATGGATGCTTCCAGATTTTTAGGAAATTTGCATAAACTCAACCAAAATCAGAAGAAATACTGAAGGGAGTGCTTTGGTTAGAAAATCAATAACATCAGATAACAACTTAAGATTTACAAAACAGAACAGAGCAGCTGGATATCAACTCAGGTAGGGAAATCACAAAAATAAATCAAAAGCAAAACATCGAAAATGGGGAAACAGATGTCATTACGTAAAGTATGACAGCATTAAAGCAAAAAAGAGGGACTTATAAAAATATAGTGATAGATGTTTCAAATGGAGAAGTCACGGCTATACAAAGAAATTAAAGCTTAAATATAGAAAAATAGTGGCAAATATTAAGGGAATCACAAAGAAAACTAACAATCCTACACAGCAAAATAAACATCAAGAAAATCACAAAGTCTTAGCGAATACAAAACTAACAACAATGAAAAACATGAAAAGTAAACACATAAAGAAAAGGAGTCAGCACAGAAAATTAAGTGGAAAAAAAAAGGAACTGACTGCAGTACACAAAAAAGAAATCGAAATAACAGCATTAAACGCATACTTATCAGTAATTACACTGAATGTAAACAAATTTATTGCACCAATATAGACACAGAGAGTGACAGATTGGATAAAAAAATATGACCCATTTATGAGGTCTGACAATTAAGTCCATGAACTTAATTGTTCTAGGTGGTACATACCTCATTGCTGAGTGTTACTATGGTCACCTTCCAAGTATTCCCCTTGGGAAGCTATGCACTGACACCAACATCTTGTCCACTCTTTAAAGCAACCTTGGAACTCTTTCTGGAATGGCCATTGCACACAGTGACATGGTGGCAAGTTCACAAACTTAATTGTATAGTTGTCTGTGAAGGAATTTTTAGCTAGTAAACAAATAACTGAATTGGAACACCTCTCTATTCATCTCATCTGTCCCCCAATGACTTTTTTCTTTACCCAAAGATAAGGAAATATTGAAAGGAAGACATTTCAATGATATTCAGGACATCAAGGGTGATATGATGACAGCTCTGATGGACATTGCAGAAAAAGAATTGCTTTGAAGGGTGGACTAGGCACTGGCATCAATGCATAGCTTCCCAAGGTGAGTACTTCGAAGGTGATCATAGTAATAATTCAGCCATGGGGTATGTGGCACTTTTTCTAGGGTAAGTTCGTGAACTTAATTGGTAGTACTTATACACACTGTCTACAAAAGACACATCTTAGAATTAAAACTCAAAGGATGAAAAAAAGGTATGAAGCAAGCAACATTCCAAGTGGCAACATTAATTTCTGATAAAGCAGACTTTAAAGTATAATCAACCACAATGGATGAGGAAAGTCACTATATAATGATTAAAAGGATCAGTACTCAAGGAGAACTTAACCATATTAAGTATTTACTCACTCAATGGTAGGCTTCTAAAATACATAATATAAAATCTAACTGCACTGAAAAGAGAAATAGACAGCTCTGCAATGCCGAAGCCCATCACCCACAAAGACCTCTGTGAGCAGAACTACAAGCCTTTGTGATGGCAGGCAGACGCATCTCACCCCTGACATATTTCTGGCTGTATGTTTTTTCACCCCAACTAAACTCTCCCCGAAAATACCCCCTCATCTCCCTGCACAAGGACAAACGCTGATCCCGGGAATGCCCAGCCCCGCTGACTTCCCCCAACTGCGCATCCCCACCCTTGTGAAAAGAATTATCCTTTTTAGAACAGTTTAAGAAAGGCATAGGGTAGGGGATGGTAGGTGTTTACTGTCAGCGCAGGAGGAGATAAAATAAAGAGCAAAGTAGGAACAAATAGATTATAACCTTTAGACCCTTCCTCCTGTACCTTTTAACTTTGAGGTATGAGGAGGGCTGATTGAGCTCGGGGCATGTCAATTATCACCACAACACACCTGCCTCGGGCCATTATCTAGAAAGCCTTGACAATTAACAAGATCAGGAGGTTTCAGTTTCAAGTTAGCTAATAGCTCATGTGGTCGGGGGGGCAGGGTAAAAATTACATCACCTCAAGACCACGAGGTTTCGGTTTCAAATTAGCCAATCACGAGGTTTCAGTTTCAAATAGCCAATAGGTTGTGTAGTCAGTGGGCAGGGTAAAACTCACGTCACTTTGACTATAAAAACAATAAAGACAGACAGCTCACTCTCTTCTCTCTTTTGGTCAGGCTGCCTTTAAACCAAAAAACTCTTTTCTGTCTCCTTTGTTCATTTTCCTGCTGACACCTTCCCTCCCTCCCTCCATGTGGGACCCTGAAAAGTTGTCGGGGCTGGCTCCCGGCACTGCAACAATAGTAGGAGACTTAAAAACATCACTTTTGGTGAAGGACAGACTACCTAGAAAGAAACTCCATGAAGACACAGAAGATCTAAATGCCATAAGCAAATAACCTGACCTCATAGACACAGAACATTCCAACTAACAGCAGCCAAATATTCTTTCTTTCCCAATGCACATGGAATATTCTCTAGACTAGCCCATATATTAGATCACAAAGCAATACATAACAAAATTCAAAGTGTTGAAATACTACAAACCATCTTTTCAGACCATAAAACCATAGTAATAGAAATCAATAACAGAAAATAGAAGGAAAAAAAATCAAACACATGGAAATTGAACAAAACTGACTGGGTTATACAAGAAATCAAGGATAGAATAATGAAATTCACACAATCAAATAAGAATAAAAATATATCCTAACAGAACCTTTGGGACACAGCAAAAGCAGTGCTCAGAGGTAAGTTTATCTCAATAAATACACACATTCAAAAAGAGGAAAGGACCCAACTCAAAACATTAACTCTACAATTTAACAAGTACAAAGAGGGCAACAAAAGAAGCCCTCAAGAACCAGAAGAAAGCAAATAATAAAAACTGGAGCAGAACTAAGTGATTTGGAGAATAGAAAAATGACTGCAACAGTTAACAAGACCAAGAGCTGGTTCTTCGAAAAGATTAAAAGAAAGATGATAAACCATCAGCCAAACTGATGAAAGAAAAAACAGGAGAGAAAGCAAATGACTGGAATAAGAAATGAGATGGGCACCATCACAGCAGACTCAACTGTAATAATAATAAAAAAATCAACAGAATACTATGAAAAACTGTACCCTCAAAAAAATTGAAAACCTAGAAGAAATGGACATTTCTAAAAACACACTACCTGACCAAACTAACAGAAACAGAAGTAGAACTGTGGGAAATATGCTCTGTAGGAAATACACTAACACTCTTGACATGACTGCAGCCATCCTGAGCTGCTCTAGTGTTGCTTATCACGACTCTGCCTAACCTTCTGTACTGGGGACATGATATTAACATCTTGAGTCCTTTAACCTAAAAGTGACCTAATAGTACACCCAGATCAAGGAGATAAGTCACGTAGGGACAAGGAAAACTGTGAGAAAACAAAGGGCTCGGAAAACCGTTCCCATTAAGATAAGGAACTAGACAGATCTGGACATCTTCCATTCTTTAACTTTAAAGAGCTTAACCTCTTCTAGTAAACACTATAAATACATCAATAACACTCAGTTCTCGACTCTCAGCAGCAACGGCCATTAGCCCCATGATCCCACTTTAGTTTGTCTTGTTTCTTTTTTATCCTTGGCGTCGCCCCACCTTCAACTCTGTTCGTGGGAGAAATTCTCCGACAAGTGGCGCCCCAACAGCGTCAGCAGGAGGAAGAATACTGGCCGTGGGACCAGAAAGTGAAAGTACCCGCGGAGGCCCGAGGACAGCTCCAGGTTGGTGAATCCGGTCCTAGAAAGGACGCTGCATGCTCGGGAATATATATCAGGGTAACAATGGGACAGAATCAGTCTCGCTTCAAGACTCACAAGCTTTTGCTTAAACACCTCCTCCATTCTGGAAGGGTGAGAGTTAGTTCTTGTCTCACTTCTCTCTTTCACTGGTCTATGAACATTGCCCAGAGTTGACAGAAAGGGGACATTGGAGGTCCAAGTCTGGCAAGAGTTGTATCCTGTCTTTAGCGAGTGCATGGACATGGGGAGACCATTCGGGTCTATATCTGGTCTTTGTGTAACCTTACTTCTGTAGCTCTAGAACCCCTGACATCCGAGGAGGAGGCGGAGGGTGAAGAGGCCAAGCGAGATCGGGGAGAGGGGCGGGGGGGAATGACTCCTCCATAAAAAAGGCTGTAGTCTCTTCGGAGCTTCCTACCATTCCAGTTGGGGAAACCCGGGACCGCTTCCGCCTCCACCCTCTCCTGGCCTTTATGAGGAGCTCAGGAACCCGTTTGCCGCCTTTCTCTGTGGTCGCTGAGGGAATTCAAAAGGCAAGAAGAGTAGAGGGAGGTTTGGAAGCCTACCTTTTCCCTTTAACTATTACAGTGGTTATTTCACCTGGGCAGAACTATGAAAACCATGATGGTGAGAGAGGAAAGCCTGAAGAAATGTAGCCTTTCCTAAAATACCAGAAGCCTGAGGGCTTCAAACCTGAAGAGCCTGGAAGTTTGGCACAAGAGAAACCTCCACACAGTGCTTCCTGTGAGCAATTCGACCCCAGAGAAAGGAGAGCCCCTCCTCTCAACTTAAGAATTTGCTTATCTTTATCTTTGTGACCATGTTAACACAAGTTAGAAGGTAAAATGATAATTTGTGAAACTGCTATGCCAATGAAATTGCAATACAAAAATCTGTAAACCTATAGTTGCCAGTTGGAAGAATGTATGAAAATTCTTTTGTTTGCTTCTTTGAGAAAACGTATAAATAGGTATGTTTAATAACGGAACAGGGTGCACAACTATTTTTCTGACTTGAGTCTGACTGGCGCACCACCAGTAATAAATCCTCTTCCTTTTAAAAGACAAAATGGTATTTAAGGTGTTTTCTGCTCTGCGGGCCAAACTTGTCTTTTTCCATCAACAGTGGAGTCTATCGTTATGATCATCACCCTATCCCTTTCCCTTTCTTGAAAGAAATCAAGAAATCTGCCAGCCAATATGGCCCCACCACTCCTTTCACAATGGGATTAATAGGGGGATTAGCAGAAGGACAGCGCCTCATCCCACATGACTGGGGTGCAATAGGGCGGACCTGTTTATTCTCTGGAGACTTTTTGCAGTTTCAGACATAGTGGTCTGATGCCACCCAGCAGCAGACCCAAAGGAACATTCAAGCTCACATCAATATTTCTGCCAAACAGCTGTTACGGGCAGGGGCTTGGGCTGGCATTCAAAACCAGTTGACAATGAATGACCAAGCCATATCCCAAGTGAGGTTTGTTTGTGTAAAGGCTTGGGAAAGAATTAATCGGAGGGGACAAGAGACCCCCACATTTAGCTCTGTGAGGCAGGGAGCTAAGGAGCCTTATGCTGACTTTCTTGGTAGACTCAGGGATGCCTTGCAGAAGACTGTTGAGAATCCAAATGCCAGGGATATGATTCTACAAATTCTGGCATTTGATAACGCCAACCCAGATTACAAAAGGGCCCTTTGCCCCATTAAAGGGTGGGGAACTTTGGAAAACTATATTAGAACTTGCCAAGGGGTTGGAACTGAGACTTTTAAGGCTGCTGCCCTGGCAGAGGTAATGGCCACGTTAAGTATGAAGGATAATCACTGCTTTGGCTGTGGCAAGCCAGGCCATATGAGAACGGATTGCAAGAAGACTGGTACTGGGTTCAAATCTTGAACCAAGGAAAAGACACCAGGGCTGTGTCCCAGATGTAGAAAAGGGAATCACTAGGCAAACCAATGCAAATCCGAATTTGACAAGGAAAGTCAGCCTTCGGTGCAGGAAACAGGAAGGGGGGCCGTCTCCAGCCCCATTCAATCAGGGTATCTATCCCATCCAATTCTCCAGCCTGTCCTCTCCCTCTCCCTGGCCAGCCAGGAGTGCAGCTGTAGATCTCTGCTCCCTCGTTTCCGTCTCTCTGTATCCCAACCAACCAGCTTGTAAAGTTCCTACAGGGGTCCCCTTCCTAGAAATATGGTGGGTTTGGTCCTAGGCAAAAGCAGTCTTAATGCTCAAAAGGGGTGCAAGTCCATACAGGAGTTATTGACTGTGATTATACCAGAGAATTAATGGCTGTAATGACTTCATCTGTCCCTCTCCAAATTCAAGAGGGTCAGCAAATAGCTCAGTTCCTCCTGCTTGCTTATATCATGATTGGTCATCCCAATAAAAAGAATGTGGAGGGAGGTGGGGTTTGGAAGCACCTCATGTGCAGTATTTCTGCAACAGTCTTTTTCTAGGGAAGACCTTAGTGTACCATCAAAACTTTAGGAAAACTTTTTATAGAACTGTTGGACACTGGAACTGATATTTCTATCGTAGGTGAACATTGGCCATCTCAATGGCCCTCCAAGGTTGTGCCAACACAATTGCAAGGAATAGGTCAGGCCTCTTATGTTCATCAGAGCCTTCATATTTTACCGTGTGAAGGACCAGAGGGCCAACCTGGGGTGATTTGTCCCTACGTAACAAACATCCCAATTAACTTGTAGGGTAGGGGTTTGTTAGAACAGTGGTGAGCGACTCTTGCTATTCCAGAAATGTCACCCCCTGTAGATTGTGACAAGACGTATCAAATCATGCTGGCTATGGGTTACACTCCTGTTAACAGGTTAGGGAAAAATGAGCAAGGGGTTAAGCAGCTTATGGAGTTGAGACCTAATAGAGGAAAACAAGGATTAGGTTACCTGAATTTATTATGAGGGCCACTGCTGATTAAAACCTTACTTCACCCATATAGCCAGAATGGCTGATGACAAAGCCAGTTTGGGTAGAGCAGTGGCCTTTCATTAAGGAAAAACTGTCAGCCCTATAGAACCTGGTACTTGAACAATTAAAACAAGGGCATACTGAGCCCTCCTTTAGTCCTTGGAATTCCCCTGTGTTTGTGATAAAAGAGAAGTCTGGTAAATGGAGAATGTTGACGGACCTTTGAGGTGTCAATGCCGTTATTCAGCCTACGGGAGCTTTGCAGCCTCGAATGCCTAGTCCGGCAGTCTTACTGCCCAACTGGCCATTGCTCATTGTAGGTCTCCAGGATTGCTTTTTCACTATTCCTCTCCATCCCTCTGACTATGAAAAATTTGCTTTTACTACTCCTTCATGAAATAATCAGGAGCATCCTAAAAGATATCATTGGAAAATTTTGCCTCGAAGAATGCTTAACGGCCCCACGATTTGCTAAACCTTTGTTATTAAAGCTTTATCTCCTGTCAGAGAACCTTTTCCACGATGTTGTATCTTCCAATATATGGGTGATATTCTTTGTGCAGCTCCCAACCAGCAAGTGTTACAGTCAGTTTACACTCAGTTTACACTCAGGTGTGAGTGTTTATGCAGAAAGCTGGGTTAATCATCGCTCCAGATAAAGTACAATTGTCTACTCTCTATTCCTATCTTGGGCACAAGCTACTTGAGACTAAAGTACTCCCTCAGAAACTACAAATCCAAAGAGACAATTTAAGAACCGTAAATGATTTTCAAAAATTACTAGGAGACGTTAATTGGCTGTGCCCTACCTTGGACATTCCAATTTACCGATTGACTCACCTCTTTCAGACAGTCAAAGGAGATCCTCAGCTCCATAGCATGAGAATATTAGCCAAAGAGGTTGAAAAGGAACTTCAATTCATGGAACAAAGTATCCATGAAGCTCAATTAGACAGGACTGACCCTACACAACCCTATCAAATTTTAATCTTACTCCACGTTCCCCTACCGTAGTTATAATACAACAACATAAGATTGTAGACTGGGTCTTTTTGCCCAATACTGAAACCAAAAGATTAACTATATACCTAGATAAGATGGGGAAACGAATTTTTGCAGGCAGAAAAAGATTGTGAACCCTTACTGCCTCGGATGTCTCTGAAACTATTTTACCCTTAAATAATGATCAAATACGAAAAGCATACATTAATAACCTGGAACGGCAATTAGGATTGTCTAATTTCCTTGGACTGCTGCATAATGCCCTCCCCAAACACAAACTTTTTCAATTGCTAAAACAGACATCTTGGATGCTTCCCAGGGTTACTCTCTCCGAACCTATTGCCGATGCAGATAAAAGTGGGAAAGCTTGGTAAACTCAGTAAAGTGTGGCAAACACCTTATTCATCTGTACAGACGGCTGAATTAGAAGCCATTATCCAGTTACTACATGATGAAACAGTACTCTTGTTTTCTTGATATAAAAGATAGTGATCTCGCTGCTGTGTTAGCTTGTTTGCAAGAATCTATTGGAGTCCTATCTTATCCTTTTTTTTTTATTATGCATGTAAGAGCACATACTGGCCTTCCAAGGCCATTATCTAAGGGGAAATGTAACTATTGGCTCCTTGGTGGCCTCTGTTTTCCAAGATGCTCAAGTATTCCATTCTCTTATTCATGTTAATTCTAAAGACCTAAGGAAACAATTTGCCATTTCTAAGCAACAGGCTAAAGATATAGTTGCTTCTTGCCCAATTCGTCAACAGTTCACAACAACTCGTTTTCCCTCAGGGCAAAACCCAAGAGGAGACATGCCCAACAGTTTATGGCAAATGGATGTTACCCATGTGCCTTCTTTTGGTAAACCTTCCTATACTTATGTTTGCATAGACACATTCTCTAACTTTACTTGGGCAACAGCATGGAGTGGGGAATCCTCCAAACAGGTAAAACAACATCTCCTCTCCTGTTTTGTCATGATGAATAAGCCACCACAAATCAAAATAGACAATGCCCCTGCATATATAAACAAATCCATACAAATCTCTGCTCAGTAGCCGATTCATCACATTTCAGGTGTTCAAGGCCAAGTTATCATACAGTGCACTCAAGCAACTCTCAAAATATACATTAAAAAATTAAAAAGAGGGGAGATACCTACACCCCTGCAACAATCCTGCAACAGGCATTGTATACTCTTAATTTTTTAAACATCCCAAAAGCCTCCATAATTTTAGCTGCTGAGGCACACTGGTCTCATATGTATAATTCTCAAAAGATCTTAAGGCAACGTGTATGGTGGAGAGATATTTCAACTAATACCCAGCATAAGCGTGAAGTAATTACCTGGGGAAAAGGTTTTGCTTGTGTTTCTCCAGGTTCTGGGATTGACCCTATTTGGGTCCCATCATGAAGGATTCACCAGACGTATGGATCCCCGCTGAAGGTAGAGGTACCTCTTTGACAGAGATATGGAGCCCCCAACAGAACATATGGCAAAGATGACATTGAAGAGGACCTTGGCACCAACCTCCCGCACACAAGAAGCTCGTCCACCAACCTGGGTATAACTAAAGAACATGGTGCAGGAGGCAGAGAACCTGCTTTGTAGTACCGACACTCCTCACTATCCCATCTCCCTTTTCCTTGACGTAATCATGGTCTTCAACCTAACCGTATTTATGGCCCCCAGTGCCTCTGCCATCTGTGGTACAGTGTACTCCCCAGGCCCGCTGTTGACTGTGTCACAGACAGAGGGACTCTTATCAGAAAAGGAAGGGTCAGCAATTGTCCTGCATTGCAAGGTATTGGGACTACAGCCCTTAGGGCTAGTAAAGTGGCTCAAAAGTGTTGATCATAATGAAACAGTAATTTGGGAACAGAAGATATCAGACCTTCGTATCACTCCTTTACAGGATCAAACAACTTCTGACAATTTAGACTTTTCAATAATAGATCCCTTAAATAAAGAAGACGAAGGCACCTATTTTTGTGTAAAGTATCAAAAGTCTAGTCCATGTGATCAGATTTACACGAGAGAAGGTGGAGTTCAACTGTCAATCATACCGCCACCCAGTGCTTGGGAATGGGACTCAAAATGTTTTGGTGACTGCCTCTTAATCAGTAGCTAGAGGGGCTCGACTGAAGAGTTGTTGGATTTGCCATCATAATTCTGAATCAGGGGCACCTCTACATCCGTTGGGAATCCCCCTGACTAATCATACTTTTCATTATGTCTATAGAGGTGGCAACGACCACCTGCCCCTAAGGACTTGAAGAGTTACCTATGAATATACAACACAGTGTATAACTTTGAGTGGGACTGTCTAAAGATCTGTCTAAAGATCTAGGACTAGGAGAACTAGGAGAACTCCCTAGTCCAGACTTACTTTTGTGTGCTGCATAGCTTAACCTTTCTTTGTGGTGGCACTGTGACACCCTAATCATGGGCCCTGCAATGCTTATCTCGTATCAGTTACACAGGCTAATGTACCATTGGAGTCATCAAAATGCATCAACCATCCCCCTTAAAGTGACTAAAAGAGATACCACTTCAGATCCCTTTCATTCTGGATTTAATTGGTGGCTCCTAAGAACCATCGTTCCTGGGCTAGGAATATTGTCAGCTTGATATGGCACTATCCATCTATTGGCATCCAATACAGAAAAGGCTCTAAAAGCACAACAGACTTCTTTAAACTCATTAGTCAAGGTTGTCTTGGACAACACTATGGCTTTAGAATTCCTATGGGTCAAGATGGGGGGCGTTTGAGCAGTCACTGATAAAACTTGTTGTACCTCGATTAATACCTCTGGTGAAGGAGAAATGAGTCTAAATCAAATTCAACGTGTGGTCAATCAAACTCAACCCAACCCACATTGGAAACCTTGGGGCAATTGACTTACCTCTTGGTTTCCTAACATTGGGTCATTTTTGGCCCCATTACTGTTTCTGGTAGGAGTGGGGATCCTTATTTGTTTTTCAGTACCCATCTTAATGAAAATTTATATGAAAGTCACTGACTCTGTTTTACATGTGTAATATCTTTTCAGTCTGATGCAGTGACTGGAGACCCCTTGAAGAAAGAAGATTAATACTTATCAAATAAAAAGGGGGGATATGTGGGAAATATACTCATGCTCTGTAGGAAATATACTAACACTCAACATAACCGTGGCCATCTTGAGCCACCATAGTGTTGCTTATCACAACTCTGCCTAATCTTCTGTACTGGGGACATGATATTAATATCTTGAGCCTGTAGCCTAGAAGTGACCTAATAGTACATCCAGATCAAGGAGATAAGTCACACAGGGACATGGAAAACCATTAGAGAACAAAGGGCCCAGAAAACTGTTCCCATTAAGATAAGGAACTAGACAGATCTGGACGTTTTCAATTCTTTAAAGAGCTTAACCTCCTTTAGTAAACACTATAAATACTTCAATAAAACTCAGTTCTGGGCTCTCAGCAGCGATGGCCATTAGCCCCATGATCCCACTTTAGCTTGTCTTGTTTCTTTCTTATCCTCGGCATCACTCCTAACTTCAACCCTGTTCATTGGAGAAATTCTCTGACATAGAACAACCAAATAAACCCATAACAAAGCAGACACTGAAATTGTAATTTTAAGAACTCCCAACCAGAAAAAAGCCTTGGCCCTAAGAGCTTCACTGGAGAATTCTATCAAACTTTTAGAGAAGAGTTAACACAACTCCTACTAAAGGTATTTAAGATCATAGAAAAGGATGGAATACTGCCAGATTCATTCTTTGAAGTCAACATAACCCTGATGCCAAAACCAGGTAACAACACTACAAAAAAAGAAGATTACAGACCAGCATTAGAAATTCCTCAGCATAGTAAAGGGCACATATAGAAAGCCAACAGCCAGCATTATCCTAAATACAATCTGAAAGCATTCCCTTTAAGAAGGGGAACCAGACAAGGTGATCTTTATCACCAGTTTTATTCAACATTTTGCTGAAGGTTCTAGCCAGAGGAGTCAGGCTAGAAAAAGAAAACAAATGACATGCAAATCGGTAAGCAAGAAATAACAGTATCTCTATTTGCAGATGATACGATCTTATATGCAGAAACCCTGAGGTATGCACAAAAATATTACTGGAACTAATAGAAGAGTTAAGCAAAACATCAGGATATAAGATAAACAGAAAAATCAGTTGGATTCCTTTACACTAACAAAGAGAACATCAAAGAAGCAATTACCAGATCAATACCATTTACAATATCCTCCAAGAAGATATAATACTTAGGAATAAATCTATCCAGAGACATAAAAGACCTATACAAAGGGAAGTACATGATACTAGTACAAGAAATCTGAAGAGACCTACATAAGTGGGGAAACCTATCTTGTTCATGGATAGGAAGATTCAACATTGTGAAAATGCCTGTTCTACCCAAAGTATTACATAGATGTAGTGGAAGAACTTCAAAGACTCATATTTTCCTTATGAAAATATGAGCTCAAAGGACAGAAAGGACCACATAATCGAAACACTACATCAACATGAAATCAGAAGAACTAGGTGGTGTCTGGCCATCACCAGTATTTGTCCTGACAAGGAACACAACAAGGGTTCCCTTAGGAAGCAGGAGAAAAATGGGGTACAAAACTCAAACTGTATCAAAAGACCAGACTTGATGGTCCAGTAAATTGGACAGTGCCTAGAAGACGTGGCCCCCACATTCATTGTTAGTCCACAGCTGAAACCACTCTGAAGCCAACTCCTCAGACAAAGGTTAGACTGGAGTAGAAGACATAAAATGATACTGGTGAAGAGTGTGCTTCTCAGCTTAAGTAGCTCATGGGACTAACTGGTCAGCTCCTGTCCAGAGGCAAGATGAGAGGGCAGAAGGGGACAGAAACTAGCTGAATGGACAGGGAAAATACAGGGTAGAAAGGAAGAGCAAGCTGTCACACTGTGTGGAGAGTATATGTAAGCTGCTGTATGACAAATTGACTTCATTTGAAAACTTGCACTGAAATCACAATAAAATACTTTTTAAAATTAAAAAAAATAAAAATAGTAAAACTTCTATTAAAAACCAGTTACTCTGCAAAACCACATCAGTTCAAAAAACTGAGCTTACTGCTCCTGCAGGATCGTGCAAATTATATGAGGAGGAGTCTAAAAATTTTTTCATTTTCAAAATATGAGCATAAAATTATGCATGATTTTGGAATGTTATGAAAACAGGTTTTTTTAACCTTTTCTGATAACATTAGTAAAATAGATGCCATGTATTGAATTCTGTCCTCCCAAAATATCAATTTGACAAGGTCATAATTTCCAGTACTGTATGATTGTCTACCACTTTTTTAATCTGATGTGATTTTCCTGTGTTTTGTAAATCATATCACAGTGATGTAATGAAATGGATTAATGACAGTTATATTAAGAAATACAAAAAGGAGAAGGGAGAAGAGTCTTGGAGACCTCATACATCCTAGAAAGCAGTACTAGGAGCACAGTGTGTCCTTTGGACCTATGGTTCCTGCACTGAGAAGCTCCTAGATCGGTGGAAGATTGATGAGATGGACTTTCCTTCAGAGCTGACAGAGAAAGAATTCTTTGGAGCTGACACCCTGAATTTGGACTTGTAGCCTACAAGACTATGAGAAAATAAATTTATTTTTGTTACCACCATCCACTTGTGGTATTTCTGTTATCACAGCACTGGATGTCCAAGAGAGAATTGGGTATAAGGAATGGAGTACTGCTCTAACAGATATCTAAAATGTGGAAGCAGTTTTGAAACTGTGAATGGGCAGAAAATTGAGAAAGATGTAAGGGGAACTGTTTACACCAGAAAAGGCACAGATGATGAGGAACAGCAGCAAAGGACCACCAGCAGCAGTGGACCTACAACAGTAGAACCAGGAAACCAGTGCCTGACAACACTGGAGCCAACTCACAGAGCAAGAGGGCTGAGTGCCTGTACACTGTAGGCTTCCAAGTAGAATGTGGTACTGAAACACAGGGAGGCATTCAGCGTCTTTGATTTTTTTTTCATTTAAACTCTTTTTTTTATTGTGGTTAAGTGAAAGCATGCAATCCAAATTGGTTTTGAATGCCCACCTATCTGCACCTTCCTCTGGTATCCCCACCTGGTGACAGCACACTCTTCCTTTCCAGTTTATATATCTAGTATCCTCTTAACAGGTGTCATTGATTGAATGGTGTCCTGGCCAAAAATATGTGTAGTCATGTGGCTGGGCCATGAATTCCAATATTTTATAATTGTCTTGTGATTTTTCCTATCCTGTATGTTAAAGGATTAGGGTGGGACTGTAAATCCCTTCATAGGATCACCTCCCTGCTCCACTGTAAAGGGAGTTTCCCTGGAATATGGCTTGCACGACCCTTAATCTTTTCCTCTTACAAGAGATAAAAGGAAAGGGAAGCAAGCAGAGAGGTGAGAACGTCACACCATCAAGAAAGCAGCACCAGGAAAAGAGATTGTTCTTCAGACCTGAGGTTCCTGTGCCAAGATACTCCTTGAACAAAGACTGGTGCAACACAAGGACTTTCCTCCAGAGCCGACAAGGGGGAGCACCTTCTCCTCAAGCCAACGTCCTGAATTTGGACTTGTAACCTACTGGACTGTGTAAGAATAAACATTTCTCTTTTAAAGCTGTCCACTCTGTGGTATTTCTGTTAGAGCAGCCCTAACAGACTAAAATAACAAGCGTCTGTCCCCCGACCTTTCACCCTCTTCTCTCCCATCTAGAAAGAGACCAGCCGGACAGCCTCCTCTAAACGCACAGAACCATAACGTATGCATACCATATGATCGCACTGTGTCCCTGAGTCCAGGCCATTCTTATCTGAAGAGTTGACTCATTACTGCTTTCTGGTCAGGGACAGCTAGGGGCCATGTTCTGAGGGGACCCTCCAGGCTGCCATCAATTCAGGCCTTTTAGTAGAGTTCTTGGGCTGCATGTCTCTTTTCTTGTGTTGCCTCACGGACTCTACATTGTATCTCTGGTCACAACTGTCTTTGGTGGTGGTCAGGCACTATCTGGTTCTTCTGGTCTCATGTTGACACAGTCTGTCATTCATAAGGGTCCTTCTGTCTCCTGGGCTCATTTTTCCTCATATCTTTGTTGTTTCCAGTGATCATCTGTTCTGGACGAGTTGGGACCGTTTGGTATACCTCAGATGGTAGCTTGCTAGCTTTTAAGACCCCAGATGCCACTCACCAATATGAGATGTAGAACACTCTCTTAACAATAGACTTAGTTATCCCAATGGGTCTGTATGTCCCCTGAATAAATGGTCCCCAGATCCCTGTCCCTGCTACTCTATCCTTTGAAATATTAAGTTTAGAAAACCTTTCAGTTTATGGTGAAGTTCATTTAAGTTGTTCTACTCTCTACTGTGTACTTTCACTGCTTTCACCTAACCAAATTAATACCAACTATCTAATCTGTGCCCAACCCTCTCCCTCCCTCCCCAACCTTGTAGCTATCAAAGAGTCTTTTCTTCCATGTATACGACTGTTTTTAAGTCCTTATAGCAAGGGTCTCATACAATATTTGTCCTTTTGCCACTGACTGATTTCACTCAGTATAATGTCTTCCAGTTGAAATCAGGTTATGAGATGCTTTTTGAAATCACCATTGTTCTTTATTATTGCATTGTGTTCCACTGAGTATATGTACCCTAATTTATTTACTGAATCATTTGTTGATAGTCATCTAGGTTGAGTCCATCTTTTTGCTATTGTAGACAGTGCTTCAATAAATATTCATGTGCATGTATCCGTTCGTGTGACCACCTGTATTTCTGTAGGATATATTTAAATCAATGGGATTACTGGATCAAATGGTATTTCTATTTCTAGCTTTTTAAGGAATGATCAAATTGCTTTCCAAGAGGGTGTACCATTTTGCAATTGCACCAGCAATGTAGGAGAGTTCCAATCTCTCTGCAGCTTCTCCAGCATTTGCTGTTTTGTGTTGTTTGGATTTTGGCCAACCTTGGGATGAAATAGTGTCTCATTGTAGTCTTGATTTGGATTTCTTTAATAGCTAATGAATATGAGCATTTCCTCATATGTCTTTTGGCTGCCTAGATATCTTCCTTGGTAAGGAGTGCGTCCATCTCCTTTGCCCATTACATTAATTGGGTTATTTACCTTTTTCTTGTTAATATTTTGCAGTACCTTGCAGATTATAGAAATTAGACATCGGTCCGACATACAGTTGCAAAATATTTTTTCCCAAGGTCTCTTCCCTTTCCAAACTAAGTTGGCAATTTGTTTCTCCATCTTGTTAAAAAATGACACTGGGATTTGTATTGGGATTGCACTATATGTAGATCACTTTGGGTAAAACATACATTTCACCATATTAAGTCCTCCTGTCCACGAGCAGGGTAGGTTTCCTCACTTATGTAAGTCTCTTGCAGTAAGGTCTTGTAATTCTCTCTGTATTCGTTTCTTGTTTCTCTGGTTAGATTTATTCCTAGATATTTTATCTTCTCAGGGGCTATAGTAAATGGTATTGATTTGGTGATTTCCTCTTTGTTGGTGCTTGACATATGTTTATCTTATATCTTGATATTTTGCTGAATTCTTCTATTACTTCCAGTAGTTTACTTATGGATTCTTTAGGATTTTCAGTGTATACAATCATATCATCTGCAAATAGGGAAATTTTTACTTCATCTCTGCTGATGCAGATGCCTTTTATTTCTTTGTCTTGTCTAATTGCTCTGGCTAGAACCTCTAGAACAATGTTGAACAGAAGTGATAACAGTGGGCATCCTTACCTGGTTCCCATTCTCAGGGGGATTTTTTTCAGTCTTCCTCCATACAAGATGATGCAGATGGTTGGCTTTGCATAGATGTGCCTGATGGCATTGAGAATTTTCCCCTCCATTCCCATTTTGCTGAGTTTTTTTTTTTTTAACACAAATGGGCATTGGATTTTGTCAAATGCCTTTTATGCATCAGTTGACAGGA
Source organism: Heterohyrax brucei (assembly GCA_028571685.1). Classification (NCBI taxonomy): domain Eukaryota; kingdom Metazoa; phylum Chordata; class Mammalia; order Hyracoidea; family Procaviidae; genus Heterohyrax; species Heterohyrax brucei. The sequence goes on along the minus strand of CM053160.1, from coordinate 36,240,068 downwards.
TCAGATGACCCTTACCCTTTGAGTTATTTATCTATTTCATCACATTAATTGTTTTTCTGATGTTGAAACAGACTTGCGGCCCCGGTATAAATCCAGCTTGGTTATGATGAATAATATTTTTGATACAGTGTTGAATTCTGTTGGCTAGGATTTTGTTGAAGTGTTTTGCATCTAGGTTCATGAGTGTCTTGGTGTCTTTCTTTTGGAGTCCAGTTTTTGTGGCATTTGATAAGCATCTTAGATATCCGTGTTCTTTCCTTTATAATTTCAGGGAAGTTTTCTGTCAGTAACTCTTCAACAATTCTGTGTTTTTGGCTATCCCTCCCTGTTAGGAACTCCAACTATTTGTAGATTGTTCCTCTGGGTAGGGTGCCACATATTTCTTAATGCTTCTTCATTTTTCTTGTTTTTTTTCTCTGCATTCTCCTCGTAAAAGCTGGTGTCAGTTGCTCTATTTTCAAGCTAACTCACTATGCCTTTCAGTCCCTCAATCCTCCTCTTTTTGCTTTGCATTGAATTGTATAAATCTGTAAGTTTAGTACTGACCTGCTAGATTTCAAATCATTCATGTTCTAGCAGTTGGTATAGCTTCCCCAATTTTTGTTTTGTTTTATTGGATTTTTTAAAAGTCTTTATGAGGGCTGTATGCATAATTCTTTTGTATTATGCCTCTGATAATTTCAGAAAGGTTTCTTCACCTGGGAAGTTTTGGGCTTCTTTATTTTGGGAGGTTTCCAAAGCCATGGTGGCTGCTTATTTAAGTGGGTACATATTGATTGCTGTCTTCATGCCATCAAGAAGCTATTCAGTTTCTCTAGTGTTACACCAACAGGAGTTGTGGCATAGTTCTAAGAGGAGAATATAGGCACCACTAAGTTTGGTTGCCAGCCACCTCTGCATTTCCTAGTGACTGGCTCCAGCTGGATTCTCAGGGGTGCAGGACCTATCTCTTGGCTCCTAGAGGGAGTGAGTTACTTGTGGTGACTTCCTATCACTGTGTCAGTCAAAACAATGGTATAGCTCTGGGAAGGGAAGAGAGAAGGATGGCAACACACTGGGCTGCCCGGGGCTGCTGCACCCTCTAGATGCATTTAACTTAAGAAGTGCCTTTTTGCTGAGAGGGGCATAGTCCAGCAGGTGCTGAGAGCAGCCAGTATCTCAGGATTGGCAGGCCCTGTCTCCTCACTGGCAGAGACTGTGAACTACTTATTGATGTTATGCTGTGGCTCAGTGAAGTGTTGCAGAAATGCCACCAACCCACTCAGTTGCCTATCACTGCTGCATTCTCCAGCTGCTCTTATTGTAAAAGGTGCCTGACTGCTGAAAGAGGCACTGTATAGCAACTGGTGAGAACAGGCAGGCCCTTTGGGGTGGCAGGCCCTGCCTCCTGGCTGACAACAACTTTCCCTCATAGGCCATCCCCAGACATTATGATGTGACTCAAAGAACAGACGGGTAAGGAAACTACCATCCTCGGGCACCAGACCCCACCATGATCCCTCAGAAACAGCTATTGTGCTGGAGAAGCACTTTCCAGACAAGTGTTGTTGTTCAGCGTGAGCATTAGCTCCCTGCTGAGGCCTCAGACATAGCCAAATCCACCTCACAGCTGACCAAGATGGTGTCCTGCCTGAGCCACCCTTTCTGTATCAAACAGCAGAATCTATGGTGCAGAGCAGAGAAGAGAGGGAGAGAGGCAATGGCACCCTCAGTCAGCAGCCAGACTCTCAAGATGTGGCTGTCCTGAGCACAGGGTCTCTGCTACAGTATATGCTGTTCAGTTAAGCACTGCAGTTCAGTGCACTAGCATGCCAGGCGCAGAGGCTCAGCAGACTCCCGGACAACAAGGAAGGCATCATACCTCAAGTCCCCTCAAACAATTCCTCAGCAGGAGCAGGACTCAGTGTACCACTGTCTTGCCTCCAACAGTAGTTTCCCCTTTCCTGTCACTCAGTCTAAGCTCACAACCCTCCACCAGATCCTGGGGCTCCCAGAAAGTCCACATTGCTCCATTCATTTATTATTCTAGGCCCTAGTTACTCAGAGGAAATCAAAGAGATGTGTGTCTAGTCTGCCATCTCGGCTCCTGTTGGCACTCCCAATTTTAAAAGAGAAATTAAAATAGACAGCCAGGATGTAATTATTTTTGTAGAGCTGACTTTTTACTTGTCTTTTCTCCGGTCTTAAAAATTACTGGCTTCCTTCACCTAGGCTCTGGCCCAGGAAGTCCAACATTAATTGACAGGAGCCACTGAGATAGTAGTCTTTGCAGTTTTTACACCTTTTTTAAGGTATGTCAAATGAACGGGGAGACTGGTGGGAGCCTCTGAGGTGGAGGTGCCTGCCAGGCAAGCTCAGGTGCTAAGATTGCCCCAGGAGACAGCCAGGGCATCCAGACCCCAGCTTTTGATGTCTACATACAATTCCTGAGGACTTCCCTTCATCCTGAGGCCTGCTGTCAGACAGAGGCCCCTCCCAAGCACTCCCATTGTTCTCCAGGGCCTGCCTCCATGTGCTAGGGGGGCACATGTCTTCTCCTAGAAAACCCCCAGTTCTGCCTGACCAGTCTGCCAGACCAGGTCTGGAGAAAGAACATGTTGTCTATCTCCCTTTTGTTTTTTTTTGCTGGCAAACTTGATTAATGTTAATAATAATAAAGCCTTTGATCACTCATCCAAATACTTGTCTCAGAGATTGGCTTTTGGGGGCAGGTAATGAGAATATGAAGGCTATGTCTGGTAACAATACCTCTGAGCACTTAGATTTAGAACTAGGCTTGACAACCTATGTAGTTAAACAGTTGAGTGCCTGTGCACAAGAGGCTTCATGGCAGAGTGAGGTGTTTCCAGATGCTTATTGGAGGAGCTAATGAGCTTTGGAACACTTGCCCCAGCAGGACAGATGAGGGTGTGAGGCCCAAGGGCCACAAGACCAAGAAATACAGGAAGCCAAACTGCTTCAGTCTCAAAAGGTATGGCCCAGACCTTTGGGGCTTCAAAGGTAGAGCCATAGCCTCAGATGTTTCTAAGGGTGGAGTTACCACTCAGACGGGCCAGGAGAATGGTGTGCCTAAAGCTAATTGAGTACAAATGCTGTCCTAGTGGGCCTGGAAAGTGGAGCAGAAGCCCAGGGCCAAAGCACTACCGCTCACAATGTGGAGAATGCGGCTAAAACCTGGAGTCCGGAGGGCACAGTCAGTGCATGAAACGTCTCAGAGAACAGAGTATTATTGTAAGACTTGAAGACTAATATAAGATCTGCGACTTGCTTGACATTTATTGTGCCTATCTTTCCTCCAGTTTGTGCTATTTGTAGTGGAATTTTCTAGCTTTTTGCAGTGGAATTTTCTAGCTTTTTGCCTGTTATGCCCATTGTACTTTGGAAGCAGGTAACTTGTATTCCACATTTCACAGATAAAAAGAAATTTTTGGATTTGGGCCAGGAGTTGATTTAAGACTTTTGCTACGGTATGATGGGCTGAACATATCTTACATGTGGCAAGGACACAAATTTGGGGTGGGGAAGGTGGAATGTCACGGATTGAATTGTGTCCCCAAAATACGCGTCACCTTGCTTAGGTCATGATTCCCAGTATTATCTGATTATCTTACAGTTTGTATTTTAATTTTATGTTAAAGAAGATTAGTGTCGGATTGGAGCACCCATATTAAGGTCACATCCCTAATCCAACGTAAAAGCAGTTTCCTGGAGGAGACTTGCATCACCTTTTATCTTACAGGAGCTAAAAGGAAAAAGAAGCAAGCAGAGAGTAGGGACATCATGTGCCCAAAAAATAACACCAGAAGCAGAGCCTGGGTGTGCTGTGTGGAAATGTTCCTGGTTAAGGGGGGGATTGGTGAGAAGGATCTTCCTCCACAGCCAAGAGAGAGAAAGCCTCCCCTTTAGTCTATAAATTCCGACTTCTAGCTTACTGAACTGTGAGGGGAAAGATTTTTTTGGTTATAGTCATCCACTTGCAGTATTTCTGTTACAGCAGCACTAGATTACTAAGACACCATAAAACAGTGATTCAGAAATAATATCCAAACAGAAGAGAGATCTTGGACTTACAAGCAATCTGATAGCTAATTACTCAGAATAAGCACAGCCTTTCTTATGTGTTAGTATATCATGGTTTAGAATTGAGCAATTAAAAAGTCTATTTGTTATTGTCTGCCAAAAGTTCCCAAATTGCTGATAAAAAAACTCACTGCTGTCAAGTTGATTCCAACTTATGGTGATCCTGTAGGACAGACAGAGTACAGCTGCTCCATAGAGTCTCCATTGAGCTCCTGGCAGATGTGAAATGCTGACCTTTTGGTTAGTAGCTGTAGCACTTAACCAGTATGCCACCAAGGTTTCCAAATTGCTGATAGCATTGCTAATAGAGTGACTGCACAACAAGAATCTTTAGAGTCCTTAGAAGAGTTGTTATTGGGTAACAAAATTGCATCGGACTTTATTTTAGCTCAGCAAGAGGGAATTTGTGTTGTCTCTAACATCTTTTGCTGTTCGTGATAAATATCTCTGGAGGAGCAGAACATGAGATCTCTAATATATGCCCAAACTAGGTATCTCTTTGCTTTTACTGGAAAAATCAGTAGTATTTCTGAAAAATCACAGCTTTGAAAACTCTATGGAGCAGTTCTAATCTGCTCCTGTATACATACAGTTGCCAAGATTTAGAACTGACTCACTGGCAACTAACAAATACATGTATACACACATACACACACACACATACATATATATCAACATACATATGAGGTCTGACAATTAAGTTTGAGAACTTAATTGTCCTAGGTGCTACATATCTCACTGCTGAATATTACTACAGTTACCTTCAAAGTACTCCCCTTGGGAAGCCATGTACCAACACCACAGCCTATGTGTTACAAGGTACAACTTCTTTGTAGAATTTTCTTGGCTCTAATCTTTGTGGAAACAGATCACCAGACCTTTCATTCACAGCACTGCTGGGTGGGATGAATCACCATCCTTCAGGTTAGCAGCCTATCAAAACTTTTTGTGCCATTCAGGGAACTATTTAATATATTTTAATATAATAGTGTGGAGCTCTGGTGGTGCAGTGATCAACAGTCTGGTTGCTAACCAGAAAATCAGCAATTTGAGTCCACTAGCCACTCTTTGGAAACATTCTGTCCTATGCGGTTGGTATAAGTCATCATTGGGTTTTGTTTGGGCTTAATATGATAGTGTAATAAATATAAATATAAACTTCTGCCATCAGTCAATGCTGACTCATAGTGATGCTATAGGACTGAATAGAACTGTCCTATACAGTTTCCAAGGCTGTATTCTTTGTCTTATTTTTTACTGTGTTAAGTGAAAGTTCATAATTCAAGTCAATATCTCACACAAAAACATAGACACCTGTCGTTATGAGACAGCACCTCCTCTCCCCCCATCCTTTCATTTCCCATGTCCATTCAGTCAGCTCCTGGAGCCCTCTGCCTGATCATCTCACCTCTGGACAAGAGTTTCCCCATTTAGTATTATATATCTACTTGAGCCAAGAAGCACCCTCAACATCAGTATCATTTTATGTACTATATGCAGTCTAACCATTGTCTGAAGAGTTAGACTCAGGAACGGTTTCAGTTCTGAGCTAAGAAAAAATTCAGGGAGTGTGTCTTCTGAGGTCCCTCCAGTCTCTGTCAGATCATGAGGTCTGATCTTTTTACTAGAATTTGAGTTCTGCACTCCACTTTTCTCCTGTTTCATCAAGAATCCTCTTTTATGTTCCTTTCCAAGGCAGTCATCAGTGATAGCCAGCCACCATCTACTTCTTCCAGTCTCAGTCTGATAGACTCTCTGGTTTAGGTGACCTCTTGGGTTCATATTTTATTTGCATCTTTGATGTCCTTCGTTCTCCTTTGCTCCAGTGGGTTGGAAACAATGGAGGCTTCTTAGCTAGCTACTTGCAAGCATTTATGACCAGATACCACTCACCAAAGTGGGATGCAGAATATTCTCTTTCTCTCTTTTTTTTGTGATTGAGTGAAAGTATACATTCTAAGTTAAATTTACATGCCCACCTATCTGCAGTTCCTTCTGCTCACCTTCCCCAAGGAAAGCACACTCTTCCTTTCCATTCTATACATGTCATATCCTCTTAACTATCTCCTGTCCCCTCCTCTCCACCATCTCCTCTCCCTTCTAGTAACAGGCCAGTAGGCTAGCATCCTGTAGGTGTATAGAACCATAAAGTGGACACACCATATAGTCCCTTTTTGTCCCCAAGTCCAATCCATTCCTGTTCAAAGAGTTGAGCTCAGTAATGATTTATGATCAGGGGCAGCGGCAGCAGCAGGTCTAGGGGCCACGCCCCCAGGGAAACTCTTGGGTCTTCGAACAATCAGTTGCAGTCTTTTAGTGGAGTTCTTGAGGTGCACTCCTCTTTTTCTCGTGATGCCACTGGTACACAACATTGTGTGCCCTGTCACGACTGTCACTGGTGGTGGCCAGGCACCACTTGGTTCTTCTGGTCATATGTTGATACAATCACCCATGCACATGGGTTCTTCTGTCTTCTGGGCTCTTTTTCCGCCATGTCTTTGTGAACATCCAATTCGGCTGAGTTGGGGCCATTTGGTGTACCTCAGATGGCAACTTGTTAGCTTTTAAGACCAGAGACACCACTCACCAAAATGAAGTGCAGAAGACTGTCTTAGTAATAGGCTAGTTATGACAAGTGGCCCCGATGTACCCTGGAAGCATGGTCCCCAGACCCCTACAGCTGCTTCTCTATTCTTGCAATATTGGGTTAAGATTAGGAGAATTTTCAGTTTATGTTGAAGTCCAGTTAAGTTGATCTTCTTTCTAATGTGTACTGTCACTGCATTCACCCAACCAAATTTCTATCAACTATCTAATCTATCACCAACCCTCTCCTTCCCTCCATCCCCATCAGAGTCTTTTTCTGTACATGAGTCTGTTTTTAAGTCCTTATAGCAGGGGTCTCATACAATGTTTGTCCTTGTGCTGCTGACTGATTTCACTCAACATAATGTGTTCCAGTTGAAATCAGGTCATGAGATGCTTCCTAAAATCATCATTGTTCTTTATCATTGTACAGCATTCCATTGAGTATATGTACCATAGTTTGTTTATCCATTCATCTGTTGCTGGACATCTGGGTTGATTCCATCTTTTTGATCTTGTGGACTGTATTGCAATAAACATTCATGTGCATGTCTCTGTTTGTGCAACTGCTCTTGATTCTGCAGGATATATTTCAAGCAGTGGGGTTACTGGTCAAATGATATATGTATTTTGAGTTTTTAAGGGACAGCCAGATTGCTTTCCAAAGAGATTGTACCATTTTGTAACCCTACCAGCAGTGTAGGAGAGTTCCAATTTCTCCACAGCCTCTCTAGCATTTGTTGTTCTGTGTTTTTTTGGATCATGGCCAACCTTGTTAGGGTGACATGGTATCTCCTTGTAGTTTTGATTTGAATTTCTTTATTAGCTAACGATCGTGAGCATTTTCTCATTTGTCTTTTGGCTGCCTGTGTGTCCTATTTAGTGAAGTGCCTGGCCATCTCCTTTGCCCAGTGCTTCTTGGGTTATTTATCTTTTTCTTGTTGATATTTTGGAGCATTTTGTAGATTATGGAGATCAGGCGTCGATATGACATATAGTTGCCAATTTCTTTTCCCACCCATTCTGTGGGTGGTTTTTTAATTCTTCTGATAAAGTCTTTGGATGAGCAAAAGTGTTTGATTCTTAGTAGTTCTCATTTATCTACCTTCTCTTCTGTGAATCGAGCTTTGTCAGATTTTGAAGTCTAAGTTGTGTATTAAAACTTCCATTTTTGACCCTATTTTTTCTTGCATGATCTTAATCATTTTAAGTTTGATATTTAGGTCTTTTACCCAGTTAGAGTTGGTTTTTGTGTAAGGTGTTAGATAGGGGTCTTGTTTCAATTTTTTGCAGATGGACATCCAATTTTGCCAGCACCGTTTGTTTAACAGACTGTTTTTACCCCAGTTTACAGTCTTAGGGCCCTTGCAAAATATCAACTGTTCATAGGAGTATGGTGGCATCTCTGGGGTCTCAACTCTTTCATTGGTCTATATTCTCTCTTTGTACCAGTACCAGGCTGTTTTGCCTACTGTGGCAGTGAAATAGGTTCTATTACACTGTATTAGGTTTTATTTGGGTAGTGAGAGGCCTCCCACAGTGTTCTTCAGTAGTGCATTACTTGTCTGGGTTTCTTCCTTTTCCAAGCAAAGCTGGTGATTTGTTTCTACATCTGATTAAAAAATGTCACTGGAATTCGTGTCAGGATTGCATTGTATGTGTAGTTGGCTTTGGGTAAAATAGCTATTTTCACAATTTTAAGTCTTCCCATGCATAAGCATGTTAGGATTCTCCATTTATGTTAAGTCTTAGTTTCTTGCAGTAAGGTCTTGTAGTTCTCTTTGTGTAGGTCTCTTATTTCTCTAGTTAGATTTATTCCTAGGTATTTTATCTTCTTGTGGGCTATAATAAATGGTACTGATTTCGTGATTTCCTCTTGAATGATCTTTTCGTTGGTATAAAGGAATCCTACTGATTTACTGATGTTTATTTTATATCCTGATACTTTGCTGGATTTTTCTATTAGTTTGAGTAGTTTACTTACGAATTCTTCAGAATTCTCTGTGTATACAACCATATCATCTGCAAAAGGGAGAGTTCTACTTCTTCTTTGCTGATGCAGATGCCCTTTATTTCTTTGTCTTGTCTGACTACTCTGGCCAGAACTTCTAGTACAATGTTTTATAGGTAAGAATGGGCATCCTTGTGTAGTTCCAGTTCTCAAGGGGAGTTCTTTCAGTCTCTGTCCATTCAGGATGACATAGGTGGTTGGCTTTGTATAGATGGCCCTTATTGCATTGAGAAATTTGCCTTCATTCCTATTTGGCTGAGAGTTTTTAGCATGAATGGGTGTTGGACTTCATCAAATGCCTTTTCTGCATCAATTAACAAAATCAGGTGATTTTCATCTTCTGTATTATTTATGTGGTTGATCACATAAATTATTTTTCTGATGTTGAATCAGCCTTGCATCCCAGGTATGAATCCACCTTGGTCACGATGAGTTATTATTATTTTGTTGAAGATTTTTACAGGAGTGACACTGGTCTGTAATTTTCCTTTTTTTGTGGGATCTTTCCCTGGCTTTGGTATCAGGGTTATGCTGGCTTCACAGAATGAATTTGGGAGTATTCCATCTCTTTCTATGCTGTGAATTAGGCTCTGTAGTATTGTGTCGAAGCCCGTCACCCACAAAGACCTCTGTGAGCAAAGCCATAAGCCTATGTGATGGTGGGGGGATGCACCTCACCCCTGACATAGTTCTGGCCGTATATTTTTCATCCTAATTAAACTCTCCTCAAAAATACTCCCTCATCTCCTGGCACAAGGACAAGCGCTAAGCCCGGGAACGCCCAGCCCGGGATTGCCAAGGCTGACCCAGCCCCGCTGACTTCCCCCAACTGCACATCGCCCACCCCCCGTGAAAAGAATTACCCTTCTTAGAACAGTTTAAGAAAGGCATAGGGTGGGGGATGGTAGGTGTTTACTGTCCCCACAGGAAGAGATAAAATAAAGAGCAAAGTAGGAACAAATAGAGATTATAACCTTTAGACACCTCCTCCTGTACCTTTTAACCCTGAGGTATAGGTAGGGCTGATTGAGCTCAGGGCATAACTTTGTTTTCACTGTCAATTATCACCACAACACACCTGCCTCGGGCCATTATCTAGAAGGCCTTGGCAATTAACAAGAAAAAAAAAAGAGACCACGAGGTTTCGGTTTCAAGTTAGCCAATAGCTTGTGTGGTCAGGGGGCAGGGTGAAAATCACATCACCTCAAGTTAACCAATAGCTTGTGTGGTCAGGGGGCAGGGTGAAAATCACATCACTTCGACTATAAAAAATAGACAGACCTCGACAGGCTGCCACTCTCCAAAACTCTTTCCTGTCTCAGTCTCGCCATTTTCCTCCTCCGCCGATGCCACCCACCCCTCCGTGGTCCCGAAACCCAGCTGGGGCTGGCTCCCGTCAGTATTGGAATTAACTCTTCTCTAAAAGCTTGGTAGAATTCTGTGGTGAAGCCATCTGGGCCAGGACTTTTTTTGGTTCATAGTTTTTTGAGGACTTTTTCAATCTTTTCCTTTGTGATGGGTTTGTTAAGTCATTCTACTTCTCCTTGTGATAATTTTGGTAGGTGATATGAATCTAGAAAATTGTCCATTTCATCTAGCTTTTCAAATCCATTAGAGTACAGTGTTTTGTAGTATTCGGTTATGATACTTTTGATTTCAGTTAGGTCTGTTGTGACATCTCCTATCTTATTACTTATTTGGATTATTGTTTCCTGTCCTGCTTTTCTTTTGTAAGTTTAGTCATTGGTTTGTCAATTTTGTTGATCTTTTCAAAAAAACAGCTTTTGGTTTTATCAAATTTTCAATTGTTCTTCTCTTGTCTAATTCATTTAGTTCTGCTCTAACATTTATGGTCTGTTTTCTTGTGGCACCCAAGGGGTTCCTCTGTTGCTCTTTTTCTACTTGTTCAAACTGTAAGGTTAATTCTTTGGTTCGTGTCCCTTCTTCCTCCCAGATGTGTGTGTTTATAGAGATAAACTGACCTCTAAGCACTGCTTTGGCTATATCCCATAGGTGTTGGTAGGGTGTGTTTGCATTCTCATTTGCATCCATATGTTTCATTATTTTGTCCTTGATTTCTTCTATAATCCATGGCTTTTTGATCAAAGTATTCAGTTTCCATGAGTTCCACTTTCTATCAATGTCTTTTCTGCTGTTAATTTTGACTTTTATGGTTTTATGGTCTGAGAAGATGGATGCTTTGCAATAGATCAATGGTTTGGATTTTGCTGAGATTTACTTTATGTCCTAACACATTGACTACTCTGGAGAATGTTCCATGTGCATTGGAGAAGATGTACTTATCTGTTTATGGATAAAAAGTTGTGTATATGTTGATGAGGTCTAAATGGTTAATTGTGGCAAGAAGACCTTTTGTGTCTTTACTGAACTTTTTTCTAGGTGATCTGTTCAATACTGAAAGTGGAGTGCTGAAGTCTACCACTATTATTGTGGAGTGATCTATCTCGGTTTTTAAAGTCTTCAGTGTTTGTTCGATGTATTTAGATGCTCATACTGGGTGCATAAATATTTAACATTATTAAGTCCTGCTTGTGTATTGAACCTTCCAGCAATAAATAGTGGCCATGCTTGTCCACAATGGTGGATTTTACATTGAAATCTATTTTACCTGAGATTAGTATTGCCACACCTGCTCGTCTTTGTATATTATTAGCTTGGTATACATTCTTCCATCCTTTAATTTTCGATTTGTTCATATCTTTAAGTCTAAGGTGTGTTTCTGGCAAGCAACATATAGATAGGTTATGTCTTTCGATCCAAGATGTCACTCAGTGTCTCTTTACTGGAGCATTTAGTCCATTTACATTTAGTGTAAGTATTGATATGTATGTGCTTAGTGCTGTCATTTTGATGTATTTATTTTTGTGTTGGTGTTTTCTGTGTTGCTCTTAATACTCTGTTCTGGGTTGTTCTTGTTTATGGGTTGACATTTCATCTTTTTCAGTGTCAGTTTTGTGTTTGTTGAGACTCCTATATTACATTTCTTACTTTGATGTGTTGTGTTTGTTATTGTGCTTTGTGGCTATCCTTATGATCCCCCTTAATATTCTGAGTTTAATCCCAAATTTAAATTCTACATATCTTATTAACTTTGTCTTTCTCTGAAAGGACTATAACTACTGTAGTAAAGCCCTCTTTTTAATGTGATGGTATTTCAGTTTTCATGATATGATCATTAGTTCCCTTCTTTTAATGTTGTGGCTATCACTGAATTTTGTGCCTTCCCTAATTGAGTAGGTTTCTGTATGTTGCATCCTGCATTGTCTCCTTAAACATACACTTAATGATTTTGTTTTTCTAAGCAAAGAGCTTCTTTTGGTATTTCTTGTAGTTTGGGTTTGGTTTTTACAAAGTTTCTAAGCTTCTCTTTATCTGCAAATGTCTTAATTTCATCTTCATATTTGAAAGAGTTTTGCAGGATATGTAATTCTTGGTTAGAAGTTTTTCTCCCTCAAGGCTTTGAATGTGTCATCCCACTGCCTCTGTGTCGACATTGTTTCTGTGGAGAATTCAGACGAAAGGCTACAGGGCTTCCTAGTGGATGTCAGCTTTGGTTTGAGTCTTGCTGCCTTTAAGAGTTTTTGCTTATGTTTTGTTTTACTAAGCTTGATTATAATATGTCTTAGTGTCTTTCTTTTGGGGTCTATTTTTTGTGGTGTTTGATACACGTCTTGGATATCTATGTTCTCTTTCATAATTTCAGGGAAGTATTATGTCAGCAACTCAACAACGATAATTTCTGTACTTTCAGGTATCCCTCCCTGTTCAAGAACTCAAAATAATCATAGATTATTCCTTTTGATAGAGTCCCATATGTTTCTTAATGCTTCTACATTTTTCTTATTTCTTGTCTCTGATTTCTCCTCATAAATGCTGGTGTCAGTATCTCTATTTGCAAGGTCACTCAGTCTAATTTCCAATTCATCAATTCTACTCTCTTGGCTTTGAATTGAATTGTCTAACTCTGCAATTTCATTATTGATCTGTCGGATTTCAGAATGTTGATGTTCTACCACTTTGAATAGCATGCTTAATTTTTCATTTTGTTCTGCTACGTTTTTGTTTAATCTCTAGGAAGGCTCTTTATATGGTTCTTCTGTACTTGTCCTCCAATAGTTTCAAAAGACTTCTTCACCTTGGAAGTTTCTTGATTCTTTATTTTGGGAATTTTCTGGAACCATGGTTTTGTGCTTCTTTAAATGCCTGGCAATGGTTTGTTGCTTCCAGAACATCTAAAGGCTGTTTTGTTTCTGTCATGTTGTCTTAATAGGAGCTGATATGTAGTTCTGAGAAAGGAGTTGGTCACCAGCAACCTCTTTGTACTCTAATGACTGGCCCCAGTGGACTCTCTGGGGTGTCATTTTCCACCTCCTGGCTGGGAAAGACACTGTCCTACTTATGGAGTCACTGGGGTACCATCAAGAGTCTCTATGATATGGGTTGGTAAAGGCCAGAAAAGATGCAGTTGGGCTGGACAGCAGTTATTTCTCCAGGCAGTCTTATATTAAAAAGCTAAAAGCTACCTGACCGCTTCCAGATCAGTCAGTCTGTCAGGTGTGGCAGGCCCCTCCTTCTGGCTGACATCAGAGGCAGCTCTTCCACTGTCCCCAGATGCTATGATTTATTTCAAAGTACAGAGAAGCTGCTGTGCTGTTGTTGTCACCTGCCAGGGTCTATCTGTAAGACAGCACTGTGCTAAACACAGCCTTTCTGCAGGAAAAGTGCTCTCCGGACTAGTACTGCCTCCCAGCCTGAGAATTAGCCCCTGATGAGTCCATTGGTAGGGTAACTCCATCTCCCAGCTGAACAAGATAGCATGCTGGTCAAGCGACCTCTTGTGCTGCATAAGAGCCAAATCTATCGCAGAGTTCTGGAAAGGGAGGGTGGAAGGGCTGTGCTGCCTGCAGTCAACTACCATGCTCTCAAAATGTGGTTATTCCATACACTGTCTCTCTGCTGCAGCACATGCTGTTGACTTTAGAACTGCAGTTCAGCATACCTGCCAGCTCATGCCCATCCCCTGCCTACTGGCCAACAAAAAGAAAAAAAAGTTAAAAACACCAAATACCTTCAGTCTGCATGAGCCAGCCTCTCAGTGACAGTGGAATTCAGCAGTAGAGAGGAAGTTTCCTGCTTAGTGGCATGTAATCAAACTGATAGCCATATGCCTTGTCTTAGGGTTTACTGGTGTCCAAAAAATTATGTTCAATTATCAATCCAGGCCTTAGTTTTCAGAAGGGAATTAAGGAGATGTATGTCTATTCTGCCATTTTCCAGAACATTTTCTTAATAAACTTTGTCATATCAATTGACCTGAATGTACCCTGAAACCATTGTGTCAATATACCTGCCCCTGTTCCCATTCCTTTGAAGCACTTGGTTGTATTTTGGAAACTTCTTAGCTTTTGATTTACTCCAGCTGTGCTGACTTCTCCTCCAATATGAGTTTTCTCTCCTTCCACCTAAAATAATTCTTATCTACTATCTAATTGGTGAGTACCCTGCTGTCTCCCTCCCCATCCTTTTAACCATCAAAGACTGTTTTCTTTGGTATTTAAACCTTTTTTTGAGTCTTTAACTAGGGTCTCATAGAATATTTTTCCTTTTCGCAACTGACTAATTTCACTCAGCAGATTCCTCTGTGGTATGAGATGCTTCCCAAATTCATTATTATATTATTCTTTATCATTGGGTAGTTGTCATGGATTGAAGTGTCCTTCCAAAAATGTACAGCCAGTTAGCTGGACCATCATTCCCAATATTTTGTGATTTTCCTATACTATACATTCTGTGCTATAATCTCTGCCTGTGGCTAATAGATGGTATGATTATGTTTAAAGAAAATTAAGGTAGGACTGCAACGCCCTGGCTAAAGGAGTTTCCCTGGAGTATGGCTTGTACCACCTTTTATCTTTTTATCCTATGGGAGACAAAAACAGAGGGAAGCAAGCAGAGAATTTGGAACCTCAGACCACCAAGAGTAGCACAGGAGTAGGGCATGTCCTTTAGACCTGAGGTTCTTGAGCCAAGAGGCTTCCCAACCAAAGACTGATACAGCACAAGGACTTTCCTCCAAAGGCCTTCCCTGGGAGCGGACACTCTGAATTTGGACTTGTAGCCTACTGGACTGTGTAAGAATAAACTTTCCTTTGTTAAAGCCACCCACTTTGTGGTATTTCTGTTAGATCAGCATTCGCTCACTAAAACTGTAGTATTACACTGCGTGAATATATCATAATTTATCCATTTACCCATTGATTTGCACCTAGGTTGATTCCATCTTTTTGCTATTTTGGACAGTGCTGCATCTGTGACAGCTCTTATTTCTCAAGGATATATTCCAAGAAGTGAGATTGCTGGACCATATGGTATTTCTATCTCTAGTCTTTTAGAAAAGCATTAACTTGATTTCCAAAACGGTTGTATCATTTTACATTACTACCAACAGTGTACAGTTCCAGTCTCTGCATAACCTCTCCAATATTTATTATTTTGTGTTTTGGGGATTAATGCCAGCCTTGTTGGGGTGAGATGGTATCTCACTGTAGTCAGTTTTGATTTGAATTTTTCTAATGGTTAATGATCGTGAGCATTTCCTCAATATTATCTGTTACTGGGCTATCTGTTAGGCCCCTGAATGTTTTATTTGGTGCAGTGTCTGTTCATATTCTTTGCCTGTTTTTTAATGGAGTTATTTGCCTTTTTGTTGTTCAAGGTTTGCAGTATCTTCTAGATTTTAGAGTAGACATTTATTGTATTTGTCATAGTCAATGTCTCCCTTCTCCTCTTCCCCCAGTCTGTAGGTTGTGTTTTGATTCTTTTGGTGAAGTATTTGGATGAACTTAAGTGTTTGATTTTTAGGAGTTCCCAATTTTCTCTTCTGGTCTTTGTGCATTGTTAGCAATGTTTTGTATTCTGTTTAAGCAGTATAATAGGGGTCCTAGCATTGTTCCTGCTTTTTCTTTCGTGATTTTTATTGTTTGAGATTTAGGTCTTTGATCCATTTAGTTAGCTTTGGTGCATGGTGTTAGATATGGGTCTTGTTCCATTTTTTTTTTTTGCGGATGGATATCCAGTTATGCCAACACTGTTTGTTAAAGACATTATCTTTTCCTCAATTAACAAAATTTTGTTAAAGGTCAGCTGCTCACATATAGGTGGATTATTTTACGTATGTCCAGATTCTCAACTGTGTTCCATTGGTTTACGTATCTGTTGTTGTACCAGTACCAGGCTGTTTTGACCACCGTGGCTGTGTAATAGGTTCTAAATTCAGGAGCTGTGAGATCTCCTACTTTTTTCTTCTTCTTCATTAATGTGGGACTTCTTTCCTTTCCATAAGAAGTTGGTGATTTGTTTCTTCATCTCATTAAAAAATGCTATTAGAAATTGAATTGGGATTGCATTATATCTGTAAGAATACTTGGGGTAGAATAGATATTTTTAAAATGTTGACTCTTCGTATCTATGAGCATGGTATGTTTTTCCACTTATGTTGGTCTCATTTGGTTTTTGGAAATCCTGGTGGTGTGGTGGTTAAGTGCTGTAGCTGCTAGGCAAGAGTTTGACAAATTGAATCTACCATGTGCTCCTTGGGAAGTCTGTCCCATTGGTTTGTTGTGAGTTGGAATCCACTCCAGCAGCAATGGGTTATTTTTGTTTGTTTTCTGATTTCTTGCAATAATGTCTTGTAGTTTTATCTGTGTAGGTATTTTATGTCCCTGATTAGATGTATTCCTAAGAATTTTATCTTCTTGGGGGATACTGGAAACTTATTGATTTGGTGGTTTTCTCTTTGATGTTCTTTTGTTGGTGTAGAGGAATCTAGTAGGTTTTTTTAATGTTTATTTTGTATCCTGATGCTTTGCTGAAATATTCTGCTAGTTCCATTAGTGTTTTTTTGTTGTTTGTTTTGTTTTTTTATGTGTGTGCGTGTGTGGTTTCTTTATGGTTTTCTGTGCATGAGATCATATTACCTGCAAATCAAGATACTTTTACTTCTTCCTCACAAATTTGGATGTCTTCTGTTTCTTTTTCTAGCCTAATTGCTCTGGATAGAGCCTTCAGAACAATGTTGAATAAGAGTGGTGGCAAAGGGTCTGGGTGTCTGTTTCCTGTTCTCAAGAGGAATGGTTTCAGACTCTGTTTAGGATGAAGTTGGCAGCTGGCTTTGTATAAATGCCCTTGGTTATGCTGAAGAATTTCCCTTCTATTCCTATTTTGAGGAGAGTTTTTTTTTTTAAGTGTTAGACTTTGTCAAATGCCTATTTTGCATCGATTAATAAGACCACGTAGTTTTTGTCTTTTCTTTCATTTATGTGATGGATTACATTGATTGATTTTCTAACAGTGAACCATCCCTACATAACTGGTATAAATCCCACCTGGCCAAGGTGAATTATTTTTCTAATATGTTCCTGAATTTGATTGACTAGAATTTTGTTGAGGATTTTGAATCTAAGTTCATAAGGAATATTGGTGTGTACATATATATATTTTTTGTGTGTGGTATTTTACCTGATTTTGATATCAGGGTTATGCTAGCTTCATAGAATTTGTTTGGGACTATTCCATCCTTTTCTATGTTCTGAAGTACCATTAGTATTTAGTGGTGTTAACTCTTCTCTAAGTTTTTAGAGTAGCTATCAGGACCAATGCCTTTTTGTTGTTGGGAGTTTTAAAATTACTTTTTTCAATTTCTTCTGTTATATGTTTCTTTAGTTGTTTTGCCTCTGTTTCTGTTAGTTTAGGCAATTAGTGTATTTCTATAAATTTGTCCATTTCCTCTAGGTTTTCAAATTTGTTACAGTACAATTTTTCATAGTATTCTGTTACGATTTTTTTTATTTCAATTGTGTCTGTTTTGATATCACCTATCTCATTTCTTATTTGAGTTACTTGTCTCTTCTGTTTTCTTTTTTGAGTTTGGCCAACAGTTTATTGATTTTGTTGGTCTCTTCAAAGAATCAGCTTTTGGTCTTCATAACTGTTTCAATTGTTTTTCTACTCTCTAATTCATTTAGTTCTGCTCTATTTTTTATTATTTACTTTTAGTGTGTGTGTCTGAGGGCTTCTTTTGCTGCAGTGCATCTGCTTGTTTGAGTCATAGAGTTAATGCTTTAATGTGGGCCATGTCTTAGGCTAGGTTTTCTAGGGAAGCAAAACCAGTAACACATGTAGGTACAAAGAAGGATTTATAATAGAAAAATAGATAGATAGATACAAATATAGGAAACAGCTCACGTAATCACAGAAGCTGAATGTCCCAAGCTCTGGCACAAGCCTCACGTGGCCACGGAAGCTGAGGAACCCAAGGTCAGCAAGTCAGAGACCAGAGTTCTAGATCACCGGTTGTGTAGGTAAGTGGATCCCAAGCTGGTGGTGAAATGAAGCGACAGAGGCTGGCAAAACCAGGGTAAGCAGGTCAGGGAGCAGGAGCAGGCAGAGGCTGGCGAACCCAGTTTTGGCAGGTCAGGGAGCAGGACTCTCAAGTGCCAACTGTAAGGACTGATGAGTCCAACAGCTGCTAGCTCAAGTCCCGGAACGAGACGCTGGAAGAAGAGAGCAGGAGCTCCTGGCCACGTGAGTGACCAGCAACTGTAGTGAAGGGTCGTGAGATGAGAGCCGAGGGGCAGGGAGCCACCACAAACCCCGCCCTGCCACTTAATACAGCAGCCAAATATGTAGTAGCCAAGTTGACATAATCCTGACCACCACAGCCCACCCCTTGTCAACTTGGCATCTGCACACATCTCACCTTACCATGAACAGTCTCTGAAGGGGTACAGTTACAAAGTCATACTTATGTGAACATGATATAACTAACACATGTACAACTGAAAATGCATTAACCCATTTACATCTTATGTTTCATAAGTACACAAAATATCCAATACACACATACAAAGCAGGAATACTCATAGCAATTACAGTCCTCATTTCTGCAACTGGTCGCGTGGCCGTAACTGATATTTAGAACTACCTTCTTCTACAACCCATTCTGTATTCCCTTTGCCCTCAGCAAGCACCTCAGGTGGTCGTAGTTCCTTGCCTGGTGAGGTGACCCAAACCTTCATTCCTGAAGGGTCTGGGCTATTATCACTCATTTTGGAGTTGGGTTGCTGTAGTTTTCCATTGACCTTAATCACAGGACATTGTAGTACTAGGAGGTGTCCTAAGGGATCCCCTGCATTCCAAACATACTCTTCTTTACTTCCGTTATGTAATGTCAATCCAATTTCATCTTGATAGTCAGGATCAGTCACACCGGCCAGTATTGTAACTCCCTTCTTTGATCCAGAGGTACAAGGAGCCCAAAATTGCCTGGTGGCAATTTTAGCTTCCAGTTCAGTGGAATCGTTGATGTGATCCAGGTGGCAGCATTCCTCCCTTCGGAACTAAGACATTTAATCCTGCAGAACACAAAGTCATGGGGACAGGAAGCAAAAATCTTGCAAGTGGGTCACTAGAGGTAACAGTGAGTGGTGCCACTCCCATTTCCACCCCTTGATTCCTGGACCCATGAATCCTTGCAATAGGAGAAACAGCACCGTATATTGGACGCTGGTTTAGAGCATACACAGCCTCCTGGAGAACACTTCCCCAACCCTGCAAGGTAGTGCCACCTAGCTGGCAGTGTAATTGTGTCTTCAGGAGACCATTCCATCGTTCTATCAAGCCAGCTGCTTCAGGATGATGGGGAACATGGTAAGACCAGTGAATTCCGTGAGCATTGGCCCACCACTGCACTTCATTTGCTGTGAAGTGAGTCCCTTGATCAGAGGCAATGCCGTGTGGGACTCCATGACGGTGGATGAGGCATTCTGTAAGTCCACGGATGGTAGTTTTGGCAAAAGCATGTCATGCTGGGTAGGCAAATCCATATCCAGAGTAAGTATCTATCCCAGTAAGGACAAAACGCTTTCCTTTCCATGATGGAAGCGGTCCAATGTAATCAACTTGCCACCACGTTGCCGGCTGATCACCTCGAGGAACAGTGCCATATCGAGGACTCAGTGTTAGTCTCTGCTGCTGGCAGATTGGGAACTCAGCAGTGGCTGTAGCCAAGTCAGCCTTGGTGAGCGGGAGTCCATGTTGCTGGGCCCATGCATAACCACTGTCCCTGCCACCATGACCACTTTGTTCATGGGTCCCCTGAGCAATGACAGAGGTAGCCGGAGAAAGAGGGTGATTGGTTCCCACAGAACGGGTCATCCCATCCACTTGATTGTTAAACTCATCCTCTGCTGAGGTTACTCTTTGATGAGCATTCACATGAGACATGAATATCTTCACTTCTTTGGCCCATTCAGAGAGGTCTATCCACATACCTCTCCCCCATAAATCCTTGTCTCCAATCTTCCAATCATGTTCCTTCCAAGTCCCTGACCAACTGGCCAAGCCATTGGCCACAGCCCATGAATCAGTGTACAGCTGCACATCTGGTCATCTCTCCTTCCAAGCAAAGTGAACAACCATTTGCACTGCTCGAAGTTCTGCCCATTGGGAGGATTTGCTTTCACCACTGACCTTGAGGGAGGTCCCAGAAAGGGGCTGTAGTGCCGCTGCTGTCCACTTTTGAGTGGTGCCGGCATATCATGCAGAACCATCTGTAAACCAAGCACGAGTTTTCTCTGCCTCAGTCAGCTGGTCATAAGGAATCCCCCATGAGGCCATAGGTGCAAACTGGGAGACAGGAGGTAATGTTACAGGAGTGGAGACCATGGACACTTGGCCCACTTCCTCAAGCAATTTACTTGTGCTTTCAGGTCCTGCACAGGCCCGATCTCGTATTTAATGATGGAGTGCTGCTGTGCTCGTCCAACTTTATGACTCTGTGGGTCAGACAATACCCAGTTCATGACAGGCAGCTCAGGACACATGGTGACCTGGTTTCCCATGGTGAAGTGTTCAGTCTCTACTAAGGCCCAGTAACAAGCCAAAAGTTGTTTTTCAAAAGGAGAGTCGTTATCTGCAGAGGATGGGAGAGCTTTGCTCCAAAATCCTAAAGGTCTGCACTGTGATTCACCAATAGGGGCCTGCCAAAGACTCCAAACAGCATCTCTATCTGCCACTGACACCTCAAGCACCACTGGATCAGCTGGATTGTATGGCCCAAGTGGCAGGGCGGCTTGCACAGCAGCCTGAACCTGTTGCAGAGCCTTCTCCTGTTCTGGGCCTCACTCAAAAGTAGCAGCCTTTCTAGTCACATGATAAATAGGCCGAAGTAGCACACCCAAATGAGGAATATGTTGCCTCCAAAATCCAAAGAGACCCACTAGGCGCTGTGCCTCCTTTTTAGTTGTCAGAGCAGCCAGGTGCAATAACTTATCCTTCACTTTAGAAGGGATATTGTGACATGCCCCACACCACTGGACCCCTAGGAATTTCACTGAGTTGGAAGGTGCCTGAATTTTTGTGGGATTAATTTCCCACCCTCTAGCATGCAAATGTTTAACTAATAAGTCCAGAGTCACTGATATTTCTTCCTTACTAGGTCCAATCAGCATAATGTCATCTATATAATGGACCAGTGTCACATCTTGTGGAACAGAGAAGCAATCAAGGTCCCTGTAGACTAAATTATGACATAGGGCTGGAGAGTTAATGTAGCGCTGAGGCAGGCAAGTGAAAGTGTATTGTTGGCCTTGCCAGGTGAATGCAAACTGCTTCTGGTGGTCCTTGGAAACAGGTATGGAGAAGAAAACATTAGCCAGATCAATAGCTGCATACCAAGTACCAGGAGATGTATTAATTTGCTCAAGCAGTGAAACTACATCTGGAACAGCAGCTGCAATGGGGGTTAACACCTCGTTAAGTTTGTGATAATCTACTGTCATTCTCCAAGATCCATCCATTTTTTGCACAGGCCAAATAGGCGAATTGAATGGGGATGTGGTGGGAATCACCACCCCTGTGTCCTTCAAGTCCTTAATGGTGGCAGTAATTTCAGCAATCCCTCCAGGAATACGGTATTGCTTTTGGTTCACTATTTTTCTAGGCAGAGGCAGTTCTAGCGGCTTCCATTTGGCTCTTCTCACCATAATAGCTCTCACTCCACTTGTCAGGGATCCAATGCGAGAGTTCTGCCAATTGCTGAGTATATTAATTCCAATTATGCATTCTGGAACTGGGGAAATCACTACAGGATGGGTTCGGGGACCCACTGTGAGATGAACATGAGCCAAGACTCCATCAATAACCTGACCTCCATATGCCCCCACTCTTACTGGTGGGCCACAGTTACATTTTGGGTCTCCTGGAATTAGTGTCAGTTCACAGCCAGTATCCAGTAGTCCCTGAAAAGTCTGATTATTTCCTTTTCCCCAGTGAACAGTCACTCTCGTAAAAGGCCATAGGTCCCTTTGGGGAAGGGCAGGAGAAAGATTAACAGTATAAATTTTTGGCAGGGTATCAGAATTCTTCTTCAAAGGGACCTGGCCTCCCCTTCATTCAAGGGGGTGTGGGTCCTTAAACTCACTCAAGTCTGGGAATTGATTGAGGGACTGCGACTCTCTCTTCTGGTGATTTGAGTTAGACTGCTGTTCACCTCACCTAGAATTCATCCTTTCATACGTATCAAGTAAATACTTAGTAGTCTGATCATCTATTGCACTGCTAGGGACACCATGACTAAGGAGCCAGTTCCACATGTCCGCACGAGTCACATTATTACGATTACTATTTTGTCTCTGCTGTCCATTACTGTAAGCACGCCCACCTCGTCTTTGTCGACTGAGTGCAGCCACTTGACCCCTACCACCACGGGATCCAGTCAGCCCCATTGTAGTTAGGTGTCTTAAATCAGCTAGGGCAGCTCCCACTGTCATATCTGATTTATATAAAATGGCAATCACAGCAGTCTTCAAGGATCCCGGAGCTCCCTTCACAAATTTCTTCCTCATAGTTGTGGTAAAAGTTGTGTCCTCTGGATGCTATTGAAAGGTTCCCGAGAGGGGGGACCCCTCCTCGAGTCACAGGCGACGATGTAAACCCCAATCAGTCACGAAGTCCGCAGCTTGATGCAAACAGCAAGAGGCTTTATTGAAAGAACCAGTGCGCTGGGGCCCAGCTTCCGAGAGCTGGCACCCCGAGCAGCAGGCGGGGTTGGGTATTTAAGGGCTAAATTTGTAGGTGGGACCTTTGTTCAGTAGCCTGTAACATCGGTGGGACTTTCACTCAGTAGCCTGTAACATCTTTGAGAACTCAGGACGTTGGGGGGAAGGGTTGTTCTCTGTGGCGGGAAAAGGTTGCTCTCTTGGACAAAGAACAACTCAGGAAGTTGGGGGGAAGGGTTGTTCTCTGAAACAAAGACCAGTTCGGGCTAGTTAGAATTTTCCATTACACTATGTGTGGATTTGAAGGCCTAACCAAATAAATCCACTCTAGCATGCCAATTTCCCTAAGCCTTTGGTTACCCTCTTCTACAGTACCCCAAGACAAGTCTGACAATTCAGTTTGACTTAATGTAGGCCACCGCATCAGCCATGCTTCAGCAATTCAGTCGAACAAACTATTAGGTCTTCTCCTAACTTCTCGAGCTGAAACATTGAGTGAAG
The DNA here is from genome assembly GCA_028571685.1 of Heterohyrax brucei. Lineage (NCBI taxonomy): Eukaryota > Metazoa > Chordata > Mammalia > Hyracoidea > Procaviidae > Heterohyrax > Heterohyrax brucei. The sequence continues at coordinate 36,216,812 of CM053160.1, read as the reverse complement.
AGTCTGTGCTCAGTGGACCCAGGTCAAGAAATTCAGACTGATCCAGCATTATGTTCCTTGCACCATTATCCCACACCCTTAACAGCCATTCCCAAGCATATTCCCCAGGTTCCTGTTTGTATGTGTTAGAAAAGTCAAGTAGTTCCTTTGGAGTATAGCATATCTCCTCCTGGATCACACTTTGTACTTCACCTTTTGGAGCTTGCTTGGACTTAAGTCTAGTTACAGGTCTAGAAGCCAAAATCGGCAGTGCCGAAGTGTTTTTAGAATCTTCAGCATGCTCTCGTAAAGCCTCTGCTTTAGGCCGTGCCTCAGGCAATGGCTCTGGCAGGGGCTGTTTAGTGGCAGGGGGTCTACAGCTAATCTCATTAAATTGGAGCGGAGAGGATAATGGCTTTACTGGGCGGGGCGGTTTCCTAGACAAAGGCGAAGTAATCCCTTCACAAGGGTGTGGTTCAGCTGACAGGAGTGATTTACTGGCAGTGAGGGGCTCAGCGTCCCCAGCTTCCATATCATCCTCCCAATATGTCTCCAATCCAAGTTTCAGGGTCCCGTTTCTGCCCAATCAATGCCCTCACTTTAATTTCAGATACTTCTTGAGATTGGCAATTGAGCTGGCATTGCAATTCTGCCACTCTAACAATAAGCATCTGGGTTTGGCTTTCAGCAGTTTCGGCTCTGCTATTAACAGGTAATGAGGTTTTCTTTCCAAGCACAAGCAGAAGCTTTGAGGTCTCTTACACGGCATGAGAGCTTTGATTCCAAGGCCCTGAGCTCATCTTTTTCCTTCACCAGCTTATCTAATGCAAGTAGGACCAGCCAATCAACTTCCTTATACTGCTCATCCGCACATAATTTCGAAAAGTTATCACACATATTTTCACCCTGAGCGTCACCTTTCACCAATATCTGATCTATTGATGGGGCTATTTTGCGGATGTGTACCGCCACCTCAGCCGAGGGACTAGCAGAGCACTTTTTACCGATAGGAGCAGAGTTAGCAACAGTGTTACTATTAGCCAGACTCAAGAAACACTTGAAAGGATTCATTTTTACAATTTTGTTTCCCTAGAACCACTTTCGGTACCAAATTGTCTTAGGCTGGGTTTTCTAGGGAAGCAAAACCAGTAACACGTGTAGGTACAAAGAAAGATTTATAACATATAAATAGATAGATAGATAGATACAAATACAGGAAACAGCTCACTTAATCACAGAAGCTGAATGTCCCAAGCTCTGGCACAAGCCTCACGTGGCCACGGAAGCTGAGGAACCCAAGGTCAGCAAGTCAGAGACCAGAGTTCTAGATGACTGGTTGTGTAGGTCAGTGGATCCCAAGCTGGTGGCGAGATGGAGCGACAGAGGCTGGCAAAACCAGGATCAGCAGGTCAGGGACCAGGAGTGGGCAGAGGCTGGCAAACCCAGGATTGGCAGGTCAGGGAGCAGGACTCTCAAGTGCCAACTGTAAGGACTGATGAGTCCAACAGCTGCTAGCTCAAGTCCCGGAACGAGACACTGGAAGAAGAGAGCAGGAGCTCCTGGCCACGTGAGTGACCAGCCGCCGTAGTGAAGGGTCGTGAGATGAGAGCCGAGGGGCAGGGAGCCACCACAAACCTCGCTCTGCCGCTTAATACAGCAGCCAGATATGTAGTAGCCAAGTTGACATAATCGTGACCACCACAAGCCATTTCTTCTTTACTGGATGTGTGTTTTTATGAAAATAAATTATCTTTGAGCACTGCTTTTGTTGTATCCCAAAGGTCCTGGTCCTCCTGTGTGTTTTCACTCTTATTTGATTGTATGAATTTCTTTATTCTGTCATTGACTTCTTCTTTGTGTGTGTGGTGTCTTTACCTGATTTTGGTATCAGGGTTGTGCTAGCTTCATAGAATTTGTTTGGGACTATTGCATCCTTTTCTGTGCTTCGTGATTGATTTATTTTTGTGACTTTCCTATCTGGGTTGATACCTAGTTTTGAGGCAAGGTTTTGTTAAGTTTGCATGTATTTGATTTTTTTTCCTTGCTTTTTCTGTCAGTGATTTCTACTTTTATATATTTATGATTTGACAAGATGATTTATTGATATTTTGATGCTTTGGATTTTGTTAAGTCTTGCTTTATTGTATAATGTGTTATATATTCTGGAGAATGCCCCATGTGTTGTGGAAAAGAAAGTACACTTGGCTGATGATGGGTAGAGTGTTCTGTATATGTATATGGAGTGAGGTTGTTTCATTTTGACATTTAAATCTTCTGTGTCTCTATTGAGTTCTTTTCTGGATGTTCTGTGCTTCACTGAAAGTGGTGTGTTGAAGTTGCGTACTATTACTGTGGAGCTGTCTTTTTCTTTTCCAAGCTGTTAGTGTTTGTTTTATGTATTTAGGAGCCCTATCATTTGGTGTGTAAATATCTAATATTGTTATGTCCTACAGACATATTGATTCTTTAAGCATTATATACTTCCTAATCCATTCCGGTGGCTTTTACTTTAAAATAATATTGCTACTCCTCATCTTTTTTGAATGTTGTTTGCTTTGTGTATCTTTTTCTATTCTGTGAGTTTTAATTTGTTTTTGCCTTTAAGTGTGAGGTATGTGTCTTGTAGACAGCATACAGACAGATCACTTTTTATGTCCTGTCTACTTCTCACTCTTCATCGTAATTATTGACAAATATCAGTTTAGTGCTGTCACTCTCATGCTTTTTTTCAAGTTGTTGACAATTTCTTTGTTCAATTTTTCAATGTCTTTTTCATTGTTGTTTTTTCATTTGCTGAGTCTTCATGTTTTTCATTTCAATGCATAGGACTGTTAATTTCCCTAATTTACCTGTTTTTCTAAATTTAAACCCGCCTTTTTAAAATTTTTATGACTTTGATTTTCTCTCTATGTAAAAGATCAACAATTACATTTTTTAGTCTCTTTTTCTTTGGATATTGTCATCTTTTTCATAAGAATGCCCCTGTTTCCCTATTTTCAGTGTTTTAGCTTTGATTTATTTTTGTGACTTTCCTATCTGGGTTGATATCTGGTTGCTCTCTCCTGTGTTCTAGTCTTTAGCTGTTAAGTGACGTCATTGATTTCCTAACTGAGCCAAAGCCAAGTGCCGTCGAGTCGGATCTGACTCATGGCAAAGTTTGAAATTTAATATTTCTTGTCATTGTGGTTCGGTTTTTGTAAATTCCTTAAACTCCATTTATCTGGACATGTCCTAATTTTCCATCATATTTGAGACACAGTTTTCCTGGATATATAATTCTTGGCTGGCAATTTCTTCCCTTCAAGACTTTGTATATGTCACCCCATTGCATTCTTACCTGCATAGTTTCTGCTGTCCTCTTGGCTTACTCATGTTGACTGTCCTTTGTACATTATTTTCTCATTCCTAGCCACTTTGGAATTCTCTCCTCTTCAGTTTTGGAAAATTTGATTATTATCTGTCTTGATGTCTTTCTTCTGCAATCTACACTGTGAAAGTTTGGTGAACATCTTGGATAGGTACTGTTTTAGTCAGCTAGGGTTGCTCTAACAGAAATACCACAGAGTGGCTGGCTTTAACAAAGGAACGTTTATTCTTACATGGTCCTATAGGCTACAAGTCCATATTCAGGGTGTCCCCTCCAGGGGAAGGCTTTCCCCTTGTCGGTTCTGGAGGAAAGTCCAGTATTGCATCAGTCTTTGTCCAGGAAACATCTTGGCTCAGGAACCTCAGGTCTGAAAGACATGCTCTTCTCCCAGTACTGCTTTCTTGATGGTATGAGGTTCCCAATTCTCTGCCTGCTTCTCTTTCCTTTTATCTCTTGCAGGATGAAGGATGAAAGGATTAAGGGTGGGGCAAGCCATACTCCCGGGAAACTCCCTTTACAGTGGAGCAGGGAGGTGATCCTATAAAGAGATTTACAGTCCCACCCTAATCCTTTAACATACAACATAGGAAAACCACAAAATGGAGGATAGTCACAAGATACTGGGAATCATGGCCTAGCCACATGGCTACACGTATTTTTGGGGGGACATAATTCAATCCATGACAGGTACCTTCTCATATTGCATGATAATCAGGGAAGTTTCCTGTCAACAAACCTTCAACAATTCTCTCTGTAATTTCTGTTATTGCCCTCCTCCTCAATTCTGGTACTCCAGTCACTCATAGATTATTGATATTGATGCAATCATGCATATTTAGTATTTCTTCATTTTATTCTTTATTTTTTTCCTCGAATACATTGTTCTCAAGTGCTTTGTCTTTAGTCTCACTATTTCTGACTTCCACTGCTTCAGTTTTCCTTTGACTTTTAAATGAGTTGCCTAATTCTAAAATTATATTATTAATTTCCTGATTTTTTTGATTGCTGTCTCTGTGGTTTCTTGGAGCACGTTTAATTTCTCATTATGCTCTGCTGTGATTTCACTGTTCTCCTTCCTGATGTCTTAAAGAGATCCCAATGATAATCTTATATATTCTACCTCTAATAATTCCAGGGAGTTCTCTTCATCTGGAAAATGGTTTGATTGTTCTGGGAGCTTTCTGAAGCCATTGTGGTGTGCCTTTTTATGTGATTTGATACACACTGTTGCCTATGAGCTATCAGTAATTTTTTAAATTTATTTTATGTTGGTTGGCTGTGTTCTAACTTCGTTTTGTCTTGAAATGCCCAAATAACCTTGTCATATAAACTAGTTTAATTATTGATACCTTTGAAGCTCTAATGCCATCTTGTCAGGTGGTTAGCACAATTACTGGACATGTGAGCCTACAGTCCTGGATGTTTAGGAGTAATAGTCACAAATATCTGGCTACATGTGCTAAGAAACGCAGGGCTTGACACCTGTCCGTGAATGTGTGGGATAAAACCTTGTTCAGTTCTTTAAGTTAGTTTTTGCCCAGTGATGTATGCTGGGGTAAAAAGCATTCAAATCCTTGGACCCCTTATGCCTGCATCTGGGGAAAGATCTGTTTCTGCCTGAATTCCTGGCTTCTGGGAGCTAGCTGCTTTTTTTGCTCCCTCTGTTTGTTACATTGTTTCCTCTTCAAGGCTAGGATGGCTAAGGGTCATAACAGGTCCTACCTTCTGCCCAGGGGATGCCTCAGTCTCTGCAGCTGGTAGGCTGGGGATGGGAAAGTACAGGTACAAAGGAAAGAAGTTTTTAAAGAAAAAATTTAGATCCACTGGTGGTAGGTTAGATGAAAGCTACTTAACCTTTGATGACTTTATGCCATTTTTCACTGATTCTGGAGTTGTGAGTCGGCTCTACACTGCTCTCTCTCTCCAATGTGGATGACACTTTAGGAATACCACTGCTCCCCTCACAATACTTGCTATTTGCAGGGTTTCATTTCCTTGCAGATTAGGTCTGGCCAGTCCAGGAACTACTTAAGGATCTACTCTCTTTTCCTTGTCCCTCAGTCTCTTTTATCAACTTTCCCTTTGATGTTTAGGGCTTCTAGAAGTCATACATAATTTATTATTATTATTTTGATCTTTACTGTTGGAAGGCTCACTGAAAGTGTCTCAGTACTCTGCCTTCTTAGCCATGACTTTCTCTGGTTATATTCATTCCTAAGTATTTCATCTTCTTAGGGGTATTGTAAATGGTATTAATTTGGTGATTTCCTTTCCCGAGTTCTCTTTTTTGATGTAGAGGAATCCAACTGAGTTTTGTTATATTTACCTTGTATTCTGATGCTTTGCTGGACTCTTCCATTAGTTCCAGTAGTTTTCTTGTGGATACTTGAGTTTTCTATGTACAAGATCATTCTATCTGCAAATACACTGTTGCTTCTTCTCTACCAATTTGGATGCCCTTTATTTCTTTTTCTAGCCTAATTGTTCTAGCCTCATTGAATAAGAGTTGTGAAGAAGGGAATCCTTGTCTTGCTCCTGTTTTTAAGGGAATGCTTTTGGACTCTCTCTATTTAGAATAATATTAGCTCTTGGCTTTGTACAAATGTCCTTTATTGTGTTGAGGGATTTCTCTTCTATTCCTATTTTGCTGACAATTTCTATCACAAATGGGTATTGGACTTTGTCAAATGCCTTTTCTGTACCAGCTGATAAGACCATGTGGTTCCTACGTTTTTTGTTTTGTTTATGTTATAGATTATGTTGTTTTTCCACTTTGAACCAAGCCTGCATACCTTGTATTAATCCCGCTTGGTCATGGTGAATTATTTTTTTGATATACTGTTAAATTATCTTGGCTGGGATTCTGTTGAGAATTTTGGCATCTAAGTTCATGAGGGATTTTGTTCTGTAATTTTTTTTGTAGTATCTTTACCTGGTTTAATATCACAGTTATGCAGGCTTTATAGAATGAGTTTGAGAATATTCCATCTTTTGTGAGTCTTTGAAATGCCTTTAGTAGTAGTAGTGTTAACCCTTCTCTGAAAGTTTGGTAGAACTGCCCCTATGCTGTACTTTTTATGGAACAAGACTGCTTTTTTCCTGCTGAGCAGCTGGTGAGTTCCAGCTGCAAACTGTCTGATTATCAGTAGAGTGCTTAACCACTGTGCTACCAGAGCTCTTTTTATATATACCAGTATATGTATATTTAATATATATGTGCTTTAAAAGCCTCATTATGCACGTGACCCAAAACTTTCTGAAAGAGAAAACAAAAATCATAGATTAACATATTTCATTTTTCAAATTAAAGATCGTCTTCCAAATGATTCTTAAAGGCAAGAAAAATGGAAGTTATGAAACATTTACAAATCACTTAAGCAAATTATAAAATGCCATATAAATTTATCTCAAAAACATTTTAATTTGTAATTTGTATCAACCACGCTAAAGGAATGAAATTCAATATACAAGAGAAATTTATACATGTGTATATATGAATAGAAAAATTTGTCCTCTTACTCGCAGTGACCAAAATTATCAGATGGCTAAGCATTCCAGTTGCTTCCAATTCAAAACAATGGTGGCATAGTGGTTAAGTGCTACGGCTGGCCAAAAGGGTGGCAGTTCGAATCCATGAGGCTCTCCTTCGGAACTCTGTGAGGCAGTTCTACTCTTTCCTGTTGAATCAATATAAGTCAAAACCCATTGGACAGGAGTGTTTTTTTTTTTTTTTTAAAGCCCTACATTCTCACAAGCGAGGGTTCTGGCATTAGAAGTTTCAGCACTATGTTGAGATTTGCTTCTGTACTTCTGGATGAATGGGGAATAGAGATGAAAGTTAAATTTGGTGAAAGTCAGCATGAAATTTCACGTTCTGCACAGGGCAGAATTTTGCATTTTGCATTCTAGCTTCCACTACAATAGACAATTTCAGTCTTTAGTCAATGAAATAACCTGTCTAATTACAGGAGTTTTGGATGTTCCTGGACTTGGCCACATCCTCATATCGACCCTTCAGTGAAGCCCCATCTTCACTCACTGGCCATTTCATTTTACTCGTTTTAACATACCTCAGCTTTCAATATATGGGACCTACATAATTATCCTTTCACTTAAATTGTCTGGACCGTGAACTTGAAATAGGCAGGAAGCAACTCTATTCCTCAGGACCCCAAAGACATTGAATCAGCTATAAAGGGGAGAATAAAGTACGGCTGTGAAGCACAGGGAGCTAACAAATAAATACCAGAGGCTAGAGGGGCAGGCATCCTGGCGCCGTCCCCTCACCGCGCAGTCTGACTTTTCTCCACTAGAGCCCTAGTTGACCCCTCACCCCTGGCTGGTGATGCCCCACCCCACTCTGATAGCATTTCCTGCCGACCCGGAAGAGGATCTCTCGGAGTGACGGTCCTACGAGGGAGGTTAGGTGAGTTCCATGAGCTTAGTTGCAGTCCGCACTTCTCGATACCTGTAGGTTTGAGTCCTCCTTGCATGGGGCCTGGGGACCCTGAGGAAGTTCGGATCCTGACACCTCCCCGCTGTCGTCCTGGATCCCTGTTTGCGGTTCGCGCCGAGGCCAGTGCACGCGGCCTTCCTGTTTGGGGGACTGTGGAGCTGGCGTGCAGATTGATGGCTTGACCAGGCCCTCCACAACCCTTCGGCAGCCTCCAGGCTCCTTGCACAGGGAAACTCTCCGCGGAATAACCTTGCGTGTGCCCACATTCCCTTCCCCATACGGCCCAGGACCCAGTCGGAGAGTTTTTTTATATCGTTCTTTTCAGTAAAATAACCTGTTTCTTCCTTTTTTTCTTGAAACTTATTCCTTTTAAGATTTATTGATGTTTACTTGCTTTTTAATATTCTGGGCTTCCTTTTTCTCTCTGTTGGTTTACAGATTTGAACAGTCGGTTTACTATTTCAAACTTATTTTTCAGTATTGTTAAAAATAAATTTCTTTAAGCTCACCACTTTGTCCACATTCCCGTTTAGCCTTTACAGTGACTCTAAATTGGTCATTTAAAAAGTATGACATAAATTATAGGAAGATTTTTCTTTAGTCAATCTCAGTATCATGTGTATCTTTGCTTTTTGATTAGTTTGGCTTTAACAGTATTTTCATTTACTTTTCATATCACTGTGGAAAAACTCGTAGTTTGTTTCATATATACTTATTTATTTATTTTTGAAACTGTAGTGATTCTGTAGTGGTTAAGTGCTACAGCTGCTAACCAGAGGGTTGGCAGTTCAAATCTGCCAGGTGCTCGGCAGTTTCACTCTGTCCCATAGGGTTGCTATGAATCAGAACTGACTGGAGGATGATGGTTTTGTTTTAGGTGTGTAACTTTGCTGTCTTTTTTTTTTTTTAAGGTAGTGTAACAGTTTTATTTCTAACTGGAGACAACACAAGATCCAGTAATAGGAGAGCTGTTAAATACGGTAAGTACAGTAAGATACCTATTTTAAATTAACTGACATTTTCTTCATGACTCACTGTGTGGCCATGTTTAATGATTGTTCATTTAGTGTGTCCAAGTGTCTCGGATAAAAGTTTGGTTTCTGTTTCTTAATTTAGATAAATTGAGTCTTCAGTATATTGGTGTTTTATTGCATTATAAACATGATTTTTTAGGGAATTGTTTTTAATTTTCTATTCAAGTTCAGTAATTTACTAATTTCCCTTTGAATTTTTATGTTTCTAGTTAGTCATGTTCCTAGCATATATTTTAGGTTCATAGACACTCATGAATGTCTTACTTTCAAAGTTAATTTTGTTTTCTCTTTTTTTCATTGTGGTTGAGTGAAAGTATATAGTCGCAGTTAAATTTGCATGCCTGCCTGTCTGCAACTGTTTCTGCTCACCTTGCCTGGTGACAGCATACTCTTCCTTTCCATTCTATACATATCCTCTTAATTTCCTTTCCCTTCTTCCTCACCTTTTCCTCTCTCCTCTAGTAAGAGGCCAGTAGGACAGCATCCTCTGGATGCATAGAACCATGAAGTGCACACACCGTATGGTCACATTGTATCCGCAAGTCCAATCCATTCCTCTGAAGAGTTGATCTCAGTAATGATTTCTTGTTAGGGGCAGCACCATGTCTAGGGGCTATGCTCCCAGGTGAACCCCCAGGCCCTTGGACCATCAATTGCAGTCTTCTAGTGGAGTTCTTGAGGTGCACCCCTCTTTTTCTCGTGTTGCTACTTGGACTCGACATTGTGTGCCCCATCATGGCTGTCTTTGGTGGTGGCTGGGCACCATCTGGTTCTTCTGGTTGCGTGTTGATACAGTCATCCGTTCACATGGGTCCTTCTGTGTTCTGGGCTCTTTTTCCCTGATGTCTTTGTTGTCCTTGGTCTTTTTTTTTTTTTAATTGTGACTAAGTGAGAGCATGCAATCCAAATCAATTTCACATGCCTGCCTGCCTGCAGCTCCATCTGCTCTCCTCACCAAATGACAACACATACCTCCTTTTCACTTGGATGAACACATACTGCTTCCTCTCCACCCTCTTCTCTCCCATCTAGAAAGAAACTAGTAGGACAGCCTAATATAAATGTATAGAACCGTAAAGTACACACACTGTATGGTCATACTGTCTCCCGGAGTTGGGTCCTCAGTATTGGAGTTGACCTCAGAATTGGTTTCTGGTCAGGGCCAGCAGCATGTCTAGGGGCCATGTTCCCTGGGGACTCTCCAGGCTGTCAGACTATCAGTTCTGGTGTGTCAGTAGAGTTCTTGAACTACACATTTCTTTTTCTTGTTTTAGCTTACGAACTCTGTATGGTATCCTACATCACAGCTGTCTTTGGTAGTGGGTGGGTATCATCTGGTTCTTCTGGTCTCATGTTGATACAGTCTCACATTCATATGGGTCCTTCTGTCTCCTGGGGTGACTTTTCCTTATGTCTGTGTCATCATCTGTTCTAGATGGATTGAGACCATTTGGTGTACCTCAGCTGGCAGCTTGCTAGCTTTTAAGACCCAAGACTTTACTCACCAGTATGGGATGCAGAAGACTGTCTTAGCAAAATACTAGTTAATGCCAGTCAGTGTTGATATCCCCTGAAAACATGGTCCCCAGACTCCTGGCCCTGCTACTGTATCCTTGGAAATATTGGTTTGAGTTTAGAAAACCTTTCAGTTTATGAGGTAGTCCAGGTATATTGATCTGCTCCCTACTTTGTGGTGTCATTGCTTTCACCTAACCAAATTACTGTTGACTATCTAGTCTGTGACCAGCCCTCTTCACCCCTCCCCACCCTTGTAGCTGTCAGTCTTTTCTTCTGTACATAAGTCTGTTTGTAAGTCTTTGTAGCAGAGGTCTCATATAATAACTTGTCCTTTTACAGATGACTGCTTTCACTCAGCGTAATGTCTTCTAGTTGAAACCAGGTTTTGAGATGCTTCCTAAAATCATCATTGTTCTTTATCATTGCATAGTGTTCCATTGAGTATATGTGCCATAGCTTGTTTATCCATTCATCTATTGATGGGTACCTAGGTTGATTTCATCTTTTTGCTGTTTTGGACAATGCTACAATAAACATTCATGTGCATGTGTCTGTTCATGTTACTGCCTGTGTTTCTGTAGGATGTATTCCAAGCAGTGCCATTGCTGGATCATATGATATTTCTATTTCTAGCTTTTTAAGGAAGCATCAAATTGCTTTCCAAAGAGGTTGCACCATTTTGCACTCCTGTCAGCAGTAGGAGAGTAGGAGAGTTCAGTTTCTACACAGCCTCTACAGCATTTGTTTTGTGTTTTTGGATTGTTGCCAACCTTGTTGGGGTGAGATGGTATCTCACTGTAGTTTTGATTTGGATTTGTCTAATAGCTAATGACTGTGAGCATTTTGTCGTGTCTTTTGGCTGCCTGGATGTCTTCTTGGGTGAAGTGTGTCCATCTCCTTTGTCCATTGCTTAATTGGGTGATTTACCTTTTTCTTGTTGATATTTTGCAGTACCTTCCAGATTATGGAAGTCAGACATCAATCCAACATATAGTTGCCAAATATTTTTTCCATTCTGCAGGTAGTCTTTTAGCTCTTTTGATAAAGCTTTTAGATGTACATTTAAGTATTTGATTTAATTTTTTTTTTTTTTTAAGTAAAAACGGCTGCCTTTTTAGTCAACTCTGACTCCTGGTACCTTGCTGGTGTGTTAGTTTTCAGTGGCTGTTATTTTGGATGTAGGTCACCAGGCCTTTCTTCCATGTAGTCTCTTAGTGGATATGAACTACCGAACTTGATTAGGAGCTGAGCATGTTAACAATTTATGCTACTACAGGGACTCAGGAATTTAAAACAATAAGAACAAAAAACCTTACAGAGTAAAAAAGGATCATATGGTACATACTGTATAGAATGAAAATAATAAGATTGACTTAACAGGAATCTTTGTTAAAAACAAACAAAAAAACTACCCCCAAAACTAAGCCTGTTGTTCAAGTCAATTTTGACTCAATAGAGGACAGAGTAGAACTCACCTATAGGTTTTTCAGGCAGTGACTGGTGGACTCGAATTGCCAGCCTTTTGGTTAGCGAGTGAATGCTGATCTAACCACAGTGCCACTTTAAGAGAGATGATATATGAAAAGCTTAATGTATTTTCTGAAATGCTACAAAAGATCAACAGGTACCCTAATCAGATCTTTAAGTTTATTTTTAATGATATATGGAAAATTTATTAATATTAAAAGTTTCTTTAGATGCATATGTTAGAAACATGTATTTAGAGCATTTATTTATTTATTTAGAGCATTCATTTACAGGAAGCCAATTGGTTCTGTCACACCAGTGGCATGATGTGTGGAAACTATCAAATTAGTGAAGACAGGACTTAGGATTTTGTTTATTTGAAATAAAGTTGAAAAATGAAGGCACTATCTACTGTAAATTTTACTTACTGCAAAATGGATATTCTAATGAGCAGTCATGGTGATTTCCTTTGTAATTTACACTCATGTTCCAGGAGCAGTCTTTATTATTGCTCCTTTAAGAACATTGAAGTACTACCTTTTCTGCATCAATAGACAAGATCAGGTGATTCTTGTTTTTTGTGGTATTTATGTGGTTGATCACGTTAATTGTTTTTCTGATGTTGAACCAGCCTTGCATCCCTGGTATGACTCTAACTTGGTCATGATGGAGTATTTTTTTGATATGTTGTTGTATTCTGTTGGCAAGAATTTTGTTGAAGATTTTTGCATCTAGATTGATGAGTGATAGCAGTCTGTAGTTCTCCTTTTTTGTTGGGTCTTTCCCTGGTTTGGGTACCAGGGTTATGCTTGCTTCATAGAATGAATTTAGGAGTATTCCATCCCTTTCTATACTGTGAAATAATGTCAGTAGTATTGGAGATAACTCTTCTCTAAACGCTTGGTAGAATTCTGCAGTGAAGCCATCTGGGCCTGAGCTTTTTTTGGTTGGTAGTTTTTTGATGACTTTTTCAATCTTTTCCTTTGTGATGGGTTTATTAAGTTGTTCTGTGTCACCTTGTGATAATTTTGGTAGGTGATATGAATCAAGGAATTTGTCCATGCCCTCTAGGTTTTCAAATTTGTTAGAGTACAGTCTTTCATGGTGTTCAGCTATGATATTTTTGATTTCTGCTGGATCTGTTGTGACAACTCCCCTTTCATTTCTTATTTAGGTTATTTGTTTCCTGTTTTTCTTTAGCAAATTTAGCCAGTGGTTTGTCAATTTTGTTGATCTTTTCAAAAAACCAGCTTTTGGTCTTTTCAGTTTTTTCAGTTGTTCTTCTATTCTCTAATTCATTCAGTTCTGCTCTGATCTTTATGATCTGTTTTCTTCTGGTGCCTGAGGGGTTCCTCTTTTCTTTCTCTTGTTCAAGCTGTGGGGTCAGTTCTTTGATTTGGTTTCTTTCTTCCTTCCAGATGTGTACATTTATGGAGATAAACTGACCTCTGAGCACTGATTTGGCTGTATCCCATAGATTCTGGTAGGAAGTGTTTTCAGTCTCATTGGAATCCTAAATTTCTTTATTTCATCCTTGATTTCTTCTATATGTTTTTTGAGCAAGGTGTTGTTCAGTTTCCTTGAGTTCTACTTTCTGTGGTTTTTCTGCTATTGATTTTGACTTTTATGGTTTTATGATCTGAAAAGATGCTTTGCATTAATTCAGTGGTATGGATTTTGTTGAGAATTGCTTTATGTCCTAACACATGGTCTATTCTAGAGAATGTTCCATGTGCACTGGAGAAGAAGTTGTAGTTGTCTGCTGATGGAGTTCTGTATATGTCGATGAGGTCTAGATGGTTAATTGTGGCAGTAAGGTCTTCTGTATCTTTACTGAGCTTTTTTCTAGATGATCTGTCCAGTATTGCGAGTGGAGTGTTGAAGTCTGAAATACTGCCAAAGTTAGCCCAGCTTCAGGTTAAAGGGTACTGTTGTCCAGATGTCCAAATGGAAACAGAACCACTCTCAGTTTCCATGATAGAAAGTCTCACAGAACTTACTGAAAGCTATTATATTAATGACCACATTAATTACAGTGAATGGATATAGACTAGAACTAGCCAGAAAAGAGACAGAGCGTTCCACGTGCAAAGCTTCTGTATCCTTAAGATGTGATTGATGGTGTTGATAAGAGATAAAACCTATAGTGTGTTGCTAATTCTAAATGTTCATGTAATTTTCATGCCTAGAGTTTTATTGAGGCTTCATTATGGCTGAATTACTGTTCCAGTGGTTGAACTCACACCTCTAATCACAAGGTTGATCTTTCTGGCATGAGCAGCTTCCAGTGTGAGTCATCTTTAATATAAACTATGAGGTGTGGACCAAGGGGTCCACCATGAATAGCAAAGGCACTGATACCACTCTGGAAATTCCAAAGGATTAGAGGTTGCTTCCTAGGAGACACGACATAAGTCAGACCTCTCTTTAGGTAAGATCACATTCTTTACTGCAGAAACCAAACCTAGAACTGTTGCTTTCAAGTTTATTCCCACATATAGTGACCTTATAGGACAGAACAGAACTGCCCCTAGAGTTTCCAGGGAGCAACAGGTGGATTTGAACTGCCAACCTTTTGTTTACTGTAGAAGCAGAATTTAAATATGCCCATTGTACCAAAATACTGAAAAACATAAGTAAGAAATGCTAGTGAAAATACAGCTAGAAAATCCATCCTTAAGACATTGCTGTCATTTTGGATATTCTATTGTGGGTGTGCGTGCACTGTACAGAAAACCAAACATGTTGCCTTTCAAGTTGATGATTCTGACTCACGATAATTCTGTAGGACAGGTTAGAACTGTCCTACAGGGTTTTGAAGGGACAGCCGGTGGATTTGAACTGCTGGCGTTTTAGTTAACAGCTGTGCCCTTAACCACTGTAAAAACCAAACCCACTGTCGTGGGGTAGGTTCTGACTCACAGCAACCGTGTAGGACGGAGTAGAACTGACCCATACAGTTTTGAACAACTGGTGGATTTGAAGTGCTGACCTTTTGGTTAGCAGATGAACTATTAACCACTGTGCCACTAGGATGTCCTGCTTGTACTGTAGGTGTATACAAAAGATGGTATCTTAAATAATTTTACATGAAAAATGTCTTTGACACTGCCGTGTTAATAATTGTAAAAATAGGAAGTTCTTTGTATATCCATGTATGTGTGTGTATATGACAACCTTGTAACCATTTCAGTTGTTGGTTTTTTAACTTAAGTTTTCACACTTGGGAAATCCTCTGACAGTGTCCTTTTAGTAGTTGATATTTAACCTGACTGATCCTTTGGGTTTAATTGTAAAAGCCAACCTCCTGGGTCCTGCTATATATTGTTTGACAAAGGCAAGTTACTTAGAGTCTGTGACACAATTTGTCCTCTCTAAAGTGAGAGCAGATTATTTTCTAATTGAGTATTATGTAATTAAAAAAGTTAACACATAATACAAGTTAAGAGTGATGTTAAGCATATGAGAAATGCTTAAAAATTCTAGACTTCTCTGTAATGATCACAGGGTTAGATCCTAACCTTTCTTTAAAGCTAATTTTTGCCTCTTTGTTACTCCTAATGGAATGACTTGTGACTCTCACCTGATAAGTTATACCGCATCTAGTGGCTGGAACCTAATGTTTACACCTGCTTGCTGAATTGTTTGTTTTAATTTGTTTATTTCTTTTGTCATCCTCAAAAATAGATCTCATATCCTTTGATAGAAAAGTGCCATACTGTAAAATTGAGGATACAGTGGAAACACTGGTGACACATCTGTTAAGAGCTGCAGCTGCTAACCAAAATGTCGCCAGTTGGAATCCATCAGGCACTCCTTGGAATCTCTCTATCCTATAGGGTCTCTCTGAGTTGGAATTGACTCCTCAAAATTGTCCTATGGGTCTCTGGGTTGGAATTGGTCTTCAGAATTTCGTACATGGATCTGTCCAAACACATCAATCAGAACTAATTCTTAGACTTCTTTTTTCTTGTCATAATGTGTGAAAATTGGAATTCTGTCCCACAATCAGCACCCTGTGGGTCACAGGTGAAAAGAGTTTTTAATGTCAGATACCATGTATACCCATGGAGTTCTCCCAGCTGTCAGAATGCTTAGATACTGCTCAGAGAGCTTTGTAGAGGAGCATAGTGTTGGACAACTGCAGGAACCTAGTCTAGTTGGGTTAGCTAAAAGTCAATACTGACACTTAGATGTGTTTACATTTTCCATTGTGAGAGCCCCTGCCTTAGCATAACTGAGTTTCACTTCACTTCTTTAAGGGAATAGTTGAGGCTTTGTTGGTTCAGAACAGATTTAAAACCACTGCACCACTGGGTTGGCAGCAGAGCTCTTAACTACTGCTCTGATGGCACAGTGGTTAAGAGTTCAACTACTAGTCAAGAGGAAGGCAGTTAGGATGTACCAGCTGCTCCTTGGAAACCTGAGTCCTTTCCTCTGTCCTGTCACTGTGAGTCAGAATCAACTTGGTGGCAATTGGTTTATGTTACATATTAAGTGTAATTATGTGTATATCCTATTGTGTCTGTGTAATTTCATTTATGTTGTTTTGAAGGTATGTCTATGTTGTAGCATGGACAGAACTGTTGTCTTTATGAAAGAGTAATATCTGTTGTATGTCACTGTGAGTTGGAATCAACTTGATGGCAACAGGTTTTGTTTTTGTTTTTGTTTTTTAAATGTTTATACAGGAATCCTAGTGGCTCTATGGTTAAGTGTGTGGCTGCTAACAAAAAGGCCAGCAGTTCAAACCCAGTAGCCACTCTTTGGGAGAAAGATGTGGCAGTCTGCTTCCATAAAATTTACAGAATGATAAATGAGTATTGTCTTCAACTTAAAATCACCAGCTGGATTAGCCCCTCATGAGAGGCCTTTTATGCTTTGAAGCTGGGCAATGATTGACATGTAGCTGTAAAAGTTGTACATGACATCTTCCAGTATAAGGCTGTTGCATGTAGATTGGAAATCTGTTGTTTACTGCAGCTACCTTCATGAGTTATTTTAGCTGGATCTTCTGGATAGCTCACTGCAGTACTTACTGCTTTACCTTCCAATTTTATGTTGTGGAGATAGCTTCTTTCCTTAAATGTCGTCAACCAGTGTCTTCTAGGTTCAAACTTTGCTTCTGTAGCTTCCTCACTTATCCTTTATAGAATTGAAGAGAGTTAAGGTCTTGGTCTGAATTTGACTTTGGCATAAGTGAATGTTGTGGATTGTTTCTGTCTAAACCATAGAAGCTCTCCATGTATCAGCAGTAAGGTTGGTTTGCTTTCTCGTTATTTGTGTGTTCATTGGAGTAGCACTTTAAGAAGCACTTCAAGAAGCTGTCCTTTGCACTTGCAATTTGACTGTTTTGCACAAGAGATTTGAAAACAAAAATTTGACCATTGAGTTAGAAACTGTTGACAAGCAGGAAACATCTAGTAGAAAGTGTCAAGTTGCTCACATAGCGCAGGAATACAGAGATTTAAAAGGTAGGGAATTTCCAGTAAGGAAGTTTTAATGATTGTATCATAGATATATGTGTTTAATCAAAGGGACAGTCTTACAGAGCTGGTTGGTTTTGTGAGTGCTCTCATCTGTTGGAGTTGGTGGAGTCTGATACGCTGAATAAGAAATTTAATTATTATGATTATTGTGTATTCCAAGTGAAAGTTTGCAGTTTTAGTCAATTTCTCATGCAAAAACATACACTTTGTTATGTGCCCAGTTAGTCTTCTGTTCTGCTTAAGCCAAGAGACGCACCCTACACCAGTATAATTTTGTGTCTCACAGACCAGTTCAGTCTTTGTCTGAGGTGTTGGCTTTGGAATGGTTTCAGTTCTAGACTAGAAGAGAGTCTGGGAGCCATGTCTTCCAGGGCTCGCCAGTCTGTCAGACCATCAAATCTGTTCTTTTTACCTAGAGTGCTAGCTCTATACCCTCTGTTTTTCCTGCTCCATCAGGGACTCTTTGTTGAGTCCCCAATAAGAGGAGACATTAGTGATAGCTGGGCACCATCTCGTTCTTCTGGTATCATGTTAATGTAGTCTCTGGTTTTATGTGGCCCTTTATGTCTCTAGGGCTCATATTTTCCTTACGTCTTTGATATCCTTCATTCTGTTTTGTTTTGGTGGGTTGAGACTGATTGATGCTTCTTAGATGGCTGCTTGCCGTGTTTTAAAATCCCAGACACCACTCACCAGACTAGGATGCAGAACATTTTCTTAATAAATTTTATTATGTCAGTTGACTTAGGGGTACCGTGAAACCATGGTCTCTGAAGACCTCTGCTTCTCTGTCCTTTGAAGTGTTTGTATTTAGAAAACTTAGCTTTTAGTTTATTTCAGTTGTGCTGACTTCTGCTCTACTTGTTCCTGCTTTCACCTAAAATAATTCTTGTATCAAATTAGTAAATACTCCCCTGCTTCCCTCCCACCCTTATAGTCCTCAAGGACTGTTTTCTTGAGTCCTATAGTTATGGTCTCATACAATATTTGTCCTTTGCCAACTGACTGATTTCACTCAGCATAATACCTTCCAGATTCCTCCATGTTGTGAGATGTTTCTGAGATTCATCATTATTCTTTATCATTGTGTAATATTCCATTGTGTAAATATATCATAGTTTATCGGTTCATGCATTTGGGTGCACCTAGGTTGATCATGTCTTTTTGCTGTTGTGGACAGTGATGCCATGAACATTAGTATGCATCCATCTATTTGTGAGGCAGCTCTTATTTCTCTAGGGTGTATTAAAAACAAGAGATTGCTAGGTAGTCTGGTATTTCTATTTCAAGTTTTTTTTAAATATGTGTAAGTTACAATCCAAGTCAGTCTTGCATACCCACCTCCCTACAGCTCTGTTTGCTTCCCCACCCTGTGACAGCATACTCCTCCTTTTTCACGCTTTACTTCCAATATCCTCCCAGTGAGCCTGTCCTCTCCTCTCGACCCTTTCCTCTCACTTCTAGAATGAAACTCGTAGGACAGCCTTCTCTAAATGTATAAAACCACAAAGTATACACACTATATGTTCATTCTGTGTCCTCGAGTCTAGTCCATTCTTTGTCTGAACTGTTGACTTCAGTACTGGGTTCAGGTCTGGGCCAGCAGCAAGTCTAGGGCCTGTGTTCCCAGGGAACCCTCGAGGTCGTTGAACCATCAGTTCTGGTCTTTTAGTAGAGTTCTTGATCTGCACACCTCTTTTTCTCGTGCTATTTCAGGAACTCTACATTGTGTTCCCTATTGAGGCTGTCTTTGGTGGTGGCTGGGCACTATCTGGTTATTCTGGGTTCATGCTGATACAGTCTCCTGTGTCCTGGGCTCAGTTTTCATCGTGTCTTTGATGTTCTTGATCATCATCTGTTCCGTGGGGATTGGGACAAATTGATGTTCCTCAGATGGCAGCTTGCTGGCTTTCAAGACCCCAGATGCCACTCACCAGCATGGGTACAGAAGACTCTTAACAAAAGGCTAGTTAGGCCAGTTGACCTCAAAGTCCTCTGACAAAACAGTCCCCAGACCCCTGTTGCTGCTGCTCTATCCTTTGAAGTGTTGGGTTGAATTTAGAAAACCTTTTAGTTTATGGTGTAGTCCAGTTATGCTGACCTGCCCTCTACTGAATGCTGTCACAACCTTCACCTAACTGAATTCCTGTCGACTGCCTAATCTATGGAAACCCTGGTGGTGTAGTGGTTAAGTGCTATGGCTGCTAACCAAAAGGTTGACAGTTCATATCTGCCAGATGCTCCTTGGAAACTATGGAGCAGTTCTGCTCTGCCCTATAGGGTTGCTATGAGTTGGAATCAACTTGATGGCAGTGGGTTTGGTTTTGATTTGGACCTAATCTATGAACAACCCTCTCCCTCTCTCTGTACCCTTGTAGCCATCAAAGAGTCTTCTGTGCATAAGTCTTTTTTTAAGTCCTTGTGATAGTGATAGTGGTCTCATACAGTACTTGTCCTTTGGCAACTGACGGATTTCACTCGGCATAGTGTCTTCTGATTGATACCAGCTTATTAAGTGCTTCCTAAAATCATCTTTGTTCTTCATAATTACATAGTGTTCCGTAGCGTATATATGCCATAGTTGATCAGTTCATCCATTGATTGACACCTAGGTTGATTCCATCCTTTTGCTAGTGTGGACTGTGCCGCAGTAAACATTCACATGCATGTTATCTGTTCATGCGACAGCCCTTATTTCTGTAGGATATGTTCCAAGCAGTGGGATAGCTGAATCATATGGTATTTCTGTTTCTAGCTTTTTGAGAAAGTGTCAGATTGCTTTATAAAGAGGCTGTACCATTTTGTACTCCCACTAGCAGTGTAAGATTCAGTCTCTCCACAACCTCTCTAACATTTATTGTTTTGATTTTTGTGTTATTGACAACCTCATTGGTGTGAGATGGTATCTCATTGTAGTTTTGATTTGGATTTCTCTAACAGCTAATGGTCATGAGCATTTCCTCATTTGTCTTTTGGCTACCTGGTTGTCTTCTTTGATAGTGTCTATCCATGTTCTTTGCACATTGTTTAATTGGGTTATTTGACTTGTTGATATTTTGCAGTACCATGTAGATTATGGAAGTTAGAGGTTGATTGAATGCATACTTGGTAAATATTATTTCCCATTCTGTAAGCAGTCTTTCAACTCTCTTGATAAACTGTTTGGAGTAGCATAAGTGTTTGGTTTTTAGTAGTTCCCATTTATTTTCTCCTCTTTTGTTTATGCATTGTTGGTAAGCCTTTGTAGTCTAAGCCATGCATTAGAACTTCCATTGTTATTCTTGTTTTTTCTTCCATAATTTTTATAGTATTAGATTTAATATTTAGGCCTTTGATTCATTTTGATTTAGTTTTTGTGTAAGATGTGAGATAAGGATCTTTTTTTCAGTTTTTAGCAGATGGATATCCAATTTTGCCAACACCATTTGTTAAAGAGACTGTTTTTACCCCAGTTCACAACCTTTGGGCCTTTGTCAAGTATCAACTGTTTGTAGACAGATGGTGCTATTTCTGGGGTCTCAGTTTTGTTGCATTGGTTTATATGTCTGTTTTTATACCAATATGGGGCTGTTTGACTACCTTGGCAGTGTAGTAGGTTCTGAGGTCAGGCAGTGTGAGGCTTCCCACTGTGTTCCTCTTCTTCAGTAGTGTTTTACATATCTGGGATTTCTTCCTTTTCCAAAACTGGTGATTTGTTTCTCCATCTCATTAAAAAAATGATACTGGAATTTGTATTGGGATTGCATTATATATGCAGATTGCTTTGGGTAGAGTAAACATTTTCAAAATGTTAAGTCTTCCCATCCATGAGTGGGATAGCTTTCTCCATTTATGTAAGTCTCTCTTAGTTTCTTTTTTTGTTGGTTTGTTTGTTTTTTTATTTAATATGGCTGAGTGAAAATGTACATTCTTGTATAAATTTCCATGCCCACCTATATGCAGCTTCCACTGCTCTCCCTGTCCGGTGACAGCACGCTATTCCTCTCTGCTCCATACATGTCTCATCCTCCCAGCAGTCTCCTTTCCCCTCATCTCTACCCACTCTCCTTCCTCCAGCCAGAGGTCAGCAGGATGATATCCTATAGATGTGTAGAACCATAAAGTGCATCCAATATACAGTCACTCTGCATCGCATTGAGTCGACGGCACTTGGCTTGACTGGCTGCATCACCAAGTCCAATCCATTCGTGTCTGAAGAGTGGATCTTCGTTATGATTTATGGGCAAGGGAAGCATCAGGGCCAGGGGCCATGCTCCCAGGGGAACCCCCAAACTGCTGGACCATCAGTTTAGGTCTTTTAGTGATCTCAGGATGCACCCCTTTTTATTCTTGTGTTGCCAGTGAGAGTCAACTTATTAAGCTCTATCTATCACTGCTGGTGGCCAGGCACCATCTGGTTCTTCCGGTTCCAAGTCAATGTAGGCTCCCACTCATGTGGGTCTCTCTCTCTTCTGGGTTGTCTTTACCCCATGTCATTTTGGTCCTCAGTGAACATCCATTCCTGCTGAGATGGGACCATTTGCTGTGTCCTCAGATGGAAGCTTGGCAGCTTTTAAGACCCCAGACGCCACTCACCAATGTAGGGTGCAGAGAACCCTCTTAGCAAAACACTAGTTGTGCCAGTTGGCCTCGATTTCGCCCAAGAGCATGGTCCCCTGCCCATTGCCCTAGCTACTCTATCCTTGCAATATGGGGTTAAGATGGAAGGAGTACTCAAGTTATGCTGCAGTCCACTTAATGTTGTTCTTGTTTCTAATGTGTGCTATCACCGCTTTCTCCCAACCAGATTTCTAGCAACTAGCTAATCTAAATCCTCCCCCCTTCGCGCAGCCTCCCTCCCCTCCCTTGCAGCTATCAAAGAGTCTTTTCTTCTATACACAAGTTTGTTTTTGAGATCTTATCTTAGAGGTCTCATACAATATTTGTCCTTTTGTCACTGACCAGTTTCGTTCAACCTAATGTCTTCCAGTTGAAACCAGGTTACAAGATGTTTCCTGGAATCATTGTTATTCTTTATCATTGTGTAGTGCTCCATTGAGTATATGTACCATGGTTTACCTATCCATTCTTCTGTTGTTGGGCATCTGGGTTGATTCCATCTTTTTGCGATTGTGGACGGTGCTGTGATAAACATCCTCATGCATGTGTCCGTTGGTGTGAAAGGCCTTGATTCTGTAGGATACATTCTAAGTAGTGGAATTACCGGGTCAAATGGTATGTAGATATCCATTTCTTTAAGGAAGCGCCAGATTGCTTTCCAAAGAGGCTGGACCATTTTGCAACTCCACCAACAGTGTAGGAGGGTTCCACTTTCTCCACAGCCTCTCCAGCATTTGTTGTTTTGTGTTTTTTGGATCATGGTCAACCTTGTTGGGGTGAGATGGTATCTCATTGTCATCTTGATTTGAATTTCTTTAATAACTAAAGATCGTGAACATGTCCGCATGTGGTTTTGGGCTGCCTGAATCTCCTCTTTAGTGAAATATCTGTCCATCTCCTTTGCCCATCGCTTAATTGAATGGTTTATCTTCTTGTTATTGATATTTTGTAGTATCTTATAGATTATGGAGATCAGGCATCGGTCTGACATAGATTTGCCGAATATTATTGCCCATTCTGTAGGTGTTCTTTTAATTCTATTAATAAAGTCTTTGGATGAGCAAAAGTGTTTGATTCTTAATAGTTCCCATTTATCTATTTCCTCTTCTGTTGACTGTGGTTTGTTTGACAGATTTTGGAGTCTGTCGACATTGTGTATTAAAACTTCCATTGTTGTTCCTACCTTTTCTTGGATGAGCTTCATCGTTTTAGGTTTAACATTTAGGTTTAACATTTAGGTCTTTTATCCAGTTGGAGTTGGTTTTTGTATAAGGTGTAACATATGGATCTTGTTTCAGTTTATTGCAGATGTGTATCCGATTTTGCCAGCACCTTGTTGAAGATACTGTTTTTACTCCAATTTAATGTCTTGGGGCCTGTGTCGACTGTCAACTGTTTGTAGACAGATAGTGTCATCTCTGGGATCTCAATTTGTTCAATTGATTGATCTGTCTTTTCTTGTACCAGTACCAGGTTGTTTTGACCACTTTGGCAGTGTAGTATGTTCTAAGGTCGGGTAATGAGAGGCTTCCCAGTGTGTTTTTCTTCTTTAGTAGTACCTTATTTATCTGGGGCTTCTTCCCTTTCCAGACAAAATTATTGATTTGTTTCTCCGTCTCATTAAAAAATGATGCTGGAACTTGTATTGGGATTGCATTACATAAGTAGATTGCTTTGGGTAAAATAGACATTGTCACAACGTTAAGTCTTCCTATCCCTGAGCAGGGTAGGTTTTTCCATTTATCTGAGTCTCTTTTAGTTTCTTGTAGTAAGGGCTTGTAGTTCTCTTTGTAAAGGTCTGTTATTTCTCTGGTTGTATTAATTCCTAGGTACTTTATTTTCTTAGGGGCTATAGTAAATGGTATTGATTTGATGATTTCTTCCTTAAGAGTCTCGTTGTTAGTATAAAGGAATCTTACTGATTTACTTATGTTTATCTTGTATCCTGAGACTTTGCTGAACTCTTCTATCAGTTTGAGTAGTTTCCTTATAGATTGTTTGGGATTCTCTGCATATACAATCATATCATCTGCAAACAGGGAGATTTTAACAACTTCTTTGACAATGCAGATGCCCTTTATTTCTTGGTCTTGTCTAATTGCTCTGGCTAGAACTTCTAGTACAATGTTGAATAGGAGAGGTGAGAATGGGCATTCTTGTCCAGTTCCTGTTCTCAGTGGAAACTGTTTCAGTCTCTCTCCATTCAGGATGACGTGGGCAATTGGCTTTGTATAAATGGCCGTTATTGCATTGAGGAATTTGCCGTCTGTGCCTATTTTGTTAAGAGATTTTAGCATGAATGGGTGATGGACTTCATCAAATGCCTTTTCTGCATCAATGGACAAAATCAGGTGATTCTTGTCTTTTGTGTTATTTATGTGGTTAATCACATTGATTGTTTTTCTGATGCTGAACCAGCCTTGCCTCCCTGGTATGAATCCCACTTGATCATGATGGATTATTTTCTTGATGTGTTGTTATAGTCTATTGGCAAGAATTTTGTTGAGATTTTTGCATCTAGATTCATGAGTGATATCGGTCTGTAGTTGTCATTCTTTGTTGGGTCTTTCCCTGACTTTGGTATCAGGGTTGTACTGGCTTTATAAAATGAGTTTGGGAGCACTCCATCCCTTTCTGTACTGTGAAGCAGTCTCAGTAGTATTGGAGATAATTCTTCTCTGAAAGCTTGGTAGAATTCTGCAGTGAAGCCATCTGGGCCTGGGCTTTTTTGGGTTGGCAGTGTTTGGATGACATTTTGAATCTCTTCCATTGTGATGGATTTATTAAGTTGTTCTGCTTCATGTTGTGATAATTTGGGTAGGTGGTATGAGTCAAGGAATTTGTCCATTTCCTCTAGGTTTTCAAATTTGTTAGAGTACAGTCTTTCATAGTATTCTGTTATGATATTTTTGATTTCTGTTGCATCTGTGGTGACAGCTCCCTTCTTATTTCTAATTTGGGTTATTTGTTTCGTTTCTTGCTTTTCTTTAGTAAGTTTAGCCAGTGGTTTGTCAATTTGTTTGATCTTTTCAAAAAGCCAGCTTTTGGTCTTTTTATTTTTTTCAGTTGTTTTTCTATTCTCTAATTCATTTAGCTCTGCTCTAATCTTTATGATGTGTTTTCTTCTGGTGCCTGAGGGGTTCCTCTGTTGTTCTCTCTCTACTTGTTCAAGCTGTAGGGTTAGTTCCTTGATTTGGTTTCTTTCTTCCTTCCAGATGTGTGCATTAATGGAGATATACTGACCTCTGAACAGTCCTTTGGCTGTATCCCGTAGGTTCTGGTAGGAAGTGTTTTCATTCTCATTGGAATCCATGAATTTCTTTATTTCATCCTTGATTTCTTCTATAAGCCATGTTTTTTTGAGCAAGATGTTCAGTTTCCAAGAGTTCTACTTTCTATCTATGTTTTTTCTGCTATTGATTTCGACTTTTATGGCTTTATGATCTGAGAAGATGCTTTGCAGTAATTCAGTGGTATGGATTTTATTGAGAACTGCATTATGTCCTAACACATGGTCAATTCTGGAGAATGTTCCATGTGCACTGGAGAAGAAGGTGCAGTTGTCTGCTGATGGGTAGAAAGTTCTGTATATATCAGTGAGATTTAGTTGGTTAATTGTGGGAAGGAGGTCTTCTGTATCTTTACTCAACGTTTTTCTTGATAATCTGTCCAGAATGGAGAGTGGAGTGTTAAAGTCTCCCATTATTATTGTGGGGTGATCTAACTCTTTTTTGAGTGTAGTCAGTGTTTCTTTGATGTATTTAGGTGTTGTGATATTAGGTGCATAAATATTTAATATAGTTAAGTCTTGCTTGTGTTCTGAACCTTTCAGGAGTATATAGTGTCCATCTTTGTCCACGATGGTGGATTTTACATTAAAATTGATTTTGTCTGAGATTAGAATTGCCACACCTGTGCTTCTTTGTTCATTGTTAGGCTGATACATATTCTTCCATCCTTTAGTTTTCAGTTTGTTGCTATTGTTAGGTCTCAGGTGAGTTTCTTGTAGACAACATATGGATGGGTCATGTCTTTTGATGCCAGATGTCACTCGATGTCTCTTTACTGGAGCATTCAGTTCATTCACATTCATGTAATTATTGATAGGTATGTGTTCACTGCTCCCCTTGTGATATGTTTATTTTTGTGTTGATGTTTTCTGTGTTCTTATTAGTCTGTTCTAGGACATTTTTCTTTGTGAGTTGATTTTTCACCTTTTTCAGAGCTGGTTCTGTAGTTGTTGAGACTCCTGTGTTAGATTTCTTGAAATGGTATGATACGTCTCTGTTGTGCGTTACAGCGGCCCCTATGATCCCCCTTAATAAACTATATATAAACCCAATTTTAATTACTACCCGTCTTGTCATCTTCCTCTCCATCTTGAAGGACTGTAACAACTGTAGTACATCACTCTTTTTATTATGATGACACCATAGTTTTCATGATGATCACTGGATTGCTTCTTTCCGTATCAAAGCTGTAATTGACTTTGGAGCCTTCCCTTAAAGAATATTGAGTAGTGTGTCGTTCTAAAATATAAAGTTAGTGGTTTCGTTCTTCTAAGCCAGAGCTAAGAACTTCTTTCATTATTTCTTGTAGTTTGGCTTTGGTTTTTACAAAGTCTCTGAGTTTCTGTTTATCTGGGAATGTGTTAATTTCATTTTCGTATTTGAAAGATAGTTTTGCGGGATGTATAATTCTTGGTTGGAAGTCCTTCTCCTTCAAAGCTTTCAGTGTTTCATGCCACTGTCTCCGTGCCAACATGGCTTCTGTTGAGGAATCTGATCAGGGTTTCCCTCTGAATGTTAGCTTGGTTTGAGTCTTGTTGCCTTTAAGAGTTTCTGCTTATATTTCATTTTATTGAGCTTGATTATAATATGTCTTGGAGTCTCTCTTTTGAGATCTATATTGGGTGGCATACGATAATTCATCTGAGATGTCTGTATTCTCTTAATGATTTCTACGAAGTTTTCTGTCAGCAGCTCAGCAATGATACTCTCTGTGTCCTCAGATGTCTTATCCTGTTCAGGGACTCCAATTAATTGAAGGTTGTTCCTCTTAATAGAGTCCCACATGCTTCTTCATTTTTCTTGTTTCTTTTTTCTGATTTCTCCTCATAGACGCTGGCGTCAGTAGCTGTTTTCCAAGTAAGAAATTCTTTTTTCCATTTGTTCCATTCTGTTTTCTTGGCTCTGCATTGAATTTTCTGTGTCTTTGATTTTGTTCTTGATCTGTTGGATTTCAGAGTACTGGTGTTCCGTCAGATCAAACAGCTTGTTTAATTTCTCCTTTTGTTCTGTTGCATTTTGTATAAGGTCTAGAAGGGCTCTGCATATAATCATTTTATACTCACTTTCTGATGCTTTCATAAAAGTTTCTTCATCTGGAAAACTCCTTGGTTGCTGTGTTTGGGAGCCTCCTGAAGCCATGGGTGATTTCTTGTATGTCACAGTGTCTGTTGCTTTTTGGATCCCATGTGACTAAGTACAGGCTGGAAGAGATGCTGTGAGGATGGACTGCAGATACTTTTCTAGGCTGTCTTAAAATATAAAGGAAAAACCCAAGTCAGTCAGGTTTACATGTGTAGAGGTCCCTCTTCTCAACTTACAAAGTAAGCACCGTTATATCCAACCCCAGATGATAACAAACTAGTTCAGAATACAGCAATGCTACTGTCCTGTTGGCCTCTGCTGACATGCCCTAGCCGTAGGCGAAACTGTCGAGTACTGCTTTTGTGATAGAAAAGCGCTCTCTTGTGGGCAGGCTCTGGTTCCCAAGCTAAGAATTGGGTCCTTCTGCGGCCACCGTATCCAAGATGGTGCCCTCCACACAGGCAGCAGATAGAGGGGCTAAGGGTGCCGAGAGGCAGCGATTCCTCCGCTTCTGTTGCAAGGCCCCCACCTTAGGTGACACTGTGTGAATTTCTGCTTTTCTGTCCGAGAAACGCTGTCCTGTGTGCAGACGCTGGCTCGCAGGCTAATAATTAGGTCCCGCTAAAATCTCCGTACCCAACATTGTGTCCTGCACTCTGAGAGTGCAATTCTGTACAAACTCCACTGTGGCAGAGATAAAACGAAATAGGCCCAAAGTGGCTAGGTTAACAGAGTCGTAAGCCTGGCTCTCAAAATACGGGAATTTCACCTGCCTGTCCTTCCAGCAGCGCGTCAGAGTCTAGCTGCTAGGCAAGACCCAGCTCTGCCTGCCAGCCAAGACAGAGGAGAAAAAAGTCAAAATGGTGCGTTTACCTTCAGTCTGTGAGAGCCAGGGCTAGCCAGGAGCAGGAGTCAGCAAAAGAGAGAAGGTTTTTCACTCAGTGGTATGAAGTCCAAATTAACAGCCTTGTGTCGTGTCCTGGGGCTGATTAGGTGATCAGAAGGCTCCGTTTGATTATTGATTCAGGTCTTCGTTTCCAGAGGGATACAGGGAGACGTGTGCTTAGTCTGCCATCTTGACTCCACCCCCTCTCAGTTTCTTGTAGTAAAGATTTGTAGTTCTCTTTGTAAAGGTCTGTTAGTTCTTTGGTTAGATTTATTCCTAGGTACTTTATTTTCTTAGGGAGTATTGAAAATGGTATTGATTTGGTGATTTCCTCTTTCATGATCTCTTTGTTGGTATGAAGGAGTCCTACTGATTTATTTATGTTTATCTTACATCCTGATACTTTGCTGTACTCTGCTGTTAGTTCCAGTAGTTTATTTATGGATTCCTTAGGGTTTTTTGTGTATACGATCATATCATCTGCAAACAGGGGTAATTTTACTTCTTTACTAACACAGATGCCCTTTATTTCTTCGTATGTCTGATTTGCTCTGGCCAGAACCTCTAGCACAATGTTGAATACAATTGGTGACAGTGGGCAGTTTTGTCTAGTTCCTGTTCTCAGAGGGAGTTCTTTCAGTCTCTCTCCATTCAGGATGATGTTGGCAGTTGGCTTTGTGTAGATACACCTTATTGCATTGAGGAGTTTCCCTCCTGTTCCTATTTGGTGAGAGATTTTTAATATGAATGGGTGTTGGACTTTGTGAAATGCCTTTTCTTTATTAGTTGATAAAATCAAGTGACTCTTATTCTTTGTGTTATTTACAGCATTGATCACATTAATTGTTTTTTTTGATATGATATTGAATTATATTGGCTAGACTTTTGTTGAAGATTTTTGCATCTAGGTTCATGGGTGATATTGATGTGTAATTTTCTTTTTTGTGTGATGTTGACCTAGCTTTGGTGTCAGGGTTATGCTGGCTTCATACAATGGATTTGACAATGTAGTTTCCTTTTCCATGTTGTGAAATAGCTTCAGTAGTATTGGTGTTAACTCCTTTCTAAAAGTTTGGTAGAATTCTCCAGTGAAGGCACCTAGGCCAGGACTTTTGTTGGTTGGTAGTTTTTTAATGACCTTTTCAATCTCTTGTTTTGTGATTGGTTTATTAAATTGTTTTATCTCTCCTTGTGATAAATTTTGGTAGGTGATGTGAATATAGAAATTTGTCTGTTTTCTCTAGGTTTTCAAGTCTTTTAAGAGTACAGTTTTTACTAGTACTCTGTTATGATACTTTTAATTTTGTTTGGATCTGTTGTGACTTATTTCTTATTTGGGTTGTTTCCTCTCCTGTTTTTCTTCTGTGAATTTAGCCAGTGGTTTATCAATTTCGTTGATCTCAGTAAACCAGCTTTTGGTTTTGTTAATTCTGTCAGTTGTTTTTGTATTCTCTATTTGTTTTGTTCTGCTCTAATTTTTGTTATCTGCTTTCTTCTGGTTCCTGAGGGGTTCTTTTATTGTTATCTTTCTAATTATTCAAGTTATAAAGTTAATTCTTTTGGGGGGGCTTTTTCTTCATTCTAGATAGAGATAAATGGACTTGTGAGCACTGCTTTTGCTGTATCCTTTAGGGTCTGGTAAGATGTATTTTCATTCACTTTTGATTTTGTGAATTTCTTTATTGCATCTTTGATTTTTTTCCTAGAACTCATGAATTTTTGAGTAAGATGTTGTTCAGTTTCCTTGAGTTTGAAATTCTCATGTTTTTACTGCTGTTGATTTCCAGTTTTATGACTTTATGATCTGAGAAGATCCTTTGCAGTAACTCAGTTGTTTGGATTTTTTTGAGACTGGTGTTATGGGATAATAAGTGGTCTGTTCTGGAGAATGTTCAGTGTGTGTTGGAAAAGAAGTGTACTTGTCTGTTGTTGTACTTGTTCTGTATATGTTTGTGAGGTTGAGTTGGTTGATGTTGCAGTAAGAGCTTTTGTATCTTTTTGAGGTTTTTTCTGGATGATTAGTCCATTACTGAAAATGGTGGGTTAAAGTCTCCTACTATTGTTGTGGAGTGATGCATCTGATTTTTCAGTGTCATCGGTGCTTGTACGATGTATTTAGATGCTCAGATATTGGGTGCATAAATATTTAATATTGTTATATCCTCCTTATGTGTTGAACTTTTCAGCAGTAAATAGTGACCATCCTTGTCCATGACAGTGGGTTTTATTTCAAAATTTGTTTTATCTGAGATTACTATTGAGACTCCTGCTCTACTTTGCATGTTGTTAGCCTGGTATGTGGAAACCCTGGTGACATAGTAGGTTAAGTGCTTTGTCTGCTAACCAAAAGGTCAGCAGTTCAAATCCTCCAGGTGTTCCTTTGAAACTCTATGACGTAGTTCTACTCTGAGCTATAGGGTCTCTATGAGTCTGACTTGACAGCCTTGGGTTTGGTTTGGTTGCGGTTTACCTTGGTATATGTTTTTTCCATCCTTTGATTTTCAGTGTGTTCTTATCTTTGGGTCTGAGTTAATATTTCTTTTAAGCAGCATATGGACAGGTTGTGTTTTTTGATCTAGTCTGTTATTCTGTAGCTCTTTATTGGCACATTCAGTCCTGTACATTCAACATAATTATTGATAGATATGTATTTTGTGCTGTTATTTTGGAGCCTTTAGTTTTGTGTTGTTGGGATTGTCTTTATTCTACTTAATATTCTATACTGGGTTATTCTTTATGGGTTTTATTTTCATCCTTTTCAGTGCTGGTTTTATGTCTGTTGAGACTTCCATATTGTGTTTCTTGTTTTGATATGTTGTAGTGTTTGCTTTGCTGCTACCACCCTTTGTTCTCGTCTACTGTTCTAGGTTTAAATCAGTCTTTAACTTCTTTATATCTCCTTAACTTCCTCTCCATCTGAAACAGCTGTGAATCCTGTAATGCATCCCTCTTTGTAGTGTAATGTTGTCAGAGTTTACATGTTGAGCTCTCTCCCTAATTTTAAAATTTGGCATTGATTGAGCTTTGGACTTCGTAACTGATTAGGGCTCTGGATGCTGTGTGCTGCTTTATATCCTTTAGTATACATCTGGTGTTAGTGATTTTCTAATTTAAGAACTTTCCTAATTTTGGTTGGGTTTTTGCAAAGTCTCTAAGCTTCTGTTTATCCAAGAACACTCTAATTTCCCTGTCATGTTTGAAAGAAAATTTTGCAGGATATGTAATTCTTGGTTGGAAGTTTTTTCCGTCAAGGATTTATAATGTCATCCATTGCCGTTTTGCCAACATGATTTTGGCTGAAAAGTTGGAAAAGGCTTTCCTTTGTACTTAGTTTTGGTTTAAGGCTAGCTGCCTTTAAGAGCCTCTCCTTGTGTTTTAATTTATTAAGACTGATTATAATATAACTTGGAGTCTGTCTTTTGGGGTTTACCTTTTGTAGAGTTCAGTGAGCATCTTGAATAGCTGTTTTTCATGATGTTAGGGAAGTTTTCTGGCAGCAACTCTTCAACAATTCTCTTTGTGTTTTCTGCTATTCCCTCCATTTTCAGAAACTCCAGTTATCTGTAAATTATTCTTAATAGAATCCCACATGCTTTTTAATGCTTCTTCATTTTTCTTGTTTCTGTTCTGTGATATCTCTTCAAATGCTAACGTCAGATGCGTTAGTTTGAGTCGTACTAATTTTGCATTCCACTTCCTTAATCCTGCTCTTTTGGCCTTATTTAGTTGTCTGGTTCTGCAGTTTTATTTTGATCTACAAGTTCAGATCGTTGATGTTCTGGCAGTTCATGTAGCTTACTTAATTTTTCATTGTGTTCTGCTGAGTTTTTTTTCTGTTATTATGATTGAATGAAAATGTACATTCCCACATAGATTTGCGTGCCCGCCTATATGCAGCTCCCACTGCTCTCCCTGCCCGGTGACAGCACACTATTCCTCTCTGCTCCATAAATGTTCTATCCTCCTAATATACTTTTATCCCCTCCTCTCCACCCTCCCCCTTTCCTCCAGTAAGGAGTCAGCAGGACAACATCCTTTAGATGCATAGACCCATAAGGTCCATATGATATGGTTACTCTGTGTTGCCAAGTCCATTCCATTTGTGTCTGAGAGTTGACCTCCATTATGATTTATGGACAAGGACAGCATTAGGACCAGGGGCCATGCTCCTGGGGGAACTCTAAGGCCCACGAACCATCATTTGCGATCTTTTAATGGAGATCTCAGAGTGCGTGCCTTTTTATTCTTGTGTTGCTAGCGAGACTCAACTTTGTAAGCTCCATCACGGCTATCACTGGTGGTGGCCAGGCACCATCTGGTTCTTCTGGTCACAAGTCAATCTAGTCACCCACTCATGTGGGTCTCTGTCTTCTGGGTTCTCTTTCCCCAGTGTCGTTTTGGTCCTTGGTGATCATACCCGTTCCTGCTAAGTTGGGACCTTCTGCTGTACTCTCAGATGGTAGCCTGGCAGCTTTTAAGACCCTAAATGCCACTCACCAATGTGGGGTGCAAAAGGCTCTTGTAGCAAAGTGCTAGTTGTGCCAGTTGGCCTTGGTTTCCCCTGAAAGCATGGTCTCTGGCCCCCTGCCCCAGCTACTCTGTCCTTATAATATTGGGTTAAGATAGGAGTAGTAATCATGTTATGTTGAAGTCCAGTTAATATTGGTATTCTTTCTATTGTGTGCTGTCACATTTCACCCAACCAAATTTCTATCGACTAATCTAAACCCTCCTCCCCTCCCCTTCCCCTTTCCAATCCTTGAAGCCATCAGAAAGTCTTTTCTTCTATGCATGAGTCTGTTTTTAAGTTCTTATCGTACGGGTGTCATACAGTATTTCTCCTTTTGTTGCTGACTACTTTCTTGAGTGAAATAATGTCCACCAATTGAAACCAGATTATGAGATGTGTACTAAAATCATCATTGTTCTTCATTATTGCATAGTGTTCCACTGAGTATATATACCATAGTCTAGCTATCCATTCCTCTGTTGGGCATCTGGGTTGATTCTGTCTTTTCGCTATTGTGGACTGTGCTGCAATAAACATTCGTGTACTTGTATGAGTTGGTGTGAATGGCCTTGATTCTGTAGTATACATTCCGAGCAGTGGAATTACTGGGTCAAATGGTATATCTAATTCCACCTTTTTTAGGAAGCATCAGAGAGGTTGCACCATTTTGCAATCCCACCAACAGTGTAGGAGAGTTCCAGTTTCCAACCTTGTTGGAGTGAGATGGTATCTCATTGTAGTTTTGATTTGAATTTCTGTATTAGCTAACAGTCATGAACTTGTCTGCATGTGTTTTTTGGCTGCCTAGGTCTCTTCTTTAGAGAAGTGTCTGTCCATCTCCTTTGCCCATTGCTTAATTGGATGATTTATCTGTTTCTTATTGATATTTTGTAGTAACTTACAGCTTATGGAGATCAAGTATCATCTGACACATAGTTACCAAGTATTTTTTCCCATTCTGTAGGTGGCGTGTTAATTCTATTAATAAGGTCTTTGGATGAGCAAAAGTGTTTGATTCTTAATAGTTCCCATTTATGTATTTTGTCTTCTGTTGTTTGTGGTGTGTTTGACAGGTTTTGAAATGTCTGCATTGTGTATTAAAACTTCCATTGTTGTTCCTACTTTTTCTTGGATGAGCTTTACCATGTTAGATTTGATATTTAGGTGTTTTATCCAGTT
The DNA here is from genome assembly GCA_028571685.1 of Heterohyrax brucei. NCBI lineage: Eukaryota > Metazoa > Chordata > Mammalia > Hyracoidea > Procaviidae > Heterohyrax > Heterohyrax brucei. Next base: position 36,182,956 of record CM053160.1, on the reverse strand, counting down.
TGAGTTGGTTTTTGTATAAGGTGTGAGATATGGGTCTTGTTTCAATGATCCGACTCGACGGCACTTGGCTTGGCTTCAATTTTTTGAAGATGGGTATCCAATTTTGCCAGCACCATTTGTTGAAGAGATTGTTTGTCCTCCAGTTTGATGTCTTAGGGCTTTGTTGAATATCATCTGTTCATAGGAAGATGGTGTTGTTTCTGGGGTCTGGATTACATTCTGTTGATCTGTCTGTCTGTTTCTGTACCAGTACCAGGATGCTGCTACTAAGTGGTAGTGTATTAGGTTCTAAAGTCAGGTAATGAGAGGCCTCCCAGTGTGTTGTTCTTCTTTAGTAGTGCTTCACTTATCCAGGGCTTCCTCCCTTTCCAAACAAAGTTGGTGATTTGTTTCTCCATCTCATTGAAAAATGTCACTGGAACTTGTATTGGGATTGCATTATATGAGTAGATTGCTTTGGGTAAAATAGACATTTTCACAATGTTAGTTTTCCCATCCATGAGCAGGGTAGGTTTCTCCATTTATGTAAGTCTCTCAGTGTCTTGTATTAAGGACTTGTAGTTCTCTTTGTAAAGGTCTGTTATTTCTCTGGTTAGGTTTATTGCTAGGTACTTAATGTTCTTAGGGGTTATAGTAAATGGTATTGATTTTGTGATTTCTTCCTTAACAATCTCATTGTTTGTATGTGGGGCGCGGCACCCGGGCCCTGCGCCCCACCCTAGAGTGCCAAGATGGCGCCTACCCCTGATACCCCACCCTCACCTACATCCTGTTGATCCCCAAGTACGGAGTACTGCGCATGCGGCGGTCGCAAGCCTGCGTGGGCGTGGAGAGAGCTGATTGGTGTTTGCGGGCGCGCATATATACCCCTGGTTGGAGAAAATAAAGTAGCTTTTTCTGCAGAACAAAAGCGGCTCACAGCGTGGTCCTTTGTGTCCTGCCTCTTTCCCGCTGGACGGCTGGGGACAGCGACAAGGGGGCAGCGACATTTGTATAAAGGAATCCTACTGATTTCCTTATGTTTATCTTGTATCCTGAGACTTTGCTAAACTCTTCTATCAGTTTGAGTAGTTTATGGATTCTGTAGGATTCTCTGCGCATACAATCATATCATCTGGAAATAGGGGGATTTTTAGTTCATTGCTGATTCAGATGCCCTTTATTTCTTAGTCCTGTCTAATTTCTGTGGCTAGAACTTCTAGTGCAGTGTTAAAGAGGAGAGATGAGAGTGGGATATTGTTTCAGTCTCTCTCCGTTCAGGATGATGTAGATAGTTGACTTTGTATAAATGGCCCTTATTGCATTGAGGAATTTGCTGTCATTTCCTGTTTTGCTGAGAGTTTTTAGCATGAATGGGTGTTGGACTTTATCAAATGCCTTTTCTGCATCAGTAGACAAAATCAGGTGATTCATGTCTTTTGTGGTATTTATATGGTTTATCACATTAATTGTTTTTCTGATGTTGAACCAGCCTTGCATCCCTGGAATGAATCCAACTTGGTGATGATGGATTATTTTTTGGATATGTTGTCATATTCTGTTGGCAAGAATTTTGTTGAAGATTTTTGCATCTGAATTCATGACTAATATTGGTCTGTAGTTCTCCTTTATTGTTGGGTCTTGCCCTGGTTTGGGTACCAGGGTTATGCTGGCTTCATAGAATGAATTTGGGAGTATTCCATCCCTTTCTATACTATGAAGTAATCTCAGTAGTATTTTTTCATAGAATTCTGTGGTGAAGCCACCTGGGCCAGGGCTTTTTTTGGTTGGTAGTTTTTTGATGACTTTTTCAATCTCTTTGTGATGGATTAATAATGTTGTTCTGCTTCACCTTGTAAGAATTTTGGTAGGTGATATCAGTCAAGAAATTTGTCCATTTTCTCTAGGTTTTCAAATTTGTTAGAGTACAGTCTTTTATAGCATTCTGTATGATCTTTTTAATTTGTGTTCGATCCTGTGTGACAACTCCTCTATCATTTCTTATTTTGGTTATTTGTTTTCTTTCCTGTTTTTTTTCCAGTAAGTTTAACCAGTGGTTTGTCAATTTAGGTGATCATTTCAAAAAAATCAGCTTTTGGTCTTTTTTATTTTTTCAATTTTTCTAATTCATTTAGTTCTGTAATCTTCATGATCTTTTTCTTGTGGTGCCTGAGGGGTTCCTTTGTTGTTCTGTCTGTCCTTGTTCAACCTGTAGGGTTAGTTCTTTGGTTTGGTTTGGTTTCCTTCTTCCTTCCAGATGTGTGCATTTATGGAGATAAACTGATCTCTGAGCACTGCTTTGGCTGTATCCTATTGGTCTGGTAGGATGTGTTTTCATTCTAATTGGAATCCATAAATTTCTTTATTTCATCCTTGATTTCTTCTATAAGCCATGTTTTTTGAGCAAGATGTTGCTCAGTTTCCAAGAGTTCCACTTTCTGTTTTTTGTGCTATTGATTTTGACTTTTATGGCTTTATGATCTGAGAAGCCCCCAGCCAGGTGCCGTTGAGTTGGATCCAATGCTTTGCATTAATTCAGTGGTATGGATTTTGTAGAGAACTGGTTTATGTTCTAACACAGGGTGTATTCTGGAGAATATTCCATGTGCACTGGAGAAGAAGTTGGTGTTGTCCACTGATGTATAGAAAGCTCTGTATATGTCATTGAGGTCTAGTTGGTTAATTGTGGCAATAAGGTCTTCTGTGTCTTCCTTGAGCTTTTTTGTAGATGATCTGTCCAATACTGAGAGTGGAGTGTTGAAGTTTCCCAGTATTATTGTGGTGTGATCTGTCTCATTTTTGAGTGCAGTCAGTGTTTCTTTGATGTATTCAGGTGTTCTAATATTAGATGCATAAATATGTAACACTGTTAACTCCTTTCAACAATAGTGTCCATCCTTGTGCATGATTGTGGATTTTGCATTAAAATCTATGTTCATTGTTAGCTTGAGGTATATTCTTCCATCCTTTAGTTTTCAGTTTGTTCCTGTCTTTAAGTCTAAGGTGAGTTTCTTGTAGGCAACACATGGATGGGTTGTGTGTTTTGATCCAAGATGTCACACAGTGTCTCTTTATTGGACTGTTCAGTGGATTCATATGCAATGTAATTATTGATAGGTATGTGTTCAGTGCTGCCATTGTGATAAGTTTATTTTTCAGTTGATGTGTTCTCTGTTGTTCTTGTTAATCTGTTCAGGGACATTCTTCTTTGTGAGTTGATTTTTCTCCTTTTTCAGGGTTGGTTTTGTGGTTGTTGAGACTTTTGTATTAAGTTTCTTGATTTGATATGTTCCATCTTTATTGTGCTTTATGGCTGCCGCTATGATCCCCCTTAACAAACTATGTGGAAGCATAAATCCAGTGAATACCATTCTTGTCAACTTCCTTTCCATCTGGAAGGACTATAACGACTGTAGTACATCCCTCTTTTTAACCTGGTGATATCATAGTTTTCATCATACAATTACTGTATTATTTGTTTTACTGTTATAGCTTTGATTGAGTTTGTGGCCTTCCCTAACTGAGTAGGAGTCTGGGTGATGTGTCGTGTATTTGCTTGTAAATTATAAAGTTTGTGGTTTTGTTCTTCTGAGCCAAGAGATTCTTGCAGTATTTCTTGTAGCTTTAGTTTTTTTTTTTTCAGATTCTCGGAGTTTCTGTTTATCTGTGAATGTCTTACCTTAATTTTTATATCTGAAAGATAGTTTTGCAGGATATATAATTGTTGGTTGCAAGTTCTCCTTTAAGGCTTTGAGTGTGTCATGCCACTGCCTTTGTGCCAGTATTGTTTCTACTGAGAAATGTGACAAAAGCCTGCAGAGTTTCCCTCTGAATGTTAGCTTTGCTTTGAGTTTTCCTGCCTTTAAGAGTTTCAGCTTATGTTTCATTTTGTTAAGCTTGATTGTAATACGTCTTGGAGTTTTTCTTTTGAGATCTGTATTGAGTGGTAGTCGATATGCATCTTAAATATCTGTATTCTCTTTCATCATTTATCGGAAGTTTGCTGTCAGCAGCTCAACAACAATACTCTGTGTTCTCTGGCATCTCGCCCTGTGCAGGAACTCCAATTAATTGTAGATTGTTCTTTTTAATAGAGTCCCACATGCTTCTTCATTTTCTTGTTTCTTTTTTCTGATTTGTCCTCATAGATCCTGGAGTCAGTAACTCAGTCTTCCAGATCAGAAATTTTGTTTTCCCTTTGTTCCATTCTGTTTTCTTGGATTGAATTGAAGTTCCTGTGTCTTTCATTTTGTTCTTGATCTGTTGGGTTTCAGAGTAGTGGTGCATGTTCCATCAGATCAAACAACTTGTATTTTTTCATTTTGCTCTGCTGTATTTTGTATAAGATCTAGTAAGTCTCTCTATATAATCCTTTTTTAGTCACCTTCTGATAGTTTCAGAAAAGCTTCTTCGTCTGGGAAGTTCTGAGGTTTCTTTTGGGGGCCTCCTGAAGCCATGGGTGATTTCTTGGTTACGGTTTTCTCCAGAATTTGTTGCTTTTGGGGCATCATGTGAGTCAGCAGAGGTTGGGAGAGATGCTGTGAGGATGGAGTGTAGTTGTTTCTCTAGGCCATCTTAAAATGAGAGGTGAAAAGTATCTGACAGCTTCCAGTCAGGTTTTCAGGTGTATAGGTCACTCTTCCCAGCTGGCAAAGTAAGCACCTCTATACTGAACTCCAGATGTTATAAACTAATTTAAAATACAGAAAGGCTACTGCCCTGCTGGCCTCTGCTGTCAGGCCCCAGCTGTAGGCGACACTGTGTAGAATACTGCTTTTCTGCCAGAAAAGCACTCCTCAAGGCAGGCACTGCCTCCCCACCCAGGAATTAAGGGTCTAGCTGAGGCTTCTGTATGGATATATTCACCTCCCAGTGGATCAAGATGGTGTCCAGCATAAGCTCGCCACCTGGCTGGTACCAAAAGAGAGGCCAAAGCCACCAGGATGCACAGAGTCTATAGACTCTGTCACTGGGCCCCATCCTCAGGTGACAGTGTGCAAAACACTGTTTTTATGCTGGAAAAATGCTCTCCCCTGGGTAGATGCTGCCTCCCAGCCTAGTAACTAATTCCAGCTGGGACCTCCATATGGGTATTCAGCCTCCCAATGAAACAACATGGCATCCTGCAGAAGCTTGCCACCACCTCGGTAATGGCCACTACATGGCAGAGGCAGAAAGGGATGCCAAAGATGCCAAGATGCATAGAGTCCAATGCCAGGCTCTCGAAATATGGCCGTTTTGCTTACCGATCCTGCCAGTAGTGCGTCTAAGATCAGCGGCCAGTCAAGTCCCAGCGCTGCCTGCCGGCTAAGACAAAGAACAAAAAACTAAAGTGGTGAGTAACCTGCGGTCCGTGCAAGCCCACACTCGCTGAGAGTGGGGTCAGCGAAAGTGAGGAGATTTTGCGTTCAGTGGTAGGAAGTCCAAATTAACAGCCCTATCCCACGTCCTAGGACTCACTAGGTGTCCAGAAGGCTCTGTTTAATTATCAGTTCAGGTCTTGGTTTCCAGAGGGATTTAGGGAAATGTGTGTTTAGTTCATCATCTTGACTCCGCCTCCCCCTGCATTTTGTGTAATCTCTTGAAGGGCTCTGTAGATAATTCATTTGTATTCTGTCTCTGATAATTTCAGAAAGGCTTCTGTATGTGGGAAGTTGATTGATTCTTTAGGAGTTTTCCAGAGCCATGGTGGTCTGCTTCTTTAAATGGTTAGATATTGATTGTTGTCTTCATGTCATCAGGAATCTGTTCAGTTTCTCTGGTGTTACATCAAGAGGAGCTCTGGTATAGTTTTGTGAATGGAATGAGTAAGGACACTGCTGGATGTTGTCGTCAGCTGGTACTACATTCTCTAGGTGCAGCTGAGTTATATATAACTTCTCTCGGAAGATAGACTCTCTCAAGACCTGTGATGCTGCTTAGCTTGGTGGCTGGCCCCAGCTGGGCCGTCAAGGGTGGCAGGCTGATAAAGATGGTGAGCTTTGTGTGTTGACTCTGCGGCATCACACTAGTCAAGACCATGGTGTAGCTCAGGGAAAAGAGAACAGAAGGATGTTACCACTCTACTGCTAGGGACTTCTATGTTCTCTAGATGCATAAAAACTGCTTTTCTGCTGAATGAGATGCTGTCCAGCAGTAGCCAAAAGCAGCTGGGCCCTCAGGCATGGCAGGCCCCACTTCCTGGCTGGCAAAGAAGGCACCCTACTTCTGGAGTCTCTGGGGTGCCATCAGCCAATGCTATGATGTGGCTCAGTGAACGGTGGTAGAAATGGTGCCATCCCACTCAATAGCTAGACACCGTTTAGTGCTTTAGCTGTTCGTAAAAGCAGCTTTTCTGTTGGGAGAGGCATTGACCCGCTGTAACTTACAGCAGCTAGTCCCTCAGGAATGGCAGGTCCCACCTCCTGGCTGACAAAGACCAGCCCCTTGTGGGCCATCCGCAGACACTGTGACATGACTCAAAGAAAGTATGGGTTAAGACACAGCTGCACTCAATCACCAGTCCCCACTGTGTTCATTAGGTATGATTGTCTTAAAAGCAGCTTTTTTGCTGGCAGAGGCACTATCTAGACAGATTCTGTTGCTCAGCATAGGAATTAGCTCCAGCTGAGACCTCAGGCTTGGCTGAATCCACCTCTCAGTTGACCAACATGATGTCCTGTCTTAGCCGCCTCTCTTGCTGTGAGTCCACAGTGTGTGGTACAGCTCAGAGAATGGAGTGGGGGACACTGCACCCTCTGTCCCCAGCTGCTGCTGGGTTTCCTCGATGTGGCTGTCCCAAGGAGTCTGTGCTGCAGAATATGCTGGTTACTTAGGCACTGCAGTTCAGCATAGTTACTGGCCTATGCCAGGGTCACAGGCTCAGCAGTCCCAGTCCCAGCCTGCAGTTATCAAAGAAGGTGTCCATACCTGTAATCCTGTCAGATGATATGCCAGCAGAAGCAGGACTCAGTGTACCACTGTCTCACCTGTGACAGGTAGTTTCTGCCTTCCTGTTGCCTAGTCCAGTCTCAAAACCCTGCGCCTGATCTTGGGGCTCTCAGAATGTCCACACTGCTCAGTTCTGTTATTTTCCTAGACCTTAGTTCTCAGAGGGAATCAAGGAGACATGTATCTAGTTTGCCATCTTGGCCGTGCTTCCTCAAGTTTTTTAAGAAAGCACCAAATCAGTTTTGAAAGTGATTATTACCATTTGACATTCCCACTAGCAGTGTGTAAGTCTTCCATTCTCTGTACAGCCTCTCCAGCACTTACTCATTTTTGTATTTTGAGTTAATGCCAGCCTTGTTGGGTTGTGCTACTCATTATGCTTTTGAATTGGATTTCTCTCATGGCTAATGATCAGGAGCATTTCCTCAGGTATCTTTTAGCTGCATGAATGTTGTTGGTGAAGTGTCGGTTCATATTGTTGGCCTATTTTTAATGGGGTTACTTGTCTCTTTGTTGTTGAGATTTTAGATTTTAGAAGATAAATTCTTGTCAGTTTTATAGTATCTCCCCAATTTTTTCCCGGTCTGTAGGTTATGCTTTGACTCTATTGATGATGTCTTTTGATGAATCTCAGTATTTGGTTTTAGGAGTTCCAGATTATCTGTTTTCTAGCGTTTATAGGTTGTTAGTTATGGTTTGTGTTTTGTTCATGCCATGTATTAAGGCTCTGAGTGTTCACCCTATTTTTTTTATTCGTGTCTTTATCATTTTAGATTTGATATTTAGATGTTTGAGCTACTTCGAGGATTTCTTTTGTATAATGTATGATACTGGTCTTATTTCATTTTTTGCAGATGGATATGCAGTTATGCCAATACCATTTGTGAAAGCGATTGTCTTTTCCCCAAGTGACAGACTTTGGGCCTTTGGCAAATACCAGCTGCTTATAGATGGATTCTTTCTTTCCATTTGTCTATGCATGTGTTGTTGTACCAGTTCAAGGTTATTTTGACTACTGTAACAGTGTAATAATAGATTTTGAAGTCATGTAGCATGAAGACTCCCACTTAGTTTTTTTTTTTCTTTCAGTAATTGCTTGTCTGAGGCTTTTTCTTTTTCTATATAAAGTTAGTAATTTTTTTCTCCATCTCATTAAAAAATGCCATAGAACTTGTATAGGGATTACATTGTATCTGTAGGTTGCTTTGCATAGAATAGTCATTTTCACAATATTGAATCTCCTGTCCATGATCATGGTAGGTTTCTCCACTTATGTAAGTCCCTTTTGGTTTCTTGTGGTAATTTTTTGTAGTTTTCATTGTACAGATCTTTTATACTTCTGGTTAGATTTATTTCTAAGTATTTTATCTTCTTGGAGGGTATTAAATGGTATTGATTCAGTGATTTCCTCTTTGATAGTGTGTTAGGGTAGAGGAATCTAGCTGATTTTTTCTTTACTTGTCTCCTGGTGCTTTGCTGAACTCTTCCACACTAGTTACAATGACTTTTTTATGGATTCTTTTGGTTTTCCTGTGTATAAGATCATATCATCTGCAAATACAGATATTTCTTCCTTGCTAGTTTGGATGCTCTTTCTTTTTTTAGCATGATTTCCCTGGCTCTTACCTCCAGGACAGTGTCAAATAAAAGAAAGCACATCCCTGTCTGGTTCTTGAGGGGAATACTTTCAAATTCTCTCCATTTAGGATGATGTTGGTTATTGGCTTTGCATAACTGTCATTTATTATCTTGATGAATTTCTCGTCTTCTTGTTTTACTGAGAGTTTTTAACGTGAATGGGTGTCAAACTTTGTCTAATGCTTTTTCTCCATCAATTGATAAAATCAAGTGGTTGTTTTATTTATGTATGTGATTCCATTGCTTGTTTTTCTAATGCTGAACCCTCTCTGCATCCCTGGTATGAATCCCATTTGGTCATGGTGAATTATTTTTTTATGTTGCTGAATTTGTTTGCCTGGGATTTTGTTGAGAATTTTTGCACCTAAGTTGATGGCAGATAATCAGTCTATAATTTTTCTTTTTTGTATACTGTCTTTGACTGGTTTTGATGTTAGGTTTATGCCAGCCTCATAATATTCCATGCTTTTCTGTACTCTGGAATACTGTTAGTGTTAATTCTTCTCTGAAGGTTTGGTAGAGATCTCTAGTGAAGCAATTAGAGCAACGGCTTTTTTTGATTGGGAGTTTTTAAATTACCTTTTCAGTGTCTTCTTTCGTTAGTGAATATTTAATTGTTATAGCTCTGTTTTTGGTAGACAAGTAATACATTTTTAGAAATTTGTCTGTTTCCTGTAGGTTTTCTGATTTGTTAGTGTACAGTTTTCATAGTATTCTGTTATGATACTTTTTTTTTTTTTCAAATTTCTGTTGGGTCTGTTGTGTTATTAACCATTTCATTTCTCATTTGGGTCATTTGCTTCCTCTCCTGTTTTACCAATGGTGTATTGATTTTGTTGACTTTTTCAAAGAAGCAGCTTTTGGTCTTGTTAGCTTTTTCAAATGTTTTGCTATTTCCTAATCTGTTTAGTTGTGCTCTAACTTTCTATATGCCTTTTCCTGGTGCTGAGGAGGTTCTTTTGCTGCCATTTCTAATTTTTAGAGTTGTGTCAATTCTTTGATTTGAGCCCTTGGTGATGGATGTGTGTATTTATTAAGTTGACCTGTGAGCATTGCCTTTGCTGTGTCCCAAAGGTTCTTATGCAATGTAGTTTAGTTTTGTTCTCATTTGTTTCTGAATTTTTTTATTCTGTCTTTGATTTCTTCTATAACGTAGTAATTTTTGAGAAACATGTTGTTGAGTTCCCACGTGTTTGTTTTTTTCCCATGGTGTTTCTGTTAACTGCATTCTGGGCTTTTGGTCTGAAACAATGTTTTGGACTATTTTGATGCTTTGGATTTTGCTAAGGTTTGTTTCATGGCCTAATATTTGGTCTAGACAATGTTTCATGTGTATTGGGGAAGAAAGTATACTTGGCTTCTGTTGGGATATTCTGTGTATGTATATGAGGTCAAGTAGTTGATTGTAGCATGTATATCTTCTGTGTTTTCATTGAGCTTCCTTCTGGATATTCTGTTCTTCAGTGAAAGTGGTGGTTAAAATCTACTAGTATTTAAGTAGAGCTGTGTCTTCAATACTCTTAGAGTTCACTCAATTTGATGGCAGTGTTTTTATCATTGGATGGATACATATTTAATATGCTTATGTCTCCCTGGTGTATTAATCCTTTAGTCATTATTCAGTGTCTTACTCATTGTGGTGGATCCAACTTTAAAATCTGTTTTATCAGAAATTAATATTGCCACTTCTGGTTTTTTTAGTGTTGTTTGCTTCATATATATTTTTTCCATCTTTTGAGTTTTAGTTTGAGTCTTTGAGACGTGTTTCTTAGAGGCAGTATATAGACCAAGTGTGTTTTACAAAGTTTAATCTTACAAATCTCTCCATGCTATTTTTCTGTGTTTACTTGCAACCTGTTCAGTTTGTCATTATGCTGTGGTGTGTTTTGCATGATCTCTTCAAGAGTTAAAAATATTAATCTTTTGTATTACACCTCCAGTAATTCCAGGAAGATGTCTTCATCTAGAAGATTTCTTGATTCTTCGTTCTAGGGGGTTTCTGAAACCATTGCGGTCTAATTCTGTAGTTGATTTGATTTTGACTATTGTCTCTGAGTCATCAGTAAGTTGTTTATTTGTTTATTTCATGTTTCCTTACTGTTTTCTGGCTTCTTGTTTTGTTTAGGAATGACAAAACAGGATGTTCCTGTTTGATTGTTGGTACCTTTTATACTGTAATATCCTGTCACTAGATTGTTTACAGCCCAGGCATCTGTTTACTTGTAGTATTCAGCTTAAGTGCCCAGTGGTTCAGGCTTTCTTTTACAGTGCTAGATGGGCAGGGGTTTTTGTTGTAGACACAAGTATCTGGCTACACACACTGAGACAAGCAGGGGGTCTGACAGCCATCAGTAAATGTTAGAAGGCATGCTTCTTTATGCCTGAGGGTAGGCAGAAGAACTAGAAACTGTTCTGCTTTGGAGCTCCTGGCTTTGGGGAATTGATAGGTTATATTATTTATTTTTTCCCCCTGTTATGTTAAATTGTTTTCCCTCTCCAAGTCTAGGGGAATGGCTTAGGGCACATAAGGAGTCCTACTTTCAGCTCAGGTAATAGTGTAGTACTCTGGAGGTGGATGTAGTGCATAGAAGGAAAGGAGGATGCACTGGGTAAAGGGAGAGAAGTTTGTATGGAAGGAAAGTTTTATATCCTCATGGGGCAGGTTATACACAATCCACTTTGTGTTTGAAGATCAAATGCTGTCTTTCTGTGATTCTGGAGGCATGAATAGGATCCATCATTTGGTCTGTGCCACAGAGGATGACATCCTCTGAAGCCACAGCTCCGTTAATGAAGCTCACTTCTCTTGATCTGCATTTGGGTCAGATTTGGTCTTTCTTATGTACTTCTGGACCTGTTGTCTTTCCCTGATGCACAGTCTAATTGAGTCAGAAACAATTTTAACTCTCAAATTTCTGTCTTCATTAAGTTATTTTTACTGTTAGAACACTAAACATTCTATTGTTTTGTCAAAGTTTATACGTGGCACAAATAGCCTTTTTGATTTGTTGGTCTTCAAGTTTTTGCACCTTGAGCAAATGACCACTGGTTTTTAGTTTATAGTTAAGTTTCCACTTTTGTCCGTTCTTCCTAATCAGCTCAATGTTTGACCAACTATGAACTTGGGTCACCATCTCAGGTACGGTCATTGTTGTTGATCAGTTTTGGTTACTTCATTATATATTGTAGTTTCAATTGACTTGATGGGAAATCCACTGGTTCAGCAAAATCTTACCTGGAAGTCATTTGGTGGCTGGTGCAGTTACACTTAATAGTTTCGGCTTATTCCTAATAAATTAATGCTTTGATTTTGTTCTTCTAAATTTTGAGAGCTATATCCTTTCTTAAAAGGAGGTCTGCAGGACTGATTGTCAGAACAAGTGCCATTTTTTATTTGCTGAGAACAGAGGTGAAATTGGTATCTGTAGTTCATGTCTGGAGACAAGTCGTCTCCAGTTTCCCAGTGTTTGTGTTCTTATAATCAGAGAGTAAATGTTTGTGGAGCTATTGGGAAAGGAAATAAACATCAATTGCATAGACTAGAAATTCAGATAAGTCACAGTGTATATAAAACATATATCATGACAATAGTAAAGCAAAATGTAGTTTTTCCCCAAAGTGTATAAACTGTGTTGCAAATCTAGATTGATAGGAATGCATCAATCTTTTGAAAAATTTGGTTCATCCCATTTAATGAATTACTTCTAGGTGTTCTTGAAGTATATTTAGGTTGTTGGTTACTTGTTTAGATTGTTTTACATACAGACAGCATTATTCATAAATGTAACACATGCTTTGCATTGTTGGTCTGTGATAGAATCATTAATTCTACAAGACCATAGAAGCTAAACCATCTCTATCATTTTGAAAGACTTTAATAGTTTTAAAATTACAGTTAAAACCTTGCTTTATATAGGAAAATGTCATGACAGAATGAAATTTGTCCTTTTATGACTAATTTCACACAACGTAATGCCCTCCAGATTCATATGTGTTGTAAGATGTTTTAAGGATTCATCATTGTTCTTTATTGTTGCATATTATTCTGTTTTGTGTGTATACTGTAATTTACCTGTTTGACTGTTGATGGATGTGGAGGCTTTTTTCTGTCTTTTTGCTATTATAAACCATGCTATAATGAACATTGGTGTGCATATGTCTGTTCCTGTGGTGCTGCTTATTATTTCCCCAGGATATATTCCTAGAGTGGGATTACTGGAATGTATGGTATTTTTATCTTTTTAAGGAAGCACCAAATCAATTTCCAGAGTGATTGTCACCATTTTGCATTCCCACCAGCAGTGTGTGTTTCAGTCCCTTCACAGCCTTTCCAGCATTTATTATTATTATTGATTAATGCCAGCTTTGTTGGGGTGAGGTGGTATGTCATGGTAGTTTTGATTTGTGTTTCTCTAATGGTTAACGGAAACCCTGGTGGAATAGTGATTAAGTGCTACAGCTGCTAGCCAAGAAGTCAACAGTTAGATCCACATGGTGCTCCCCGTAAACTCCGTGGGACAGTTCTACTTGATGGCAGTGGGTTGGGTTGGGTTTGGAATGATTAATGGAAAAACCTGGTTGCATGGTGGTTAAGTGCTACAGCTGCTAACCAAAAGTTTGGCAGTTTGAATTCACTGAGTGCTTCTTGGAAACCTTGTGTGACAGTTGTACTCTGCCTTATAGGATTGCTTGTCTTCATAAAGAATCGACTGGACAGCAGTGGGTTTGGTTTTTGGTTTCATGGCTAATGATTGTGAGCATTTCCTCATGTGTCAGTTAGCTGCCTGAATGTCTTCTTTGGTGAAATGTCTGTTCATATTGTTTCTCAGTTTTTTAGTGGGGTTATTTGTCTTTTGTTATTGAGGTTTTGCAATATCTTAAGATTTTAGAGATTAGACCCTGATTGGATATTTTTTCTCAGCCTGTAAGTTGTCTTTTTACTGTCAGTGAGGTCTTTTTGATGAGCCTATATCTTTGATTTTTAGGAGCTCTCAGTTGTCTAGCATTTTTCTGATGTTTGTGCATTGTGAGTTACAGTTTGTGTTCTGTTTATGCCATGTATTAGGGCTTTTAGCATTGTCTATTTTTTTCTTCTGTGATCTTATCATTTAAGATTTCACATTTAGGTCTTTGATCCATTTTGAGTTAGCTTTTGTGCGTGGTGTGAGGTATGGATCTTGTTTTGTTTTTTACAGCTGTCTAGTTGTGCCAGCACCATTTGTTAAAGAGACTGTATTTCTTCATTTCACAGATTTTTGAGCCTTTGTCAAATATTAGCTGCCAACAAGTGGAGAGATTTATGTCTTGGTTCTCAATTCTGTTCCATTGGTCTCTTTATTTGTTGTACAAGTACTGGGCTATTTTGACTACTGTGGCAGTGTAGTAGATTCTAGAATCAGGTAGTGTGAGGCCTCCCACTTCAGTAATACGTATCTGTGGCCTGTGTCATTTCTTATGAAGTTGATGGTTCGTTTCTCCTTCTCATTAATAAATGCTATTGCAGTTAGCATCAGGATTGCATTGCATATGTAGATCAGCTTGTAGAATAAACTAGTTGTTTGTTGTTAACAATATTGAGCATTCCTATCCATGAGCATGGTGTACACTCATAGAAATGAGTGTAGGTCTCTACTGGTTTTTTGCAGGAGTATTTTTTAGTGGATTGAATTGTGTCCCCTTAAAAACGTATGTGTTGGTTTGACTTGGCTAGGAGTCCCACAGTGGTGCCATTCCTCCCATGTGTTGTGAATCCTGCCTCCATGATATTGATGATGGAGAATGGTTTGCAGTTATGCTAGGGAGGCAGGATTCAAGCCACAAGCTTGTGCAATATAAGAGAAGGGAGCAGAGGAAGTTGGGAATCTCATACCACCAAGAAAGCAGCACTGAGAGCAGAGCATGTCCTTTGGAACCAAGGTTCCTGTGTTGAGATGCACTCCCTGGATTTGGACTAAGCCTGCTGGACTGTGATAAATTCTCTTGCTGAATGGACTTGCAACTTGTTAATGGATTTGTGGCTTACTGGACTGTGACAATAAAATTTCTCTTCATGAAGCCTTTCACTCATGGTATTTTATGGTAGAGCAGTACCAGGTGACTAAGACAGCTTGTATAGATGATTTACATCTCTGGTTAGATTTATTTCTAAGTACTTTATCTTCTAGGGGTTGTTGTAAATGGTGTTGATTGATGATTTCCTTTTCTAAGTTCCTTTTGTTGGTGTAGAGGAATTCAGTTGATTTTTGTATGTTTCTGTTATGTCTTGGTACTTTGCTGAAATCTTCTATTAGTTCCAGTAGTTTCTGTGTAGATTTTGTAGGGTTTTCTGTGTAAAAGATCACATCATCTGTTATAGGGATAATTTCATTTCTTCCTTCTAATTTGGATATCATTTATTTCCTTTTATTGCCTTAATTTTCTGGTTAGGACCTCCACCACAAAGTTGAATAAAAGCAGTGATAGAGAGCATTCTTGTCTGGTTCCCATACTTAAGAGGAATGTCTAGAATGTCTCCATTTAGAGTAATGTTGGCTGTTTGTTTTGTATGAATGCTGTTAATATTAAGTTGAGGAAATTCCCTTCTATTTTGCTGAGAGTTCGTATTATAAGTGGGTGGTAGACTTTGCTTAATACTTTTCGTTCCTCAGTTGATAAACTCATGTAGTTCTTTTCTAGTGTGGAACCATCCCTGCATACCTGGTATGAATCCCACTGGGAACCCTGAACATCAGAGAGAAAGTTGAAAAATCGAACTGAGCAATAGAGAAT
This sequence comes from Heterohyrax brucei, assembly GCA_028571685.1. Taxonomy (NCBI): domain Eukaryota; kingdom Metazoa; phylum Chordata; class Mammalia; order Hyracoidea; family Procaviidae; genus Heterohyrax; species Heterohyrax brucei. The sequence continues at coordinate 36,167,641 of CM053160.1, read as the reverse complement.
AGGTAGTAGGTTCAGAATACTTGTATTTAACATTAGAGGGAACATTAGAGGGAAAGTTGAGAAATCGAACTGAGTGACAGAGAAGGAAAAGTAAGTCCAGTAGGCTTGCATTTAACTTCCTATGCTGAGATCTAAAGCTTTTGTATGAGATAAACCTGTGTCCCTTTTTCCAGCACTTCCTCCTCCCTTTTCTGTGCTGCACCAGAGTCTGATGCCATTACCTGAGCTGGCAGGCAGTAGGACTCTTTATGTGCTCTGAGGTACTCTTTTAGACTCAGAGAGAGAAAAATTTCACAAATGGGGAGGGGAATAAAAGAAAAATTCTACTGACTTCCTTTAGCTAGAAATTCAGGGTAGAAGCAATTCCTTCACCTAGAATCTGGCATAAAGGGGCACACCTTCCTCACAGATGTTTGAGGATGGCTGTCAGCTACCCAGCTTTCTTAGCATGTCCAGCTAGATACCTGTGTCTGCACCAGTCACCACTGTCCTGGGAATTTAGGGGAGAGCCTGCACCACACACTTTGTGACTGACTACATGGACACATGAGCTGAATGCATACAAGAAAAGTAAATAAACTCATGAGCTGGCATGCCGAGTAACAGTTCTAGCCACCTCGTGACAGTATTAAAACTTTACAGGTACCAATATTGAAACTATTTCACACAACCAGCCTGTTTGGCCATTTCAAAAAAAAAACAAGCCAAAATAACAGTAAGAAAATATGAATCAACAACTTACTGATGGCTGAGAGATAACATTCAATATCACATTAGTTAAGCAGGCAGAACATGATGGCTTCAGAAAGCTCCCAAAACAAAGAATCAAGAAATTTTCCAGATAAAGAGAATTTTCTGGAAATTATTAGAGGTAGAATACAATAGATTAATAATTAGAATTCTCTGAGAAATAAAGAAGATACGACAAAATGTAGCAGAGCACAGTGGCAAATTGCACAGCTCAAATGAAAGTATATGGAGATAGGAAGTAAAAGTTCAGAAGATTAACAGTAAGGTTACAGAAATAGATAACGGAAAGTTAAAGGATCAGAATTGAGGCAATTGAAGGCCAAATTAGCAAGACTGAAGATAGAGTGAAAGTAACGTATTTGAGGAACAGTCAATGAAAACATTTTAAAAAGTTAGGAAACACTGAGAACCTTTTGGACTCTATGAAAAGGAATACTCTATGAGTGACTGGAGTACCAGAACAAGAGGGGATAAGAGAAAATGGAGAGAGAACTGTCAAAGATTTGTTGGCAGAGAACTACTGTAATATCATGAAAGATGAGAAGATACCTATGCAGGTTGTTCATCAAACTCCACAAAAGGTAGATCCCAAAAGAAAGACGTCGAGGTATGTTATAATAAAGCCTGCCAAAACTGAAGATGAGACCATTTTAAATGTGGCTAAAAATAAACAAGAAGTAATCTGCACTAAGCTCGGACTTCTCAGCAAAAACTATGCAAGCAAGGTGATGGGATGTCATACACAAAGCTGGAAAATAATTTTCAACCAAGAACTATACATCGAACAAAACTGTCTCTCAAATATGATGGTGAAATTAGGACTTTTCCAGATAAATAGAATTTTAAGAAATTTGCAAAAACCAAACCAGAATGACAACAAACACCATAGGGAGTCCTTTGGTTAGAAAATCGGTAACATCATATAGCAACCTAAGACTAGAATGCAAAACAGAACAGCTGAATATCAACCCAGATAGGGAAATCACAAAATTAAATGAAAGGTAAAGCACTGCAGATAGGGAAACAAAAGATGTCATTGTATGAAAGACGACCACATTGCAACAAAAATGAGAGAGTCAAAAAAAAAGATAGTCATAGATCTTTGTAGGGAGAGAAGTCAAGGCAATGCAAAGATGTTAAAGACTGTTCTTTAATTTAGAAAACTAGGGATAAATGTTAAGGTAGCCACAGAGGAAATTAACAGTCATATGCATCAAAACAAAAAAACAAGAAAAACATGAAGTCTCAGAAAATGCAAAATCAACAACGAGAAACATGAAAAGCAAACAAAGCAAAACACCTGACTCAGCACAGAAAATTAAGTGGAGCAAAGGGATTGTCAGAATGAAAGCACTAAATTCATACTTATCCATAATTGTGCTGATTTTAGTGGATTAAATGCACCGGTAAAGAGATGGAGAGTGGCAGATACACTGCCTACAAGAAACACACATTAGACTTAAAGACACAAGCCAAAGCCAAGCCAAGTGCTGTCCAAGCTAAAATTCAAAGGGATGGAAAAAATATATATCAAGCAAATAACATTCAGAAAAGAGCATCTGATAAATTAGATGTTAAATTCTGCCACACTGGATAAAGACGGCCCTGTATAAGCATTAAAGGATCAATACTCCAGGAAGACACAATCATATTAACTGTTTATGAACTGAATGATAGGGCTCCAAAATACATAAAGGTAACTCTAACTGGGTTGTAAGGAGAAATAGACAGCTCCACAATAATAGTAACAGACTTCAGCATGCCAGCTTTGGTAAAGGACAGAACGTCCAGGAAGAAGCTCTATAAAGACACAGAAGATTTAAACACCACAGTCAACCAACTTGATCTCAAAGACATACAGAAAACTTTTCATCCAACAGCAGCTAAGTGTAGTTTCTTCTCCAGCACACATAGAATATTCTCAAGAATAGACCATATGTTAGGCCATAAGACAAGCCTTAATAGAATTGTAAGAATTGAAATTTAGAAAGCATCTTTTTAGACTATGTATCTGTAAAAGTAGAAATCAGTAACAGATAAAGCAAGGAATAAAAAAACAGACACATAGAAACTGAGCAACACCTTGCTCAAAAACTACTGGGTTATAGAAAAAATCAAGGACAGAGTAAAGAAGTTCAAGTACTCAAATGAGAATGAAAGCACATTGTACCAGAACCTTTGAAACACAGTAAAAGCAGTGCTCAGAGGTCAGTTTATCTCAGTGAATGCATGTGTGCAAAAAGAAGGGCTCAATGCAAAGCATTAATTCTATAACTTGAACAGATAGAGAGCAGCAAAAGAAGCCCTTAAACAGCAGAATAAGGCAGATAATAAAAATAAGCAGAACTAAACAAAGTAATCGAAGGAGTTAACAAACCAAAAAGCTGTTTCTTTGAAAAATATTGGCAAAGCCATTTGCCAAACTGACAGATGAAACATACAAGAGGAAACTGATGATCACAGTAAGAAATGAGACGGACAGTATCACAGCAGGCCCAGATTCAAGGGAAAATGCTTTGAAAACCTGTACCCAGAACAAATTTGGAAGTCTAAAGGAACCAATTTCTAGAAACAGTACCTACCTCAACTAACACAGAGGTAGAAACCAAACCCACTGCAATTGAGTCGGGTCTGACTCATAGTGACCCTAGAGGTCAGGATAGAACTGCCCCATAGAGTTTCCAGGGAGCACCTGGCAGATTTGAACTGCTGACCTTTTGGTTAGCAGATATAGAACTTAACCCAGTATGTCACTGGGGTTTCCACACAGAGGTAGACTAAATAAACCCAAAACAAGAGACTGAAAGGATGATTTTAAAACTGCTTGCTGCAAGTAATTCCTGACCCTGATGGTTTCAGTGGCGTATTGTAGCAGAGTTTGTGTAACAGTTAACACCATCGTATGTAAAGTATTTCAAGACATAGGAGAGAACAGAATACTGTCAAATTTATTTTTTGAAGCTAACTTGATAAGAAAACCAAGTGAAAACAGCACAAAAAGGAAAGTTAGGCAAGTATGTCTCATGAAGTTACAGGTAGAAATCCTCAACAAAATTCAATCCAGTAGAATTCAGCTAGGTATAAAAAAAGCAAAAATTTCACCATGACCAAGTGAGATTTCATGCCAAGAATGCATGGATGGTTCAACATAAGAAAAACAATGAGTGTAATCACCCACAGAAAGCAAAAGAACCACTTGATTTTATCAATTGGTAGAAAAAGTATTTGACAAAGTCCAGTGCACATTTATGTTGATAGTTCTCAGTAAGATAGGCGTAGAAGAGAAATTCCTCAACATAATAGAGAGCATTTATACAAAGCTAACAGCCAACATCAGCATTAATGGAGAGAGTCTAAAAGCATTCTCTTTGAGATACAAACAGACAAAGATACCTTTTGTCACCACTTTTAATTCAGCATTGTGCTAAAGATTCTAACGAAAGCACTCAGACTAGAAAAAGAAATAAAGGCCATCCACATTGGTAAGGAAGAAGTAAAAGTGTATGTATTTGTAGATGGTGATCTACGAATACACAGGGAGAAGCCTAATGAATCCATAAATGTATTATTGAAACTAATGAAAGAGTTTAGCAGAGTATCAGGATACACTATAAACATAACAATCAGTTGAATTTCTTTACACTCATGAAGAGAACATCAAAGAGGAGATCACCAAATCAATACCATTTACAGTAGCCCCAAGAAGATAAAATTCTTAGGAGTACATGTAATCAGAGTGTAAAAGATCTACACAGAGGAAATTACAAGCCACTACTGTAAGAAACCAAATGAGAACTACGTAAGTGTAGAAACCTACCTTGCTCATGGATAGAAAAACTCAACGAAAATGTCTATTCTTCCTAAAGCAGTCAGTAGGTACAGTGGACTCATGCAAATTCTAATGGCATTTTTGAATCAGAGAAATCACTAACTGCACATGGAAAAGGAAGAATCTTCAGATAAATAATTACTGAAGAAGAACAGAGTAGAGGTGTCACACCATCTGGCTTTAGAACCTGTTATACTGCTACCGTAGTCAAAAGATCCTGGTATTGATAATAGCAACAGATGCCTATATAGACCGCTGGAGCAGAATTGACAATGCAGACGTAAAATCATCCACCTCCAAACTCTAAAAGATATTGTAAAGTCTCAACAACAAAAAGACAAAAAAAAAAAAAAATGGGCAAAGGATATGAGGTAGCATTTCACCAAAAAAATAATGTAACATTCAGGAGGTTAATATATACACCATGCAGCACTCACAGTCTTGAGCCACAAGAGAAATGTAGATGAAAACTACAAGAAGATGTCACCTTGCTCCAACAAGGCTGGCATTAATTTAAAGAACACAAAATAATAAATGTTTTGGAGAGACTGAAACGCTTACATACTGTTGATTGGAATGTAAAATGGTACAACCACTCTGAAAACCGATTTGGTGCTTTTTTAAAAAGCTAGACATAGAAATACCATAACATGCAGTAATTCCACTTCTTGGACACTACTGTGAGAAATAGAGGCTGTCACTCAAATAGATGCATGCATACCAGTGTTTACAGTAGATGTGTCCAGAATAAGAAAAAGATTATATAAACCTAGATGCCCTTCCACAGTTGAATGGGTAAACAAAGTATGGTACATTCACAGAATGGAATGCAGTGTAATGTTAAGGAAGAACATCGACTTTGGGAAACATAACAAGAATCTCAAAAGCATTCAGCTTAGTTAAATGACTCAGTTGCACCAGGACTGTTATAAGGATTCAGGAAAAGATTCAAACACAGAAGAAAACAGTCTTCGATAGTCACAAGGGTGGAGAGGGATGGAAAAGGATGCTTATGAATTAGATAGTAGAGAAAAATTAAGTTAGGCGACAACAAGAGGAAAGTGGGAGACCAAGAGACAGAGAGGACAATGTTCAACAAACACAACATCAACATGATACCAAAAAAACTAGCTGGTGCTGGCTGTCGCCAAAGACTGCCCTTATAGGGGACTCGTGAAAGACTCTGATAGAGTAGGAGAAATACAGGATGCAGAACTTGAAATCTAGTGAAAAGTCCAGACTTGATGGTCTGACAGACTGGAGGGCCCTGGAAGACATGACCCCAAACTCACTGTTAACCCATAACTGAAACCTTTCTGGAAGCCAACTCTTCAGGCCGAGACTGAATTGATATAGGAGACCTGACAGTTAAGTCCGTGAACTTCATTGTTCTGAGTGCTACATAATACCTCATTGCTGAATATCTGTATGGTCACCTTCGAAGTCCTCCCCTTGGAAAGTTATGCACCAGTGCCAGTGCCTAGTCCACCCTTCAAAGCAGTTTTGGAATTCTTTCTGAAATGGCCATTGCACATCGTGGCAAGGTAACAAGTGTGCAAATTAATTGTTTAGTTGTCTGTGAGGGAGCTTTTAGCTAGTAGACAAATAACTGTATTAGAATACCCTCCCTACTCCCCTGATCTTGCCCCCAATGGCTTTTTTTCTTTACCTGAAGATAAGGGAAATATTGAAAGGGAGACATTTTGATGACATTCAGGTTGACGACCATTCCAGAGCAAGCATTCTAAAATTGCTTTGAAGGATGAACTAGGCACTGACGTCAGTGCACAGTGTCCTAAAGGAAATACTTGGAAGATGACAGTAGTGATTTTCAGCAATGAAGTATGTAAGCACTTTTTCTAGGGTCAGTTCATAAACTTAATTGGTAGTCCTCGTATAAGACATAAACTGATACTGATGAAGAGTGTGCTTCTTGTCTTGGGCAGGTACAATAGACTAGCTGGACAGCTTCTGCTCAGAGGCAAGAGAGAACCTCAGAGGAGTATGGGAGTTGGTTAAATGAACATGAGAAATGTGGGTTGGAGGGGAAGAATGTGTTGTCATGATCAGGGAAGAGTAGCTAGGGTCACATGGCAAAGTGTGTAAGTTTTTGTATGAGAAACCGTAAACTTTAAAAATAGAACTACATTAGATGAAGGGAGGGACAGCATACAGTAGAGATGAAGTCAGCACAACTGCACTAAACTAAAAACGAAAAGTTTCATAGATATAACCAAACACCTCAAAGGACAGAGTAGTAGGGACAGGGTTTTGGGTACCATGGTTTCGGTGCTATCTAGGTCAATTTGCATAATAAGTTTTTTTTTTCTTAAGTTGTCCCACTTTGACAAGTGGCATCTGTGTCTTAAAAGCTAGCAAGTGGTAATCTAGTATGGATTAATTGGTACCAACTCCCCTGGAGTAGAGGAGAATGAAGGACATCAAAGACATAAGGAAAATAATGAATCCGAGGAGCAGAAAGGACTACAAGTCGAAAATATGTCAGTAGGACACCAGAAGAACTAGATGGTGTCCATCTACCACCAGTGACTATCCTGACAGGGAGCACAACAAAGAGTCCATGATGTAGCGGGAGAAAAATGGAGTACAGAAACTGAGCTCTAATAAAAGGATCAGACTTGATAGTCTGGCAGACCGAAGGGTCCTTGGAGTGCATGGCCCTCAGACTCTGTTAGTCCAGAAATGAAACCATTCCGAAAGCCAACCTTTTAGACGAAGAGTAGAAGACATAGAATGAAACTAGCAAAGAGTGTGTATCTTTGTTTAAGTAGATACATGAGAGTGACTGGGCAGCTCCTGTCCAGAGGCTAGGTGAGAAGGCAGAGGAGGATAGGAGGTAGTAGAGTGGACAGTAGAAAAACAGGGTGGAAAGTAGGATCATGTGCTGCTGCAGGGTGGGGAAAACAGTGTGAGTTATATAACAGTGTGTGTGTGTGTGTCTGTGTATAACAAATGGACTTGTGGATTATAAACTATGGCTAACATTGCAGAGAATGGGAATTTGAGAACAATTATGTTCTTAAGCGGTGTACATGGATCAAGAAGCAGTTGTGTGAATAGAACAAGGGGTACAGCATGGTTTAAAGTCAGAAAAGGTGTGCATCAGGATTGTATCCTTTCACTATTTTCAGTCTGTACGTCAAGCAGATAATCTGAGTAGTTGGAGTATATGAAGAAGAATGAGGCGTTAGGGTTGGAGGAAGACTCGTTAACAACCTGTGTTATGCTGATGACACTGCTGAATATCAATATGCTGATGACACAGCCTTCAGTATGGATTGCACCGCAACATCAAAAGAAGAAAAATCTTCTCAACTGGATCAGCAAGCAATGTCATGATAAATGGAGAAAGGTTTGAGATTGTCAAGGATTTCATTTTGGCTCCACAGTCAATGCCCATGGGAGCAACAGTCAGGAAATCAAAAGACACACTGCATTGGAAAAGTCTTCCGCAAAGGACCTCTTTAAGGTATTGAAAAGTCGCCTTGAAGACTAACGTGCACTTGACCCAAGCCATGGTGTTTTCAGTCACATCATATGCATCCAAAAGCTAGACAGTGGATAAGGAAGACAAAAGAAGAATGGATGCCCTTGAGTTGTGTTGTTGGAGAACAGTATTGAGTGTACCACGGACTGCCAAAAGAACAAAGAAATCTGTTTTGGAAGAAGTACAACCAGAGTGCTCCTTAGAAGCAGAGATGGCAAGACTGAGTCTCACATACTTTGGACAAGTTTTTAGGAGCCATCAATCCCTCGAGAAGGACATCATGCTTGGTAGAGTGGAAAAAGCAACCCAAAGCTTCTGCCATCGAGTCCAACTCATGGCGACCCTATGGGCCATAGTAGAAGTGCCTGATAGTTTCCCAGGAATGCCTGGTAGATTTGAACTGCCAAGGTTTTGGTTAGCAAACATAGTGTTTAACCCACTATGCCACCCGGGTTTCCAGGTGGAGTGGAGGGTCAGTGAAAGAGAGGAATACCCTCTATGAGATGGATTGACACAGTGGCTGAAACAGTGGGCATGGTGCAAGACTGGGTAGTGTTTCTTTAGTGCCTAGGGTAGTTATGAGTCGGAACTTAACAACAACAATAGGAATTTGTAGAATGTTAATCTTCTTTAGGTGGTCACAGGGTGCAGTCTCAGATGTGTTACAATCTTAATTGGTGTTTTCACTCTGGAAGTGGTCTGGCTGTCATGTAATCTGGTCTCGTTATCATATAATCCCATTACAGATTTCTGTGTGTCTCTTTTAAAGTCATTAGATTATTATCTGTTGCTTTTACACAGTCCTGAAGAGAGCATGGAAACCCTAGTGATGTAGTGGTTAAGTGCTATGGCTGTTAGCCAAAATGTCAGCCATTTGAATCCATAGGCACTCCATGGAAACCATATGGGGGAGTTCTGCTCTGTCCCTTAGGTTTGCTATGAGTCAGAATTCACTTGATGGCAATGTGGTGGTTATTATTATTTTTTTAATGTATTTTTTATTATCAATGAAAAATGTACATTCCCATATAAATTTACATGCCCACCTATATGCAGCTTCAATTTCTCTTCCTGCACAATGACAGCACACTCTCCCTCTCTGCTCCGTATGTGTCCCATCCTCCCAACAGTCTCCTTTTCCCTCCTCTCCACCCACTCACCTTCCTCTGGTAAGAGGTCAGTGGGATGATATCCTATAGATGCATAGATGTGGTCACTCTGTGTCAACTATAATCCATTCCTGTCCAAAGAGTGGACCTTTGTTATGATTTATGAGCAGGGGCAGCATCAGGGCCAGGGGCCATGCTCCCAGAGGAACCCCAAAGCCCCTGGACTATCAATTGTGGTCTTTTAGTGGAGATGTCAGGGTGCACAGTGTTTTATTCTTGTGTTGCCAGTGAGACTCAACTTCGTGAGCTCCATCGTGGCTGTCACTGGTGGTGGCCAGGCACCATCCGGTTCTTCCAGTCACGAGTCAATGTAGACACCTACTCACGTGGGTCTCTCTGCCCTCTGGGTTCTCTTTCCCTCAATTCGTTTTAGTCCTTGGTGATCATCCATTCCTACTGAATTGGGACCATCTGCTGGCAGCTTTTAAGACCCCAGACACCACTCACCAATGTGGGGTGCAGAGAACCCTCTTAGCAAAATGCTAGTAGTACCAGTTGGCCTCAGTTTCACCTGAGAGCATGGTCCCTGGCCCTCCACCCAGCTACTCTGTTCTTGCGATACTGGGTTAAGATGGAAGGAGTACTCAAGTTAATGTTGAAATCCAGTTAATATTGTTCTTTCTAGTGTGTGCTGTCACTGATTTCACCTAACCAAATTTATGTCAGCTATCTAAACCCTCCCCCCGGTGCCCTCCCTCTTGCCCGCCTCTCGAAGCCGTCAAAGAGTCTTTTCTTCTGTGCATCAGTCTGTTTTTGAGTTCTTATTATGGGGGTCTCATACGATATTTGTCCTTTTATGGCTGACAGCTTTCACTCAACATAATGTCCTCCAGTTGAAACCAGGTTATGAGATGTTTCCTGAAGTCATTATTGTTCTTTATCATTGCATAGTGTTCTGTTGAATATGTATACCGTAGTTTACCTAGCCATTCCTCTGTGGTTGGGCATCTGGGTTGATTCCATCTTTTTGCTCTTGTGGACTGTGCTGTGATAAACATTCGTGTGCATGTATCAGTTGGTGTCAATGGCCTTGATCTGTAGGATATATTCCAAGCAGTGGAATTACTAGATCAGATAGCATATCTATATCCAGCTTTTTGAGGAAGTGCCACATTGCTTTCCAGAGAGGTTGCACCATTTTGCAGTCCTGCTGACAGTGTAGGAGAGTGCCACTGTCTCCACAGCCTCTCCAACATTTGTTGTTTTGCGTGTTTTGGATCATGGCCAACCTTGTTGGGGTGAGATGGTATCTCATTGTTGTTTTGATTTGAATTTCTCTAATAGCTAATGATTGTGAGCATATCTGCATGTGTTTTTTGGCTGCTTTGATGTCCTCTTTAGAGAAGTATCTGTCCATCTCCTCTGCCCAATACTTAATGGGATGATTTATCTTTTTCTTATTGATATTTTGAAGTAGCTTTTAGATTATTGAGATTGGGAGTTGGTCTGACATATAGTTGCCAAATATTTTTTCCCTTTCCGTAGGTGGTCTTTTAATTCTGTTAATAATGTCTTTGGATGAGGAAAGGTGTTTGATTCTTAGTAATTCCCATTTATTTGTTTTCTCTTCTGTTGTTTGTGGCTTGTTTGATAGATTTTGAACTCTATCTGTGTTGTGTATTAAGACTTCCATTGTTGTTCCTACTTTGATGAGCTTTATTGTTTTAGATTTGATATTTAGGTGTTTTATCCACTTTCAGTTGGTTTTTGTATAAGGTGTAAGATACAAGTCTTGTTTCAATTTATTTCAGGTGGATATCGAATTTTGCCAACACCATTTGTTGAAGAGATTATTTCTACCCCAGTTTAATGTCTGAGGGCCTTTGTCGAATATTAAGTGTTCATAAGAAGATGGTGTCGTTTTTGGGGTCTCAGTTCTGTTCCATTGATCTATCTTTCTCTTTTTGTACCAGTACCAGGCTGTTTTGACTACTGTGGCAGTGTAATAGGTTCTAAAGTAGGGTAGTGAGAGGCCTCCCAGTATGTTCCTCTTCTTCAGTAGTGCTGTACTTATCTGGGGCTTCTTTCCTTTCCAAACGAAGTTGGTGATTTTTTTTTCTCCATCTCATTAAAAAATGTCTCTGGGATTTGTATTGGGACTGCATTTATGTAAGTAGTTTGTTTTGGGTAAAATAGACATTTCTATAATGGTGAGTCTTCCTATCAATGAGCAGGGTAGGTTTTTCCATTTATGGAAGTCTTTCTTAGTTTCTTCTAGTAAGGACTTGTAATTCTCTTTGTAAAGGTCTGTTATTTCTCTAGTTAGATTATTCCTAGGTACTTCATCTTCTTTGGGGCTACAGTAAATGGTATTGATTTCATGATTTCTTCCTTAATAATCTTGTTGGTATAAAGGAATCCTACTGATTTACCTATGTTTATCTTGTATCTTGAGACTTTGCTGAACTCTTCTATCAGTTTGAGTAGTTTCGTTATGGATTCCTTGGGATTCTCTGCCTATGCAGTCATATCAGCTGCAAGTAGGGAGATTTTGACTTCTTTTTTGCCGATGCAGATGCCCTTTATTTTGTGGTCTTGTCTAAATGCTCTGGCTAGAACTTCTAGTACAATGTTGAATAGGAGAAGTGAGAGTAGGCATCCTTGTCTAGTTCCTGTTCTCAAGGGAAACTGTTTCAGTCTCTCTCCATTCAGGATGATGTAGGCAGTTGACTTTGTGTAAATGGCCCTTACTGTGTTGAGAAATTTTCTGTCTATTTCTATTTTGCTGAGATTTTTAGCATGAATGGGTGTTGGACTTTATCAAATGCCTTTTCTGCATCAGTCAGCAAAATCAGGTGATTGTCGTTTGTGATATTTATGTGGTTAATCACATTAATTGTTTTTCTGATGTTGAACCAGCCTGGCATCCCTGGTATGAATCCAGTTTGGTCATGATCGATTGTTTTTTTGATATGCTGTTGTATTCTATTGGCAAGAATTTTGTTCAAGATTTTTGCATCTAGATTCATGAGTGATACCAATCTGTAGTTCTCCTTCTCTGTTGAGTCTTCTTTCTCTGGCTTTGGTATTAGGGTTACGTTGGCTTCATAGAATGAATTTGGGAGTATTCCATTCCTTTCTACACTGTGAAATAGTCTCAGTAGTACAGGAGATAACTCTTTTCTAAAACCTTGGTAGAATTGTGCGGTGAAGTCATCTGGGCCTGGGCTTTTTTTGGTTGGCAGTTTTTGGATGACTTTTTCAATCTCTTCCTTTGTGATGGGTTTATTAAGTTGTTGCTTCATCTTGTGACAGTTTTGGTAGATGATATCAATCAAGGAATTTGTCCATTTCCTCTCGGTTTTCAAATTTGTTAGAGTACAGTCTTTTCATAGTATGATGTTTTTGATTTCTGTTGGATCTGTTGTGGCACCTCTCCTCTCATTTCTTACTTGGGTCATTTGTTTCCGGTCCTGGTTTTGTTTAGTAAGTTTAGCCAATGGTTTGTCAGTTTTGTTGATCTTTTCAAAAAAACAGCTTTTGGTCTTTTCAGTTTTTTCGATTGTTTTTCTGTTCTCTAATTCATTTAGTTCTGCTCTGATCTTTGTGATGTGTTTTCTTTTGGTGCTTGAGGGGTTCCTCTGTTGTTCTCTCTCTACTTGTTAAAGTTGTGAGGTTAGTTCTTTGATTTAGTTTGTTTCTTCCAGCTGTGTGCATTTATGGAGATAAACTGATGTCTGAGCACTGCTTTGGCTGTATCCCATAGGTTCTGGTAGGAAGTGTTTTCGTTCTTGTTTGAATCCATGAATTTTTTATTTCATCCTTGATTTCTTCTATAACCCATAGTTTTTTGAGCAAGATGTTGTTCAGTTTCCAAGAGTTCCACTTTCTGTTTCTATATGTTTTTTCTGCTTTTGATTTTGACTTTCATGCCTTTATGATCTGAGAAGATGCTTTGTGTTAATTCAGTGGTATGGATTTTGTTGAGAACTGCTTTATGTCCGAACACATAGTCTATTATGGAGAATGTTCCATGTGCACTGAAGAAGAAGGTGGTGTTATCTGCTGATGGGTAGAAAATTATATATGTTGACGAGATCTAGTTGGTTAATTGTGGCAGTAAGGTCTTTGTATCCTTATGGAGCTTTTTTCTAGATGATCTGTCCAGTATTGAGAGTGGAGTGTTCAATCTCCTTTTTGAGTGTAGTCAGTGCATAAATGTTTAATGTAGTTAAATCTTGCTTGTGTACTGAACCCTTTCAACAATAAATCGTGTCCATCCTTGTCCATGATGGTGGATTTTTACATTAAAATCAGTTCTTTCTGAGAATAAAATTGCCACACCTGCTCTTCTCTGTTGATTGTTAGCTTAATACATATTCTTCCATCCTTTCGTTTTCACTTTGTTCCTGTCTTTAAGGTGAGTTTCTTGTAGGCAACATATGGATGGGTGATGTTTTTTGATCCAAGAATTCACTCAATGTCTTTTTAGTGGAGCGTTCAGTCCATTCACATTCAGCGTAATTATTGATAGATGTGTGTTTGTGCTGCCATTGTGATTTATTTTTGTGTTGATGTTTTCTCTGTTCTTATTAATCTGTTCTGGGACATTCTTTTTTGTTAGTTGATTCCTCACCTTTTTCAGAGTTGATTTTGTGGTTGTTGGGACCCCTGTGTTACATTTCTTAATATGGTATGTTGAATCTTTGTCATGCTTTACGGCTGCCCATATGATCCCCCTTAATAAACTATGTATAAGCCCAATTTTAATTTTTACCGGTCTTGTCAACTTTCTCTCCATCTGGAAGGAATATAACGACTGTAGTGCATCCTACTTTTTAATATGGTAGTATCTTAGTTTTCATCATAGTCACCGGATCATTTCTCTTAGTATTAAAGCCTTGATTGAGTGTGGAGCCTTCCCTGGTTGAGTAGGATTCTGAATGATGTGTTCTTCTAAAATACAGAGTTAGTGATGTTGTTCTTCTAAGCCAAAGCCAAGAGATTCTTTCAGTATTTCTTGTAGCTTTGGTTTGGTTTTTACAAAGTCTCCAAATTTCTATTTATCTGAGAATGTCTTAATTTCGCTTTCTTGTTTGAAAGAGGTTTGCAGGATATATAATTTTGGGTTGGAAGTTCTTCTTCAAGGCTTTGAATGTGTCATGCCGCTATCTCTGTGCCAGCATGGTTTCTGCTCAGAAATCTGACGAAAGCCTATAGAGTTTTCCTCTGTATGTTAGCTTTGCTTTGAGTCTTGCTGCCCTTAAGAGATTCTGCTTATGTTTCATTTTGTTGAGCTTGATTATAATATGTCTTGGAGTCTTTCTTTTGAGGTCTATATTGAATGACATTCAGTATGCATTTTGGATGTCTATGTTCTCTTCATTCATGATTTCTGGGAAGTTTTCTGTCAGCAGCTCAGCAACAGTACTCTCTGGGTTCTCATGCGTCTCGCCCTGTTTAGGGACTCCAATTAATTGTAGGTCGTTCCTCTTTGTACAGTCCCACATGCTTCTTAATTCTTCCTCCTTTTTCTTGTTCCTTTTTTTTGATTTGTCCTCATAGATCCTGGAGCCAGTAGCTCCGTCTTCCAAGTCAGAAAGTGTCTTCTCCGTTTGTTCCATTCTGTTTTCTTGGCTTTGAATTAAAGTTTCTATGTCTTTGAGTTTGTTCTTGATCTGTTGGGTTTCAGAGTACTAGTGTTCTATCAGATCGAACAGCTTGTTTAATTTTTATTTTGCTGTGCTGCATTTTGTATAAGGTCTTGAAGGGCTCTGTATATAATCCTTTTGTATTCATTCAATAATTTCAGAAAAGTTTCTTCATCTGGAAAACTCCTTGGTTGTTTCATTTGGGGGCCTTCTGAAGCTGTCAGTGATTTCCTGTTTACCATTTTTTCAAGGATCTGTTGCTTTTTGGCCTTCATGTGACACAATTAAGGGCTGGGAAAGGTACTGTGAGAATGGACTGCAGATGTTTTTCTAGGCCATCTTAAAATGAAAAATAAAAGGTATCTGACCACTTCCCAAGTCAGTCAGGTTTTCAGGTGTAGAGTTTCCTCTTCCCACCTGGCAGAGGAAGCACCTCTATATCCAACCCCAGGTGATACAAACTAGTTTAAAAACAGCAGTGCTATTGCCCTGTTGGCCTCTGCTTACAGTCCCCAGCTGTACACAACACTGTGTAAACTACTCCTTTTCTAGGAGGGAAGTGCCCTCCTGTGGGAAAGCACTGGCTCCCAGTCTAAGATTAGGTCCAGTTGTGGCCACCATATCTAAGATGGTATCCTGCACAAAGTCGCTGCCACTTCCGTATGCACTGCCCTGGGACAGGGGCAGAAAGAGGGGCCAAAGGTCATGAGATGCAGTGAGTGTTCAGCCTCTGTTGTCTGACCCTAGCCATAGGCGACACTCTGTAAACTACTGCTTTTCTGTTGGCAAAGCCCTCTCCTGTGGGGAGCCGCTGGCTCCTAGTTTAAGAATTAGGTCCATCTAAAATCTGTGTATTGAAGATGGAGTCCTGCACAAGTGTGCCGCTGCTTCCGTACAAACTATGGTGTGACAGAGGCAGAAAGGCCAAAAGTGTCAGGATGCACAGAGTCCCTAAGCCAGGCTCTCAAAATATGGCAATTTCGCCTGCCTGTCCCACCAGCAGTGTGTCTGAAACCAGCCGTTAGGCAAGACCCAGCTCTACCCGCCAGTCAAGACAGGGGAAAAAAAAGTAAAAATGATGAGTTACTGAGAGCCAGGACTAGCCAGGAGTGGGAATCAGCAAAAGAGAGGAGGTTTTTCGTTCAGTGGTATGAAGTCCAAATTAACAGACCTGTGCTTTGTCCTGGGGCTCACTAGGTGACCAGAAGGCTCCGTTTGATTATTAGTTCAGGTCTTGGTTTCCAGAGGGATTTAGGGAGACATGTGCTTGGTCCACCATCTCGACTCGGCTCTATTTTGTTTTAAAGAGAGCATAGATTAGTCTTTATTAGCCTTGAGAGAAACGAAGGGAAACTATGCTTAGAGACAGAATCAGGAAACAAAAATGGCTCAAGTTATCCTCAAGATGGAGCCACTTTTTTTACTGTGCCTGTTGTCCTTGTGCTCTCTGTGGCTGAAGGGCCCGGCATGCAGACTCTGCCTTCTCTGTGCAGTTCCGGCAGCGCTGTGCCCACCAGTCTGCAGAAACCTGTCACGTGGCCCATTTGTGGGCTACTTTGTGGGTGGGAGAGAATCAGATGACCAGAAGAGGTGCTGTTGTAGTATCATCCAGAGATACGAGATTTCTTCTGCATATAAATATATAGTATAAACATGTTTTTGTTAGGTACCATCAAATCGGTTCCAGCTTATAGTGACCCTTGTACAAAGAATGAAGCCCTACCTGGTCATTTGCTATCATCGTGTAAACATATACATAGACCTGTACATATTATGGATGGAAGAACTGAAGGACAGAAAGTTGCTCCTCCTGAAGTCAGGGATTTACCATGTCTTCTGTGCGTGTTACAAATTTAGAAGCATTTTGTTTTTTAAAATCTTTGTTACAGCTGTTGAAATAAGGACTCTAGCTGCCCTTTTTGTGGATTGCAGGATCCTAGTTTTTTGTAGTGCACTGCTTTAAGTTTAAAAAGGTCTCCAGGGTAACCACAGAAGGCCCAAATTATATATTTATAAAGGCAGAAAGCTGGAATGTTTCTTAAAGAGGAGAGGACTAAGATTTAAGCCTGTGAAAGCTGTAGCACTGTGTTCCTAAGCTGGTAGTTGGCTGCTTTTGAACACAGACCCAAGATAATCTCCCATTTCTGGGCAGGGAAAATCTAGACAGAAGTCTCTCTGCATCAAAGCCAAGCTCAAGGATGAAGACAAAATAGATATAGAATCTCATTCCATTTTTTGTTGAATATGTTACATATGTCTAGTTTTGTTGCCTAACTAAAGCAAATTTGTCCCCTTGTCACTGTAGCCAAAAATTGAGAGACAGCGTGGGGTTCAAGGAGTATTTTATTTGCAGATTTGCCCACAGTCTGGGGGACAGTGAGCCAGAAGCTGTCCCATTTGGGTTACATTTCCAGCAGTTTTTATAGCCAGTATTCAAAGGGCTGGGTGTTTGTTACAGAACAATAGTCAGGAGTCACAGGATTTCATTATATCATAAGGTTCCATTGCATCTTGTCAAAAGTGTGGATTACTCAAAATTTCAGTATCTTTTTCTGAGGTCTTAATTAATGTGTACTTCCTCAGAGATAGAGAGAGGAATGCAGACCTGCTAATCCTGATACTTTGCTGAACTCCTCTGTTAGTTCTAATGGTTTACTTATGGATTGTTTAGGAATCTGTATATATGTATGTCTGTATATACAGTCACATCTCCTGCGAATAGTTTTATTTCTTCTTTGCCGATACAGATGCCTTGTATTTCTTTGTCTTATTTAGTTGTTGTGGCTAGACCGTCTAGTACAATGTGGAACAGAAGTGGTGAGAGTGGGCATCCTTTTCTAGGTCCTGTTCTCAACGGGAATTATTCTAGTCTCTCACCATTCTTGATGATGCAGGCAGTTAACTGCATAGATGCCCCTTATTGTGTTAGGAATTTACTATCTATTCTTATTTTGCTGAGAGTTTTTAGCATGAATGGGTGTTGGACTGTGTCAGATGCCTTTTCTGCTTCAATTGACAAAGTCAGGTGATTGTTATCTTTGGTGCTGTTTATGTGGTTGATGACATTAATTATTTTTCTGATGTGGAACCAGCCGTGAATCCCAGGTATGAATCCAACTTGGTCATGGTGAATTATTTTTTTGATATGCTGTTGAATTCTCTTGGCTAAATTTTGTTGAGGATTTTTGCATCTAGATTCACGAGTGATACTGGTCTGTAATTTTCTTTTTTTTATGAGATTTTCAGTCTGAGAATGGTAATTGAAGCAGAGGATGGAATGTAGCTTAATAATCTAAGTAACTTTCCTTAGATTCTTACATTTTCCACCATTCCCCACTTCTAGTTTTTAAATTTCATAGCTGTGAAATAGATTTTAAATGAAAATAACTGATTTATAGCATTGATTCTTGGATCAAGTCTTTGATAATGAGTTGACATGAGGTACAATAAGTCAAGAGATGACATACATTGTATAAAGCAACAAATAGTCCATAAACAATTATGATTATGATTTTCATTATTAGTGCACATGACCAACCTGAGTTGGGGAACCATGAAGATAATTTCTCAAATTCCAACCCAAAGAAGCCCTTGTGCTATTTGAAAAACTGTGATGTTATCTGGACTCTAGCTTTCTCAGGTCTCTGGATAAGTTGGGTGATGTTACATCATTCAGTGCTCTCGGCGGGATCTAAAAGAAGTTTTAGTCTCCAGGTTAGTTTTAGTCAGCCTGTGAGATTAGGCAAGGATTTTTAATCAGTGTTCACAGGTATTAGCACTTTAATTTCCCATTGTCAGTATTATAACATATATGTGAGATTAGTTTGCCGTGAAAGTAATTGTGCTTTTCTTTAGTATGTTTTAATACATTTCGTCTACTGTAACTCCCCTGAGAGATTTCATACTCAAGATTTTTTTATGGGAACATGGGTGGGAATCTCTTCTTCTGTATCTGCTTCATGCTGAATAGGGGGGTAGGACTGCCTGACTGAAGAGAAGTCTCTCGTTGACAGTGTCAGCCGTTTATAATGGCCAGGATGACAATTACTGAGTATAAGTTAGGACCCATGAAATATTATTTTATTTGGAACTGTTGTAGTCTGTAAGATATAAATCTTTTTGGAAATGCAGACTGGAGTTACCTAGTTTTTATCCTCTGTTCTCCTTTTTTTTTTTTTTTTTTTGCTTCCTCTTTACCATCCCTTTACTTTCTCAGTCTTTCTTTTTCCCCTATTCTTTTTTTCTCTTCTTTTCTCTTGCCTTTTCCCTTCTCTGGTCTCTCTTTTTTTAAATTTTTCTCTCCTACATTTTTCTCCCACATGGTAATGTCTTAGACTTTTGATGGAACATGACTGAGAATGTTTGGTATGTGTCTCAACAACTGTGACCCCATCAGACACAAAAACAAACTTTTTACCTTGGGTTTTTAGTCCAAGCCAGTAATTAGATAGTCCTGCTTGGAGAGTGGGCCCATTTAAAGTAAAGAAGGTGGCGTTTTGTGACTAGCATAAATTTAATGTCTTTACCTTCCACGTCAAGTGTAATCCTTGATTTCCCCATGGAGATGTTAATGGTGTGGCCAAAAGCAAGGTGAGTCTCAGGGTTCTGTCCATAGTCTATTTCTTCAGACCCCTCTTTCGGGAGTCGTTATAGGAAGTCCCATCCATCTGGGCCTGTGGGAAGTGAGCTAGACATCCTGTTTTGGGGTGTCCAGGACATTTTGCTTTTCTGGCCTCGTTTTTTTGACAGTACTTGCATTTATTGGAGTCAGTGTTCATCCACTGGTGAAGTGATCTAAGTCTTGGTCTCAGCAACCAACTGAGCTACCTCGAGGTGGGCACTGGAGGGATATAGCCAGCAGTTGAGCCTTCTTTATATATATATATGTGTGTATATATATTTATGCCACCAAATCGCTTGTTATTACACAGCTTAAAGGCCTCCTCTGCCAATTGGAAGAGTGGGGTCTGAGGTTCTGATAGAGAGCCATAAAAGTCTGTACATAGAGGATCTTTTAATTTTCTCTTACATTTACAAAACAGAACACCCAGAGTAAAACAGCCAAACTTAGCCTGTCTACATTATCATTTGACTTAAGTGGCTTTAGGAATCAATTTTCCTAAAGCTCTCAGTTTAAAAGAATATTAACTGAATATCATCAGGAGTTGAAGATCTCAAGTATTATATAGTGAACTATGAAGTAGAATAGAAACACCAACAGTATCAGGCCAGTTATCTGAAAGAACCAATGAAATTATGACCTTACAGTCTCTGAGCAAGGCATGAAGCATTTTATACATAAGTAGCATCAGTAATCATTTTCATGTCTCAGCAGCAGTTGCATTTTCTAAAATCTCAAATTCTGTGTTAATAAACATGTTCATTTAGCTTATATTTAGGAAGTATGGCTTCAGAACATTGGTATTTTTTTACATAAGCCAGCCAACATAACATCCATAGTATATTCATTTACCCAGCCTTGTGTAATTGTCCTGTTTTACTTATTCTGGACCAGTTGCAGTTAGTGAGGCCATCAGTTATGCACAAGAGTCTGGATATCTCTTTTTCATAAATCTGAAATCTTCGTTGAGATACTCTGGTCAGATGTTTTCAGAAAAATCAGCTAAACTGTAGATGACAAAACTTAATAAGATCCAGATTAATAAAAATCAGCAAAACATAAAGGCTAAATAAAGTTTAATCTGTAAGAAAACTTGATGATAATCATTACCCATATTTTTAAGGAAGTTCAGATACCATGTAATCTTGAGGCATAATTCCATATAGAATACCAAGGATTATTACGTAAGACCCATAGTATACTCATTGACCCAGCCTTGTGTAATATTTAATACTGTTTATTGTTGACCTGTAACAATCAGGATACCAAGATTATTAAGTCTCTAAGTACTTATACAGCATAAAATAAATGTATAGATAAATAATCTGAATTCCCCAAAGTATTGACTTTGATGATGTTAGATTAATAATAAAGTAATAGTCAAGATAGTGATTAAAACCAAACCAAACCAAGTGTTGTAGAGTTAATTCTGAATCATAGCAACCCTATAGGATAGAGCAGAACTGCTCCACAGCTCCCAGGGAGTGCCTGGTGTACTTGTACTGTTGATATTTTGTATAGCAGGCATAGCACTTAACTACTGTGTCAGTAGAGTTTGTCTAGTTAGCAATTAAGAAATAATAGTAAAACTATGATTTAATATTATGTATTTGTTAAATAATGTAAGGCAAAAACACAAGAGGAAATAGTCAACATAAATTTCAGTCCAGTGACAACTGGGCACCTGATTTTAACCCCTGTCATATATTTATTGAATAAGACTCTTTCTACCTCTTCCCTCAGAAAAGAACACTGATGGCTTTCCATGAAGTTTCAGAGTTGTCAGGAGTTTATTACAGGTCAGCAATAAACAATATTAAATATTCAAGTTGTTTAAAGATCTAAAACAGTAAGAAAACCTTAGCTTTCTCTGTATTAAGTCCTGTGGCATGATTTTTCGACTCAGAAAATCTTATTCCAGTGAGAAATCAATCTTCACCTTCAAGAGAGATTATACAAGGAACAAACTAACTTTTTACTCAGAAATCAGAGAAAATTGTTATTTAGCAGCAAACAAGCCAATTCTTTCCAACATTAATGGTCTCAAAAATCTCATAAATTAAACCATTTAACTTTTGTTGGACAAACAAAACTTCTGACCATATCATACATGTTAAAAAATCTCTATAGCATAATCCTTTGAACAGTAAAGAGCTCACTCATTAAGACTTAATTTCCTTGTTGCATGAAAAGCAAACAGTCTGTAAATTTATATCAGATATCTGTTAAGCTCATTTACCTTAAAGTCCAGATCTGAAATAAAGCTTTCTTAAATATTCTAGGTCTTTAACTCCTGAAGTTTTATCAGCTCACTTTTAGAAGTTACGACTCAAGTCTCTGTTAACTGGCTTGGAAATCACAAGGTCCTATCCCTGATAAAAATGTATCTCTAAACCTCTCAGATAGGTCTCAGAGCTGTCCTGCAATAATGAGAAGTCTTTTTTAGATTTACCCAATTTATGATAACCCAACTAAAGCAGTAATCCTTATCTGTTTTTTTTTTCCCCCTCAACAGCTTCCTTGGGGCTGTAACTTGAGGGTAATTTCTACTCTGCTCTCTAATTTTTTCTGGAGGGCAAAAGATCATTCATTTCCTTTCTGCTCTTTTGGAGTTACTACTTTAAGACAAAGTTATCTCTTTAAGGGCTGTAGAGTTAGGTTTGTCAGCCCAGTGACAGTATGCCTGGATCTACTTGAAATTCAGCTTCTTTACCAACTTTAATTTAGCTCAAGCAAGACTCTTAAAATTAGATACATTGGCAAAGATGAAAGATGCTTTTTCACTGAAAATTACAAATCTGGGATCCCTATAAACAGAATATGTAAGTATAACAATAATGCAGACATTTTCAAAATCTCACAAAGGCACATACCACACCACAGTATACAAACATTTATTAAACATTTTATCACACACATCTGCGGCTTCACCAGATACACATGCACCCTATTTCTTTATTTAAAAGTGAGCGTAGTGAGCACTTTAGTCATTTGACAGAAGAGCTCTAATTGTAGGATGGAAAGATAACTTTATGGATCCATTCAGTTGTTAACTTTCTCCAGAGTCTTAGTCACTACTGTGGCCAGGCCGTGTTATAGTAAAACTTCACTTGATCTTTTGTCATAGCTGGGTACCCATACTGAAACTAGACAAAATCTGCCCCATCGGGCTTTCTTAGGGACAGAGACCTTATTTCCTATATTACAGAGTATACAGAGAAAGCTTTCTCAGTTGGGAGAGATGTTCCTTTCTTGCAAGACAGAAGTACTGAGACAAAGTTTGAACCCTGATGAGAACTCCAGTTCTCTGTGTGCAACCACAATAAAGCACTTGAACCGTTTTTGAATTAGTGAATTGACACTGGGCCTTTAAAGGCTCTCAATAAAAAGATTCTTGACAATGCTGCTGAGATCATTTTGAAGCTGCACCTCCAGACCCACCTGTCCAGGCACACAGTGGGGACTCCTCCATATTCCCTGAAGAGAGGAGGAAAGGAGAGGAGGCCAAAGAATCCACTTTTTAACGTAACAGGATAGCAGAGGTCCAGGGAAATGGGAAGTGTTATTCTTGGACCAGTATATACCTGACATTGTGTGGAATTTGTCTTGCAGGGGCAGACAGTTTCCTCGTCTGCTCTGCATACCCCTTCATCCCGTTATAGGAGCCTTGCGGTAGCAGATGCCCTTTAGCTCTTAAATGTCTGACCCGTGCCCACAAGTTATTGTATGGACCGTATCCTCGGCCTTTGAATGGAACAGATTGGTACTCTCACCCATCTGGGCCAGAGTTACTGGGGCAGTACAAGTAGTCAGGCCTTCAGAATTCACCTGGGAGTGCCCTGGTTAGAATTCTTCAAATGCCCCGGTAGTTCTTCAACTTTTCACTG
Source organism: Heterohyrax brucei (assembly GCA_028571685.1). Taxonomy (NCBI): domain Eukaryota; kingdom Metazoa; phylum Chordata; class Mammalia; order Hyracoidea; family Procaviidae; genus Heterohyrax; species Heterohyrax brucei. The sequence continues at coordinate 36,144,286 of CM053160.1, read as the reverse complement.
AGAGCTTTTAGAGATGCAACAGAAAAGTGGAAGAGAGAAAAGTTGGCTCTTCCTGGGAAAGAACATACTGGAGGAGTCCCCCAAAGTCCTACCATGGTCACCAGAAATGTTGCTGAACTAAAGCAAGTTCATCCTGCCTGTCACTGTAACTGAAAATTGAGACAGCGTGGGGTTCGAGGAATATTTTATTTGCAGATTTACCAGTAATCTGGGGGACAGCAAGCCAAAAACTGTCCCACTGGGTTACATTTCCAGTGGTTTTTATAGCCCAGAATTTAAAGGGGTAGGTGTTTGTGACAGAACAATAGTCAGGAGTCACAAGATTTCATTACATCATTAGATTTCTTTACATTGTTATCAAACTGTAAATTACCCAAAATTTCATTATTTCTCTGAGGTCTTAATGTTATTTTCTCAGAGATAGGGAGAGGAAGACAGACCTACTAATCCAGTCTGAGGGTGATAACTGAAGCAGAGAATGGAATGCAGCTTAGCTTAGTAACCTAGTGACTTTTGTTAGATGACATTTGCCACAAGTTTTAGCAAAAATATTTGTAGCAATTGAAGCTCATAGCCTGAAAGAATATTGGTAGATTACACTGAACATTCTCAGAAATAAGGAACAAAGTGGTTCTTTTTGCAACAGATTCTCTATAATATAGCCCACAAAAATTGAAGCACACAAAATAGACCTCTGAGAGAAGACACAGGATTGCTTTTGCAACTTTTGGAACAATAGACTTGAGAGACAGTCTGTTTCCCTTAATTGTATCTGAATGTTTTACTTGTTTAGAGGGAAAAAGCTTTCTTAAAAGATGCATACCTTGGTTAGATTTTACCTTTTGATTAGCATCCGGGTTAAAAAGGTGTGTCCTCAAAGTGACCATATGCTGTGTGCACTTTGTGCTTCCATGCATCTATAGGATGCTGTCATACAGGCCTCTTACTAGAAGGGAGAGGAGAGGACAGAGAAGAGGGGGCAGGAGATTGTTAGGAGGCTATGACATGTATAGAACGGAGAGGAAGAGTGTGCTGTCACTGGGCGAGGAGAGCAGAAGGAGCTGCAGATAGGTGGGCTTGCAAATTTTGCTTGGTTTGTATACTTTCATTCAATCACCAAAAAAAAAAAGAAAGAAAGAAAGGTGTGTCCTTTGAATTAGTAGGATTGGCGAAGTTAATCAGCTTTATAAAAAGAGAGTTCACCATCAAAATAGTGCTTTTCCTAAGAAGAGAAAGGAACTCTGTTGGAAGCCCTGGTTGCATACTGGTTAAGTGCTATGGCTGCTTACCAAAAGGTTGGCAGTTGCAATCCACCAGGCACTCCTTTGAAACTCTGAGGGCAGTTCTTCTTAGTGTGTGGGGTCAGTATGAATCAGAATCAACTTAACAGCAGTAGGTTTGGTTTTTTGGTTTTGGCAGAGAGTTTTCACCAGGAACTAAAGACATCCTTTGTTTTGTAAATGAATTTTTACTTGGTAAATAGGTGTTTAATCTGATCATAAATATCTGGGGACAAGCTGTCTGAGGATACATTAGGTGATTCTGGATATGGAATTTCTCTGGAATTAAAATGCATAAGTCATGATCAAAAGGAAATTTGTCTCAGCACTCAGAGGTCAATTTTTCGGCATAAATAACTAGTTTTGGAGTCATAGTGTGAATAAATGAGCAAGTCAGTGTTTGGTTTCTTGCTGGATGTGTTAACCAAGATTGGAGAGTAGTGATTTTATTTTTTTTAGTGGAGATGAGAAATAATGACCTGCAATATGTTTCATTATAGGTGCTTTGATGAATTAAACTATATCCCCTTGAAAATATGTGTTGAAATCATAACACCTATACCTGTGGGTGTAATCCCATTTAGTAGTAGCATTCTCTTTATGTTACTGAGGTTATGACATTGTACCTTAAACTGACTTTTGAGGCATTAAAAAATGTATTAGACTGAGAAAACCCAAAAAACCAAACCCAGTGTCATCAAGTCAATTCCAACTTAGGGCAACCCTATAGGACAGAGTAGAACTGCTCCATAGAGTTTCTAAGGAGTGCTTGACAGATTTGAACTACCAGCCTTTTAGTTAGTAGATGTAAGCACTTAACCACTACACAAATACAAATGGGGAAAGATAAATGCCATATAGAGACCTCCGAGGAACTGAGAAGCAGAAACTTAGAGACAAAGATTTTCACCTAGAGTGGTTGGAGAGCCTTCCCATAAAGCCAGTACTCGAAGTTCAGACCTCTGCTCTCCTAACTGATGAGAGAATAAATTTATGTTCTCTGAAATCACCCTCCTGTGGTATTTCAGTTGCAGCAACTCTACCTAAGGCAACTATATATGTATGTTTGTAAGTAGCCATGATAGCTCAGAAATTCAGTCCTAACAAGATTTGTATCACTTTCAGTTTAGTGATAGCAGTGAAAGAATTTCATGCCATCAAATAAATGTGAAAGTACCAGAACAGTATGTGGAAAGAGAAAAGAGGAGCTGAGAGTGAATTTTGAGGCATTTCAATCATTTTGTTTGAAAAATTCTTTGTAGAGGACATGGGGAGAGAGTAGCTAGAATACTTTGGAGACAGGAGAATGAGCCACCAGAGAAAGCTAGGGAAATGTCATTTCCAAGTGTGAAGGGGATGTGAAGAAATGATAATTGTACTGTTGGTGGTAAATGTAAGAATCTAACAGAGATAACTTAGGTTATTAATCTGTGTTCTATCCTCTGCCTCGATTATCACCCTTCAGACCAGATTAGCAGGTAGCATTCCTCTCCCTATTTCTGAGGAAGTAGAATTCATTAAGACCTCAGAGAAAGACAGTGAAATTTTGGGTAATTCACGCTGTTTAGTAAGATGTAATGAAACCTTGTGATGTAATGAAATCTTGTGACTCCTGACTATTATGCTGTGACAGACACCAACCCTTTTGAATTCTGGCTATAAAAATTACTGGAAATGTAACCCACATGGGGTAGTTTTTTGGAGAAACTGTTCTTGCTGTCACCCAGATTGGCTGTCTGTCTGCAAATAAAGCATTGAACCTTTCTTACTACCATCTCTGAATTTTGGCTGTCAGTGACAGGTGAAACAAATTTTCTTTAGTTCAGCAGCATTGTCAATTTAAGGAAAGGACAGGAGAGCAGGAGGTGTTTGTTTCAAGATGGAATGTCAGTGTTGGAAAGGCTGTGAAAAAAGAGGTTGCTGGTAAAGGAGGTTTAATATCCAGTTGCTAATAATTTCCTGACAAAACAGAGGAGAAAGGGGCTCTCCATACATTTCCCGAAGAGGAGCTAGAGATGACTCTTCAATTTAGTAATAGAAACATGGTAATCAATGAGTGTAAATGCAGAAATATTTGTATATACTCCAATTTATTAAGGTAATTTGTAAAGTTAAGTCATTTATCTGCTTAGTAGGATATAACCTCATCTGTTGAAGGCAGTAAAAAGCAGACCAAATGAAATTCAAAAGGTCCAATGGCCTGGGAGGTCCCATGGGAGTGTGGCCCCTGGACCTGCTGCTGCACTTACTCAGAAAACACTGCTGTGGTCAACTCTTTGGATGAAAATGGACTGGACTCTGGGACACAGTGTGACTATATCGTCTGTGTACTGTATGGTTCTATGCATTTATAGGATGGTGCCCTACTGGTCTCTTTCTAGATGGGGAAGAACGGGGTGGAGAGGAGGGGACAGGAGTTTGTTAAAGAGGATAAGTATAGAGTGAAAAAGAGGAGTGTGCTGTTGTTGGGCAAGGAGAGCAGAAGGAGCTACAGATAGGCAGGCATGCAAAATTAATTTGGATTGTATACTTAATCACAGTAAAAAATAGGCCAGTTAGCCTATGTGTCCCCTGAAACCGTGGTCCCCAGACCCCTGTGTCTGCTACTCTGTCCTTGAAAATGTTGGGCTGTGTTTAAGAAACCTTTAAGCTTTTGGTGTAGTCCAGTTTTGCTGTCCTCCTTTCTACTGTATGCTGTCAGTAACCCAATTCCTATTTACTACCTAATCGGTGAGGACTTCTTTCCCTCTCTCCCTATCCTTGTAACTCTTGAAGATTATTTTCTTTTTTGCCTAGACCTTTACTTATAATGGGTTCATACAGTATGTATCTTTTTGCATCTTAATTTCAGGCAGCACAATGTTTTCCAGATGTTTACACATTGTGTTTCCTAAAATCATGGTGGTTCTTTATCATTACATAGTTTCCCATTGTGTGAATATACCATAGTTTGTTCATTCATGCATCTGTTGATGGACATCTAGGTTGATTCCATCTTTTTGCTGTTGTGGACCATGCTTCAGTAAACACTGGTGTGCATGTATCTATTCATGTAACAGCCCATATTTCCCTAGGATTATTCCAAGAAGTGGGATTGCTGCATAATGTGGTATTTCTATTTCTAGCTTTTTAAGAAACTGCTAAATCCATTTCCAAAGTGATTGTACTATTTTACATTCTGACCATCAGTGTAGAAGAGTTCCAATCTCTCCACAGCATGTTTTTTTGATTAATGCCAGCCTTGTTAGGGTGAGATGGTATCTTACTGTAGTTTTGATTTGAATTTCTCCAATGGCTAATGATTGTGAGCATTTCCTCATGTGTATGTCAGTGTCCTGGATGTCTTCTTTGGTGAAGTCCCTCTTGTTATCCTTTTCCCATTTTTTAATTGGGTTATTTGTCTTTTTGTTGTTGAGGTTTTCCAGTATCCTGTAAATTATGGAGATTAGATGCTGATTGGATTTGTGGTAGCCAAAAATTCTTACCCACTCTAAGTAGTGTTTTTACTGTTCTGGTAAAGTCTTTGGATGCATGAATGTTTGATTTTTAGGCATTTAGAATTATATATTTTCTCTTCTGGTGTTTATGCACTCTTAGTACTATTTGTAGTAGCTTTATGCTGTGTATTAGGGCTCCCAGCATTGTCCCTGTTTTTTCTTCCCTAATCTTTATTGTTTTACATTTTATATTGAGCTTCATTAGTTGTATTTGAAAGACACAAGGAGTAGTGACTCTGTGTTTATACCAAGAACAATAGCCTGCTCAAGATCAGTGTCAGATAAATAACCATGGAAAAGGAAGCTTTCAGTTTCACTCTTCTTTAGCTTTGTGATCAGCTGATGTCATAAGCAGAAATAGAGACGTAGGAAATGGTGATCTCGGTAAGTATGCTCACATGAGTATTTCCAGTATTTGGGAAGTGTAGTCAGTGTACTGGAGGATGTGATGGTGCTTGAAAGGCTGGGCACTGGATGTAATTTCATGAAGAAGCAAGAAGAGTTGGTTGTCTTAACAGGCTGTGGCCTTACACTGTTAAGGTGAGATGTGACCTTCTAGGGAAAACCTACCTGTGATGGAAAATTGTCAAAGACTCTGAGCTTGGGAGGCAAACAGATCAAATTCTAGCTGTATCACTTTCTAGCCATGTAATTTTGTCGTGTTACTCAAGTTTTCTGCACCTCTGTTAAATTGAAAAAACATGTTAAATTGGTAAATAAACCTTATACAAGAGGTTGTTGTGAGTATTAAATCAGCAAATATAAATCTGCAGGCCCCTAGTAACAGTTAAACAAGTTTTTTTCTGGGCCTTAGGTACAAGTAAGCAAGCTAATCCTACTTCTTTTTATGATACACTTTCATTGTTTGCCTCTGAGATACTTTTAATTATTATTATGTGTTAAGGAACAATCTACGCTTATAAACACTTTCATACACATGTGTGTCTTTTTTACATGTATATAAAGAAGTACAATGATGAATACAGGAGAAAACTTGTGTTACAACTTACTAAAATATCCTCCTAATTTTACCTAAAATCCTTTATTTCCTGTTTTCTGGTGAGACTTTTTTACCCTTATGGAGCTCTGGTGGTGCAGTGGTTATGAGCTGTTGCCCTGTAGGGATTGTGGGACATGACAGTAATGTTATGACCCATGTACTTCTGATTCAGGAACTTTTAAGAGCTAGAGACACAGGATGCATTGTCATTGCTATCTCCAAATGGAGTAAGTCATTGAGTTGACCAGTCCCATCATAAAATAATATTTTTAAGTTGTTTGGTTTGTATCCACATCCACTAGGGACAGATCTTGAAAGTCAGGGTTAAGGAAGTGATCTAGAAAACACATGTGATAGAGGCAGAATTGTTCAGGGCAAATACATCCAAAGGAACAGGGACAGAGTAGAGTGAGTTGGTGTAAAGCTGTGCATAACTGAGCTGGATGCTGAAGAACTAGTGTATACACAGAGAAGTTATTAAGTCCGAAACCTATCACAGTGTTTGCCTAGAGGTGGAGAACAAAATCCACATGTGTCATAGCCATAGATTTCTATATTTAGGAATAAGGAAGCAAATTGAAAACTTGTGAACAGCATGGAAAAATTAACATATAAAACTCAGTGAGTTTCATGGTCTTATGTATAAGAGATCTGTATTATCTTCTTTATTAGTCACAATGACCATAGCCTTCTTGCCTTTGACCGTGGAAGAGGAGTGTCCTTCCCTTATTTTTTTTTTCTTCTTTTTTTATGATTGAATGAAAATGTACTTTGCCTTGTATATTTCCATGCCCGCGTATATGCATCTACCGCTGCTCTCCCTGCCCGGTGACAGCATACTCTTCCTCTCCGCTCCATACATGTCTTGTTTTCCAAACAATCTCCTATCCCCTCCTCTCCACTCACTCCCCTGCGTCCAGTAAGTGGTGAGCAGGATGACATCCTGTAGATGCATAGAACCATAAAGTGCACACGTGATATGATCATGCTGTGTCACCAAGTCCAATCCATTCCTGTCCGAAGAGTTGACCTCCATTATAAGGGGTAGCATCAGGGCCAGGGGCCATGCTCCCAGGGGAACTCTGAGGCCCGTGGACCATCACTTGCAGTCTTTTAGTGGAGATCTCAGGGTGCACCCCTTTTTATTCTTGTGTTGCCGTCTTTAGAACATACTACATATTTTTGGTTTTTGGACTGGAATTACTCCCAGGTGAAAGTCTTTGGCTTCATAAAAAGGTGAGTCTGGGAGTAGTGGGCAAGACTGGAGTCTCAAGACTTCATTCTCCATCCTCAGCTTTGCCTCCTTTAGTGCTTGGACTATCTGTGAGTGAAAACCCAGAGGACGAGTGGTGGTGGCTAAGCTATTGACAATGCAGCCACTGGTGAGTAGGGCATTTGTCTTTCTACTGAAATTGCATCTTTGTTGTCAGCAAATGGCCTGATTTCTTCTCGCAGCTTGACTCATTTAAATGCATTCATGAGATATCCAGGGGTCTTGGCTCTGTTAAAGCTGTGTGGCTCCTGGCTGTGCTTCTGAACTATCTGTTCTTATATATTATAATGAACACTTGAATTGTATAGTGCTAAGAGAGGGAACACCAACTTATCCCAAGTTCTGGGTAGAACTTGTCCTTTTCTGCAGAACACTGAGCATTGCTTCAAGATTGTCATTTTAATGTGTAACAGACCTAGTAGTTATGTTTAACAAGTGCATGCTAGATAGAAGCCACTTTACGCATACTACAACCAAACCCAACCCACTGCTGTAGAGCTGACTCTGACTCATAGCGACCCTATAGGACAGAGTAGAACTGTTCCATAGAATATACAGGAGTACCTGACAGATTCGCACTGCTGATCTTTTGGTTAGCAAATGTAGCACCACCAGGGTTTCAGGATCTTTAAGAACTTAGTACTAAGTTGTTAAACCATTTCATAGATGAGGAAACTGAAATCGTTTAAATGAATGATCTAACCATAGAGGTGTTACGAATTCTGAAGTACAGAGTCTATAATCTAGCCTGGATGTCATAGTTACTAATTTGTTGGGAAATTCCCAGGCTATACCCTACTGTACATCATATGATATTCTTTATAATAAGAGTTTTATGAATTCATAGTATTTATATCTCTGTTAGTGCATCTGAAAGGCAGACAGCAGGCTAACACTGAGAATAATACGACTTGAGCTGCAAAGTTTTTCAGCTTTCTGTATACACAACTGCCTGCTTCTTCAGTACTGTCATCTTGACCACCCTACTGTGGTCATTAGAATGTCTGTCTGACCCTGAATATCCGTGATTTTAAGGAGTCAGTGATGTTTAAAGATGTAGCTTTGGACTTCACCCAGGAAGAGTGGTCCCTGCTGGACAGAACCCAGAGAAAGCTGTTCAGAGATGTAATGATGGAGACCATCGATCACCTGATCTTCATAGGTGAGTGTCTCAAAAATTATTTGCCTGTATATTCAATAAGTACTTAGAATAGCTTTCTCATATCCCTCTCTAACTTTTGCCCGGATTCTTTCTTAGCACTTGGAACTACCTGGAAGATACTCGTTTCTTTTGTTTTTATTTACATCTGGTTTGCTACCCCATAAAATAATAATCTTATTAGCATTTCATGTGTTCTTGTTACTCAGATTCTAATACAGAAAAGTACTGGGAACTCAATGATTATGTTTTCAATAGATACATAAATGGATTACTTACATATTACATGGGAATCTTGGTGAAGTAGTGGTTAAGTGCTATGGCTGCTAATCAGAAAGGCAGGAGTTTAAATCCACCAGGTGTTCCTTGGGAACTCTGAGGCAGTTCTTTTATGTCTGTAGGGTCGCTATGAATTGGAATCAACTTGATGGCAGTGGGTTTGAGTTTTTGGTTTTTATGTATTAAGTAATTTTTTGGCCCTAGGGATTATGCTCAGGCTTCAGTTCAGAGTAGTAAAAATAACATGCTCTGTTCCACATAGAACCTACATTGTTTTGGTGGAATTTACATTACTGGATTTGTTTTAAAAATTATAGCTAGCCAGTCTAAAAAGTAATCTTTTCCTTATTTGAAAAGACTCTGAATTTTACAGTGTGTCTTTGAGCTTGGCCATAAACATCAAAAACCAGAAGTCTTTAATATGTTGACACAGGTCTAGAATTATTCATTTTCTGGGGAAAGATATTATTGTTCTCTGTTATAGGTACTCTTCTGTGAGCTGACTTTCAGTGGTTACCCTACTCTTTTTAGTTATATGATTCCTAGACATGTTGATTATTCATTTTAATTAGTATAGACTTCAAAATCCATGTGTCCTTTCTGCACAAACAGGGAATCATCTTTATGATTCACATGTGATTTCCCAGCTGGAGCAAGGTGAGGAACTGTGGAGAGAAGGAGTAGAATTTCTTGAAGATGAAAGTCTAGGTAAGCTACAGGTATTTGTGTTTCATTATGAGGAAGAGTGAGACCAGTGAATGAGTAAAAACCTCATTGGCATCAAGTTAATTTTGACTTATAACAATCCTGTAGGACAGAGTACAGCTCTACACTAGGGTTTCCAAAGCTGTCATATTTATGGAAGTAGAGAGTCACTTCTTTCTCCTACACAGCTTTTGGTTCTGGGTTAAACAGGGGCCATGACTTCAGAATGCCTCCAGTCTCAGACAAACCATTAAATCTGGTCTTATCTATGTTCCTTTAAGTTCTGCTCCACAGTTTGTTCTGCTGTATCAGGGGCTCTGTCTTGTTCACTGTCAGGGCGATCATTGTTGGTAACCAGGCACCATCTAGTTCTTGTGGTCACAGGCTGATGGAGTCTGGTTTATTTGGCCATTTGGTCTTTTGGGCCAGTATTTTCCATACACCCTGGTGGTGTATTAAGAGCTATGTCTGCTAATCAAAATTTCAGAAATTTTAATCCATTAGGCACTCCTTGGATACCCTGTAGGGCAATTCTGCTGTGTCCTACAGGGTCAGTGTGGTTTCATAAAATACTTGTCCTTTTGTAACTAATTTCACTTAACATAATGCCCTTCAGATTCTTCATCCATGTTGTACAGTGTGTCATAGATTCATCATTGTTCTTTGTTGCATTGTATTCTATTATGTGCATATTTGTGTATGTGTGTGTGTGCATGTGCATGCATGCACACAACATAATTTGTCTTTCCATTGATGGAAATCTGGGTAGTTTCCATCTTTTTGCTAATGTGAACAGTGCTGCAGTGGGCATGGATGTGCATAAATCTATTTGGATGATGGCTCTTATTTCTGTGGCATATATTCCAAGAGATAGGAATATTGGAGCTTACATGTGTTTCTGACCTTTTAAAGAAGGCCCAAAAGATTTTCAAAGTTTTATTACATTACCACCACAGTGCATAACTGCCCATTCTCTCCACAACCTCTCAACATTTATTATTTGGATTTTGTGGATTACTGCCTGCCTTGTTGAGATGGTTTCTCGTTGGTAGTTTTGACTTGCATTTCTCTAGTGGCTAATGATCATGAACATTCATTGTGTATCTGTTAGCCACTTGAATGTCTTCTTTGATGAAGTATTTCCTTACATCCTTTTTCTGTTTTTCAGTTGAGTTTTGTTTTGGGGGTTTTGCAGTATCTTGTGGATTTTAGAGATTAGATTCTTATCAGATATGTTGTAGTCAAAATTCTTTTCACAGTCTGTGGATTCTTTGGTGAAGTCTTTGGATGAACATAAATGTTAGATTTTTAGGAGCTCCTCGTTCTCTAGTTTCTCTTTTGGTGTTTGTATGTTGTTAGTTACGGTTTGTATTTTGTTTATGCCATGAATTAGGGTGCCTAGAGTTGTCTGAACTTACTTCAATGATTTTTATAATTTTAGATTTTATGTGAGGTCTTTGATCCATTTTCAGTTTTGGTACTTGGTGTGGGGTATGAGTCTGGTTTCATTTTTATGCAGATGAATAGTTATGCCAGCATTTGTTAAACAGACTGTCTTTTCCTTAATAAACAGACTTTGGGCCTGTGTCAAGTATCAGCTGCTTATAGGTAAATAACTTTACATCTGCATCAGTTATGTTCCATTTGCCTATGTATCTGTTGTTGAATCAGTGCCGTGCTGCTACTGTGGCAGTATAATGGGTTCTAAAACCAGTTGGTAGGAGACATAACCACTTTGTTGTTGTCAGTAATGGTCTGCTTGTTCAGAGATTTTTCCTTTTCCATATGAAGTTTGTAATTACTTTCTCTATTTAGTTTAAAAAATGCTGTTTGGATTTGGATAAGGATTGCATTGTTACCTGTAGATAACTTTTTTTAGTGTCGGGTCTTCCCATCCATGACCGTGATATGTTTTTCCACTTACGTGGGTCACTTGGTTTCTTACAACAGTGTCGTTTAATTTCCTTTGTATAGGTCTTTTATATCTCTCTAGATGTAGTCCTGAGTACTTTATCTTCTTGGGGCTATTGTAAATGGTATTGATTGGGTGGTTTCCTTTTCAAACTTTTCTTTTTTGGTGTATAGGACTCCAACTGATTTTTGTATGGTTGTCTTGTATCCTGATACGTTTCTTAAAAATCTGTCCTTAGTTCTAGTACTTTTCTTGTGGAGGTTTTGGAGTTTTTAGTGAGTAGCATGATACCATCTGCAAATAGGAATCGTTTTATGTCTTTCTTACTAGTTGGGATGCCCTTGATTTCTTTTTCTTGTGTTATTTCTCTGACTGGAACATCGAGCATAATGTTGAATAAGAACGGTAATAAAAGGTGTACTTGTCTGGTTCCCCTTCTCAAGGGAAATGCTTTCAAACCTGCTGATGCTTTTCTGTATTTTGTCTTTTATAACACCACTTTAACAAATTCTTGTTTTCAATTTCAGTCAGGGAAAATGGACATAAAAAACAAGAAATGATATCCTGCAGGAACAATATATCCACCAACATGGTGATGGTAAGCTTCTCACGTGTGAGTCCTGGTCATCCAAATAGAGACTTTGGTATGGCATAATTTAGGAATTCAGCACAATTGCATTATTTTAATTCAAGTTCAGGTAGAGTGCTGTTCTTACGGTTAAGTTTTTCACAGTTTATGTGAAATTAGGGAAGAAATTAGTGTGTGCTCAAATTACAACCTGGGGTCTTCAAAAAGATGTCTCACATACAGTCTCTGATATATAATGCATTTCAAAATTTTTCAGATAGTCCTGCAGTTAGGATGTTGTAAAAAAGTAAGTCTCTACATTCAGAAGAGTAATACACCATAGATACATACCTAAATATTGGAGAGATTTTAACTTGAGTCATTCAGTGAATATTAATTCATATGTAGAAAAATGTATGAGTGAATACATGTGACTAAACTTTTAGTAATCCTTTTTTTCCTTCTAAAACAGAGACCTCTCATTGAAGAAAATTCCTTTGAATGTAATGATTTGGGAAATGGTTTTACTGACAGCATAACATTGACTCAGCGTGTGTTAACTCACGTGGGAAAGGAATATGGTATCAGTAAAGAATTTGGAAAATCCTTCAGTGACCAATCATTCTGTAATCAGCGTAAGCACACTCATGCTAAAAGTAAACCATATGGCTGTCATCTATGTGGGAAAGCCTTTATTCAAAGCTCTGATCTCATACAACACATTAGAACTCATACAGGAGAGAAACCATATGATTGTCATCTGTGTGAGAAAACCTTCAGTACAAGATCTAACCTTAAAAAACATGAGAGAATTCACACTGGAGAAAAACCGTATGTTTGTCAACTATGTGGGAAAGCTTTTAGTCAGTGTTATGAACTTAGAAGTCATGAGAAAACACACACTGGAGAGAAACCTTATGAATGCAATGTATGTGGGAAAGCCTTTATTCAGCGGTCTTGCCTTACACAACACAGTAGAATTCACAGTGGAGAGAAACCATATGATTGTCATGTATGTGGGAAAACCTTCAGTACAAGATCTAACCTTAAAAAACATGAGAGAATTCACACTGGAGAGAAACCCTATGTTTGTCAACTATGTGGGAAAGCCTTTTGTCAGAGTTATGAACTTAGAAGTCATGAGAAAGTACACACTGGGGAGAAACCACATGAATGCCAAATATGTGGGAAAGTCTTTATTCAAAAGTCTTGTCTTACACAACACAACAGAACTCACACTGGGGAGAAACCATATGAATGTCTTCTCTGTGGGAAAGCCTTCATGAATTGTTCTAACTTGAGGCGACATGAGAGGAGTCACACTGGAGAGAAACCATATGGATGTCAGCTATGTGGGAAAGCTTTTAGTCAGTGTTCTGAACTTAGAGATCATGAGAAAACTCACACTGGAGAGAAACCATTCAAGTGTAACGTATGTGGGAAAAACTTCAGTAGGCGTTCCAACCTGAGACTTCATGAGAGAATTCATACTGGAGAGAAGCCATATGAATGCCATGTATGTGGGAAGGCCTTCACTAGAAGCTCTAACATGAGATTGCATGAAAATTCACACTTGAGAGAAACCATGTTTGTCAACTATGTGGAAAGTCTTTAGTTGGTATTCTGACATTGGTAGTCATAAGAAAACAGGAGAGAAAGCATATGAATGCCATATTTGTGGGAAAGTCTTTATTCGAAATTCTCACCTTAAACAGTGTGATAGAACTCACTGGAGAGAAACCATAATGAATGTTGTCTGTTTGGGAAAATCTTTATGACCGGTTCTAACTTAAGACAATATTAAGAGAAGTCACACTGTGAATGTCAACTGTGTCGGAAAGCCTTCAGCCAGTACTGACAGTAGAAATCGTAAGAAAACATGAAGGAGAGAAACCACATGAATGACATGTATGTAGAAATGCTTTCATTTATTGTTTTGATCTCTGACACAAGCACATGTAGTTACAATAATTGTAAGAGACTTCTGCCTTAGTTTTAACATTTATGCACACCAGGTAAATCACACATTAAGTGCAAATTATGTAATCAATCTAGAAGAGTTTTAATCACGCTTACTCTGAACTAAGCAAATTCGTCCTGGACATACCATACATGTGGCAAGCCCTTTTGTCAGTGATCTGACCTTGTTTGACATAAGAAAATTTACAGTAGAAATTGTAAATGTGAGTTTTCAAAGTTCTTACTATTAAACAAGAACTCAGAGGTAAGACAAATTCTATGTGTATTTAATGTGGAAATGTGCTCTTATGTGTATACACTCCACAGGAGATAAACTCAGGGTCTTAAAATTACTCTGCAGTATTATTCAGCCATTCATCAGCTTTGATGTGAATAAGAAAACAGTGTAGGAGTAATGATTTTTTTATGGATTGAATTGTGTCTCTGACAGAGATGTGTTGAAGCCCTAATTTCTTTTCCTTGAATGTGACTTTGTTTGAAAATAATTTTTGTTACAGTCCATGAGGTGATAGGAGAGTAGCGTGTGTCCTTGTCACATCTAAGTAGTGCCTTATAAAAAGAAAGAAGAGAAATGGAGCCTCAGCAGAGGAGATAGATGCCATGTGAATATATATCCACAAGCCAAACACCAAAATTGCAAAACACCAGAAAGTGGAGGAAACAATGAAAGACCTCTTATAGCAAAGAGAGTGAGAACATAAGTCTTCCAAAACCCTGAATTTGGAGTTCTCGCCTCCAGAACTATAAGAAAATTATTTACCATTTTTTAAAGTCACCTTCTTTCTGATGTTCCAGCTTCTCTAGGAAACTGAACATGCTACCTAAACATGAAGTAAGAAATTCTTTACTTAGAAGGGCAGAACCCCTTTAGGAATATGAAGTAATTCGTGATGGAAATATTTTCAATGAAAAAATTAATGAAAAACCATTTTAGAGCAACATTTTAGAACATGTGGGAATTCACACTGAATGAAACAGTGTTGAGATAAGGGCTTCAGTGGTCACTGAATCCTTAAAAAAATTGTCTTTGACTCAGTCCTGATTCATAGGAACCATAAAGTGCAAAGGAGACCTTCTCACACTGAGTAGAAAATATAAAAGTCAAAGTGAAAGATAAAAAACAAAAACAAACCATGAATTTCGCTTTGGAAAACTCAGACTGGAAAGAAATATGTAAGAGAATCTTTGAGGACAAAATTTAGCAAAAGAATCAAGTTTTTTGTCCAAAAACTTATTGAAAATACACATAATAACAATGTGGGATTGTGAGGTAATGTGTGCGTATCAGATGGAGAGTTTCATAAGGTCTATAAAATTATATTAAACTCAGTAGATCAGTACTTACACGTAGGTACACAGCAGAAGCTGGTGAAAAATTAGTCAAGTTTCAGATTTTTATGTAGTCAGAACACATTTGGGTTAATCAAAATATTATAAACTGAAGCATTTAGGACACAGAATTAGTTTCTCAACTATTATTTTAGAGCTATATGTATTCACATGGTAAGCAAAAGCAGATGTTCATAAATCACACATCATAAGTCTGATTGTATATAAACTTTGCTTTTCAAAATACACTTAATGCCTTCAAAGTTTAAAAAGGAATTACAAAAGAGACTTTTTTTTAAAGTAACTAGATGAGTGTGGGTACAGTGTGAGAAAATGCCCCAGGATAAGGACATGGAAGTTCAATAAAATGTTGGTATTGTCTCTTTTTCAGAACATCTTATGTGGTAAAACCAGTGAAAGCCAGAACCTGTGTTAGATGGAAACCTTTCAGAGAAAGAAAACTCACATAGTGTTTATAAGATAGAATTGTAATAGTGATAGAAAAGTGGTAAGGTTGTACCCTATGGCGAAACAGGGCAGTGTTGTTGAGTCCAAACTTCCACAGGTTTCGCGGTATGGTAGTGTACCACAAAGCACTACCCCTTTTAGCAACACACAGAACATAGCTTGTCAAAACAGAGGAGGGAAAACCCGTGAGAATCTGACTTTATTTGAATCTCCCAGAGGAGACTGAGTTTCCAAATCACCAACTAGTCGTTGCTATGTATACAAAGAAGCCCTGGAGAGAAAATTGTGGCTCTCAAACCTTTGCCAAGAAGACAAGAGAAATTCTGTTACTCTTTACCCACTTAGAAGTGATTAATACTTTTGAGTGGCAAAATGGAATCTAGATGTTTGTAACTAGTGTAACCCGTTTCACTTCTGAGGGATTGTGCTGTACTGGCCTCCTTTCTCAACTTTATCTTTGAACTTTTGTTTGTCATATTCCTCATTAGTGTAGCTTCATGTTTGTTAATCTTACCTTCTTTGTGGACAGTCTCTTAAACTTAACCGTTGAGTTCTGCCATGGACCATAGTTTGCCAGACCTTGTCCAGTAGCACTTCTCAATCTATTAATACATTTTTGTATCTTTTTCTGTTTTATGTAAATTGTAATAACCAAGTACATTTTAAGTCCAATGTCAAGATACATGTGGGTCTGTTTTTATTATCTTTTCTTGCTATTCATAACATTCCCTGCTGTTTTTCATACCCATATATAACTACTGCTGTTGGGTCAATTCTAACTCATAGCAACTCTGTAGGACAAAATAGAACTACCTCATAGTGTTGCCAAGGAACATCTGGTGAATTTGAACTGCCACCTTTTTGTTATCAACAGAACTCTTTAACCACTGGTTTTGCCTGTATTTTATGTTTTATTGTATGATAAATAGGCATCTGATACACAGGAAGAGACTGAAGCTGATCTTTTCCCCCAGGGAGATTGGATGTTTTCTCTCAGGAATAGAGAGAAAGGAATCATTGTTTATTTTCATTCAAGAATTGAACTGTACTCCTGTTGGGTTGCAGTCCTGGTTGTCAATCTAACCCTTCTCTTAAGCTCAGTCTTCTGGATTTATTTCAGACATATTTCTGCAGTTGATCATTTTGTCATAAAAATTATAGCATTGCCAGAGATACTACATTGCCTTTCTTTGTAGCTTCTAGGAGAGAAAGCAACCTTTTGTTTAGAGATTGTGTTTAGGATTTCAACTTCCACATGCTCAGTACAAATGCGTATTTTTATTCCTTATTAGTGTCTGCCTATTTGCCCAGGTAGATATGTGATGATCTGTTTTCTAATAACTGTACTTAGTGCATGTAGTTTTCTTTGATATTTTAAAGCTACACTCTTTTTCTCTATGGAATGATTTTTCCTTTTAATTGTAAGTATCACAGAAAATAACTTACAAAAATGTTTTGACAGTATTTTTCCCTTCCATAAACTTTCAGACCTAAGGGAGAATTTAAGGAATTTAATGGGAAAGATCTGTGTTTACCGTTGAATTTTCTTTCAGATGAAGAAACTTTTCAGAAGTATTTTAACATCCTTACCGTGGTGCAAGTGGTTAATGCACTCATTTGCTGACTGAAAGGTTGGAGATTCACATCCACCCAGAGACACAGAAGAAAGGACTAGTGATCTACTTTTGAAAAATCAGCCATTGAAAATCCTGTGGAATAGAGATTGTCTGCTCTTACAGAGTCAACATCAATCAGACTGACTTGAAAGCAGCTGACAACTTGTGAGAAATTCTGTGCCACTTAAGCAATACCTGCCATTTCCTCCTTTATGCTGTTAGGTACATTAATAAACTTTGGTCTCTGTATTTGCCTTTTTATATCAGGTTTAACTTAGCATAATATGTTCAGAGTTCATTGATGTGGTAGTGTTTATTCATAGCTGAATAATACTCCACTGTAGGAACATGACCACATTGTGTTTATCCATTTCTCTGTTGGGTATTTGGATTTTTTTCCCACCTGTTGGCTATTAACAGTTTTGCAGTGAACATGGATGTATCACTATTAGAACATATACACTTTAACATTTTCTAGTTGTCTTGTTTGGGCTTCACTGTAATCCAATTTGAAATCTGAAGATCTGCTTGTGTAAAAGTTCAGCCTGTTTCCTCTCAGCCACCTTTTGCCACCTTTTGGTAAGATTGTAATTTTCCACTTGCCAAGTTTTCAGATACTACAGGAGAAAAATCAGTGTAAATGTGGCAGTCATATCATTGTACTTTCCTTATTGTACTCAAAGCAAATCCTGTCTATACTGGTTGCATTTCATTGCATTAAAACCGTAATGTTTAATGTTATTTGTCAATTGATGGGCTGTGATTCTCAGTGGTTTGGCCCACACTGAACTGATTGCTATCTGGTAATAAAATGTAATCATGTCCATAGTAAGATACACTGTGAACAGCCAGTCAGTTGAAAGGGGAATTTCTTTGAGGGTGTAACACGCTTGCCTCTAGATTATAAATGGATTTTCTAGCAAGGCTTGCTCTTGCTCTAGATTCTGGTTCCTGGATTGCAAGTCAGCATCCTGCTGCCTGACTTGGTATTTGGGTTTCATCAGCCCATGCAACCATGTGAATCAGGAAAAGTGTCCAGCCTGACAGATGACGGATTTGGGAACTTGCCGGCCTCTGCAACTGCATGGGCCATTTTTGTATACATGTTTCATTGATTTTGCTTCTTTAGAGAACTCAGCCTAAGAAAGTTCTGACAATCTTACTCAGATTTTATTTTCACAATTGGTAGACCAGACCGATTAAAAAAAGAAAAAAATCTCAGTCATGGTCTTTGTTATCTACTACTGCTGTAACAGTAGTACCACAAATAGAAGGCTCTAACAAAAAATTTATTCTCTAATACCCTGTTAGATTAAAAGTGCAAATTTAGGGTGCCAGTTCCAGGGGATGGCTTTGTTTGTCACCTGTGGAAGGGCATCCTTGTCACCAGTCTTTCTCTGGGATAGGAGCTTCTCAGTGCAGGGATCTTGGGTCCAAAAGATTCTCTACAGGCACTACTTTGTGGTATGAGGTTTCCATGTCTCTGCTTGCTATATCTCAAAAACATGGCCACTAAGTTGATTCCAACCTGGCAACCCTACAGGTAAGAATTGAGTTGTCATTTACAAGGAATACCTGGTGGATTTCAACTGCCAAACTTCTGGTTAACAACTGTAGCACTTAACCAGCTACACACCTGTAGCCCACTGCCATCGAGTTGTGTCCAACTCAGCAACCCTAGAGGTCAGGGCAGAACTTCCCCATAGGGTTTCCAAGGAGAACCTGGTAGATTTGAACGGCAAGTCTTTTGGTTAACAGACGTAGCATGTAACCCACCATCCCACCAGTTTCCTTATATCTCAAAACGGGTTGATACACTACCTCATAGATTCAGTCCTGTTTCATTAGTGTAATTGTCTAATCCTGCTTTGTTAACAATATAAAGATACGATTTACAACAAAGCTCACATCGGATAGTAAAATGGTGGACAGTCACACGTTACTGGGAATTGTGGCCTAGCCAAGTTGACATGTATTTTGGTGGGATACGATTCAATCCGTGACATGGCTATTGTGGAAACATGAGTCCCTGTGGGTGCTGCAAATGTGTAATAGTGGAGCTAGGAGCTGTAGGACTTTTTGTCAATCAATGCTTCAAACCCAACTGTCAAGTCGGGTCTGACTCAGTGACCTTCCAAGAAGTGCCTGGTTGATTTGAACAGCAAACCTTTCAGTTAGCAGACATAGCACTTAGACATTACGCCACTGGGGCTTTCAAAACTTAGCCAGTTTTAACAAAGTCATGGCAGTGGGTGTGGCTCAGTTTGAATTACTCAGACCAAGCAGAAACTACCCCCTGTCTGTTGTCCTCCAAACACTGGAAATAGTCAAATCTAGTTTACTAGATGGCATGCCAAGGAGGAAAACTGCAACTTGTCTTACCCTGTGTGTCATGATAAACCTTGTGAGACAGTTTAAAAGGTTTTCCCTGTTCAGGATGCTTGATTTGTGGCATACCTTGCCCACTTGTGATAAACCCACTTCTTAGTTCAATGTATCATTGACCAGAAACAAGGCCTGTTTTGGGTAACAAAACGGGTGACCCCAGATGAAAGTAACCATTTCTCCCACGTCCACACTGGTAATCTTTCTCGGGGAGACTCATTTTGACACTCATGGCCAGAATCAAACTTGGACACTTTTGTGGCAGACTATATGAAGAGGAGAGAGAGTGGTGCCAGGTGCCCCAGGAAGATGGAAAAAGCTTGGTGAGTATGGAAGTCCTGTTCAGAAAGTGAAACTGTGAGCTGTTACAAGGCATGAAGTATCTGTTTAAGTGACTGAGCTTTTAGCCTACAGCATTTATTAACTGTTTTTTTGCCTTTGTGTTCATAGTTACTCATTTAAGATAGCAGGGCTCTTAAACTATACCCAGTTTCATGCAAATATGAAGCTGAGGTACCTCACGTTCATTGTCCTGTCTCTCACATGGTCTTGCCTTGTAATGCTTCTGTTAAATTAGCATGACCAGTAGCAAGTGTAACTGCATGACTAAATGTTGGACTTGTCAATGCATCAGAAAGCTATTTACTTGGCTTCCCGTTCACAACCAAGATAGGTCATATGTCTTTGGCTGACCTCTCAATTACCTGACTGTAATTGGCTGAAGCATTTGTTTAGTATTTTTATTTTCTTTAATTATTACAAGCATTTTTTTCCCCTGTACTATACAATACAGTACTTCAAGGAGCCCACTGTAGGTAAGGCTCAACTCTTAAGTTCTGAGGATGCAGTAAATGAACAAAATTTCTAATCTCTATCAACTATATAATCTCTAATCAACCCTCACCCCACATCCCCACCCTTATAGCTGTGAAAAGTCTTCTGTACATAAGTCTATTGTGGAGTGATCAGTCTCCTTTTTCAATGTTGTCAGTGTCAGTTCAGTGTATTTGGATGCTCTAGTAGTGAGTGCATAAATATTTAATATTTTATGTCCTGCTTATATATAGAACCTTTCAGTAATAGTGACCATTCTTGTCCATAATGGTCTTACATTAAAGTCTATTTTATCTGAGATTCGTATTGCCACTACTGCTCTTTATAGTATGTTGTTGGCTTAGTATATATTTTTCCATCCTTTGATTTTCAGTTTGTTCATATCTTTGAGTCATAACTGTGCTTCTTGTAAGCAACATATAGACGGGACGTATCTTTTGAGCCACGATGTTACTCGTCTCTTTGTTGGAGTGTTCAGTGCATTTACATTTAATGTGATTATTGGTAAGTGTGTATTACGTGCTGTCATTTTGATGCATTCATTTTTGTGTTGATGATTTCTGTTTTTCTTAATATTCTGTTCTGGGTCAGTCTTTATGGGATGACTTATCTTTTTGAGTGTTGGTTTTGTGTTTGTTGAGACTCCTGTATTATGCTTCTTGTTTTGAGTCACATCGTTAATTTGCTTTGCTGCTACCCCTAAGATCCCCCTTGCTATTCTAAGTTTAAACCAGACTTTAACTCCTGCATATCTTTTTAATTTCCTTTCCATCTAGAAGGATTATACATACTGTAATATATCCCTCTTTTTAGTGTGGTGATGTCATAGTTTTCATGTTAAGATCAGTGGTTCACTTCTACTAATAATATAGTTTCAATGGAACTTACTAACTTCCCTAAGTGGATGATGTGTCATACATTGCCTCCTTTAAGTATACACTTAATGATGTTGTTTTTCTAAACAAAGAGTTTCTTTCAGTATTTCTTGTATTTGTTTTGTTTTCACAAAGTCTCTAAGCTTCTGTTTATCTGCAGATGTCTTAATTTCACTTTCACATTTGAGAGAGTTTTGCAGGATGTATAATTCTTGGTTGGAAGTTTTTCTCCTTCAGGGCTTTGAATGTGTCATCCCACTGCTTTCTTGCCAACATCATTTCTGTGGAAAAGTCAGGTGAAAGCCTACAGGATTTCCCTCTGAATGTTAGCTTTACTTTGAGCGTAGCTGCCTTTAAGAGCATCTGTTTATGTTTCATTTTATTGAACTTGCTCATAATATGTCTTGGTGTCCTTCTTACGGGGTCTAGTTTTTTGATGTTCGGTATATGCCTTGGATACCTATGTTCTCTACTTTCATAATTTCAGGGAAGTTTTTTGTCAGAAACTACAGCAATGCTGTCTGTATTTTCTTCTATCTCTCCTTGTTCAGAAACTCCAATTATCTGTAAATAATTCCTTTTAATAGGGTATCACATGCTTCTTCATTTTTCTTACTTCTTTTCAAAATGTCTCCTCATAAATGCTAGTGTCAGTTGCTCTATCCTAAAGGTCACTAAGTCTGACTTCTAGCTTTGGACAGCCTATGAGAGTGTAAAACTGAACAATTTTGCCTTCCTGTCTTTGGGGAGCTTGAGTTGAGGTATATACCTCCTTTACTACTTGTGTCCCTCCTCACCTCATGTTGTAGGCTGCTTGGAATGTACTGTCCCACCTGTTGTCTTACTGATGTAGATTTAGGCTTTTCTCGGGCATGACAGAACCTCCAGGAAGGCCTGACCTTTGTCTCTCTTTCTTATCTCCCACTTAACTGAGACTTCCACACAAACATTTAGGCTTTTTTCAAGTATGATAGATCCTCTTAAAAAGTCTGACCTTTACCTGTTTCTCTTACCTTGTGCCTCGATGATACTTCCATGTATGGATCAGCCAATCCTGAGATGCCCACATACCAGTGTAACCATTTTTGGCAAAATAGACTGCCCTGCCAACCTCCTCCTGGTTGTAACCCAATAAAGTTTCCTGTTGAGGAACAGGGGCTGTTGCTCTCCATCAGAGACCTTGGTCCCACTTGGTCTCAACTTTATCTTATGTGATGTGAGTTTTTTGTAATCTTTCCTGTCTTCCTCTGATATGGGTTGATGGATGCAACAACCTCAGTGTATTGTTACTGACAAGAAACCACACCAAGCAGGACTGCCTTGGTTAACATAATAATCAGGATATGTTTCTGTGTTATTGTTGATATATATGACTATTTTGTGTGTAGGCATTTGAAAACTGGGTGTATGATTACTCTTTTTATGTGTCCAGGTAGTTCCTAGTTACTGTGAGGTCAGGGTTTATCATCAGTGAATTTTGAATGCAGCTATAGAGATGAGCATTGTCTACCAGATACCACTTCAATATTTGAAATCCCTGTAGCTCCAGTGGTTTCATCAGATGTACTAAGGTAAGTCCAAGTGTGGTGGTCAGGATTATGTCAACTTGGCTACTACCTATTTGGCTGCTGTATTAAGTGGCAGGGCGGGGTTTGTGGTGGCTCCCTGCCCCTCGGCTCTCATCTCGTGACCCTGGACTACAGCTGCTGATCGCTCACGTGACCAGGAGCTGCTGCTCTCTTGTTCCAGCGTCTGGTTCTGGGACTTGAGCTAGCGGCTGTTGGGCTCATCAGTCCTTACAGTCGGCACGTGAGAGTCCTGCTCCCTGACCTGCCAATCCTGCGCTCGCCAGCCTCTGCTCAGTCCTGCTCCCTGACCTGCCGATCTTGGGTTCTCCAGCCTCTGTCACTTCGCCTCGCCACCAGCTTGGGACCCACCGACCTCCAGCCTCTGTTGCATCGTCTCGCCGCCAGCTTGGGATCCACTGACCCACACAACCGGTGATCTGCAACTCTGGTCTCTGACTTGCTGACCTTGGGTTCCTCAGCTTCCGTGGACACGTGAGGCTTGTGCCAGAGCTTGGGACATTCAGCTTCTGTGATTACGTGAGCTGTTTCCTATATTTGTATCTATCTATCTGTCTATATATATATATTATAAATCTTTCCTAATACCTACACGTGTTACTGGTTTTGCTTCCCTAGAAAACCCAGCCTAAGACAATTTGGTACCGGGAGTGGTTCTAGGGAAACAAAATTGTAAAAATGAATCCTTTCAAGTGGTTCTTGAGTCTAGCAAGTAGTAACACTGTTGCTAACTCTGCTCCTGTCGGTAAAAATCCGTGGGCTGAGGTGGCGGTACATATCCGCAAAATAGCCCCACCGATAGATCAGATATTGGTGAAAGGTGACCCTCAGGGTGAAAACATGTGTGATGACTTTTCGAAATTATGTGTGGATGAGCAGTACAAGGAAGTTGGGTGGCTGGTCCTACTTGCATTAGATAAGCTGGTGAAGGAAAAAGATGAGCTCAGGGCCTCAGAATCAAAGCTCTCGTGTCGTGTAAGAGACCTCAAAGCTGCTGCTTGTGCTTTAAAAGAAAACCTCATTACTTGTAATAGCAGAGCCGAAACTGCTGAAAGCCAAACTCAGATGCTTATCGTTAGAGTGGCGGAATTGCAACGCCAGCTCAATTGCCAATCTCGAGAAGTATCTGAAATTAAAGTGAGGGCATTGATTGGGCAGAAATGGGACCCTGCAACTTGGAATGGAGACATATGGGAGGATGATATGGAAGCTGGGGACGCTGAGCCCCTCACTTCCAGTAAAGCTCTCCTGTCAGCTGAACCACACCCATGTGAAGGGATTACTTCGCCTTTGTCTGCGAAACCACCCCGCCCAGTAAAGCCATTATCCCCTCCGCTCCAACCTAATGAGATTAGCTGCAGCCCCTCTGCCGCTGAAGAGCGCCTGCCAGAGCCATTGCCTGGGGCGCGGCCTAAGGCAGAGGCTTTCCGAGAGCCTGCTGAAGATTCTAAGAACACTTCGGCAGTGCCAATTTTGGCTTCTAGGCCTGTAACTAGACTTAAATCCAAGCAAGCTCCAAAAGGTGAAGTACAAAGTGTGATCCAGGAGGAGATACGCTATACTCCAAAGGAACATGACTGGAAGATTGGAGACAAGGATTTATGGGGGAGAGGTATGTGGATAGACCTCTCTGAATGGGCCAAACAAGTGAAGATATTTGTGTCTCATGTGAATGCTCATCAAAGAGTAACCTCAGCAGAGGATGAGTTTAACAATCAAGTGGATAGGATGACCCGTTCTGTGGGAACCAATCATCCTCTTTCTCCGGCTACCTCTGTCATTGCTCAGTGGGCCCATGAACAAAGTGGTCATGGTGGCAGGGACAGTGCTTATGCATGGGCTCAGCAACATGGGCTCCCGCTCACCAAGGCTGACTTGGCTACAGCCACTGCTGAGTGCCCAATTTGCCAGCAGCAGAGACCAACACTGAGTCCTCGATATGGCACTGTTCCTCGAGGTGATCAGCCGGCAACCTGGTGGCAAGTTGATTACATTGGACCGCTTCCATCATGGAAAGGAAAGCGTTTTGTCCTTACTGGGATAGATACTTACTCTGGATATGGATTTGCCTACCCAGCACGACATGCTTCTGCCAAAACTACCATCCGTGGACTTACAGAATGCCTCATCCACCGTCATGGAATCCCACACAGCATTGCCTCTGATCAAGGGACTCACTTCACAGCAAATGAAGTGCGGCAGTGGGCCCATGCTCACGGAATTCACTGGTCTTACCATGTTCCCCATCATCCTGAAGCAGCTGGCTTGATAGAACGATGGAATGGTCTCCTGAAGACACAATTACGCTGCCAGCTAGGTGGCAGTACCTTGCAGGGTTGGGGAAATGTTCTCCAGGAGGCTGTGTATGCTCTAAACCAGCGTCCAATATACGGTGCTGTTTCTCCTATTGCCAGGATTCATGGGTCCAGGAATCAAGGGGTGGAAACGGGAGTGGCACCACTCACTGTTACCCCTAGTGACCCACTTGCAAGATTTTTGCTTCCTGTCCCCATGACTTTATGTTCTGCAGGACTAAATGTCTTAGTTCCGAAGGGAGGAATGCTGCCGCCTGGAGACACATCAACGATTCCACTGAACTGGAAGCTAAAATTGCCACCAGGCCATTTTGGGCTCCTTGTACCTCTGGATCAACAGACAAAGAAGGGAGTTACAATACTGGCCAGTGTGATTGATCCTGACTATGAAGATGAAATTGGATTGACATTACATAACGGAAGTAAAGAAGAGTATGTTTGGAATGCAGGAGATCCCTTAGGACGCCTCCTAGTACTACCATGTCCTGTGATTAAGGTCAATGGAAAACTACAGCAACCCAACTCCAAAATGAGTGATAATAGCCCAGACCCTTCAGGAATGAAGGTTTGGGTCACCTCACCAGGCAAGGAACCACAACCAGCTGAGGTACTTGCTGAGGGCAAAGGGAATACAGAATGGGTTGTAGAAGAAGGTAGTTCTAAATATCAGTTACGGCCACGTGACCAGTTGCAGAAACGAGGACTGTAATTGCTATGAGTATTCCTGCTTTGTATGTGTGTATTGGATATTTTGTTTACTTATGAAACATAAGATGTAAATGGGTTAATGCATTTTCAGTTGTACATGTGTTAGTTATATCATGTTGACATAAGTATGACTTTGTAACTGTACCCCTTCAGAGACTGTGCATGGTAAGGTGAGATGTGTGCAGATGCCAAGTTGACAAGGGGTGGACTGTGGTGGTCAGGATTATGTCAACTTGGCTACTACCTATTTGGCTGCTGTATTAAGTGGCAGGGCGGGGTTTGTGGTGGCTCCCTGCCCCTCGGCTCTCATCTCGTGACCCTGGACTACAGCTGCTGATCGCTCACGTGACCAGGAGCTGCTACTCTCTTGTTCCAGCGTCTGGTTCTGGGACTTGAGCTAGCGGCTGTTGGGCTCATCAGTCCTTACAGTCGGCACGTGAGAGTCCTGCTCCCTGACCTGCCAATCCTGCGCTCGCCAGCCTCTGCTCAGTCCTGCTCCCTGACCTGCCGATCTTGGGTTCTCCAGCCTCTGTCACTTCGCCTCGCCACCAGCTTGGGACCCACCGACCTCCAGCCTCTGTTGCATCGTCTCGCCGCCAGCTTGGGATCCACTGACCCACACAACCGGTGATCTGCAACTCTGGTCTCTGACTTGCTGACCTTGGGTTCCTCAGCTTCCGTGGACACGTGAGGCTTGTGCCAGAGCTTGGGACATTCAGCTTCTGTGATTACGTGAGCTGTTTCCTATATTTGTATCTATCTATCTGTCTATATATATATATTATAAATCTTTCCTAATACCTACACGTGTTACTGGTTTTGCTTCCCTAGAAAACCCAGCCTAAGACACCAAGTTACCTGGGAATGTTAGAAGAGTAGTGGAATCAGTTCTCTGGAATCTCTTAATACTATGTAGATGGGAAAGGACTGAATCTTGACTACTTGGTCTGACTCAGGGTCTGGAAGATTAGAACTGGGAGGACATACAGAAATTATTGTAGTTCTGTGTAGGAAAATGATTGAGGGAGTTGGGCAAAGGATTATTTGGAAGTATGGGAGCTGATTTAGGGGTTATGTATAGTGGAAATAAAAGTTTGGGAATTGAAGGTCCATGGAGTCTGATTTGGGTTCTTCTAAGAGTAACTGATTGTGGTTATGGGGAGCAGCATTTTGGATGCCTCTAAGAAACTGCTGATATTTTATGTCAGTGATTAAAAATCTAAAGAGTTCCGTACATCTGTGGTCAACTGGTTGTTGACAGTGGTGCTGAGTTCAATCATTGAGGAAAGAAGACTCTTTTCAATAAATGATGTGAGGAAATTGGAATGATCAGGATCCATGTTTCACATCATACACAAAGAAATTCAAAATGGATCAAGGGGTGTAGTTTCCTAAGAGAAGCATAGAGGAATGATTGTGTGTTTAACAGTAGACTATAAGAAATGATAAGTGAGCAGTAAAAGGGAAAATAGATAAAAGGGAAACCATAAAAATTTAAGGTAAATACTTTTGTTCAGGAAAGGACTTTGTCAACAGAATAAAAAGACAACCTATAGATTGGGAGGAAATTTGTGGGTACTGTAATTCCAAGGATGAAAGGATTCAAGGCCCATGGTTGTATGAAAGGATACAACCCTGGTGCACACCTTTCCTGACTTTAAGCCATGCAGTGTCCCCTTGTGCTGTTTGCACAACTGCCTCTTGATCTATATACATATTCTGTAAGAGCACAATTAAATGTTCTGGAATTCCCATTCTCTGCGACATTAACCGTAGTTTAGTATGATCTACACAGTTGAATGCTTTTGCATAGTCAATGAAACACAACTAAACATCCTTCTGGTATTCTTTGCTTTCAGCTAAGATCCATCTGACATCAGCGGTGATATCCCTGGTTCCACGTCCTCTTCTGAATCCAGCTTGAATTTCTGCCAGTTCCTTGTCAATATAACTGTTGCAGTTGCTGTTGAATGATCATGGGCAAAATTTTACTTCCATGTGATATCAGTGAGATTGTTTGGTAATTTCCACATTTGGTTGGATCACCTTTCTTTGGAATGGGCATAAATATGGATCTCTTCCTGTCAGTTGGCCAGGTAGCTGTCCTCCAAATTTCTTGGCATAGGCAAGTGGGCACTTCCAGCGTTGCATCTGTTTGTTGGAATATCTCAACTGATATTCCATCAATTCTTGGAGCCTTGTTTTGTGCCAGTGCCTTCAATCCAGCTTCAACTTTTTCCATCAGTACCATTTGTTCATGTTCATATGCTACCTCTTCAAATGGCTGAACATCGACTAGTTCGTTCTGGTATAATGACTCTGTATTCCTTCTAATTTTGATGCTCTCTGAGTCATTTAATAGTTTCCCTGTAGAATCCTGCACTACTATAACTCAAGGCTTAATTTTTTTTTTTTTCAGTTCTTTCAGCTTGAGAAATGCAGAACATGTTCTTCCCGTCTGGTTTTCCATTTCCAACTCTTGGCACATATCATAATACTTAGTTTTGTCTTCTGAAGCTGCTCTTTGAAATCTTTTGCTTAGGTCTCTTACTTCTCCATTTCTTCCTTTTGCTTTAGCTGCTCAACATTCTAGACCAATTTTCAGAGTCTGTTCTGATACCCAATTTCGTCTTTTCTTTCCTGTCTTTTTAATGACATTGTGCTCTCTTTGTGGATATCTTTGATGTCATTCTACAATTCATCTGATCTTCTGTCATTAGCGATCAACACATCAAATCTGTTCTTGAGATGATCTTTAAACTCAGGAGGGATATACTTAAGGTCATACTTTGGTTTGCATGAACTTGCTGTAATTCTCTTCAGTTTCAATTTGAATTTGCACATGAGAAATTAGTGATCTGTGCCACAGTCAGTACCTGGTCTTACCCTGACTGCTGATATGGAGCTTTTCCATGGTCTTTTCCCACAGATGTAGTCAGTTTTGTTCCTGTGTATTCCATCTGGTGAGGTCCATGTGTACAATCACTGTGTTGGTTAAAAAAGATATTTGCAGTGAAAAAGTCATTAGTCTGGCAAAATTCTGTCATGCAGTCTGGCATTATTTCTATCACCAAGGCCATATTTTCCAACTACTGATCCTTCTTCTTTACTTTCAACTTTTGCATTCCAGTCATCAGTAATTATCAATGCATCCCGATCGCATGTTTGATCTATTTCAGACTGCAGAAGCTGGTAAAAATCTGCTGTCTCTTCATCTTTGGCCTTAGTGGTCAGTGCATAAATTTGAATAATAGTTGTGTTAACTGGCCTTCTTTATAGGCATGTGGATGTTATCCTATCACTGACAGCATTGTACTTCAGTACAGATCTCGAAATGCTCTTTTTGGTGATAAACACACTATTCTTCAATTTTTCATTCCCAGCATAGTGGACCATATGACTGACTGATTCAAAATGGATTTTATTTTACTTGGCTCCACAGTCAAGGGCCATGGAAGCAGCAGTCAAGAAATCAAAAGATGCAATGCTTGGGAATATTGCTGCAAAGGACGTCTTTAAAGTATTCAAAAGTAAAGATGTCACCTTGAAGACTAGTGTTCCTGACCCAAGCTGTATTATTTTCAATCACATTATATGCATGCAAAAGCTGGGCCATGAACAAAGACAGAAGAATAATTGATGCCTTTGAATTGTGGTGTTGGAGAAGGATGTTGAATGTACCATGGACTGCCAAAAGAACAAACAGATCTGTTCTGGAAGAAGTCCAACCAGAGTGGTTTTTGGAAGCAAAGATGGCAAGACTGAGTCTTACATACTTTGGATATGTTGTCAGGAGGGCGTCATGCTTGGTAGAGTGGAGGGTCAGTAAAGAAGAGGAAGACCCGCAATGAGATGGATTGACACAGTGGCCGCATAAATGGGCTTAAGCATAAAAACAATTGTGGACGTGGCACAAGACTGGGCAGTGTGTTTCTGTTCATAGAGTTGCTATGAGTCGGAACCGACTCGATGACACCTAACAACATAGGTCCAATAGCAGTTTTATATCCAAAGTATGTATTTATTAAAAACCTACAACAAAAACTAGTTTGTGCTGTAAGCTTTTACCTAAAACATAGTAAAATTTACAAAAAGTCTGTAACTTAACAATCAAAAAACAACTTTATAAAAAAAATGGGCGAGTCACCTAGATGAGCAGTTCAGCAAATAGGATGTTCAAGTGGCCAGCAAGCACAGGAAACGATGCTCAATGTCAATAGACATTGCTAGTCAGAGGGACCAGATATTGAAAACGAGCCATCATACATAATTTTGAAAGGCTGAATGTGTTCCTCCTTATACTAATTGTACTACAAGAACATGTGTTGTCACAACTATGTCATCTATAGTGCTGAGAGATTGAGTGCTTTCTTACTAAACTTGGTCCCACAAGTATGTTTGTTCTCACTATAGGTCAGTCATGTATAATGTTGAAAGACTGAGTACCCTAAATAGGAACAAAGGAAAAAAAACAAACAAACCTAGTGCAGTTGAGTCAATTCTGACTCATAGTTACCTGGTGGTGTAGTGGTTAAGTGCTACAGCTGCTTACAAAAAGGTCAGCAACTCAAATAGACCAGGCACTCCTTGGAAACCCTGTGGGGGCAGTTCTACTCTGTCCTAGAGGGTCTCTATGAGTTAGAAGTGACTTGATGGCAAGTGGGAAGGACAAAGAAAAACAAGTCTTTTCTCATCACTTGTATTTAGTGTATAATGGAGGATCCAGACAGCACAATAAGTTAAAGAGGAGAAAAAAGCATAAAGCTTTCAAAAGAAAAAGAAAACTGCATTTATTTGTAGATGACATTTCATATGTCATCTTTATGAATTGTCATGGATTGAACTGTGTCCCCCCCAAAAATATGTGTAGCCATGTGGCTGGGCCGTGATTCCCAGTATCTTGTGACTGTCCTCCATTTCGTGGTTTTCCTATGCTGTATGTTAAAGGATTAGGGTGGGGCTGTAAATCCCTTCATAGGATTACCTCCCTGCTCCACTGTAAAGGGAGTTTTCCTGGAATATGTCTTGCCCCACTCTTAATCCTTTCACCCTACGAGAGATAAAAGGACAGAGAAGCAGGCAGAGAATTGGGAACCTCATACCATCAAGCAAGCAGCGCTGGGAGAAGAGTGTCATTCAGACCTGAGGTTCATGTGTCAGGATGCTCTCTGGACAAAGACTGATGCAATACCAGACTTTCCTCCAGAGCCGATAAGGGGGAAAGCCTTCCCCTGGAGCGGACACCCTGAATATGGACTTACAACCTACCGGACTGTGTAAGAATAAACCTTCCTTTGTTAAAGCCATCCACTCTGTGGTATTTCTGTTAGAGCAGCCCTAGCTGACTAAAACATGAATTAACAAAAACACATTTATAACTGATTAGTAGTTTTCAAAAGGTCAAAGGATCCAAACTGGTGAGTCATTTTGACTTAAAGCAGTTCTATAGGACAGAGTAGAACTGTGACTCATAGGTTTTCCAAGGCTGTAATCTTCATGCAAACAAATTGTCATATTTTTCTCCCACAGAGCAGCTGCCAGATTCAAACTGCTAAATTTTTAGTTAGCAGCTGAGTGCTTAAGCACTGTTCCACCAGGGCTTCTTAGGTCACAGGACGTGAAATGAAAATAAAAATTAATACTATGACTGTATACTAAAAATAGAAATTTAACTGAAATATAAGAAACATTTATAACAGCACCAAAATATTAAGAGATGATTTTAAAGGAAGGTGTATAAATCCCTATGCCAACAATTATAAAACTTTATGTAGAGAGATTAAAGAATGTCTAAAAAAGTTAAGAAATATACCACATTCATGGATTCGAACTGAACATTGCTAATGTGTCATTTCTGCACCAATTGATGTGTAGATTTAACGCAATTCCCATTTATATCTCTTTTCAAGAGCTGTGCACTGTCTGAGATGTTTCACTTCCCAGTTACATAAAGATAGAAAGATGGATGGATGGGTGGATGGATAGTTTAAGCAGAGAGAGAGAGATATGGAAGAAACACAAGGGAAGAAAATGTTTCTTTAGTGAGACATCCAGATTAGCAGCCAGTCTTCTGCAGGATGATGCCATGACATCCAACAGAACAGTGGATTTTCTCAATTTGAAAACAGGGGAGAGGAAACCCTTTTCCTCGCTGCCCCCAAAAAGGGATAAAAAGCTTTGCTCCTTGGAAACAGATGAAGACTCAGTGAGTGTTTTGTCTATTCGTGGAAAAGGTATCTCTTCAAGTGATAAGCCTCATTTTTATGACTCAGAGGTGTCTCCAAGATCTGAGGACTTCATCCCTTTTGAAATGGGGTATAGTACTTCTGTCTTATTGGCACTTTTGCTTTCATGGCTGTAATCTTTATTTTGTCATTGAGAATATATACAGCAGAACATACACCACTGCAGTGGTTTTTCTTTGTACAATTCAGTGATACTGATTACATTCCTTGACTGGTACAACCATTCTCACCTTCGTTTTCTGTGTTGTTCCTCCTCCGTTGACATAAATTCACTGCTCCTAAGGTTCCACTCTTATCTTTTGAGTTGCTGTTGTCATTATGATAGTAAAAGAACATTATGCTCAAGGCAGTCCTATTTTTAACTAATTTTGCTAAACTGTTTGCTCTTAAGGCAACTTTCAGTTTAAATATTATGTAGGGAAATAGTTTTGAGTATTCATCCTGTCCCCATGGCTCTACAGAGTAGGGAGTCTATAAAAACTTGACATTCTGTTGCGTATTTTCCCTCTTTTGATCAAAATTCTTGTATGCTCTCTTATAATGGCAGCCATGCACCATCCGGTTCTTCGGGTCTCATGACAAAATAGCCGCACATTTCATATCTGTTTTAGTCAGCTAGTGCTGCTCTAACAGAAATACCACGGAGTAGATGGCTTTAACAAAGGAAGGTTTATTCTTACATATGCCAACAGGCTACAAGTCCATATTCAGGGTGTCCACTCCGGGAGAAGGCTTTCCCTCTTGTTGGCTCTGGAGGAAAGTCCAGTATTGCATCAGTCTTTGTCCAGGGAGCATCTTGGCACAGGAACCTCAGCTCTGAGGGACGTGCTCTTCTCTTGGTGCTGCTTTCTGGATGATGTGAGGTTCCCAGTTCTCTGCTTGCTTCTCTTTCATCTCTTGTAGGATGGAAGGATTAAGGGTGGGGCAAGCCTTACTCCAGGGAAACTCCCTTTACAGTGGAGCAGGGAGGTAATTCTATGAAGGTCTTTACAGCCCCACCCTAATCCTTTAACATACAGCACAGGAAAACTAAAATGGAGGACAGTCACAAGATACTGGAAATTGTGGCCCAGCCACATGGCGGCACACATTTTTGGGGGGACACAGTTCAATCCATGACAATATCCTCCTCCTGTTCCTGGCTTTCCTTCTCCCCTTGTTGCACCAGGCAAACTGACATGCAACCAATTGTCATATCTTAGATGGCCACTTGCAAGCTTTTAAAACCCCAGGTACTATGCATAAAACTAGAAGGTAGAGCAGAAGCGCTAAGCATGTTATTATGCCAATTGACTGAGATATCCCATGAAACCATGACCCTAAACCTTCAAATTGAAGAACGAAATCCTGTGAGGTTTTTGGTTGTGCACAAGCTGTCTCAGCAGGTGCTGTCTCTCTCTTTTTTGGCTTTGTGAATATATCTCTCTTGGTTATTTAGTACTGTAATAACAGAAATACCACAAACAGATGGCTTTAACAGATGTATTCTTTCACAGACTAGGAAATAAAAGTCCTAATTTAGGGTGCCGGCTCCAGAGGGAGGCTTTCTTTTAGCTCTGGGAAAAGATCTTTGTCATCCTCCTGGGTGTAGGAGTTTCTCAGCACAAGAATCTCTGGTTCAAGGGACATGCTCTGCACCCAGCTTCTCTTTCTTGTTAGTAAGAAGTCCCACGCTTGTCAGCTTGCTTCTTTCTTTTATGTCTCAAAAGATACTGACTCAATTTACAACATAATCCTGCAGATTGAATCCTACCTCATTAACATAACTCTCTAATCTTGCCTCATTAGGATCATAGATATTTATACCACATCTTTGGATAATCACATCAGATCACAAAAATCGTGTATAACCACATAATACTGGGAAACAGGGATTAGCCAGGTTGACACATTTTAGGGGGACACAATTCAAGCCATAACAATATCACATAACTTTTTCCAATTCAACCTTTTACATGTGTACAACTTATTGACGTCAGTTACAATAATTGACTATGCAACCCAACCCTAAATCAGTGCAAATTTTCCGTGACTGTTAACACATTCCTTTTCCTCTCATTCCAGCCCTTGGTAACCACTAATAAACTTTACTGCAGTGATATATTTTTGTTTAGTTTCAGCTGATACTAAAGACACAAGTTCTTTACTGGATGAAGTTATACACATCATTAATCAGAGAATCAGCAATTGTCATCTCCATCTGAGATACCTATTCATTTGTTTTAAAAAAATTGGTGAAAACACATAAGAAAGCATCTCAACATTTTTTCCCCGTTATTTATTTATTTTTAATTGTGATTACACGAAAGCTTACAATCCCTATCAATTTTGCTTGCCCATCTATCTGCAGCTCCTTCTACTCCCCACGCCTGGTGACAACACACTCCTCATTTCTGTTCTTCTAGTGTCCCCTCAACAACCATCTGTCTCCTCCTCTCCATGCTTTTCTCTCCTATCTAGAAAGAAACTGGTAGGACCACCTTCTATAAATGCATAGAACCATAAATTATACATACCATATGGTTACACTATGTCACTGAGTGCAGTCTATTTTTGTCTGAAGCTCTGACCTCATTACTGGTTTCCAGACAGAGACAGCAGCAGGTCTGGGAGCCATGTTCCCAGGGCACCCACTGGACTATTGGACCATCAGTTCAGGTCTTTTAGAAGGGTTATTGGTCTGTACCTCTCTTTTTCTCATGTTGGTTCAGGGACTCTACATTGTGTCTCCCATCATGGCTGTCTTCGGTGGTAGCTGGGCACCATCTTGTTCTTTCGGTCTTAAGTTGATACAGTCTTCCGTTCACATGGGTCCGTCTGTCTCCTGGGCTCTTTTTCCCTCATGTCTTTGATGTTCTTGGTGATCATCTGTTCCAGATGAGTTGGGACCCTTTGGTGTACCTCAGATGGCAGCTTGCTAGCTTTTCGGACCCCAGATGCCACTCACAAAATAAGAGGTGCAGAAGACTCTTTTGACAATAGACTAGCTATGCCAGTTGGCCTTGATGTCACTGGAATACATAGTCCCCAGATCCCACCACTACTACTCTATCTTTTGAAACACTGGGTTGAGTTTAGAAAACCTTTCAGTTTATGGTGAAGTCCAGTTAAGTTGTTCTGCTTTATACTGTGTGCTGTCACTGTTTCCATCTAACCAAATTTCTACTGACTCTAATCTGTGACCCACCCTTGTAGCCATCAGAGTCTTTTCTTCTGTGTGTAAGTCTATTTTTAAGTCCTTATAGCAGAGGTCTCATACAGTATTTGTCCTTTTGCTGCTGACTGATTTCACTCAGCATAATGTCTTCCAGTTGAAACCAGTTATGAGATGTTTCCTAAAATCATGATTTTCCTTTTTCATTGCATAGTGTTCCATTGAGTATCTATACTACAGTTTATCCATTCATTTGCTTATGGGCATCTAGGTTGATTCCATTTTTTGCTGTTGTGGACAGTGCTGCAATAAACATTGTGTGTGTGTATCTGTTCATATGACTGTCTTTATTACTGTAGGAAATACTCCAAGCAGTGGGATTACTGGATCAAATGGTATTTCTATTTCTAGCTTTTTAAGGAAGCACCAAATTGCTTTCCAAAGAGGTTGCACCACTTTGCATTCCCACCAACAGTGTAGGAGAGTTCCAGTCTCTCTGCAGCCTCTCTAGCATTTGCTGTTTTGCGTTTGTTGTATTATGGCCAGTCTTGCTGGGATGAGATTGTATCTCATTGTACTATTGATTTGGATTTCTCTAGTAGCTAATGATGGTGAGCATTTCCTCATGTGTCTTTTGGCTTCCTGGATGTCTTCTTTGGTGAAGTGTCTGCCCATCTCTGCTGATTGCTTAACGGGGTTATTTACCTTTCTTTTGTTGATATTTGCAATACCTTGTAGATTATGGGGATCAGACATCAATCTGACATATAGTTGCAAAATATTTCTTCCCAGTCTGTAGGTAGTCTTAACTCTGTTGCTAAAGTCTTTGGAGGGCAAAAGTGTTTGATTCATTGTAATTCCCATTTGTCTCTTTTCTCTCCTGTTGTCTGTGCTGTTTGTCAGATTTTGAAGTCTGTCTAAGCCATGTATTAGAAATTCCATTGTTGACTCTATTTTTTCTTGCATGATCTTTATCGTTTTAGGTTTGACATTTATGTCTTTGATCCATTTTGAGTTAGTTGTTGTGTAAGGTGTGAGATACGGATCTTGTTTCAGTTTTTTGCAGATGCATGTCCAATTTTGCCAAGACCGTTTGTTAAAGAGATTGTTTTACCCCAGTTTACAACCTTTGGGCCTTTGTCAAGTATCAGCTGTTCATTGGAAGATGGTGATATTTCTGGGGTCTCAATTCTGTACCATTGGTCTATATGTGTCCTTTTGTACTAGTACCAGGCTGTTTTGACTACCGTGGCAGTGCAGTAAGTTCTAAGGACAGATATTGAGAGGCCTTCCACTGTGTTCCTCTTGTTCAGTAGTGCTTTATTTACCCAGAGTTTCTTCCCTTTCCAAACAAAGTTGGTGATGTGTTTCTCTATCTCGTTAAAAAATGGCACTGGAATTTGTATTGGGATTGCACTGTATATGTAGATCACTGGGTAAAACAGGCATTTTCACAATGTTAAGTCTTCCTATCCATGAGCAAGGTAGATTTTCCCACTTATGTCGGTCTCTCTTAGTTTCTTGCAGTAAGGTCTTATAATTCTGTCTGTAAAGCTCTCTTGTTTCTCTGGTTAGATTTATTCCTAGGTATTTTATCTTCTTGGGGCCTATAGTAAATGGTATTGATTTGATGATTTCCTCTTTGATGTTCTCTTTGTTGGTGTAAAGGAATACTACTGATTTTCTTATGTTTATCTTATATCCTGATACTTTGCTGAACTCTTCTATCAGTTTGAGTAGTTTACTTGTGGATTCTTTAGGATTCTCTGCAAATAGGGAGATTTTTTACTTCATCTTCGCTGATGTAGATGTCTTTTATTTCTTCATCTTGTCTAATTGCCCTGGCTAGAACCTCTAGAATAATGCTGAATGGAAGTGGTGAGTGGGCATCCTTGTCTTGTTCCTGTTCCCAAGGGGAGTTCTTTCAGTCTCTTTCCATTCAGGATGATGTGGGTGGTTTGCTTTTTGTGGATGCCCCTTATTGAACTGAGAATTTTTCCTTCTATTCCAATTTTGCTGAGCATTTTTAACATGAATGGGTGTTGGACTTTTTCAAATGCCTTTTCTGTATCAACTGATAAAATCAGGTGATTCTTATCCTTTGAATTGTTTATGTGGTTGATCACATAAATTGCTTTTCTGATGTTGAACCAGTCTTGTATCCCTGGTATAAATCCTAATTTTTTTGATGTATTTTTGAATATTATTGGCTAGGATTTTGTTGAAGAGTTTTCCATCTAGGTTCATGAATGATACTGGTCTGTAATTTTCTTTTTTGCAAGATATTTCCCTGGCTTTGGTGTCAGGGTTCTTCTGGCTTCATAGAGTGAATTTGGGAGTATTCCATTCTTTTCTATGCTGTGAAATGGCCTTAGTAGGATTGGAATTAACTAAAGCTTAGTAGAATCGACGGCACTTGGCTTGGCTAGTAGAGTTCTCCAGGAAACTATCTCGGCCAGGACTGTGTTTGGTTGGTAGTTTTCCTATTATTTTTTCAGTCTCTTCTGATGAGTTTATTAAGTTGTTCTACTTCCCCTTGTGATAATTTTAGTAGGTGATGTGAATCTAGAAATTTGTCCATTTCCTCTAGGTTTTCAAATCTGGTAGAGTACCCCCTTTCATAGTATTCTGTTATGATACTTTTGATTTCATTTGGATCTGTTGTGATATCTCTCATCTCATTTCTTATTTGGGTTTTTTTTTTTTTTTTTGGTTTGTTTTTCTACTATTTTTCTATTGTAAATTTAGCCAGTGGTTTATCAATTTTCTTTATCTTTTCAAAGAACCAGCTTTTGATTTTTTTCATTTTTTCAATTGTTCTTCTATTTTCTAATTGATTTAGTTCTATTCTAATCTTTATTATCTGTTTTCTTTGGGTGCCAGAGGGGTTCCACTGTTGCTCTCTTTCCACTTCTTCAAGTTTTAGAGTTAATTCTTTGGTTTGGGCCCTTTATTCATTCCAGATGTGTGCATTTATACAGATAAACTGACCTCTGAACACTGCTTTGGCTGTATCCCATAGGTTCCGGTAGTTTGTATTTTCATTTTCATTTGATTCCATAAATTTGTTTATTGTGCCTTTGATTTCTTTATAATCCAAAGATTTTTAAGTGTGGTGTTGTTCAGTTTCCATAAGTTCAGATTTCTACCTCTGTGTTTTCTGCTATTGATTTCAACTTTTAAGACTTTATGGTCTCAGAAGATGCTTTGCAATAATTCAGTGGTTTGGATATTGTTGCGACTTGCTTTATGCCCCCAAATGTGGTCTATTCTGGAGAATGTTTCATGTGCATTGGAAAACAAAGTGTACTTAAATGTTGCTGGGTAAAAAGTTCTGTATATGTTGATGAGGTCTAGTTGGTTGATTGTCACAAGATCTTCTGTATCTTTACTGAACTTTTTTCTAGATGATCTATCCATTACTGAAAGTGGAGTGTTGAAGTCTACTGCTATTATTGTGGAGTGATCTATCTCATTTTTAATATGGTCAGCATTTGTTCGATGTATTTATGTGCTCTGATAGTGAATGCATACATATTTAATATTGTTGTGTGCTGCTTATGTAATGATCCTTTTAGTAATAGTGACCATTCTTGTCCACAGTGGTGGACCTAACATTAAAATCTATATTATCTGAGATTAGTACTGCCACTCATTTTGTGTTGTTATTTGTTATTCCATCCTTTGATTTTCAGTTTGTTCATATGTTTGAGTCTAAGGTGTGTTTCATGTAAGCAGCACATGAACAGATTATGTCTTTTGATCCAGGCTGTCACTCTCTGCATCTTTATTGGAGCATTCAGACCATTTACATTCAGTATAGTTATTGATAGGTATGTATTTACTGCTGTCATTTTGATTCCTTTATTTTTGTGTTGTTGATGTTTTCTTTGCTTCTCTTAGTATTCTGTTCTGGGTTGTTTCTCTTTATAGGTTTACTTTTCATTGTTTTTGGTATTAGTTTGTGTTTGTTGAGACTCCTGTTATGTTGCTTGTTTTGATATGTCACATTGTTAGTTTGCTTTGTGGCTACTCCTTTGATCCCCCTTAGTGTTCTAAGTTTATACCAATCTTTAACTTCTGTATATCTCCTTAATTTCTTCTTCAACTGAAAGAGTTGTAGCTACTGTAATATCCCTCTTTGTAGTGTGGTGATGTCATAGTTTTCATGTTAAGATCTCTGCTTACCTACTTTTAGTATTTTAGCTTTGGTTGAGCTTTGTGACTTCCCTAATTAGGTGGGACTTTGGATGCTGTGTCCTGCATTGCCTCCTTAAGTATACAAATGATGTTATTGTTTTTCTAAACAAGACCTTCTTTCAGTATTTCTTGTAGTTTTGGTTTGGCTTTAGCAAAGTGTCTAAGCTTCTGTTTGTCTGTGAATGTGTTAATTTCACTGTCATATTTAAGAGACAATTTTGCAGGGTATTTAATTCATTGTTGGAAATTTTTCTTCTTCAGGGCTCTGTATATGGCATCCCACGTTTTCTTGCCAGTGTGGTTTCTGGGCAGAAATGAGATGAAAGCCTACAGGGCTTCCCTTGGTATGTTAGTTTTGCTTTAAGCCTCACTGCCTTTAAGAGCCTCTCTTTATATTTCATTTTATTAAGATGATTGTAGTATGTCATGGTGACTTTCTTTTTGGGTCTAGTTTTTGTGGTGTTCAACAAGCATCTTGAATATCTATGTTTTCTTCTTTCATGTCAGGGAAGTTTTCTGTCAGCAACTCTCCAACAGTTGTCTCTGTATTTTCTGCTATCCTTCCCTGTTTGGGAACTCCAATTATTTGCAAATTTCTCCTCTTGATGAGTCCCACTGCTTCTTAATGCTTCTTCATTTTTCTTGTTTCTTTTCTCTGAACTCTCCTCGTAAATGCTGGTGTCAGTTGCTTTGTCTTCAATCTCACTAATTTTGTATTCCTTTTCCTCAGTTCTACTATTTGGCTTTGCATTGAGTTGTCCAGTTCTGTAATTTTATTAGTGCTGTGCTGGATTTCAGATTGTTGATGTTCTAGCAGTTCACATAGCTTACTTAATTTTTCATTTTATTTGCTGGATTTTGCTTAATCTCTAGAAGGGCTTTATACATAATTCTTTTGTAGTCTACCTCTGATAATTTTAGAAAGGCTTCTTCGTCTAGGAAGTTGTTTAAATCTTTATTTTGGGAGTTTTATGGAGCCATGGTGGTCTGCTCCTTTAAGTGGCTAGAAATTGATTGTTGTCTTCATGCCATCCAGAAGCAGTTCAGTTTCTCTGGTGTCACACCGACAGGAGCTGTGGCATAGGTATTAAAAGCTGATTTTCTGCAGAGAGAGGCATTCACCAGCTGTAGCTGGAAGCAGTTGGACCCTCAAGGGTGGCAAGCCCTGCCTCCTGACTGACAAAGAGGGTGCCTCATCAGCAGTTCACAGACACTATGACTTGGCTTAAAGAAGGGAGAGGTTATGGCCCCACCACTCTCAGACCCCAGCTGCCACTACTTTTTCTAGAACAATTGTGTTAAGAGCAGCTTTTCTACTGGGAGCAGCACTAACCAGATAGGTAGTGTTGCTTAGTATGAAAATTAGGCTCAGCTGAGCCCTCAGGTGAGGCTAATTCACCTCTTAGCTGACCAATGTGGTATTCTGTCTGAGCCACCTTTGTTACAGTATGAGTCAGCAGATTCCATGGCACAGCTAAGAGAAGAGAGTGGTGAGGGTCACTGACACCCTGAGTTGCTCACCACTGTTGGGATCTGTAAATGTGGGTGTGCCAAGCACCATCTCTGCTGTGGGATATGCTGCTCATTTATGCACTGCAGATCAGCAAAGAAGCCTGGCAGTGACAGACTTGCAAGCTCAGTAGACCCAGTCCCAGCCTCCTGGCTGACGAAGAAAGTGTCTGTACCTGCATTCCTCCCAGGCACTGTGCCAGCAGAAGCAGTACTCATAGTGCTGCTGTTTCACCACTGACGAGGTATTTTCTCCTTTCCTGTTGTGCAGACCAATCTCACAACCCTACACCTGATCCTGGAGCTCCCAGAATGTCAGCACTGCACCTTTCAATTACTGTTTTAGGCATTAGTTCTCAGAGGGAATCAAGGAGACATGTGTCTAGTCCACCATCTTGGCCCCTTCAACAATTTTTATATGTATAATTCAGAAGGATCATGAAGGTTGGAAAATACAGCCTTGGTGATAGAAATGATGTTAGAGATTGCATGATGGAATTTTGCAGAAGTAACGACTGCTGCGTTGCAAATACATTTCATAACAAACACAAACGGCAAGTATATACATGGACCTCACCAGATGGAATGCGTAAGAATCAAGTCAACTACATGTGTGGAAAATGATGATGGAAATGCTCCACATCAGCAGTGACAAGAAGACTAGGTGCTGACTATGGCAGAGGTCATCAATTGCTCATATGCAAATTCAAACTGAAACTGAAGATAATTAGAA
Organism: Heterohyrax brucei; assembly: GCA_028571685.1. Lineage (NCBI taxonomy): Eukaryota > Metazoa > Chordata > Mammalia > Hyracoidea > Procaviidae > Heterohyrax > Heterohyrax brucei. The sequence continues at coordinate 36,102,676 of CM053160.1, read as the reverse complement.
CAAGTCCAAGAGAACCAAAGTATGGCATTGAGTATATCCCACCTGAGTTTAGAGGCCATCTCAAGAACAAATTTGACGTGTTGAATACTAATGACAGAAGATCAGATGAATTGTGGAATGACATCAAAGACATCACCCATGAAGAAAGCAAGAGATCATTAAAAACACAGGGAAGAAATAAAAGACCAAATTGGGTGTCAGAAGAGACTCTGAAAATTGCTCTCAAATGTTGAGAAGCTAAACAAAAGGAAGAAATAATGAAGTGAAAGGACTGAACAGAAAATTTCAAAGAGCAGCTCAAGAGGAGAAAATAAAGTAGTATGAAGAGCTGGAAATAGAAAACCAGACGGGAAGAACATGTTCTGCATTTCTCAAGATGAAAGAGATGAAGAAAAAATTCAAACCTCTCATTGCAGTAGTGAAGGGTTCTACAGGAAAAATATTAAATGACTCAGAGAGCATCAAAAGAAGATAGAAGGAATACACAGAGTCATTATGCCAGAAAGAACTAGTTGATGTTCAGCCATTTGAAAAGGTAGCGTATGATCAGGAACCAATGGTACTGATGGAAGAAGCTGAAGCTGGGTTGAAGACATTGGGAGAAAACAAGGCTCCAGCAATTAATGGGTTATCAGTTGAGATATTTCAACAAACAGATGCAGTGCTGGAAGTGCTCACATATCTATGCCAAGAAATTTGGAGGACAACTACCTGGCCAACTGACTGGAAGAGATCCATATTTATGCCCATTCTTAAGAAAGGTGATCCAACCCAATGTGGTAATTAACAAACGATATCATTAATATCACACACAAGTGAAATTTTGCTCAAGATCATTCAAAAAGGATTGCAACAGTATATTGACAAGGAACTTCCAGAAATTCCATCTGGATTCAGAAGAAGACGTGGAACAAGGGATATCATTGCTGATGCTAGATGGGCCTTGGCTGAAAGCAGGGAACACCAGGAAGATATTTACTTGTGTTTCATTGACTATTCAAAGGCGTTTGACTGAGCAGATCATAACTAATTATGGATAACCTTGTAGACAATGAGAATTCCAGAAAATGTAATTGTGCTCTTAAGGAATGTGTACATGGATCATGAGGCAGTTATGTGAACAGAACAAGGGGACACTGCATGGTTTAAAGTCAGGATAGGTGTGTGTCCAGGTTGTATCCTTTCCCCATACCTTTTTGATCTGTATGTGGAGCAAATAATCTGAGAATCTGGATTATATGAAGAACGAGGCATCAGGTTTGGAGGATGACTCATTAACAACCTGCATTATGCAGATGACACCACCTTACTTTCTGAAAGTCAAGAAGATTTGAAACACTTACTAATGAAGATCAAAAACTGTGGTCTTCAGTACAGAGTGCACCTCAACATCAAGAACACAAAATTTCTCACACATGGGCCAGTAAGCAACAGCATGATAAATGGAGAAAGGATCGAGGTTGTCAAGGATTTCATTTTACTTGGCTCCACAATAGGTGTCCATTGAAGCAACAGTTGCTAGATCAAAAGACACATTGCCCTGGGAAAATCTGCTGCAAAGTACCTTTTTAAAGTATTGAAAAGTAAGGACTAAAGATGCGTCTGACCCAAGCCAGGGCATTTTCAGTCACAACTGGACAGTGAATAAGGAAGACAGAAGAAGAATTGATGCCCTTGAATTGTGGTGTTGGAGAAGAATATTGAATGTACCATGGACTACCAAAAGAACATATAGATCTGTTCTGGAAGGAGTACAACCAGAGTGCTCCTTGGAAGCGAAGATGGCAAGACTGTGTCTTACATACTTTGGACTCATTGTCAGGAGGGATCAGCCCCTGGAGAAAGACATCATGCTTGACAGAATGCAGAGTCAGCAAAAAAGAAGACCCTCAACAAGACAGATTGACACAGAAGCTGCAACAATGGGCTTAAACATAAAAATGATTGTGGACATGGTGCAGGACCGAGCAGTGTTTTGTTCTGTTGTGCATAGAGTCACTAAGAGTTGGAACCAACGCCACAGCACCTAACAACAATTCAGTAACATTGATTATATTCTTCAAGCCATGTCATCATTCTTGTTATCCTTTTCCAAGTTGTTCCACCACCATTACCATAAAGTCAGTACTCATGCACAAAAATCTCTCCCTTCTCTCTCCCTCCTACCCCTGGTAACTGCTGATAATCTGTGATTTCTGTATATTTGCTTATTTCATTTAAATGAGATCCTGCAGTATTTATGGTTTTACAACTGGCTTGTTTCACTCAGCATGATGTTTTCAAGGTTCATTGATCAGGACTTCATTTCTCTTTATTCATCTATTTTTAATACTTGCTTTATATAGAAAGAGATTCATCTTTGTGTTAATTCTGAAGTTGTGTTTGTGTACTTTTGGGGAACCGATAAGCTGAATTGTGTAATAAATAAAAGTTGTGCACTTGGGCTTGGCTGGCAATGTAGCTAGTGAACAGGCAAATGGATAACCAAATCAGATGTCTTTGAGATAGATTGTGACTCATGGCAACCTCTTGCATTTCAAAATATAACTGAGTTCTGTTTGGTTATCAATGACTGATCTTTCGGAAGTAGATTGCCAGGCCTTTCTTTCAAGGTGCTTCTAAGTGGATTCAAACTGCCAGCCTTTCAATTAGTAGCCTAGCACTTAACCATTTGTGTCACCCAGATACTCCTCCTAACTAATGAACTTACATGAATAAAACATAAAAGATTTCACAAATGCTAGATGTCATAGAGGTGCTTCAGGCACTACGTGATGTATTTCTGTATTTCTCACAAATGTTACATTCATGTATGGTTTTATTTTAAATCAGTCTTTAAAATAGAAAATATAGGGCTCAAATAGAGTCCCATTCTGTATTACCTAGAAAGCTGAGCAGTTAGACAGTATTACTGGAACTTGCAAAATGAATTATCTTGTTTGGAGTTGCAAAACCATTACAGTTTTAGGCCCTGAATTGGAGGCCAGTCCATCCCTTTGAGCAGCTGATTAAGTTTATTCTCCATTCTCTTATCAGGTTCTCACACTCCAGGAATGCTATGCACCCACTCTAATTGCCTCAAGGCCAGGTAACCAGGTAACCTAGGGACATCTACTACACTTCTGAGCCTACAGAATTACTTAAAAATGCCCAAAGCCCACTATGTCTAGCTAACCACATCCTGTTGCCCTACATAAGTCCTCTCGTACAATAAACCTCGCTAGTTTTCATGATTTCCCTAACGCCTCTTTGTCATGTTCTGGAGAAGCCTGATTTACTGTCTTGGATTAAATTGGATCTCTTGGAAATATGTATTTGTGTCTTAGGCTGGGTTCTCTAAAGAAGCAAAATCAGTGAAGCATGTAACTATGTATCTAGAAAGATTTTGTATCAAGGAAATGGCTCATACAGTTGTAGAAGCTGGGAAGTCCCAAAAAGCTGGAGGCTTCTGCTGATTGACGTTAACTGCGGGGGCTGATGAATTCAATTAGTAAAAGGCCAGTGAATCCCAAGATCAGTAGATAATGAGATGGGTAAAGCAAGTGAGGCCCTGTTCACAGTTTAGAAACCCTAAGGATGATTATGTCATAAACAGTATGAGGGGGATCTGATCAGGATGACTAATATACCACAGATACCAAATCAATGAGAACTTCTTCAGATTGTTTTTCAGGATGAATCAGAATGTGCTAATGTGAGGGCATGTGTAGTAGTACCAGCAGTGAGCACTATGTGATCTTCCAGCAGATGCGAACAAGAATGTGGAGTTGATACTGGGACTTGAAGTAAGATCTCACATATGCACAACATTCCATAAGAAGTACTGCCAGTGCCTCACAGAACCTTTGCTGCTGACTCCATTTTGTGCAGAGGCATATGCAAACTAATTTCCCTAGCCCTGCCACTTCCTAGAAATCTCTACCTGCAGTATGAATAAAACATGAGACCCTTTCTTCCTCAAATCTTTAAGTCCTGACAAAACCTTTTGTCAGAGAGGTGGGGGTAAACATTACTTACCTCCCCATTTCTGCTTGCAAGCCTCTTTAATAAAGCTTTGCTACTTGGGAAAGATTGTGCATTACCTGTTCATTCTTGATCGGTGAGGGACAGGAACTTTATACCAGCCCATGGCATCCAAGACACCATGTCTGAGACACGGTCCATTCTGTTCATGGCCATCCAGCAACAATAAAGCTGCCAGCTCACGTCCAAGAACCAAAGGTCAGATGAACAACAGCCAGCTGTAGGATCCAGAGCAAGCACAAACCAGTGAGCTTTGCTGAAAAGTCCAGTTATATTGGATGCTGGCCATGTCCCCAAGGAAACTCCTTTTCAGTTATTGGCTGCTCATAACAGATTTCGTTATGGAGGTGAGTCCATCATTACATACCTGCCAAACCACTGAGAATCATGGCCAAGTAAAGTTGACAACACAACCTTAACCATCAGTTGTAAATCCTAATCTGTTGATGTAATTCCATTTGGGAACAGGACTTTCTTTGTTATATTGATGAGGCCATATTAGTGTAGGGTGTGTCTTAAGCCAATCACTTTTTTTTAACTTGATTTTTTCATTGTGTTTTAAGTGATCATTCACAATTTGAGTCAGTTCCTTGTCCAAAAACAGACTTTGTTGTGTGACCTTAGCTGCTGTCCCCACACTGTGACAGCACACTCCTCCCCTCCACCCCTTATTTCTCATGTCCATTCAGCCAGCTTCTGTCCCCCTCTGTTTTCATACCTTGCCTCTGGACAAGAGCTGCCTAGTTAGTCTTCTTAAGCCAAGAAGCACATTCTTTACCGGTATCATTTTATATCTTATATACCAGTTCAATCTTTGTCTGAGGAATTGGCTTCTGGAATGGTTTCAGTTCTGGGCTAACAGAGAGTCCAGGAGCAGTGTCTTTCAGGACCCTCCAGTCTCTCAAACCATTAAGTCTGGTCTTTTGCAACTGCTTTGGATTATCTTCAGCAAAATTTTACTTGTGTGTGATATTAATAATATGCTACTCTCTTGGTCAGTTCACCAGGTGGTTATCATCCAACATTCTTGCCATAGACAAGTGAGCACTTGTCTGCACACAAGTGCTGCATCCATTTGTGGAAACATTCTGTCAATTCATGGAGCCTTTTTTCACCAGTACTTTCAGTGTAGCTTGTACCTCTTCTTTCACTACCAACAGTCCTTGATCATATGCTACCCACTGAAATGGTAGAATGTTAGCCAATTCTTTTTGGTACATTACCGTTCTATATTCTTTCCATCTTTTGATGTTTCTTGCATTGTGTAGCAGTCTCCTCACAGAACCTTCAAAACTGCAACTCGACACTTGAATATTTTTTCTTAAGTTCTTTCAGCTTTAGAAATGTTGAGTGTGTTTTTTTGGTTTTCCATCTGCAGGTCTTTGCACATTTCATTATAATAGTCTGTCTTTTTGAGCTGTTCTTTGAAATCTTCTGTTCAGAGCTTTGTGTGTGGCTAGAAGATATGTCATTGATATTCAAATACCAGCAGGAGTACCCTGTAGTGAACAGGTTTCAGCTGAGCTTCCAGACTAAGAGTAAGAAATAGGACCTGGTGGCCTACTTCTGAAAAAATTAACCAGTGAAAACCCTATGAATAACAGCAGAACACTGATGTACTGCTGGAAGATGAGCCCCTCAAGTTGGAAGGCACTCAAAATATGACTGGGAAGGAATTGCCTCCTCAAAGTAGAGTTGACCTTAATGGCTTCAATAGAGACAAGATTTCTAGGCCTTCATTTGCTGATGTAGTATGACTCCAAATAGAATAAAAAACTGGAAACATACATTAATAATTTGAACTTTGAAAGTACAAAGTATGAATCTAGGAAAATTGGGAATCTTCAAAAATGAAATGTACAAACATCAATATCTTAAACATTTGTGAGTCAAAATGGACTTGTGTTGGCCATTTTGAATCAGACTATTGTGTAGTTTGCTGTGCCAGAAATGATGAGTTGAAGAATGGCTTTGCATTTATTGTCAAAGAGAACATTTCAAGACATATCCTGAAGTACAATGCTGTTAGTGATAGGATACTATTCATACATCTATGAGGAAGACCAGTTAACAAGACATTATTCAAATTTACCCAACCACCAAGGCCAAAGATGAAAAATGGAAGATTTTTAACAACCTCTGCATTCTGAAACTGATCAAACATACAATCAATATGCATTGATAATTACTAGCAATTGGAATATGAAAAGTAGAAACAGAAGGATTGATATTTGAAAATAGTGGTGTTGGTGATAGAATGATGCCAGAGATCACATGATAGAATTTTACAAGCCCAATGACTTTTTCATTGCAAGTACTTTTTTCTTTCTTCAAAAAAAAAATTATTGTGTTTTAACTGAAAGTATACAATCCATATCAGTCGTATAACAACCAGAACTCACACTGCTGCTCTACTCTGTGTGCTCTACCAGCCACCGCCTGGACAGCACATTCCACCTTTCCACACTGAACTTCCCATGTTCATTTGATGAAATCCTGTCCCCTTCACCCTGTCATTTTGCGTCTAGCAATGAACTTCTTGGACAGCCCCATGTGTATGTTTAAGCGTAAAAGGACGTTCATTGCCAGCATTCCTCCCTGTCTCACATAGTCCAGTTCAGTCTCTGTCTGGAGAACTGGCTTCAGTGCTGGATGCAATTTGGGGTTGATGGAGGGTCCAGGGGCCATGTCCTCAGGGACTCTTCCAGACTTATGGACCATCAAGTGTGGTCATTTGGTAGAGTTTTAGTCCTGCATACTTATGTTTTTCCTACTGCATCAGGGGCTGAATGCTGTGCACCCGATCAGAACAGTCATTGATGGTGGCAGGGCACCATCCAGTTCTGGTCCAGTGCCAAAGTAGTTTCTGGATCATATGGCACCTTCCATCTGTTGAGCTCATATTTTCCTCCTGTTCTTGTGCTGTTAACCTCTGCTCCAGGTAGATTGGGACCAACTGATGCTACTTAGGCTGCAGTTTGTTAGCTTTTAAGACCCCAGATGCTACTCACCCAAGTTGTGTGCAGAACATTTTCTTAAGTGGAAAAAAAAAACAAAACCTTGAGTATGCAAATTGATTATTGCAAATTAGTCTAGATATCCCCTGAAACTATGGTCCCCTGACCCTGTCCCAGTTAATCTGTCCCTCTAAAGAATTGGGTTGTATTTACAAAATGATTTAGTTTTAATGTGGTACAGTTGTGCCTACTTCTTTTCTAGTGCATGCCATCAGACCCTTCACATAACCCAAATCCTAACCACTGTCTAGTTTATAGAAATATCTCTCCCTCTCTCCTCACCTTGTCACCATCAAAGATTATTTTCTCTGTGCTTAAATCTTTTGTTGTGTTCTTATAGTAGTGATCTCGTACAGTATTTGTCCTTTAGCACCTAGCTAATTTTACTCAGCATAATGTCCTCCAGATGGTCCTGTTATCAAGTATTTCCCTAAATCATCCTTGTTTTGTATCATTGCATAGTATTCTGTTGTGTGAATGTACCATAGTTTGTTCAACCATTCATCTGTTGATGGGCACCTAGATTGGTATCAACTTTTTGCTATTGTGGAGACAGCTGCAAAAAAATGCGCTGGTGTGCATGTATCTGTTTGTGTGGTAGCCCTTATTTCTCTGGGATATAGTCCAGGAGATGGGGTTGCTGGATCATATGGTATTTCTATTTCTAGTTTTTTAAGAAAGCATTAAATCTGTTTGCATAGTGTCTGCACCATTTTACAGTCCACCCAACAATGCAGAAGGGTTCCAATCTCTCCACATCTCCTCCAACATTTATTGTTTTGTGTTTTTGGATTATTGCCAGCCTTGTTAGGTGAGATAGTATCTTACTATAGTTTTGATTTGGATTTCCCTGATGGCTAGTAATCGTGAGCATTTCTTCATGTATATGTTAGCATGCTGTATGTCTTTTTTGGTGAAGTTCCTGTTCATGTCCTTTGCCTATTTTTAAATTGGATTATTTGTCTTTTTCTTGAAGTTTTGTAGTATCTTATAGATTAGAGAGATTAGACGCCAACTGGAAATGTGGTAACTGAAAACTTTTTCCTGCTGTGTAGGTAATCTTTTTATTCTTTTGCTAAAGGCTTTGGATGAGCATAAGTGTTTGATTTGTAAGAGTTCCCAGTTGTCTGATCTCATTTCTGGTGTTTGTGGGTTTTTAGTGATTTTTTTTGTAGACTGTTAATGCCATGAATTAGGGCTTCCAGTGTCATCCTAGTATTTTGTTCCATGATTTTTATTGTTGTAGATTTTATATTTACATCTGTGATCCATTTTGAGTTAGTTTTTGTGCATGGTGAGAGATATGGGTCTTGTTTCACTTCTGCTTTTTTTGTGGATGGATATCCAGTTGTGCCAACACCATTTGTTGAAGAGATTGTCTTCTCCCCAGTTCACAGCCTTAAGGCTTTGCCTTTATCAAATATCAGTTGCACATAGGTGCATGATGTTATGTCTGGATTCTCAATTCTGTTCCATTGATCTATATGTCTGTTTTTATGCCAGTACCAGGCTGTCTTGATGAGTATGGCATTGTAATAGGTTTTAAGGAAAAGTGAGACCTCCTAGTAATGTTTTACTTACCTGAGGCGTCCTTCATTACCATATGAAGGTGAAGATTTGTTTCTCCATCTCATCAAAGAATGCCACTGGAATTTGTATTGGGATTGCATTGTATGTATAGATTGCTTTGGGTAGAATGAACATTTTTAGAATGTTAAGTCTTCCTATCCAGGAGCAAGGTAGGTTTCTTCACTTATGTAAGTCTCTTTTGGTTTCATGCAACAGGATCTTGTAGTTTTCTTTATATAGGTTTTTTACATCTCTGGTTAGATTTATTCCTAGGTATTTTAACATCTTGGGGCTATCATAAATAGTAATGATTTTGAGATTTCCTCTTTGGTTGTCTCTTTGTTGGTATAAAGGAATCCAGCTGATTTATGTATGTTTATCCTGTGTCTTGATACTTTGCTGAAGTCTTCTATTAGATGTAGTAGATTTTTGTGGATTCTTTAGGATTTTCTGTGTATAAGATTATGTCATCTGCAAATAGCAATACTTTAACTTCCTCTTTATCAATTTGGATGCTGTTTATTTCTTTATCATGTCTGATTGCTCTGCCTAGAACCTCCAGAACCATGTTGAATAAAAGTGGTAACAATGAGCATCCTTGTCTGGTAATTGTTTTTAAAGGGAAAGTGTTCATTTTTTCTCAATTTAGAATGATGTTGGCTGTTGGTTTTACATAGATGCTCCTTGTTATGCTGAAGAATTTCTTTTCTATTCCTATTTTTCTGAGAGTTTTTCTTTAAAGATGAGTGGGTGTAGGACTTATCAAATGGCTTTTCTGCATTGATTGATAAAATCAAGTAGTTTCTGTCTTTTATTTATATTGTTGTTTACATTAACTGTTTTTCTAATGTTGAATCATCTCTGCATCCTTGATATGAGGCCTACTTGGTCATGGTGAACTAAATTTTTGATGTATTGTTGAATTCTACTGGGTAGGATTTTGTTGAAGATATTTTGCATCTAAGTTCATGAGATATATTGGTCGTAATTTTTCTTTTTTGTGCTGTCTTTACCTGGTTTTGGTACCAGGGTCATATTCACTTCACGGAATGAATTTGGGAGTATTACATCATTTTCTATTTTCTGGAATACCTTTAATAATAGTGGTATTACCTCTTCTCTGAACATTTGGTAGAATTCTCCAGTGAAGCCATCAGGACCAGGGCTCATTTTATTTGGGAGTTTTTAAATTACCTTTTCAATCTCTTCTTTTGTGGTAGGTTTATTTAGTTGTTCTACCTCTGATTGTGCTACTTTTGGTAGGTGGTGTTTCTCTAGAAAATTGTCCATTTCCTCTAGGTTTTTTAATTTGTTAGAGTACAGTTGTTTTGTAGTATTCTGTTATGATTCAATTTCAGTTGGGTCTGTTGTGATATTGCCCATTTCATTTCTTATTTGGGTTATTTGTTCCCCTTCCTGTTTTTCTTCTGTCACTTTTGCCAATGGCTTATCAGTTTTGTTGATCTTTTCAAAGAACCAGCTTTGGGTCTTGTTGAATCTCTCATTTTTCTGTTCTCTATTTCAGTTTTTTCTGCTCTAATTTTTATTATTTGCTTTCTTCTGGTGCCCAGTGGATTCTTTTGCTGGCTTTCCATTTCGCGTTGAAGAGTTAATTCTTTGATTTGAGACCTTTCTTCTTTCTGGATGGCTGCATTTTTTTGAAATAAATTGACCTCTGAGCACTGCTTTTGCTGTGTCCTGCAGATTCTGTTTAGGACGCTGTCATTGCTTGAATTATGTTCACCCAAAAATGTGTGTAGCCATTTGGTTGGGTCATCATCCCCAATATTTTGGCCTTTCCTATGCTATACATTCTTTTTATTTTTATTATGATTGAATGAAAATGTATATTCCCGTATAAATTTTCATGCTCAGCTATATGCAGCTCCCACTGCTCTTCCTGCTCGGTGACAGCACACTCTTCCTCTCTGCTCCATACATGTCTGATCCTCCCAACATTCTCCTATCCCGTCCTCTCTGCCCACTCCCCTTCCTCCGTAAGAGATCAGCAGAATGACATCCTATAGATGCACAGAACCATAAAGTGCCCACAAGATATGGTCACTCAGCGTCACCAAGTCCAATCCATTGCTGTCTGAAGAGTTGACCTTCATTATGATTTATGGACAGGGGCAGCATCAGGGTCAGGGGCCATGCTCCCAGGGGAACCCTGAAGTGCCTGGACCACCCTTGCAGTGTTTTAGTGGAGATCTCGAGGTGCACCCCTTTGTACTCTTGTGTTGCCAGTGAGACTCAATTTTGTTAGCTTCATCGTGGCTATCACTGGTGGTAGCCAGGCAGCCATCCAGTCACGAGTCGATGTATAGATCCACTCATGCAGGTCCCTCTGTCTTCTGGGTTCTTTCCCCCATGTCGTTTTGGTCTTTGGTGATCATCCTTTCCTGCTGAGTTGGACCAATTGCTGCACCCTCAGATGGCAGCTTGGCAGCTTTTAAGACCCCAGATGCCATTCACCAATGTGGGATGCAGAGAGCCCTCATTAGCAGAAGCTAGTTGTGCCAGTCCGCCTCAATTTCGCCTGAGAGCATGGTCCCCAGCGCCCCGCCCTAGCTACTCTGTCCTTGCAATATTGGGTTAAGATGGGAGGAGTACTCAAGTTGTGTTGAAGTCCAGTTAATACTGATCTTCTTTCTAATGTGTGCCGCCACCAATGTCACCCAACCAAATTTCTGTCAATCTAAACCCTCCACCCCTGGCTCTCTCTTCCTCCCCACCCTTGCAGCCATCAAAGAGTCATTTCTTCTATGCATGAGTCTGTTTTTAAGCTCTTATTGTAGGGTTCTCATACAATATTTGTCCTTTTGTCACTGACTACTTTCACTCAACATCATGTTCTCCAGTTGAAACCAGGTTAGAGATGTTTCTTGAAATCATCATTGGTCTTTATCATTGCATAGTGTTCCATGGAATATATATACCATAGTTTACCTATCCATTCCTCTGTTGTTGGGCATTGGATTGATTCCATCTTTTTGCTGTTGTGGAAAGTGCTGTGATAAACATTCGTGTGCATGTATCAGTTGGTGTGAATGGCCTTGATTCTGTAGGGTATATTCCAAGCAGTGGAATTACTGGGTCAAATGGTATATCTATATCCATTTTTCTAAGGGAGCACCAGATTGCTTTCCAAAGAGGGTGCACCATTTTGCAACCCCAACAACAGCGTAGAAGAGTTCCAACTTTTCCACAGCCTCTCCAGCATTTGTTGTTTTGTGTGTTTTGGATCATGGCCAACCTTGTTGGGGTGAGATGGTGTCTCATTGTAGTTTTGATTTGAATTTCTTTAATAGCTAATGATCGTGAGGATGCCTGCATGTGTTTTTTGGCTGCCTAGATCTCCTCTTTGGAGAAGTGTCTGTCCTTCTGCTTTGCCCATCACTTAATTGGATGATTTATCTTTTTCTTACGGATTCTTTGTAGTACCTCATAGATTATGGAGATCAGGCATTGGTCTGACATATAGTTGCCAAATATTGTTTCCCATTCTATAGGTGGCCTTTTCATTCTATTAATAAAGTCTTTGGATGATCAAAAGTGTTTGGTTCTTAATAGTTCCCATTTATCTATTTTCTCTTCGGCTGATTGTGGTTTGTTTGACAGATTTTGAAGTCTGTCTGTGCTGTGCATTGAAATTCCATTGTTGTTCCTACTTTTTCTTGGATGAGCTTTATCATTTTAGATTTGATATTTAGGTCTTTTACTAGTTTGATTTGGCTTTTGTATAAGGTGTAAGATATGAGTCCTGTTTCAGTTTATTGCAGATGGATATTCAATTTTGTCAGCACCATTTGTTTTTACCCCAGTTTAATGTCTCAAGGCTTATGTTGAATATCAGCTGTTCATAGGCAGATGGTGTTATGTCCGGGGTCTCAGTTCTGTTCCATTGATCTATCTGTCTATTTTTGTACCAGTACCAGGCTGTTTTGACAACTTTGGCAGTGTAATAGGTTCTAAATCTGGGTAATGAGAGGCCTCCCAGTGTTTTCTTCTTCTTTAGTAATGCTTTACTTAGCCAGCGCTTCTTCCCTTTCCAGACAAAGTTGGTAATTTGTTTCTCCATCTCATTAAAAAATGTCACTGGAACTTGTATTGGGATTGTATATATATAAGTATGTTGCTTTGAGTGAAATAGACATTTTCACAGTGTTAAGTCTTGCTATCCATGAGCATGGTACGTTTCTCCATTTATGTAAGTTTCAGTTTTTTGTAGCAGGGGCTTGTAGTTCTCTTTGAAAAGATCTGTTATTTCTCTGGTTAGATTTATCCCTAGGTACTTTATCTTCTTAAGGGCTATAGTAAAGATATTGACTTGATGATTTCTTCCCCTATGCTGTACATTCTAATCTCTGCCTGTGACTAATAGATAGGATAATTATATTGAAAAAAGATTAGGGTGGGACTGCAGTACCCTTGCTAAGGGAGGTTCCCTGGAGTGTGGTGTATATCACCTTTTATCCTTTCATTCTATGGGAGATAAAGAGAGGCAAACAAGCAAAAAACTAGGAACCTAATACCATCAAGAAAGCACCCATCAGATCTGAGGTTCCTGTGCCAAGATGCTCCCTCACCAAATGCAGCACAAGGACTTCCCTACAGAGCTGACAGAAGGAAAGCCTTCCCTTGGAGCAGAATTTGGACTTGTAGCCTACTGGACTGTGGAACAACAAAGTTTCCTTTGTTAAAGTCATCCACTTTGTGATATTTCTGCTCAAGCAGTACTAGATGACTAAAACAGATGCTTTCATTCTTATTTGATTCTACGAGTTTCTTTATTTAATCTTTGATTTCGTTTTACCCAGTTCTTGAGCAAAATGTTAATTCAGTTTCCACGTTTTTTTTAATTTTTATTCTATTTTTTTTCTGTTATTGACTTGTAGTTTTATGGCTTTATGGTCTGAAAAGAAGCTTTATGTTATTTCAATATTTTGTATTTTGTTAAGGATTTATTTGTGACCTAATATGTGGTCAGTTGTGGAGAATGTTCCATATGTATTGGAAAAAAAGGTACACTTTGCTGCTGTTGGGTGGAGTGTTCTCAGGATGTCTGTGAGTCAAGTTGGTTGATTGTGGCATTTAGATCTTCTGTGTCTTTACTGAGCTTTTTTTTGAGCTGTTCTGTCATTTACTGAAGTATGTTGAAGTCTTCTATTATTGTGAAGCCATCTATTTTTTTTTTTCAGTGTAGATAGTGTTTGTTTTATGTATTTTGGAGCCTTGTCTTTGGGTGCATAGCTACTTAATATGGTTATGTCCTCCTGGTGTATTGAGACTTTAATCATTATATGTTGTTGTTAAAGTGCTGTTAAGTTGGTTCCAACTCATAAAGACACTATAGGTCAGAGTAGAATTGGTCCCATAGAGTTTCCAACAGGCACCTGGTAGAGTCAAACTGCTGACCTCTTGTTTTGAAGCTGTAGTACATCAGCTATGCCACCAGGGTTTCCAGTCATTGTATTGTGCCCCTCTTTATCCAGTGTGGTGGATGTAACTTTGAAGTCTATTTTGTCAGAGATTAATATTGCCACTCCTGCTCTTTTTTGAATGTTATTAGCCTGATATATTTTTTTCAACATTTTCTGAGTTGTAGTTTGTTTGTGTCTTTAATCTAAGGTATGTCTCCTGTAGACAGCATATAGATGGGTCATGTTGTCGTCGTTGTTTTTTTTTTTTGTTTTTGTTTTTTTTCCCAATCTGCTACTCTCAGTCTTTTTAGTGGTGCATTTAGTCCATTTACATTTAGTGTGATTATTGGTAGATGTGGGTTTAGTGCCGTCATTTTGATACCTTTTTTTGTGTGTTGTAAACAAGTCCCTATTCCATTAAATATTCATGCTGAGTCTTTTTTCTTTGTGCTTTCTTTTCATGTCTTTCAGTGTTTGTTTGTTTGTTTTTGTGATTGCTGAGACTTCGTGTTTGTTCTTTTGTTTATCATTTTGGTGCATAGAATTGTAGATTTCCTTTATGGTTATCCTCAAAGTCCTCTCTATTAATATAACTTTGAACCAGTCTTTAATGTCTTTTTATCACCTTGACTTGTTCCCCATCTGAAAGATCAATGAGTACATTAATTTGTCCCTCTGTTTTGTTTAATGTTGTCATCATTTAAAGCCTGAGATCTCAGATTTTATATTTTTAGGGATTAGGGTTCAGTAACTTTTATGGATTTCCTATCCTGATGTTATCTGGGTGCTCTGTTGAATGCTGAATCTTTGAGTGTATATCTGATGCTATTGGTTTTCTAATCAAAGAACTTCCTTCAATGTTTCTTGTAGTTTTGGTTCATTTTTGCAATTTTTAAAAACTTCTGTTTACCTCTGAGTGTCCTAATTTCACTGTCATATGTGAGAAACAATTTTGTGGGGTGTAGGATTCTTTTTTGGTGTTTTGTTTTTGTTTTTGTTTCCTTCAGGGCTTTGTGTCTCATTGTCTTCTGGCCAGCCTGGCTTCTGCTGGGTAATCTGAGTTCATTCTTAATGATTTTCCTTTGAAGATTATTTTGTGTTTAAGCCTAGCTGCCTTTAAAAGTCTCTTGTCTTTAGTTTTATTTAGTTTGATTATAATATGAGTTGGTGGGGGTTTTTTTTGTTTTTTTTTTTTTGAGATCTGTCTTGTGTGGGGTTTAATGAGCATGTTGAATGGATACCTTCTCATCTTTCACGATATCAGGGGAATTGTCTGTCAGCAAGTCTTCAGCAATTCTCTCTGTATTTTCTGTTATCCCTGCTTGTTCCAGTCACTTGTAAATTATTCCTCTTGATAGAATCCCACATAGCTATTAGTGATTCTTCAGTTTTATTTTGAATCTTTTATCTGATTTTTCTTCATGTATGCTGGTGTCTGTTTGTCTTCAGTCTAATTCTGTATTTCATTTCCTTCATCCTGCTTCTTTGACTTTCTACTGAGTTATGTGATTCTGTAATTTCATTGTTAATCTTCCAAAGTTTGGATCTTTACTACTCAAGCTTGTTTTTTTAGCTTGTTTAACATTTCAGTATGCTCTCCTGTACTTCACTTGATGTCTTTCCTGATATCTTGCTTTGCCCTTGTCATTAATTAAATTGTGTCCCCCAGAAAATGTGCATAGTAATTTGGCTGGATCAGTGATTCCCAGTGTCGTGTGATCATCTTCCATTTTATGATTTTCTGATGCTGTAAATCTGAATCTTTGCCTGTGTATAATAGATAAAATTTATGTTACAGAGGATTAGGATGGGACTGTAAAACCCTTCTTAAGATCACCTCCCTGTTCCAGTGTAAAGGGAGTTTCCCTGGAGTGTGGTTTGCACTGCATTTTCTCCTGCAAGGGATAAAAGGATGGGGGAAGCAAGCAGAGAGTTGGGGACCTCATACTATCAAGAAAGCAGCACTGGGAGAAGAGCACATCCTTCAGACCTGAAGTTCCTTTTCCAAGATGCTCTCTGACCAAAGACTGATGCAACACAAAGACCTTCCTCCAGACCCAACAAAAAGAGCCTTCCGCTGGAGTATACACCCTGAATTTTGGACTATGTAAGAATAAACTTTTCTTTGCTAAGTCCATCCTCTCATGGTGTTTCTGTTACAGCAGCACTAGCTGACGTAAACAGCCTTGTACATCATTCTTTCGTATTTTGCCTCTGATAATTGCAGGAAATCTGTTAAATTTGCTGATTCTTTATTTTGGAAGTTTTTGGAATCCATGGTTGTCTGCTTCTTAGCTGTTTAGAAATTGTTTGTTGTTTCCATGCCATCAGAAAGTCATTGCAGTTTACTTGGTTGTACACTTGGTTTTAATGCTTTAAATGGTATCTCTGGATACTCAAATCATTTGAGTTAGTTAGAGTTTTGGAGCCTCAACAATTCAGATGGACTGTCCAGTGTGTCTGTTTGGGGCTTGTACTGATGTTTCTCTGTGTGATCTGCTGACCTTCTTTCCTGTGACCTTACTGTCTGTGCTGTGCTCAACTGTCTGATACAGCTGACCTCAGCCAAATCTGGCATGTGTTCACCTGTCTGATCCCACAGTAATCTGGCCTGCATCTGTTCCCTGGTACCACCTCTCTGGCCTGCGTGCTCTTCCCTATGCCCTGCCCTGGTCTTTGGGGTCTTATGCCCCTCTGGCTGTGGGACCCTAAGCCTCACAGTCTGCTCAGTCCCAAACCCCTCTGATCCACGTGGAGATCCTCAGCCCTGCATGGTATTGCTTAGCTTGGGGCCAGTCTCCTTTGCCTGAATGGCATTGCTCAGCCCTGTGCCATGGCTTTGGTTGGCCTGGGGAAGTGCTCCTGTGCCCAGCTCACCTTTAGCCAATGCAGAGCCCCCTCTCTGTTCCATGCTGTGGCCCAGTGTTCCTGTGTTTGGCATGGTGCTAATTTAACTCATGTTTTGTTTAGTGGTCCAGATACTTGCTAGTGTTACTCTCCTTTCTGTCAACCAGTCCATTCTTTCAGATTTCCACCTAGTGTTCAGACCTCATGGAATGCTCAATGTAGTCCATTTTGTTGATTTGATAGTTCTTAGCTGTTAGAGGGATCAGCAAGGATGTGTATCTACACTGCCAGCTTGGTCCATCTTGGCCCATCCACCACAAATACCTTTTTCAACAACATAAAATACAGGTATACACATGGACTTCACCAGATGTAATGCAGAGGAATCAAATTGCCTACATCTGTGGAAAAAGACATTGGAAAAGCTCAATAAGATAAGTCAGAACATGGGTAAGGGCTAACTACGGAACAGACCATCAGTTACTCATATGAAAGTTCAAGATGATGAAAATTTAGAAGCCCCCAAAAGCCAAAGTATGACCTTGAATATATCACACCTGAGTTTAGAGACCATCACAAGGACAGATTAGATGTGTTGAACACTAATGACATCAAGAACATCATACATGAAAAAAACCAAAATATCAAAAAGATGGGAAAGAAAGAAAAGACCAAAATGGATGTTATAATAGATTTTGAAACTTGTTCAAAGAGTAGCCAAAACAAAAGGAAGAAATGATGAAGAACCACCAGTTCCACTCCTAGGTAACCTCACTTAAAAAGGCAAGGAAAGGCAAATGTCTAGAGAACAAAGTTTATTAGTGGTTACCAGAGACAGAAGGAAACAGAAAAGAGAAGTTAACAGTGATAGAACTATTTCATTGATGAAGAACAGGTTATACAATCAATTCTTGTAATTGCTATCAATAACTTGTCCACCTATAAAATGCTGACTTGCTAAAAGTTGTGTGATAGATATATTTACAATAACAACACAGAGTAGGTGCTCACATTATTTATGTATAATTAAACACTTCTCATGATTTGGTTTTGTGGTTTACTAGTTTAGGATCATGTTTACATAATACATCTCAGTTAATTGGCCTAATAATGTGTTTAGTGTCCCTTTTCTACCTCCTAGTTCATTTCTTTGCATAGGGCCTAGGGTCTTAAAACCTGCAAGCCTACATATACCAAGGCATGATATTTGGTTCTCTATTTTCTAAATTTAGCTTACTACTCAGCATGACAAAATTATTTTCATAACGTTTTACCCATGTAACTAGTAAAAGTGTTAATTTATTACCTTCTATGTAGTCATAATTGTTATTTTGTTTGATAATTTTTGTTAATGATATTGAGAAACATTACATTCTGTAAATTATTTTTTTATAGAAAGGACTTAAGACTAAAAAAGGAATATAGCTATGTCATCTGTGCTGTATAGCTGAGAATAGATATTGTTTATTGTGTAGAATGGGAAGATAAGTACTAATGACTATTTTTGGAAACATCACTTGAGTATTCATAGGCAGGATTTCACCAATGTCTCATCATTCCTACAAGGTGAAATATTAAAATTTTAAAAAAAGTTTGGTGTTTTAGTCAGTTAGTGCTGCTAACTGACAGAAATACCATAGAATAGATGGATTTAGAAAAGAAAAGTTTATTCTCACCAGTCCAGTTGGTTACAAGTCCGCATTCAGGGTGTCTGCTCCAGGGGAAGGGCTTTCCCTCTGTCATCTCTGGAGGAAAGTCTTTGTGTTGCATCAGTCTTTGTTCAGGGAGCATCTTGGCACAGGAACCTCAGGACTGAAGGACATGCTCTTCTCCTGGTGCTGCTTGAAGGTATGAGGTTCCCAACTGTCTGCTTGCTTCCCTTTCCTTATCTCTTGTAAGATAAAAGGATAAGAGGTGGTATAAGCCACACTCCAAGGGAACTGCCTTTACACTGGAGCAGGGGAAGTGACCTTAGGAAGGATTTCACAGTCACACCTTAGTCCTCTCTAATATAATCCACTCTGTTAACCACAGGCAGAGATTAGGATTTACAGTATAAAAAAAAAATCATAAAATGGCGGGCAATCACAGAATTCAGAGAATCCTGACCCAGCCAAATTACTATACATGTTTTTGGGGCAACACAATTCAGTCAACGACATTTGGAATGACACATTTACATCCCAAATAAAACAGCCAGTTAAAGCAATGATGAGATTCAGTATGTCTTTAGATGTCTTCTACATGTTTACTGGAGAAATTACTGCAATTGTTGCTTGTTTAAATTCTGTACATATGGTGACTACTTGACTGATATGATTGATGGAAGTTCCAAAATTTCCTATAAAAGAAATATCTTGTGTTCAGTATTCAACTTTTGGAGCTATTTGGCTTTTCCTCAGTATCTATGCCCTTCTTTCAAGCATTGCATTCTGTTTAGCACATTCACAAATATATGTCAGGAGGAGAGGAAACAAATGAGTCTCTTTCACCACCTCCCTAGCTGCTTGTGATGGGTAAGGTTGTGTGTCAGCTTGGCTGGGTCATAATACGCAGTAGTTTGGTAGTCATATAATAAATGTAATTACCTCCATTCTGATATATGATGTATGTGATCACTGACATGATGAGATCTCCTATGAGCAGTCAGTCAGTTGAAAAAGGGTTTTCTTGGGGATGTGGCCTGCATTCAACATACTGTCTGGCAAAGCTTATTGGTTTTTCCTCTATTTTGGGTCCTGTATTTGGCTCATTAGCATATGACCTCTAGTTTTTGAGATTTGGGTCAGCAGTCTGCCATCTGACCAGTGGATCTTGGGTTCATCAACCCATGTACCTACATCTACATGAGTCAGGAAAGGCCAGCAGCCTAATGTCTGATGCCTGACACAGAGACTTGGGATTTGTCAGCCTCTACAACAGCATGAGTTATTTCCTTGAGATGAATGTCTATATAAAGGAGCACTTGAGGATGCAGTGGTTAAGAGATACAGTAAGCTATGGCTAGTAAGCAAAAGGTCAGCAGTTTGAATCCACCCTCTGGGACAGTTCTACTCTGTGTTGTTCGTTCACTATGAGTCAGAATCCACTCGCTGGCAAAGAATTTGCTTCTTGGGAATTTTTGTGAGGCCAACTACAATGTGCTTTGTAGTTCAATCATGTCTATGAGACTAATAGGCTACCAACCTAAAAGCAAAGATAGAAGGAAGTAAAGAACAGGAAAATTGGACAAATGGAAACAGGGAACCTGGAGTGGAGAAGGGCAGAGTAATGCCCCATGGCAAAGAATGTCACAAAACAGTTTGAGTATTAACTCTTTAATGAGACACTAATGTGCACTGTAAAGTCACCTAATTCGCAATTAAAAAGGGAAGAAATTCAACAAAAACTGAAGGAAAATTCTATTTTTGTAACTTATTAGGTCCACTTAACTACTAAAGCAGATAACTTATTACCTTATATGTGTTAAAGTAATGGCTATTCTTGCAGCATTGTTGACAATAGCAAAAAGATGGAAACAGCATGGCAGCCCATCAACAGAAGAATGGATAAACAAAACTGGTACATACACACAGTGGAGTATTAGGCAATGATGAAGAACAACGATGAATATGTGAAGCATCTCATGACATGAATGAATCAAGGATGTTATGCTGAGTGAAACAAGTCAATCACAAAAGGACAAATATTGTATAAGACAATTACTGTAAAAACTTATGAAACATTTCCACACAAAAAACAAACAATCTTTGATGATTACCAGGGAGGGGAAGGGTAGGAAAGGAAAAACACTAAATAGACTACAGATAAGTGGTAACTCTGGTGAAAGGTAATAAAGTACACAGTACTAGGGAAACCAGCACTTGTACAAGGCAAGGTCATGGAAGACTTTAGACACAATCAAACTCCCTTAGACTGAATTATTGAGCTGAGAGCTGTAGGACCCATGGTCTCTGGAAAACATCTAGCTCAACTAGTATGACATAGTTTATAAAGAAAATTTTATGGAGGCAGAGTCAAGATGGTGGACTAGACACACGTGTGCTTTATTCTCTCTGAAAACTAAGGCTTAGATTGATCACTGAATGAAGCTTTCTGGACACCCAGTGAGCCCTAGCACATGGCATAGGGATGTCAGTTTGGACTGCATGCCACTGAATGGGAAACTGCTTGTCTTTGGCAGAGCTCTGCTCCGGTTGAATCAGCCAGCTACCATGGGCTGAAGGTAACTGACACTTTTAACTTTTTTCTTTTTGTTGGCTGACAGGTGAGGGAGTGGCTCAAAGAGCAGCTATGAAACCCACAGTGCTAAAGTGATCAGTGGGTGGAATAGCCACATTTAGAGAGCCTGGATCTGGACTCATAGCACCACAGCCCCTCCATACTCTTTTAGGGTCTCCACTATACATTCTGCTGTTTTGCGGGGCTGGGGCAGGTTGACCCGGACACCATCTTGTTTGACTGGGAGGCAGAAATACTCAACTGGAGGCCTCGGCAGGGACTAATTCCCAGGCTGGGAGGCAGTTCCATTCTGGGGAGTGCCTTGGTAGCAGAAAAGCTGTGTTTAGCACAGTGTAGCCTTACAAGAGGGGCCCGGAAGGGGATTACAGCAGACCACTAGGCTGTCCTACCTTTGAACCATATCACAGCATCTGGGAACAGCTGACAAGGCCCCTCTGTTGTCAGTTGGAAGGAGGGAATTACCACACCTGATAGCCTGACTGATGTTAGGAGTGGTCGGATAGCTTTTACCTTTTTAAAATAAGACTGCCTAGAAAAATAACTGTGGTGCAGCCTGTAAGCATCTCTTACAGCATTTACTGACCCACATTATTGGGTTGGCTGATGGCCCCCCAGTGACTCCATAAGTAGGGCCGTGTCATTACCAACTAGGAGGCGGAGCCTGCTACCCCAAGATTCCACTGGGTCCACTCACTGGAATACATACAGATGGCTGGTTTCAACTTTGATCTCAGAACTGTGCCTCAGCTCCTGTTAAGGCAACACCAGAGAAAATACACAGCCTGTGGATGTCCAGAAAGCAACAGTCCTTAATGAAACATTTTAAAAAGCATTCATCCGTGGCTCCAGAAAACTCCCAAAATAAAGACTCAAAGAACTTCCCAGATGAAGAAGCCTTTCTGAAATTATTGGAGGTTGAGTATAAAAGAATCATATAGAGAGCCTTCCTAGACATTATACAAAATGCAGCAGAGCAAAATGAAAAATTAAGCTGTTCAATCTGATGGAACACCAGCATTCTGAAATCTGATAGATTGATAACAAAATTACAGAATTAGACAAATCAGCTCAAAGCCAAAAGAGTAGAATTGAACAACTGGAAACTAGACTTCTGGACTTTCAAGATAGAGCTACTGACACCAGCATGTATGAGGAGAAATCAGAGAAAAGGAGAAAAATGAAGAAGCATTAAGAAACATGTGGGACTCTATCAAGAGAAACAATCTATGATTAATTGGAGTTTCTGAACAGGGAAGGATACTGAAAACACAGACTATTGTTGAGTTGCTGACAAAAAACTTCCCTGAAATTATGAAAGAAGAGAACATAGATATCCAAGATGTGTATCAAATGTCACATAAAATTGTCCCCAAAAGGAAGACACCAAGACATATTCTAATCAAGCTTAACAAAATGAAACATAAGCAGAAACTCTTAAAGGCAGTCAGACTCAAAGCAAAGCTCAGAGTGAGGGAAGCCATGTAGGCTTTCATTTGACTTCTTGGCAGAAATGATGTTGCATGGAAGCAAATGGGGTGGAACATTCAAAGCCTTGAAGGAGAAAAACGTCCAACCAAGAATTATATAACCTGCAAAACTGTCTTTCAAATATGGAGATGAACTTAAGACATTCACAGATAAACAGAAACTTAGAGACTTTGTAAAAATTAAACCAAAGCTACAAGAAATATTGGAAGAAGCTCTTGGCTTAGAAAAACAAAATCATTAAATCTGTATTTAAGGGAGCAATGCAAGACACAATGTCCAGAAATGTGCTCAGTTAGAGATGGTACAAAACTCAATCAAAGCCGTAATACTAAAAGAAGGGATCCAGCAATCATATCATGAAAACTAACATACCATCTATGGTGGCCATGATTATGTCAACTTGGCTACTCCATGTTTGGCTGCTGTATTGAGTGGCAGAGCAGGACCTGTGGTGGCTTCCCACCCCTCAGCTCTCTTCTCTCCACCTTCCATCATCTACTGCCGGTCTGCTCACATAACCAGCAGCTCTTGCCCTCTTCTGGCATCTAGTACATGGACTTGAACCAGCAGCTGTTGGATTCATCCACCCTTATAACCGGCACTTGAGAGTCCTGTTCCTTGACCTGCTGATCTGGGTTCGTCAGCCTTTGCAGCTCTGTCTCACTGCCAGCTTGGAATCCACCGACCTACACAACTGGTGATCTAGAACTCTGGTCTCTGACCTGCTGACCTTAGGTGCACCAGCTCCCTTGGCCATGTGAGGCTTGTGCCAAGACTTGGGACATTTAGCTTCTGCAATTGCGTGAGCAGTTTCCTATATATAGATATATATATGTTTCCTTGTACTTTATTTATATAAATCTTTCCTTGTACATACACGTCACTGGTTTTGCTTCCCCCGAAAACCCAGCCTAAGACACCATCACATTAAAAAGAGGGATGTACTATAGTAGCTATAGTCCTTTCAGATGGAGAGGAAGTTAATAAGATACATAGAAATTAAAATTTGGTTTAAACTTAGATTACTAAGGGAGATTATAGGAGTAGCTGCAAAGCACAATAAAAATGCAGCATATCAAAACAAGAGATGTAACATAGGCGTCTCAACAAACACAAAATCAATGCTTAAAAGGATGAAAATTCAATCCATAGAAGAATGACCCAGGACAGAAAATTAATAGCAATAGAGAATACACCAACACAAAAATAAATACATCAAAATGACAGCACTAAACACATACCTATCAGTAACTACACTGAATGTAAATGGACTGAACACTCCAGTAAAGACACAATGAGTGACATCTTGGATCAAAAGACATGACCCATCTATATGTTGCTTGCAAGAAACTCACCTTAGACTTAAAGATATTAACAAACTGAAAATTAAGGGATGGAATAACATATACCAAGCTAACAATATACAAAGAAGAGCAGGAGTGGCAATACTAATCTCAGATAAAATAGATTTTAATGTAAAATCCACCATCTTGGACAAGGATGGTCACTATTGCTGGAAGGTTTAATACACAAGCAGGACTTAACAATATTAAATATTTATGCTTCCAGTGCTAAAACATCTAAATACATCAAACAAAAACTGACTACATTGAAAAATGAGATAGATCACTCCGCAATACTAGTGGGAGACTTCAACACTCCACTTTCAGTACTGAACAGATCTTCCAGAAAAAAGCTCAATAAAGACACAGAAGATCTTATTATGACAACCAGTGAGACCTCATCAACATATGCAGTACTTCTGTCCATCAACAGATAACTACACCTTCTTCTCCAGTGTGCTTGGAACATTTTCCAGAATAGACCATGTGTTAGGACATAAAGCAATCTCAATAAAATCCAAACCATTGAATTATTGTGAAGCATTTCCTCAGATCATAAAGCCATAACAGTCTAAATCAACACACACACACACAAAAAAAACATAGAAATCTGAACTCATGGAGATTGAAAAACACCTTGCTCAAAAAGCCATGGGTTATAGGAGAATCAAGGATGAAATAAAGAAATTTATGGATTCCAATGAGAATGAAAACACTTCCTACCAGAACCCATGGGATACAGGCAAAGCAGTGTTCAGAGGTCAGTTTATCTCCATAAATGCACACATCTGGAAGGAAGAAAGAAACCAAATTAAAAGACTAACCCTACAGCTTGAACAAGTAGAGAACAACAGAGGAACCCGTCAGGCACCAGAAGAAAGCAGATCATAAGGATTAGGGTAGGACTAAATCATTTAGACAATAGAAGAACAATTGAAAAAATTGAAAAGACCAAAAGCTTATTTCTTGAAAAGATTGACAAAATTGACAAACCATTGGCTAAACTTACTAAAGAAAAATAAGAAAGGAAACAAATAACCCAAATAAGAAATGAGGTGGGAGATGTCACAACAGATCCAACAGAAATCAAAAGTATCATAACAGAATACTACAAAAGACTGTACTCTAACAGATTTGAGAACCTAGATTAAATGGACAAATCACTAGATTCGTATGACCTACCAAAACTATCACAAGGAGATGTGGAACAACTTAATAAACCCATCACAAAGGAAGAGATTGAAAAAGTCATTGGAAAACTACCAACCAAAAAAAGCCCTGGCCCAGATGGCTTCACCACAGAATTCTATCAAGATTTTAGAGAAGAGTTAACTCTGATACCACTGAGACTATTTCACAGCATAGAAAGGGACAAAATGCTCCCAAATTCATTCTATGAAGCCAGCATAACCCTGATACCAAAGCCAGGGTAAGATCCAACAAAAAAGAACTGCAGACCAATGTCACTCATGAAGGTAGGTACAAAAATCTTCAACAAAATCCTCACCAATAAAATTCAACAACACATTTTAAAAAAAAAATCATGCTGATCAAGTTGGATTCATACATGGGATGCAAGGCTGATTCAACATCAGAAACAATGTGACAACCACATAAATACACAAGAGAATCACCTGATCTTATCAATTAATGCAGAAAAAGCATTTGACAAAGTCCAACACTCATTCATGCTCAAGTCTCTCAGTAAAGGAATAGAAAGCAAATTCCTCAATCCAATAAGGGCCATCTATGCAAACCCAACCACCTACATTATCCTAAATGGAGAAAGACTGAAAGAATTTCCCTTGAGAACGGAAACTAGACAAGGATGCCCACTCTCACCTCTCCTATTCAACATTGTACTAGAATTCTGGCTACAGCAATTAGACAAGATAAAGAAGTAAAGGGCACCTGCATCGGCAAAGAAGTAAAACTCTCCCTATTTGCAGATGATATGGTTGTATACCCAGAGAATCCTAAAGAATCCATAACTAATAGAAGAGTTCAGCAAAGTATCAGGATATAAGATAAACATAATGTTTTAGTCAGCTAGTGCTGCTCTAACAGAAATACTACAGAATGGATGGTTTTAACAAAGTAGAGTTTGTTCTTACACAGTCCAGTAGGTTACAAGTCCAAATTCAGAATGTGCACTCTAGGAGAAGGCTTTCTCCCTTGTCGGCTCTGGAGAAAAGTCCTCGTGTTGTACCAGTCTTTGTTAGGGAGCCTCTTGGCACAGAAACCTCAGGTCTGAAGGATTTGCTCTTCTCCAAGTACTGCTTTCTTGATGGTGTGAGGTTCCCAGTTCTCTGCTTGCTTAAGGATGGTGCAAGCCCTACTCTAGGGAAACTCCTTTTACAACAGGGAGGTGGTCTTTTGAAGGGATTTACAGTCCCACCTCCATCCTTTGACTTACAGCATAGGGAAATCACATAATGGAAGACAATAAAAAAATACTGGGAATCATGGCCCAGCCACATGGCTACACATATTTTGGGGGGAACACAATTCAATCCATGGCACATAAGTAAATCTGTAGGATTCCTTTATACCAACAATGAGATTATTAAAGAAGAAATCACCAAATCAGTGTCATTTACTGTAGCCCCTAAGAAGATAAATTACCTAGGAATAAATCTAACTACCGAAATAAAAGACCCATACAAAGAGACCTACAAGACCTTACTGCAAGAAACTAAATGAGACTGACATAAATGGGGAAACCTTCCCTGTTCATGGACGGGTAGACTTAACATTGTGAAAATGTCTGTTTTACCTAAAGTCATCTACATATACAATGCCATCCTAATACAAATTCCTGTGACATTTTTTAATCACCAACTTTGGAAGGAAAAGAAACCCAGGATAAGCAAAGCACCACTGAAAGAGAATGCTGTGGGAGGCCTCTTACTATCCGACTTTAGAACCTGTTACACTGTCACAGTAGTCAAAGCTGCCTGGCACTGGTACAAAAAGACACATATAGGCCAGTGGAATAGAGTTCAGACCCCAGAGATGCCACCATCCTCTAATGAACAGTTGATATTCGACAAAGGCCCTGAGACTGTAAACTGGGGCAAAAACAAATGGTGCTGGCAAAACTGGATATCCATCTACAAAAATCTGATACAAGACCCATATGTCACACCTTACACAAAAAACTAAATGGATAAAAGATCTAAATATCGGGGGCGGAGTCAAGATGGCCGACTAAGCCCACATCTCCTTCTGTCCCTCTCGAAACCAAGACCTGAAATGACAATCAAACAGAGCCTTCTGAGCACCTAATCGGCCTCAGGACACGGCACAGAGCTGTTAATTGGGACTTCATACCATTCAGCGAAAAATCTCCTCTCTTTCGCTGACTCCCGCTCCTGGCTAGCCCCGGCTCTCACGGACGGAAGGTAAACGCACCATTTTGACTTTTTTTTCTTCGGTCTTGGCTGGCAGGCGGAGCTGGGCCCTGCCCAGCTCCTGGACTCAGACACGCTGCTGGGGGGATAGGCAGGCGAAATTCCCATATTCTGAGAGCCAGGCTCGGGATTCTGTTAATCTAGACGCTTTGAACCTTTCGTTTTGTATCTGCCTCAGTGGGGTTTGTGTGGAACTCCGTGGTCAGGGTGCGGGACGCCATGTTGGTACCGAGATTTTAGCGGGACCTCGTTCTTAGCCTGGGAGCCAGCGCCTGCAAACGGGACAGCGCTTCTCCGTCAGAAAAGTAGTGATTTTGCATAGTGCTGCCTACGTTGGGGGCCCTGCAACAGAAGCAGAGGACTCACTGCCTCTCGGCACCGTTAGCCCCTCTGTCTGCTGCCTGTGTGGAGGACGCCATCTTGGGTACGGTGGCCGCAGCTGGACCTAATTCTTAGCTTGGGAGCCAGAGCCTGCCCACAGGAGAGTGCTTTTCTATCACAAAACCAGTACTCGACGCAGTGTTGGCTAAGGCTAGGCCCTGTCAGCAGAGGCCAACAGGGCAGTAGCATTGCTGTATTCTGAACTAGTTTGTTATCATCTGGGGTTGGATATAGTGGCACTTACTTTGTCAGATGAGAAGAGGGACCTCTACACCTGAAAACCTAACTGACTTGTGAACTGGTCAGATACCTTTTGCTTTACATTTGAAGACAGCCTAGAGAAACATCTGGAGTCCATCCTCACAGTACCTCTTCCAGCCTCTATATACTCACATGGGACCCAAAAAGCAACAGACAGTTGTGGCATACGAGCAATCACTCATGGCTTCAGAAGGCTCCCAAACAAAGCAACCAAGGAGTTTTCCAGATGAAGAAACTTTTATGAAAGCATCAGGAAGTGAATACAAATTGATTATATACAGGGCCTTCTAGACCTTATACAAAATGCAGCAGAACAAAATGAAAAATTAATCAAGTTGTTCGATCTGATGGAACACCAGTACTCTGAAATCCAACAGATCAAGAAGACAATCAAAGACATAGAAACTTCCATGCAAAGCCAAGAAAACAGAATGGAACAAATGGAAAAAAGAATTCCTGACTTGGAAGACAGAGCTACTGATGCCAGTGTCTATGAGCAGAAATCAGAAAACAGAAACAAGAAAAATGAAGAAACATTAAGAAACATGTGGGACTCTATTAAGAGGAACAACCTTCGATTAATTGGAGTCCCTGAACAGGGTGAGACATCTGAGAACACAGAGAGTATTGTTGCTGACCTGCTGAAAGAAAACTTCCCAGAAATCATGAAGGAAGAGAATATAGACATCTCAGATACATATCGTACGCCACCCAATATAGATCTCAAAAGAAAGACTCCAAGACATATTATAATCAAGCTTAACAAAATGAAACATAAGCAGGAACTCTTAAAGGCAGCAAGACTCAAGGCAAAGCTAACATTCAGAGGGAAACCCTGTAGGCTCTCGTCAGATTTCTCAGCAGAAACCATGCTGGCACGGAGACAGTGGCACAACACATTCAAAGTCTTGAAGGAGAAGAACTTCCAACCAAGAATTATATATCCTGCAAAACTGTCTTTCAAACACGAAAATGAAATTAAGACATTTCCAGATAAACAGAAACTCAGAGACTTTGTAAAAATCAAACCCAAACTACAAGAAATACTGAAAGAAGTTCTTGGCTTTGGCTTAGAAGAACGAAACCACTAACTTTATATTTTACAATGACACACTACTCAATACTCATTTAGGGAAGGCTCCAAAGTAAATCACAGCTTTGATTTGGAAAGAAGCAATCCAGTGATCATCATGAAAAATATGGTGTCATCATAATAAAAAGAGGGATGTACTACAGTCGTTACAGTCCTTACAGATGGAGAGGAAGATGACCAGACTGGTACTAATTAAAATTGGGTTTATAAATAGTTTATTAAGGGGGTTCATAGGGGCAGCTGTAAAGCACAACAAAGATGTATCATACCATTTCAAGAAATCTAACACACGAGTCTCAACAACTATAAAACCAGCTCTGAAAAAGGTGAAAAATCAACTCACCAAAAAGAGTGTCTCAGAAAAGACTAATAAGAACAACAGAGGAAACATCAACATAAAAATAAACGTATCACAATGGCAGCAGTGTACACATACCTATCAATAATTACATTGAATGTGAATGGACTGAATGCTCCAGTAAAGAGACACCGAGTGTCATCTTGGGTCAAAAGACACGACTCATCCATATGTTGTCTACAAGAAACTCAATTGAGACCTAAAGACAGGAACAAACTGAAAATTAAAGGTTGGAAGAATATATATCAAGCTAACAATGAACAAAGAAGAGCAGGGGTGGCAATTCTAATCTCAGACAAAATCAATTTTAATGTCAAATCCACCATCATGGACAAAGATGGACACTATTGCTGAAAGGTTCAGTAAACAAACAAGATTTAACTATATTAAATATTTATACACCTAATGTCAGAGCACCTAAATATGTTGAAGAAACACTGACTATGCTCAAAAGACAGTTAGATGACTCCACAATAATAGTGGGAGACTTCAACACTCCACTCTCATTACTAAACAGATCATCTAGAAGAAAGCTCAGTAAAGATACAGAAGACCTCGTTGACACAATTAACCAACTAAACCTCATTGATATATACAGAACTTTCCACCCCTCAGCAGACAACTACACCTTCTTCTCCAGTGCACATGGAACATTCTCCAGAATTGACCATGTGATAGGCCATAATGCAATGCTCAACAAAATCCATACCATTGAATTATTGCAAAACATCTTCTCAGATCATAAAGCCATCAAAGTTGAAATCAACAGCAGAAAAAACAGAGATAGAAAGTGGAACTCTTGGAAACTGAACAACATCTTGCTCAAAAAAACATGGGTTATAGAGGAAATCAGGGATGAATTAAAGAAATTCATGGATTCCAATGAGAACGAAAACACTTCCTACCAGAACCTATGGGATACAGCCAAAGCAGTGTTCAGAGGTCTGTTTATATCCATAAATGCACACATCGGGAAGGAAGAAAGAAACCAAATCAAGGAACTAACTCTACAGCTTGAACAAGTAGAAAGAGAACAACAGAGGAACCCCTCGGGCACCAGAAGAAAGGAGATCATAAAGATTAGAGCAGAGCTAAATGAATTAGAGAATAGAAAAACAATTGAAAAAATTGAAAAGACCAAAAGCTGGTTTTTTGAAAAGATCAACAAAATTGATAAACCACTGGCTAAACTTACTAAAGAAAAGCAGGAAAGGAAACAAATAACCCAAATTAGAAATGAGAAGGGAGTTGTCACCACAGATGCAACAGAAATCAAAAACATCATAACACAATACTATGAAAGACTGTACTCTAACAAATTTGAAAACCTAGGGGAAATGGACCAATTCCTTGACTCATACCACCTACCCAAATTATCACAACGTGAAGCAGAACAACTTAATAAACCCATGACAAAGGAAGAGATTGAAAAGGTCATCAAAACACTGCCAATCCAAAAAACTCCGGGCCCAGATGGCTTCACAGCAGAATTCTACCAAACATTTAGAGAAGAGTTATCCCCAATACTATTGAAACTATTTCACAGTATAGAAAGGGATGAAGTACTCCCAAACTCATTCTATGAAGCCAGCATAACCCTGATACCTAAGCCCAGGAAAGATCCAACAAAGACAGAGAACTACAGACCGATATCACTCATGAATTTAGATGCAAAAATCTTCAACAAAATTCTTGCCAACAGAATACAACAACATATCAAGAAAATAATCCATCATGACCAAGTGGGATTCATACCAGGGATGCAAGGCTGGTTCAACATCAGGAAAACAATTAATGTGATTAACCACATAAATAACACAAAAGACAAAGATCACCTCATTTTGTCCACTGATGCCGAAAAGGCATTTGATAAAGTCCAACATCCATTCATGCTAAAAACTCTTAGCAAAATGGGCATAGACGGCAAATTCCTCAACACAATAAGGGCCATTTATACAAAGCCAATTGCCCACATCATCCTGAATGGAGAGAGACTGAAAGACTTTCCCCTGAGATCAGGGACTAGACAAGGATGCCCACTGTCACCTCTCCTATTCAACATTGTGCTACAAGTTCTAGCCAGAGCAATTAGACAAGACGAACAAATAAAGGGCATCTGCATCGGCAAAGAGGAAGTTAAAATCTCCCTGTTCGCAGATGATATGATTGTATATGCAGAGAACCCCAAGGAATCTATAAGTAAGTTACTCAAACTGATAGAAGAGTTCAGCAAAGTCTCAGGATACAAGATAAACATAAGTAAATCAGTAGGATTCCTTTATACCAACAACGAGACTGTTAAGGAGGAAATTATCAAATCTATACCATTTGTGATAGCCCCTAAGAAGATAAAGTACCTAGGAATTAATCTAACCAGAGAAACAACAGACCTTTACAAAGAGAACTACAAGCCCTTACTACAAAAACTAAGAGAGACTTAGATAAATGGAAAAACCTACCCTGCTCATGGATAGGAAGACTTAACATTGTGAAAATGTCTATTTTACCCAAAGCAATTTATTTATATAATGCAATCCCAATACAAGTTCCAGTATCATTTTTTAATGAGATGGAGAAACAAATCACCAATTTTGTTTGGAAAGGGAAGAAGCCCCGGATAAGTAAGGTACTACTAAAGAAGAACAACACACTGGCAGGCCTTTCATTACCCGACCTTAGAACATACTACACTGCCACAGTGGTCAAAATAGCCTCGTATTGGTAGAAGAACAGACAGATTGATCAATGGAACAGAATTGAGACCCCAGAGATGACACCATCTGCGTATGAACAGTTGATATTCGACAAAGGCCCTAAGACATTAAACTGGGGTAAAAACAGTATCTTCAACAAATGGTGGTGGCAAAATTGGTTATCCATCTGCAACAAACTGAATCAAGATCCATATCTTACACCTTATACAAAAACCAACTCCAACTGGATAAAAGACCTAAATATGAAACCTAAAACAATAAAGCTCATCCAAGAAAAGGTAGGAACAACAATGGAAGTTTTAATACACAATGAGGACAGACTCCAAAATCTGTCAAAGAAACCTCAATCAACAGAAGAGAAAGTAGATAAATGGGAACTATTAAGAATCAAACACGTTTGCTCATCCAAAGACTTTATTAATAGAATTAAAAGAACACCCACAGAGTGGGAAAAAATATTTGGCAACTCTATGTCAGATCGACGCCTGATCTCCATAATCTATAAGATACTACAAAATATCAATAAGAAGAAGATAAACCATCCAATTAAGCGATGGGCAAAGGAGATGGACAGATACTTCACTAAAGAGGAGATCCAGGCAGCCAAAAAATACATGCGGACATGTTCACGATCTTTAGTTATTAAAGAAATTCAAATCAAGACAACAATGAGATACCATCTCACCCCAACAAGATTGGCCATGATCCAGAAAACACGAAACAACAAATGCTGGAGAGGCTGTGGAGAAAGTGGAACCCTCCTACACTGTTGGTGGGGTTGCAAAATGGTCCAGCCTCTTTGGAAGGCAATTTGGCGCTTCCTTAAAAAAATGGATATTGATATACCATTTGACCCAGTAATTCCACTACTTGGAATATGTCCTACAGATTCAAGGCCTTTCACACCAACGGACACATGCACCAGAATGTTTATCGCGGCACAGTCCACAATAGCAAAAAGGTGGAATCAACTCAGATGCCCAACAATAGAAGAATGGATAGGTAAACTGTGGTACATATACTCAATGGAGCACTACGCAATGATAAAGAATAACGATGATTCCAGGAAACATCTCCTAACCTGGTTTCAACTGGAAGACATTATGTTGAGTGAGAGTAGTCAGCGACAAAAGGACAAATAGTGTATGAGACCTCTACGATAAGATCTCAAAAACAGACTTGTGTATAGAAGAAAAGACTCTTTGACAGCTGCAAGGGAGGGGAGGGAGGGAGGGAGGGTGAGGGGTGGAGGGTTTAGTTTAGGTAGTTACTAGAAATCTAGTTGGGAGAAAGCAGTGACAGCACACATTAGGAACAAGAACAACATTAAGTGGACTTCAGCATAACTTGAGTCCTCCTTCCATCTTAACTCAATACTGCAAGGATAGAGTAGCTGGGGTGGGGGCGGGGTACCATGCTCTTAAGCGAATTCCAGGCCAATTGGCACAACTAGCGTTTTGCTAAGAGAGCTCTCTGTACCCCACGTTGGTGAGTGGCGTCTGGGGTCTTAAAAGCTGCCAAGCTGCCATCCGAGGACACAGCAAATGGTCCCAACTCAGCAGGAACGGATGCTCACCGAAGGCCAAAATGGCATGCGGTAAAGACAACCGAGAAGACAGAGAGACCCACAAGAGTGGGTGCCTACATCGACCTGGGACCGGAAGAACCGATGGTGCCCGGCCACCACCAGTGATAGCCATGACGGAGCTCACAGAGAGGAGCCTCACTGGCATCACAAGAATAAAAAGAGGTGCATCATGAGATCTCCACTAAAAGACCTCAATTGATGGTCCAGCAGTTTTGGGGTTCCTCTGAGAGCATCCCCCCCGGCCCTGATGCTGCCCGTTCCCATAAATTATAACAAAGGTCCACTCTTTGGACAGGAATGGAATGGACTTGGCAATGCAGAGTAACCATATATTGGAAGCACTTTATGGTTCTATACATCTATAGGATATCATCTTGCTGGCCTCTGGCTGAAGGAAGGGGAGTGGATGGAGAGGAGGGGAAAGGAGACTGTTCGGAGGATGAGACATGTATGGAGCAGAGAGGATTAGTGTGCAGTCACCGAACAGGGAGAGCAGTGGAAGCTGCATATAGGGGGGCATGTAAATTTACATGTGAATGTACATTTTCACTCAGTTATGTTAAATAAAAATTAAAAAAACGATCTAAATATCAAACCTAAAATGATAAAGATCACCCAAGAAAAACTAGGATCAACAATGGAAGTTTTAATACACAACACAGACATGAAGATCTGACAAAGCATGATCAACAGAAGAGAAAATAGATAAATGGGATCTAGTAAGAATCAAACAGTTTTGCTCATCCAAAGACTTTATCAAAACAATTAAAAGACCACCTACAGAATGGGAAAAAAAAATTTGGCAACCATTTGTCAGACCAACGTCTGATCTCCATAATCTACAGGCTACTGTAAAATATCAAAAAGAAAAAGATAAATAACCCAATTAAGCATTGGACAAAGTAGATGGACAGACACTTCTGTAAAGAGGATATCCAGGCAGCCAAAAGACACATGCGGGAAGGCTGATGAGCATTAGCTATTAAAGCAATCCAAAACGAAATGATGAGATACCATCTCAGCTCCACAAGGTTGGCCATGATCCAAAAAATACAAAACAACAAATGCTGGAGAGGCTGTGGGGAAACTGTAACTCTCCTACACTGCTGGTGGGATTGCAAAATGATACAACCTCTTTGGAAAGCAATCTGGTGCTTCCTTAAAAAGCTGGAAAGAGACATGCCGTTTGACCCAGTAGTCCCACTGCTTGGAATATATCCTACAGCATGAAGGGCAGTCACACAAACAGCCATGTACACGAATGTTTATTGCAGCACAATCCACAAGAACAAAAAGATGGAATCAACCCACATGCCTGACAATGGATGCATGGATTAATTAACTGTGGTATATATGCTCAATGGAACACTATGCAATGATAAAGAATAATGATCATTTTAGGAAGCATCTCATAACCTCGTTTCCACTAGTAGACATTGTAATAAGTGAAATCAGTCAGTGGTACAAGGACAAATACTGTATGAGACCCCTACTATAAGGACTTAAAAACAGACTCATGTACAGAAGAAAAGACTCTGACAGCTGCAAGGGAGAGAAAGGTGGAAGCTAGAGGGTTGGTTATAGATTAGATAGTTGATTGAAATTTGGTTGGGTGAAATCAGTGACAGCACACATTAGAAAGAAGCTCAGTTTAAGTGGACTTCAGTGTAACTTGAAAACTCTTCCAGTCTTAACCCAATATTGCAAGGCCAGAGTAGCAGGGGGAGGAGTCTGGAGACCATACTCTTGGGGATCATTGAGGCCAATTGGCATAACGAGTCTTGCTAAGAGAGTCTTCTGCACCCTATATTGGTGAGTGGCTTCTGGGATCTTAGAAGCTAGCAAGCTGCCACCTGAGGTACATCAAGTGGTCCCAACTCAGCTGCAGCAGATGATCACCAAGGACAACAATGACATGTGGGAAAGAGAACCCAGAAGACAGAAGCACCCATGTGAATGGGTGACTACATCAGAATGTGACCAGAAGAACCAGATGGTGCCCAGCCACCACCAATGACAGCTGTGATGGAGCTCACGATGTTGAGTCCCAGTGGCAACATGAGAAAAAAAGGGGTGCACCCTGAGAGCTCCACTAAAAGACTGCAAATGATGGTCTGAAGGCCTGGGAGTTCCCCTGGGAGCATGCCACCTATACATGCTGCTTTCCCTGATAGTAAATCATTTCTGAGGTCAACTCTTCAGACAGGAATGGAATGGACTCAGGGACACAGACCATATCGTGGGTGCACTTGATGATTCTATGCATCTATAGGATGTTGTCCTACTGGCCTCTTACT
The DNA here is from genome assembly GCA_028571685.1 of Heterohyrax brucei. Lineage (NCBI taxonomy): Eukaryota > Metazoa > Chordata > Mammalia > Hyracoidea > Procaviidae > Heterohyrax > Heterohyrax brucei. Next base: position 36,066,619 of record CM053160.1, on the reverse strand, counting down.
AGAGGGGAGTGGTGAGGGTAGAAAGAATGGGACAGGAGATTGTTAAGAGGATATGGCATGTATGAAACAGACAGGAGGAGTGTGCTGTCACCAGGCAAGAAGAGCAGAAGGAGCTGCAGATAGGCATGCAAATTTAAACTGGATTGTATGCTTTCACTCAATCATCATAATAATTTAAAAAAATTTTACATTCTATTTTGGTAAATAACATCTGGGATCTTAAAAACCCTGTGAATGGCCATCTATGATATTCCACTAGTGTTGCCCATGTGGGAGCAAGGATGAATGAAGACTACTAAAGATACAAGGAAAAGATTCATCCAAAGGGCTAATGGACCATATCTACAATGGCCTCCAGTAGAGTGAGTCCAGTACAACTAGACAGTGCCTGACCACTACCACTGGGTGTTCTGACAAGGATCACAACACAAGGTTCTAGACAGAGCTGGAATAATATTAGACAAAATTCTAACTCAAAAAGTAAAACAAAACTTGGAAGACATTATATTGAGTGAAATCAGTCAGCTGCAAAAGGCCATATATTGTATGAGACCATTATTATAAGGACTTAATGGCTACAAGGGTGGGGATGGAGGGAGAGGATTGTTAATAGATAGTCAGTGGAAATTCTGTTAGGTGAAGGGAGTGACAGCATGCAGTAGAAGGCAGGTCAGCATAACTGGATGTGACCTAGAACATTTTCTAAATTCAACTCAACATTTCAAAAGACAATAGCAGGGACAGGGGTGTCATGGATTGAGTTGTGTTCTCTAAAAAATCTATAGCAGTTTGGCTAGGCCATGATTTCTGGTATTGTGTAATGTTCCTCCATGTTAGAATTCCTGCCTCTACAATGTTAATGAGGGTAGATGGGATGCTGCTGTGTTGGTGGGGCAGGGCTTAATGTGTGACACTGTTCTGTGCCTCGAGGCAGTCTCTTGTGATATAAAAAGAAGGGGAGGCAAGCTGAGATTTGCAGACCTCATATCATCAAGAAAGAAGTGCAAGTAGCTGAGCATTATCGTTTGGAAAGGACCAGGGTCCCTGTGACTCAGAAGCTTCCAGTCCAGGGAAGGTTGATGACAAGGACGTTGCGCCGGAGCCAGCTGAGAAAGCCTTTTCTTGGAGCTGACATTCTGAATTTGGACTTTTAGCTTACTGGACTGTGACAAATAAAATTTCTTTTTTAAAGCCATTGACTTGTGTTATTTCTGTTAAAGCAGCACTAGATAACTAAAATGAGCTGTCTAGGGACCATGTTTCCAAGGGACATGAAGGTCAATTGGCATAACTAGTCTTTTGCTAAGAGAATCTTCTGCACCTCATACTGGTGAGTGGCGTCTGGGGTCTTAAAAGCCAGCAAGCTGCAGTCTGAGGAGCATCAATTGGTCCCAACCCACTGGATTAATATTTAAAAAAAAAAAGACTAGCTGGCACGACACAGACTGGAAAAACCCCAATAGTATGGCCCCAGGATACCCTTTCAACTCAGTAATGAAATTACTCCTGAAGATCATCCTTTAGCCAAAGATTGGACAAAACAAGACTAATGGGGCACACCAGCCCAGGGGCAATGGCTAGAATGCAGAAGATGACAGGAAAGCTGATAATAGGGAATCTAAGGTCAAGAAGGGAGAGTGCTGACCCGTCGTAGGGTTGGTAACCAACATCATAAAACAGTATGTGTACTATTCAATGAATAGCTAGTTCTATAAACTTTTATCTAAAGTACAATTAAAAGATGATCTTTAGTTATCTGAATATATCTTGAACATTGAAGAGCACTTATGTTGCAGAAAAAGAGGAAAAACAAGGCCCAAAGACCAAGAATCACCCCAACACTTGCGTTTATAAGAGGAAGGGGCTTTATTTCAGCTGACAGAGCTGCGGTGTACTGGTATTCAAAATGGCCATGCTCCCAGATCAGCTTTGTCTCTGTCTTTTTATGGATTTCACACAAAAAACAGACAAAAGGATTTCCATACTATGTATTTCCTGATTGTCACTAACAAGTTTACAGATTTCCATACTGGTGTCTTATTGGCATCAGCAGATTTACAGAAACAAAAGCAAGCATTGGTCTCAAGTTGCAGGAAATGAAGTTCCTCCTATCTATTTCTACAAATTCCTAGGGGCTGGACTATCACAGCAAATTCTGTGAGGATGTGTCCTTGGTTTCTGTGAGAGGCTTCTAAATCTGTGACATTTCAGATTAGAATGTAACTTTTCAGAGCATTCTCTCTCAGTTATACCTAAGAATTGTGTCGAAGCAAGTATAGCAAATTAGCACATATATGTTTTTCCTCTCATTTAAACAATTAAATGTTTATTCAAAGCTAAATCTCTTAGTTTTCCAGCACTGCTATGACAGAAATACCACAAGCAATCTAGCAGTCTGAATTCAGGGTGCCAGGTCCAGGCAAGGCTTTCTCTCTCTGTAGGACAGACCTTGTTATCAGTCTTGCCCAGTATCTGTGAGTTCCTGAATATAGGAATGTGCTCCACTCCCAGTTGTTCTTTCTCAGTGACAGGTGACCTTCTCTGTTTCTATACTTGCTTCTCTGTTGTGTATTTTAGAAGAGTTTGATTAAAATCCAGCCTAATTCTGTAGATTGTGCTTTGACTCATGAACTGCCTTCCAACCTGCCTCCTTAACATGAAAGAGGTTAGAATTTACAACATTCAAGATAATTACATTCAATTACAAAATAGAGGACAACCACACAATCCTGGTAATTGTGGCCTAGCCAAGATGGCACCATTTTGTGGGGACACAATGTATAATACTCTGTGACTAACAATTTGCCAAGTTAAAGGAGCTTACAGTGTCAGTGGGGAGAAAGACATGCTGATATTCAGATATGCTAATACTATGTTAGTGTCTTCATTGTTTTTTAGTTGTAGACTGGAATGAAGGATCAGCATTGCATTTTCAGTACTGTCATACAAATGATCATCCATCACACATCAGGTGAGCAAGAAAAGAGTCAGGAAAAGAAATAATCTCAGTGAACATAGAGTCCAAAACCTTTATTTTACCAAAAAAAAAAAAAAAAAGAACAAATATGATAATCTGAAAGTGCAAGTGATTTACCTAAGATTACACAGCAATAGGACAACAATACTAACCCAGAGTTCTACCAAAGGCATAAAATTGCATCAAACCATATTATCCCACTGGTTTAGTTATCTAGTACTGCTCTAACAGAAATGCCGCAAGTGAATGGCTTTAACAAAGAGAAGTTTATTCTTACACAGTCTAATAGGCTACAAGTCTGTATTCAGGATGTCAGCTACAGGGAAGGCTTTCCCTCTTTGTTGGCTCTGGTGGAAAGTCCTTGTATTGCATCAGTCTTTCTTTGGTCTGAGAGCATGTCAGTGCAGGAATCTCAGGTCCAAAGCATGTACTCTGCTCTCAGTGCTACTTTCTTGATCATACGAGGTCCCCAACTTTTTGCTTGTTTCTCTTTCCTTTTATCTCTTGTAGGATAAAAGGTAGTGCAATCCACATTCTGGGGAAACTCTCTTTACATTGGAGTAGGAAGGTAACCTCAGGTAGGATGTTACAGCCTCACCCCAATTCTCTTTAACATAATTCAGCCTATTAACTACAAGCAGAGATTAGGATTTTTAGTGTAGGAAACTCACAAAATCAAGGGCAATCACAGTATCGGGAATCTGAGTCCAGCCAAATTGCTATACACGTTTTTTGGAGGACACAAGTCAATCCATGACACCCCACCTTCAAACTGAGGGGGGATGGGGGCAAATCAGCATACAGCTTAAAGGTAAATGTATAACTAATTATACATTTAGACCAGCTGTAATAGAAAGACCAAAGACACAGGATATAGTGTAAAAAAGAAATGCATTAATATTAACTTAGGTTTTAGGTTTCAGGGTGAGGGATCAAGTATTCATACTTGAAATCCACATATAGGGCCAATGGTCATCGTGAGGAAGCTCTACAATCTTCCAAGAGGACTGGGCCATGGATAGGAAATACTCAGGGTAGGAATTCTTTTGTGGAGATGGGTACTTACGAAAGCACTGGAAATCTTGCCCTCAAAAGAATTGGATCATTTGGGTCTGTTATGAAATCTCATAACTAATATGAAAACTAAAAGAACTAAAAAAATCTACCAGCAAATACAGTAGTTAAATTGACATCTATAATTGATGGAAAAATAGAGTCAACAACATGCTTCTGTGGATAAAAGAAACGTATTCTCTGTGTCCAGGCTGGACTTCCATGTATATGTTGTCTTAAAAATATATGTCAGATGACACTACACATGTTTTAATGGCCTTGAAAAATGCAGTGTTGTGTGATTTCTGCCTGCCGTTAGTTTTAACTACAGATGCATAATGTATGCTGTTGTTTTGGCTTGCTGTCCTAAGCTCTATTTCACCTGTCCCTTTTTATTCAGAGAGATGCTTCCATGATTTTTTAATCTTCAATTTGGCAGCTCTTAATAGTTTTCACCAAAGCAGCTCTAGTATCTGCTAGACATCTATGAAGTTTTGCCTTGAATGTGGTAGATAGAACAGGTTCTTGTGGGAGTGATTTTGAAGTACTTGTCTAAATTAGACCTGTATGTTTGATACAGTGGTTAGGTGCCATCGAGTTGGTTTTAGCCTATAATAACTGTTTTAGTCAGCTAGGGCTGCTCTAACAGAAATACCACAAAGTGGATGACTTTAACAAAGGAAGGTTTATTTTTACACAGTCCGGTAGGCTACAAGTCCAAATTCAGGATGTGTGCTCCAGGGGAAGGCTTCCCCCCTTGTCAGCTCTAGAGGAAAGTTTGGTATTGCATCAGTCTTTGTCCAGGGAGCATCTTGGTGCAGGAACCTTGGGTCTGAAGGAAGTGCTTTTCTCCCGGTGCTGCTTTCTTGATGGTATGAGGTTCCCAATTCTCTGCTTGCTTCTCTTAACTTTTATCTCTTGCAGGCTGGAAGGATTAAGGGTGGGGCAAGGCATAATCCAGGGAAACTCCCTTTACAGTGGAGCAGTAAGGTGATTCTATAAAGGGATTTACAGCCTCACCCTAATCCTTTAACATACAGAATAGGAAAACCACAAAATGGAGGACAGTCACAAGATACTTGGAATCATGGCCCAGCCACATGGCTGCATATATTTTGGGGGGGGATGCAGTTCGATCCATGACAATGACCTTGTGTACAAACAGGATGAGACACTGCCTGGTTCTGCATCATCCTCACAATCTATGTTTACATCCATTGTTGCAGCCACAGTGTCATTCCATCTGATTGAGGGTCATCCTTTCTTTCTCTGACCCTGTACTTTATGAAGGATGATGTCCTTCTTTTAAATGTTTTATCATTGCTAGGAAAACAATCCCAATGATTTAGATTTTTTTTTTCACCTTGGATTAATCAATTAGTTGTCAAGCTCTGTGCAAAACACATATAATTTTTCTGTATAAATATTTTTGGTCTTAGAATAAAGATAAAACTTAGCTAGACCAGAAGAGGGCACGGTTCATCCTAAGACCACACCCCACTCTTACGTAAAACAATGTTTAGGAAAGAGAATAAGAAAACAATTTTGTGTTTGTTCATTTTAAGGCAGTGTTGTTCTCTTAATGCGAAAATGCATGAATCATCCTCATCAACAAAAGGGACGATTTTCGCTTAACAACTGGAGAATTGACTACTAAAATGCGCAGCATGAAACTCAGGGTCACCAAAATTTTCTGAATCAAGTTTAATTTGAGGCTGGAGAAATACTAAGTACAGTGGAAAGAGCAACACTCAAGTCCTCTCACACCCACAGGTTACTATGATCCTCAGTGTTGCTGTGGAATTAGTGAGGTGATCTTGACAATGGTGAAGAAGATGCACTTACTTTCAAAGTTAAGGAACAGGAACAGGAATGGTGAGAGCACGAGAAAAAACAAAGCTCTAGGTTTGAGGATATCCTCTCTGCAGCTCCTTCCAGGAAGAACACAACCTCCAGGCAGATAGTTTCTCCTGCCCTGCTCCTTCCCTCCCTAAAACACCTTTCTTCTTCAGAAACCCTATATTATCCCCTTCCCACTGTATCACTTCCAAATTTGACTCCATGGCAACAAATACAGGTGTTGTGAAACACTGTTCTAGCCCTGTTTTCATGGTAATGTGGGTAAAATGGGTTATAAGAGTTTTTGGAAGTTCTTTCTCTTTGAAACACTTTCAGTTCCCTAGTTGAAATGTTATTCTGTTTTGCAAATCATATACTAAATAAACTTCTGTCAGTTTCTACCTTGACTTAATGTAATTTTTGTTTAACACATCTCTCCCTCACTTCAGTTTATTGTACCACTTGTCTTGGAGGTATGTTCCTTCACCGCAGAGTGTATATACACTCCCTTTTACTCTCCTTAGTTCGCTCACATCCAATGTGTTCTCCTTAACATGCTGTTTCCTTCCTTTCCTTTTTCTTTAATTGATCTCTTCACATCTTCACTAAGTCACACCTCCCCCTCCTGAGATCTCTATCCCTCCCACATAGTTACTGTTCCTCTACCATTATTTATTTTACCTCTTCTGCCCTCAGTTCACACTTGTCTTAGTTCACTTCCTGTCTTGTCCTCTCCATTCAGCTTATCTTTCCAGTTTCCTCTCTTCTCTGATTTTCTTTATTCTTCCATGAGTTCACCTCCTCTGTCTTGTTCTCTTGGCTCACTGTTCCCCACAATCCTCCTTCTTCCACCTTCCCTTCATTCCTTGGTTCACTTTCCCCTTCTGTACTTCATCATTTCACCTTTTCTCCCCGTGCATTTACAATTCTGTTTTCAACCACTTTAACATCACAGGAAAACTTAACCAAAATTGATTAAAAAAAAAAAAAGTATAAAATGCCAGTATATTGCTGAGACCACCAACATAGGATACGTCTTTGAATAATATCACCCTATCATTAAATAGATTCCAAGTGGCTTGGCCACATATCCAAGGCCATTCAGGGTGGGGCTAGGGTGGAAGTATTGACAGTACCTGAATTCCTCAGGTGAGGAAGCTAATATGACTGAGGATAAGCAGAATCAGAGAGTTGGGCAATAATACAACTGGGAGGTGTGCAGCTTTAAAGAACAAGGTAAAGTTAGAGAACAAATGCTAGTGTACTGAAGAGTTACTAAATCAGAAATTATACAGTGGTGTCCTTGTCTCCATAGAGACAAGAATTTTTTATGTGACATGCATCTTATTCTACTAGGACTTGATGTCAGGGAGGGAGGGAATAAATACCTCTGAACACCAGGTCCATTAAAAGTATTAAAACCTATGCTTTTATTATCTGTAAAATGAGGATGTTATCTTTTTTTATCAAAAGAATTAGATAAGCCTTCTTTCTTTGACCCTGGAGTAGGAGGGAGCTCCCCATACTTCTCTTAGAGAATTCCGCATTTGTCTATACGTTGGATGGAGGAATTACTCTTAGGTAATATATACCTTAAAATGGACAGGTGATGTGTATAGACATGAGTGAGGCTGTACCTCCTGACCCAAGTTCCGTACAAAGGCTATTCAGGTCTACAGAATGCTGGGTACTACTTCAACATTCTCTGCCATTTTAAAAATAATAGACCCAAGGCCTTCCAGCCAACGTGGTGACGTAGACAGAAGGTCCACACCATTTCTCCATAGCAAAGACCCCAAAACAAGGTAAAACAGAGACAAAGGTAGTTCCTGGAACCCTAAGTGTCAAGTGAAGAGATACAAGACTCAGCCAAGCATAGAATCGAATAAGTAACTGATGGAGGACAGACAGCAAGAATATATGTGTGGAATTGTTCTATCAGCTAATGCACTGTGGCTCCACCATCTTGGACTCCCACTGGAGACTGGCAACATGGAACGTGGTTAATTGGGGCTTACAGTGGAAGACAGAGCACCCAATAACCAGAGATACATGCTTTCCCATCCTCATCCTTTCCCTGTTGATCTACCTCCACAGTTTCACGGATGGCTGCAGTGGCTTGGCCGGTCTGGGAAGTGCAGTGTCCATGCCACTTGGACTTGCACCACACCCCCATCTGGCTGTACAGGGAGTACAAGAAAACAGCTTCACAAAGTCCCCAGCAGAAGGCAGAGTACCCAGTACCAGCAATAAACATTTTCCCAACCCCCATCTTTGTACTGCCTCTACTTTCTGTGCTTTCCGTTAGGCAACTGCTTTGGCCCCAGGCTTTGGAGACGCCCCACCCACACTGGCCAGTTCTCCCCATTTATCTGTTGCTGGTGTTGCTTCTCTCCCTTCTTCCATGCCTCCCACCACCTCCCCTTCCTTTCTAACACCTGGCTCCATATGCCATCATTGCTTCTTGAAAGCCTGTGAAGTGCCTCTAAACTAGGGAACCAATTAACTGTCCCACAACACCATGCTGGTGAGATCCCTGGGGATTTTTTATTTTTATTTTTTTGTACTTTATCCTGCTCTGTTTATTTGGTTGTTTTTCTTTTCATGGCTTTGGAGCCCCTTTCTAGTTGGGCTGTATTGCATAGCTTAGGAGCAACATACACGATCTGCACAGTGGGATCCCTGCAGGTCTGTTCTTTCTTTCTCTTTCTCTCTTTGTCTCTTCTTTCCTTCCTTCTCTGTCTCCCTCCCTCCTTCATTTTTTTTTCTCCCCATCTCTGTTTTTCAGTTCTTGTTTCTCTATACTTCTTTTCCTGTCTCCCGAATACCAGCTGTGGTATGGTAGCTATACCCCTTTTAGCCAGGTTATAATAATAATGTGCAGCCTGGGAGCCACTTTCCTGGACTTCATAGCCACACGAGTCGGACTCCTGGTTTTTCTTTATTTTCCTTCAAATTTTTATCCAGTTTTTTTTTTTCTCTTTTTCCTTTCATTTCTCAGTTTCTTATCTCTCAATTTCAAATTCAATTGAAACTCTTCTGGCACTCTTTTTTGGTTGTTGCTTGGTTTCTGCCTCCTGTTTTTCTCTCTTTCCGAAACCCATCTTAGTGCCACACATCACAGCCTCCTCTCTCCTTCCTGTCTACCTGAACTGTATTCTGAATATCACATCCCTGAGCAACAAAGGCATGGCCTACAGAAGCTGCCCAGCACTAATTCCTGACCCACTCTCCTGACCCTAGTATGTGTCACAAATAACCCATCTTAGCCCCTCCAATTCAGCTGGGCTTGCCCTGCTGCATGTTAGCTGAGTGACTGTCCCTGCCCATTGGACAAGAAAATAAAAAATATTGTAACCATAGATGAACAAACAAAGAATGCACAGCCTGTCTGCTCAGACATAACAAAATAAAACAAGCAAGATGAAACAGATTCACAGTCAATATGAAGAAGATAGCTTTTGAATGTCTCCAAGACAGTACACAATATCAAAATACATTTAAAAAAAAAAAGATAGGACAGAATAGTTCCAATAGGCATCCAAAATAAAACACCAGATGACTTTCTGGTACAGAAAAAAAGGAAGTTGAACTAACTGACAGGTAATTCAAATCTTTAATATTCAGAGCTACCCAAGAGGTAAAGTAAAAAACAGACAAAAATGAGGAAAAAATAGACAAATTCATGGAAGAATTCTGGAAACTATGGAATAAAAATGCCACAATAACTACACAACTAAACATCATACAAAAACAAATTAGAAATCAAAAAGATAAACAACTTTTCAGAAATGGACAGTGTCATAGAAGGGCTGAGGAACAAGTTTGACATGGTGGAAGATGGGATCAGTGACACTGAAGAGGAATATATCTCTGAAGAAAAATCAGATAAAAGAATGAAGAAACTCTAAGATTCGCATGGGATATAATCAAAAGCAAAAAAATTGTGAGTGAGCAGAATTCCAGAACAGGAAAAGAAAATGGAAAACAGAGAGGATCATTGAAGAATTACTGACAAAAAAACTTCCCTAATATCATAAGAGAAGAAAAGCTGACCATCCAAGAAGCTCAATGAACCCCATATAGGACAGACCCCAAAAGACATCACCAGGTATATCCTAATCACACTTGCTAAAACCAAAGGTGAAGAAAAATTCCTGAGAGCAGCCAGAGAAAACCAAAAAACAAATGCAAAGAAGAAACAGACTGAGTTCTGATTAGTTGGCAGAGACCAAGCAGGCAAGAAAATAATTGCCAGCCGTGAATAATATAGCCTACACAACTCTTTTTCAAATGCAGTGGTGAAATTAGGACATTTCTAGATAAGTAGAAATTAAAGGAATATGTCAAAACCAAACCAAACTTACAAGAATTAGGAATAAACACCAGCAGTCCAGATCCTGAACCTAGGATGCAAAATTGTGCCACCAGATACCAACCTAGGAAATAAACTCTCATAGACTATCCAAAAATCAAAAGAATTACAACAGGGAACCAAAAAGGTTAAACAGTACATGACAACAATGTCAGAACAATAAAGGAGGGAATAAACTATGTAGGTATAGAAGTTTCTAATGCAGAGGAAGGCAAAGTGACACCAGGTAATAATAGACTGCTTCAAATCTAGGAAGAGAAGGGTAAATCTCAAGGTAACCATAGCCATAAAGAGAGTAAATAAAACTGTGCATCAAAATAAACAAGAAAAACATAAAGTCTCAATAAAAATGAAATCTACAAAGAACAAAACAAATGAAAAAGAAATACATAAACAGAAAGAATTCAACACAAGAGAATAAGAACAAAAACAATGTCAGCACCCCCCCAAAAAGCTCCAGAAGATAACAGCAATAAACTCCTATCAATACATTGAATGTAGATGGCCTAAATACACCCATAAAGAGACAAAGAGTGACAGAATGGATTTAAAAAAAAAGACCTATCAGTATGCTGTGTAACTGTCTACAAGAGACAGACCTTAGAAATAAAACACATTTTTTTTTTTTAAATCAAAGGATGGAAACAAATAAGCTACCAAACAAAGAGCAGTAGTGGTAATACTAATCTCAGTTAAAGTAGACTTGAAAACAAAATCCACCATAGAAGACAAAGAAGAACACTATGTAATGATTAAAGGGACAATCCATCATGAAGACTTAACCATAATAAACATCTATGCAGCCAATAGCAGGGCTCCGAAATAAATAAAACAAACTCTAACAGCATTGAAAAGATAAATTGACTGTTCTGCAGTAATTGTAGGAGACTTCAACCTAACACCCTTGGTAAAGGACAGGACAACTAGGAAAAAAACTCATGAAAGATACAGAAGAACTGAAGGGAGCCATCAACCAACTTGACCTCATTGACACATATAGACCAGTCCACTCAGCAACTGCAAAGTGCTCATTCTTTTCCAACACACATAGGACAGTTTTTAGAATAGATCATGTAGTAGACCAGAGAACAACCCTCAGCAAAATAAAAAAATCAAGATAATACGAAGTATCTTCTCTGACCGTAATACTGTCAAACTAGAAATTAACAAGTGAAAGAGTAAGAAAAAAACCAAAGGAATTACATGGAAACTGAGTAATACACTGCTTAAAAACCACTGGGTAATGGAAGAAATCATAGATGGAATAAAAACTCCCTGGAATCAAATGAGAATGAAAATACATTGTACCCAAAATTTTGGGACACAGCAAAGGCAGTTCTTAGGGGTAATTTATACCAATATATACACATATCAAAAAAGAAAAAACTGACAAAATCATACTATGAGCTCCATAACTCACACAAATAGTGAAGAGCCAAATTAAAAAAAGTTCGCAGACAGCAGAGGAAAGAAATAATAAAGACCAGAGTAGAAATAGAGAACAGAAAATAATAGAAAGAATCAACAAAACCAAAAGTTGGTTTTGAAAGGATCAACAAAATGGAAAAATCACTGGCCAAACTGAGAAAAGAAAACCGAGAGGATGCAAATAAGAAATGAAATGGGGACACTGCCAGAGACTCAACTGAAATAAAAAGGATCATAACAGTATTATGAAAAACTAGGCTCCAACAAATTTGAAAACCTAGAGGAAATGAACAAATTTCTGAAACATACTGCATATACAAACTAACACAAAATGATGTTGAGAATCTGAAGGGACCCATAACAAAAGGGATTGAAAAGTAATTGTCTTAGGCTAGGTTTTCTAGGGAAGCAAAACCGGTAACACGTGTAGGTACAAGGAAAGATTTATAATATATAGATAGACAGATATAGGAAACAGCTCATGCAATCACAGAAGCTGAATGTCCCAAGTCCTCACACAAGCCTCACATAGCCATGGAAGCTGATGAAGCCAAAGTCAGCAGGTCATAGACCAGAGTTCTAGATCACTGGTTGTGTAGGTCAGTGGATCCCAAGCTGGTGGCGAGACGGAGTGGCAGGGGCTGGCAAACCCAAGATCGCCAGGTCAGGGAGCAGGACTCTCACGTGCCAACTGTGGGGATTGATGAATCCAACAGCTACTAGTTCAAGTCCAGGAACCAGATGCCGGAAGAAGCGAGTAGGAGCTCCTGGCTATGTGAGCAGACCAGCAGTAGTAGTGGAAGGTTGAGAGATGAGAGCTGAGGGGCAGGAAGCCACCACAGACCCCGCCCTGCCACTTAATACAGCAGCCAAATATGGAGTAGCCAAGTTGACATAATCCTGACCACTACAATAATAATAAAAAAATTCTTAACAAAAAAAGCCCTGGCACAGATGGCTTCACTGGAGAATTCTACAAAACTTTCAGAGAAGAGCTTATACCAGTACTATTCAAACTATTTCAGACTATAGAAAAGTAAAAGATACTTCCAAATTCACTCTTTGAAGTCACTGTAACCCTGATACCAAAAGAAGGCAAAGACATCACAAGAAAAGAAAATTACAGATCAATATGTCTCATGAATATAGGTACAAAAATTCTCAACAAAATTGTAGCCAATAGAATTCAGCATCATATAAAAAAAAAATACATGACTACCAAGCAGAGTTCATATCAGGTAAGCAAGGATGTTCACCGTTAGAAAATTAATCAACATAATCCACAACATAAATGAAAGAAAAGAATCACATGATCATTTCAACTGACATGCAGAAGGCATTTGACAACATCCAGCATCTATTACTGATAAAAACTCTCAATAAAATAGGTATAGAAGGGAAATTTCTCAATATAATAAAAGGCGTGTATGCAAAACCAATGGCCAACATCTTTCTTCTTGAGGACAGGAACAAGACATGGAAGCCCTTTATCACCACTGCTAATTAGGATTGTGCTGAAAGTCATATCTAGAGCAAAAAGGCAAGAAAAAAAAAATAAGAGCATCCAAATTGGTAATGAAGATATTACACTGTACCTGTTTGCAGATGACACGAGAGTATACACAGAAAACCCAAAAGACTCCATGAGAAAACTACTGGAATGAATAGATACAGCAGAGATGCAGGATACGAGATAAACATACAAAAGTCAGTTGGATTCCTATATGCCAATAAAGAGAATGACAGAAAGGAAAAGCAGGAAAACAATTCCATTTATAATAGCTCCTTAAAAAATAAAATACTTAGGAATAAATCTAACTAGGGATTTAACAGATCTATACAAAGAATACTGTGAAACACTACTGCAAGAAAACAAAAGAGATTTAGAAATTGAAAAACATACCATGGTCATGGATGGGGGACTCAAATTTGTGAAAATGATGATTCTGCTCAAAAGGATACACAAATACAGTGTAGTCCTCATCCAAATACCAACAACATTCTTCAAAGAGATGGAAAAACTTATCATTAACTTTATGTGGAAAGCGAATAAGCCCCAGAAAAGTAAAACACTACTAAAGAATAATATTAAAGTACGGAGACTCACCCTACCTGACCTCAGAAGCTGCTACACAGCAGCCATAGTCAGAACAGCTTGGTACTGGTACAATGACAGCTACATTGACCAACAGATCAGAAATGAGAACCCAGGTATAAATCCATCCACCCATGGTTGTGTGATCTTCAACAAAGTACCAAGGATCATGAAATGGAGGGAAGACAGTTTTTTTTAACAAACAATGCTGGCAAAACAATGTCGGGGGGGGGAACATATCACACCATATACAAAACTAATTCAAAATGGATTGAAGATCTAAATATAAAGCCCAAAAGTACAAAGTTCATAGAAGAAAAAATAGGATCAATGCTATAGGCCCTAACCACCAAAAAACTAATACATGGAATTAAAAAGGTAAAAACCATAATCAACAACACACAAATGCCATAAGATAAGTTATGTAACTGGTATCTTCTAAAAATTAAACACTTATGCTCATCAGAAGTTTTCACCAAAAAAAAAAAAAAGAAAAGAGAACCTACAAACGGGGGGGGGGCGGGGGGGTATTGGCTATTGCAAATCAGACAAAAGTCTAATCTGTTAAATCTACAACAAAATCCAATACTTTTACAATAATAAGACAAATAATCCAATTAAAAATGAGTAAAGGAAATGTACAGACACATAACCAAAGAAGATAGTCAAGTGGCCAACTGGCATGTGAGGAAATGCTTGCGATCATTAGCCATTGGAGAAACGCAAATAAAAAAACCATGAGATACCATCTCACCCCAACATTACTGGCATGAATTAAAAAAAAAAAACAGAAAATAACAAATGTTGAAGAGGCTCTGGGGAGACAGAAAGTGTTATGCACAGCTGGTAGGAATGCAGAATCATAGAAACATTTTGGAAAGCAATATTGTGCTTTTATAGAAAACTAGAAACAGAAATACTGTATGATCCAGTAACCCTGCTGCTAAGTGTGTATCTTAGAGAAGTCAGAGTCATCACGTGAATATACATATGCACGCTCATGTTCACTGGAGCATTGTTCACAATAGCAAAAAGATGGAAGGAACCTAGGTGCCCATCAACAGAATTATGGATAAGCAAACTGTGGTGCATATAAACAAAGAAATATTTATCAATAATAAAGAACAATGATGACTTTGTGAAGCATCTCATAATGTGGGGGAATTTGGAAGGCATTATGCTGAATGAAATAAGTCAGTTACAAAAGGGCAAATATTGTATTAGACCACAAGTATAAAAACTCATGAGAAGGTTTATACACAAAAGAAACAAGCTTTGATAGTCATGAGATAGAGGATGTGTGGGAATAGAAAAATAGTAAATGCACAATAAATATTAACTTTGATGAAGAGTAAGATAGTACACATTATGGGGGAAGCCATCACAACTTGTACAAGATAAGGTCAGGAAAGCTCCTTAAACATATTCAGATTCCCTTAGGGTCCAAATTCTGGGCTGTGGGCTGAGGAGGCCATGGTTTCGGAGAACGTCTAGCTCAATTGGTATAACACAGTTTGCAAAGAAAATGTTTTACATTCTACTTTGGTGAGTAGTGTCTGGGGTCTTAAAGGCTTGTGAGCTGCCATCTAAGCTACTCTGTTTGTCTCACCACAAGAGTGACAAAAAAAGTAGAGATACAGGGGAAAGATTAGTCCAAAGGACTAACAGATGACAGCTACCGTGATCTCTGCCAGACTGAGTCCAGTACAACTCTACAGTGCCTGGCTATCAGCAATGACTGCTCTGACAAAGATCACAACAGGGGTTCTGGACAGCTCAGGAAAAAAAATGTAGAACAAAATTCTAGCTCAAAAAGGAAGACTAAACTTAACTGGTCTGATAAAGACTGGAGAAACTCTGACAGTCTGGCTCCCAGATAACTTTTAATCTCAGTATCATGGACTGCCAAAAGGAGAAACAGATCTGTTCTAGAAGAAGTACAACCAGAGTGCTCCTTGGAAGCAAAGATAGCAAGACTGTGTCTTATATACTTTGGACATGTTGTCAGGAGAGATCAGTCCCTGGAGAAAGACATCATGCTTGGTAGAATGGAGAGTCAGAGAAAAATAGGAAGACCCTTCACGAGATGGATTGACGCAGTGGCTGCAATAATGGTTTAAGCATAAAAACAATTGCGGGCATGGTGTAAGACCAAGCAGTTGTTTGTTCTGTTGTGCACAGGGTTGCTATTAATTGGAACTGACTTGACAGCACCTGACAACAACAGCAATGAAGTTATTCCTGAGGTTCACTTTCAGCCAAAGATTGGACAGGCCCATAAAACCAGACTCAAGGAATACACTAGCCCGGGGCAAGGACTAGAAGGCCAGAGGGGACTGGAAAGCTGGTAATAGGAAACTCAAGGTCAAGAAGGGAGAGTGCTGACATGTCTTGGAGTTGTTTCATGACAATATATGTACATGAAACAATATATGTACATGTTTAATGACAAGCTAATTCTGTAAACCTTCATCTAGAATGCCAAGTGCCAAGCCCGCCATGAGTCATCTAGAATACAGTTAATAAATAGACCTATTATTTGTGGTTGTTTTGTTTTTACTGTGTAGGGAACACTGCACACATTCTCATTGCATATCTAAATTCATCTAACAGGTTCTCAAAACATTTCACAGAGGGGGATCCTAAAGTTCATAATTAAAGAATAGTTTATTCGTAGTCACAGTTGATGTGTCAATTACAGTTGATGTGTCACAGATCATGTACAATGCTTGCTTTGTGATGAAACTGAATTTACTTGAAGTTGGTAAGGTATAAAACTTAGCTATGTTCAAAAATTATAATCACCGGTTTGAAAGTGAGAATGACTACTTTACTGGGTGAGACATGTCCAGGTTATATCAGAACATGCTGTTTTGTGCTGTCAAGTTGATTCTGACTCACAGCGATCCTCCAGTACAATGTAGAACTGTCCCATAGGGCTTCTCAGGCTGTAATGTTTGTGGAAGCAGAATTGCCACATCTCTATTCCACAGAGTGACTGGTGAGTTTGAACCACTGACATTTCAGACCAGAACTCAAGTAATATTACTTTTTAATGAAGTTGTGTATTCAGAGTGTGTTATATCTCTGTATGTGTGAATTTCACAGTACAGATCAGCACAGAGAGACATTTGGCCAGAACTCCAGGCGTGATTTCAGTTTCTCTACATATAGCTTCTTTCCTCAGACTTCTCAAGCTGATCATCCTGCTATGACATTGGTAGGGATGGCCTTGACTGAACCAGAGTATGTGTGGTGTTTTAAGAAGTAGTGACCTTTGAGGATGTAGCTTTAGATTTCACCCAGAAGAGTGGGCCTTGCTGGGCACATCTCAAAAAAGCTGTTCGGAGATGTGATGGAGAACATTAACTATCTGGTCACTGTGAGTCTGTCAGCACCGATTGATTGAATTATCAGGTATTGGAAGAGATTCCACATCTCAGAGCACTTACACATACCTTAAGGAACAAAGGTTAAATGCATGGCTGCTAACTCAAAGGTTGGCAGTTCAACGGATCAAGTGGCTCCATGGCAGAAAGACACAGCAATCAATTTCTGTAAAGACTGCAATCCAGGAAATCCCTTGGACCAAATCTGCTTTGTTACATGGGGTTGCTATTAGTTATGATCAACTCTATGACATCTAGCAACAGTAACAGCAACAGGATAAGTACTAAGAAGTAATATATTAATTTATTTATTTGCTTACAACTAGGTTGTTATCCCAGTATAATCTAGACTTCCTAACAATACTTGTTATGAATTGAATTGTGGTCCCCAAAATATATGTTGTAAACCCTAACTCTGTGTGTTTTAAGTCAATTCCTTTTGAAATATAAAAGAAATTAAATAAGCAAGAGAAACAGAGATGGAGGAGGGTGCATGCCAAGCCACATGAAGATAACCCAGAAGCAAAAACCAGAAGACACAAGTACCTACCTGCAGAGACGGCACAGAAGGAAATGCTTGCACTGGAGCTGGGACTCTGAATTTGGACTTCTAGCATCCTAAACTGGGAGAAAATAAATTTCTGTTTGTTAAAAGCAAAACAAAACCCACTACCATTGAGCTGAGCTGGTTCCAACTCATAGTGACATTATAGGTCAGAGTAGAACTGCCCCATCGAGTTTCCAAGGAATGCCTGGCAGACTTGAACTGCTGACATTTTGGTTAGCAGACTAGCACTTAACTCACAAGGCCACCAGGGTTTTCTGTTTGTTAAAACTACCGACTTATGGTATTTCTACCCATTTGTGGTATTTCTGCTGCAGAGATCCTGAAGCTGCAGAAAAATTCAGCTGCAGCTTGCTTGGCTGGCCTCTCCGTTTACAGTTCCATTGTTTGACCAACCTCAAAATTTACATCAGAATTCCAGCTCCTTTCCTTGGCTGTCCTCACAGTACACATCAGAACTGTAGTTATTTTGCTTGGCCTGCCCCAGTAAAAATCCTGGTGTCTGCAAGATCTAAGAATGCTGTTCACCTAACTTGTATGAACTCCCCACTTGTAAACCTCTTAAAAATAACTTTTTTTTCCTGCACTCTCAAAGCAGTCTTGCTTCTTTCTTTTTTCTTTTTTTGGTTTAGACTTTCATGGCTTGTGGTGTGAGAAGATGCTTTGCAATATTTCATTCAGTGCTTTGGATTGTGTTAAGACTCGTTTTATGGTGATTATATATGGTCTATTTTTGAGAAATTCCATGTGTATTGGGAAAGAAGGCATACTTGTCTCTTATTGTTGGAGTGTTCTATGAAGTTGAGTTGGTTGATTGTGGTATTTAATTCTGTGTCTTTATTGAGCTTCTTTCTGGATGTTCTACCCATCACCAAAAGCGGAGCTGTCTATCTGCCTTGTCAATGATGTTAGAGCTTATTTGATGAATTTAGAAGCTTTGTTATCGTGTGCTTGGAAACCCTGGTGGTGTAATGGTTAAGTGCTATGTCTGCTAACCAAAAAGTCGGCAGTTCAAGTACTCGAGACACTCCTTGGAAACTCTATAAATCAGTTCTACTCTGTTCTATGTGGTCCCTAGGAGTCAGCATCAACTTGATAGCACTGGGCTTTCTTTTGATTGGTTGCTATGTGCTTAAATACTTACTATGTTTATGTCTTCTCATTGTATTGACAAGTTAAACCATAAATAGTGACTTTCCTTGTCCACTGTGGTGAATTTTACTTTAAAGTCTATTTTTATCTGAAATTAATATTGCCACTCCTGCTTTTTTTGTGAATGTTGTTAGCTTAGCATATATTTTTCCATCCATTGTGTTTCAGTTTGTTTGCGTCTTTAAGGTGTATCTCTTGTAAGTAGCATATAGATGGGTTGTGCTTTTTAAAAAATCCGTTCTGCTACTCTTTATCTCTTAATTGGTGCATTTAACCCAGTTTCATTCAATGTAATTATTGATAGATATGAATTTAATGCTGTCATTTTGGTGCCTTTTCTCATGTGTTGTTGACAGTTACTTTGTTCCACTTAATTTTCTGTGCTGAGTCATTTTTCTTTATGAGTTTTCTTTTCATCCTTTTACTAGTTGTTGATTTTATATCTGCTGATACTTCTTGATTTGGTCTCTTGTTTCAATGTGTAGGATTGTTAATTTTCTTTGTGGTTACCTTGATATTTACCCCTAATGTTATAAGTCTAAACCAAGTCTTTAATTTCTTTGTATTGCCTTGACTTCCTCTCCATCTGAAGGCTCTATTAATATGTTAATTTGTCCCTCTTTAGGTATAATGTTGTCATTGTTTACATACTAAGATCTCTGTTTCCCTAATTTTAGTGTTTTAAAATTGTGGATTCCCTATCCCTGTTTATTCTGGATGCTCTGTTCTGCATAGTATCCTTGAATATATATCTGACTTTATTCATTTTCTAATCAAAGAAATTCCTCCATCATTTATTGTAATTTTGGTTTGGTTTTTGCAAAATCTCTAAACTCCCACTTATCTGGGAATGTCCTAATTTCACTGTCATATTGGAGAGATAATTTTAAAGGAAACGTAGTTTTTGGTTGGCAGATTTTTTCCTTCAAGGCTTTGCGTGTGTCATCCCATTGTCTTCTTGCCAGCATGGTTTCCTTGAGTAATCTGAGCTCAGTCTTAATAGACTCCATTGTATGTTATTTTTTTGTTTAAGCTTAGCTGCCTTTTAAACTTCTCTTTATCTTTAGTTTTGGTAAGTTTGATGATAATACGTCTTGGTGCATTTCTTTTGGGATCTACCTGTTGTGGAGTTTGATGATATCTTCCTGTATTTCATGATATTAGGGAAATTTTCTGTCAACATCTCTCTGTATTTTCTGTTATCACCCCCCTGTTCTGGCATTTCAGTTTATCTGTGAATGCCTTAATTTCATTTTCATACTTGAAAAATAGTTTTGCAGGATATATAATTCTTGGTTGGAAGTTCTTCTCCTTCAAGGCTTTGAATGTGTCATGCCACTGTCTCCATGCCAGCATGATTTCTGCTGAGAAATCTGATGAAAGCCTACAGAATTTCCTTCTGAATGTTAGCTTTGCTTTGAGTCTTGCTGCCTTTAAGATTTGCTGCTTAAGTTTCATTTTGCTAAGCTTGATGATAATATGCCTTGGAGTCTTTCTTTCTTTTGAGATCTATATTGAGAGGCATTTGATATGCATCTTGGATATGCTCTTCATGATTTCTGGGAAGCTTTCTTTCAGCAGCTCAGCAACAATACTCTCTGTGTTCTCAGGTGTCTCTCCCTGTTCAGGGACTCCAATTAATTGCAGGTTGTTCCTCTTCATAGAGCCCCACATTCTTCTTCCTTTTTCTTGTTTCTTTTTCCTGATTTCTCCTCACAGATGCTCCAGTCAGTAGCTGTCTTCCAAGTCAGAAAGTCTCTTTTCCATTTGTTCCATTCTGTTTTCTCGGCTTTGAATTGAAGTTTCTATGTCTTTGATTTTGTTCTTGATCTGTTGGGTTTCAGAGTACTGGTGTTCTGTCAGATCGAACAGCTTGCTTAATTTTTCATTTTACTCTGCTGCATTTTGTATCAGATCTAGAAGGACTCTATATAATCCTTTTGTACACATCATCTGATAACTTCAGAGAAGTTTCTTTGACCAAAAAACTCCGTGGTTGTTTCATTTGGGGCCTTCTGAAGCCATGGGTGATTTCTCTTATACCACTTTCTCAAGGGTCTGTTGCTTTTTGGGGCTTCATGTGAGATGATAAAGGCTGGGAGAGATACTGTGAGGATGAATTCCAGACATTTCTTTAGGCCATCTTAAAATGAAAAATAAAAGGTATCTGACCACTTCCCAAGTCAGTCAGGTTTTCAGGTGTAAAGGTCCCTCTTCCGAAGTGGCAAAGTAAGCACTTGTATATCCAACCCCAGGTGATACGAATTGGTTCAAAGTACAGCGTTGCTACTGCCCTGTTGGCCTCTGCTGACAGTCCCCAGCCATAGGCAACACTGGGTGGGCTACTGCTTTTCTGTTGGCCAAGTGTTCTCCTATGGGCAGGCACTGGCTCCCAGGCTAAAAAATAGGTCCAGCTAAAGCCTCCATATCCAAGCTGGAGTCCTGCACAAGGATGCTGCTGCTTCTGTACAAACTACAGTGGGGGGGGGGGGCAAAAAGACAGGCCAAAAGTGGCTAGATACACAGAATCCTACACCTGGCTCTCAAAATGTCGCAATTTTGCCTGCCTATCCCAACAGCAGTGTGTCTGAGACTAAGCCATTAGGCAAGACTCAGCTCCATTCTCCAGCCCAGACAGGGGAAAAAAAGTCAAAATGGTGAGTTCCCTTCCCAGTCCGTGAGAGAGCCAGAACTAGGCAGGAGTGGGAGTCAGCAAAAAAGAAGAGGTTTTCTGTTCAGTGGTATGAAATCCAGCTTAGAAGCCCTGTGCCGTGTCCTGGGGCTTAGTAGGTCACCAGCAGGCTCTGTTTGATTATCAGTCCAGGTCTTGGTTTCCAGAGGGATTTAGGGAGACGCATGCTTAGTATGCCATCTTGACTCTACCCCCTGGCATTTAATTATTTGTAAATTGTTCATCTTGATAGAGTATCACATAATTCTTAATGAATCTTCTTTTTGTAAATTATTTTGTCTGATTTTTTCTGACATATGCTAGTATCAGTTGCTTTATCTTCAATCTTGCTAATTCTACATTCTATTGTCTCAATCCTGCTTGACTCTATTGAATTGTCTGATTCTGTAATTCTGTTTAATCTGCCGAATTTCAGATTATTGTTGCTCAAGTATTTCTTGCACCCTTTTACTTTTTCAGTTGTTTTTTTGAGTTTGCCTAGTCTCCTTTCTAATGACTTGCAGAGTTCTAAACATTCCTCTCTTGTATTCTACCTCCTATAATTGCAGGAAGTCTTCTTCATTTGGAAAACTTCTTAATTCTTTGTTTTGGGAGTTTTCTGAGGCCACAGTGGTCTGCTTCTTTAAATGATTGAAAATGATTGTTGTCTCCAAGCCATCAGAGAGTTTTTGTAATTTATGTGTTTGATTATTGTGTTCTAATTTTAAGATACATCTATTTTTTAATTTAGTTTTTGAGCATCCAAATATTTTTGTTATTTGAGCTATATTGATTATTGCAGCCTTAAAAGTTCCAGTGTCCTGTGACTGGATGGTTAGATATGTGAGGGAACTGAGAAACAAAGGGGGAGTTGCCAGCTCAGGGAGATCTGGCAGAGCCTTTCCTCTTCCTATGCTTCTGTATCCCTCTCCAAGTCTGGTAGGTTAACTCAGTGCATGTGTGTAAGATGTCCTACTTCTTGTCCAGGTAGTGCATTAGAATTTAGTGCCTGGTGTAGAGGAGAGAAGAGTAGGGGAAGTGCTGGGGAAAAGGAGAAAAATCAGCATGTAGAAAAGATTCTGAATCTGTGTTTGCAAGCACTTAGCTTATGACATTCAGATGAAAATCATAAGGGCTGTCTGAAGCTCACCTCTGCTGAGAAAGACATACCAGTCTCACAGCAATGCTGTTCTACTTGGCTGCCTGCTGCCATGCTGCAGCTCTGCCTGGCTGGCTGAAGTGTGTCCCTCTGTGGGGTGCAGACTTAAATCTCTCCAAAGTACTTGTCTCTGGACCTGCTTTGTACTTCCTGTCACCTAATCCAATCTCTCAGCTTCCTACCTAGTATCAGCACTCCTGAGCCTGCTTGCTCCAGCCAATCCAGCCTACAGGGTCTGACCATGTCAAGTCTGGCAGGCAGATCTTCCCTGCTTTTGAACTTTCTCTGCCTTCACTATTTTTTTGTTTTTTCAGTTCAACTCCTAAACTTGGTCTTCAGTGTCCAGGGCTCTTAGATTGTCACATATAATCCACTCACTTTTCTTTTGTGTGCACGATCTTTGTTGTGAGAATCTCTGATGGCATAACGGTTAAGTGCTATGACTGCTAACAAAAAGGTGAGCAATTTGAATCCACCGGGCACTCCTTGGAAACTTTATGGGGCAGTTCTTCTCTGTCCTTTAGGGTCACTGTCAGTCAGAATCCACTTGACAGACATGGTTTTTGTTTTTGTTTTTGGTTGTAAGAGGGGCTATAAGAAGCATCTGCCTACTCTGTCATCTTAGCTCTGTCTCCATTTATTTTTATGATTCCCCTACTTGGGTTGATAGTCAATTGCTCTGTTCTGTATCTGGTCTTAGGTTGTTACTGGGTGTTATTGGTACTTGGCTTGGCTATCAAAAGGATTCCCTTTAGTGTTTCTTGTAGTTTTGGTTTGATTTTTGCAAATTTCTACATATCTGGAAATGTCCTAATTTTGCCATTATATGTAAGATACAATTTGTTTGGATATGTAAAGTTTGGCTGGCAATTATTTCCCTTCAAGGCTTTGTATGTGTCATCCCATTGCCTTCTTGCCTGTGTGGTTTCTGCTGAGTAGTCTGAGCTTAGTTTTATAGATTTTTCCTTTATAGGTTATTTTTCATTTATTCCCACCCAGTTTTAAAAGTATCTCCTTATCATTAGTTTTGGCAAGTTTGATTATAATATGACTTGAGGTCTGTCTTTGAGGCTCTACCTTATACGGATTTTGATGAGTGTCTTGGATACGTATCTTCTCATCTTTCGTGATATCAAGAAGTGTTCTGTCAGCAAATCTTCAACAGTTCTCTCCGTATTTTCTATCATCTTCTTCTGTTCTGGTACTCCAATTATTCATAGATTATTACTCTTCATAGAGTCTCACATAATTCTTAGTGTTTTTTTATTTTTTTTTAAATTCTTTTATCTGATTTTTCCTCAAATATGTTGATGTCATGTGCTTTATCTTTAGTCTCACTAGTTTGGCCTTCCATTGCTTCAATTCTGCTCATTTGACTTTCTAGTGAATTGTCTTGTTCTGTAATTTTATTATTAATTTTCTTAATTTCTAATTCTTGTTGCTCAATACTTTCTTGCAGCTTGTTGAATTTGCCATTATACTTTGCTTCATTTTGTCTCATTTCCTTCCTCGTCTTTGGACTTAAAAAAAAATCAAACCCACTGCCTTTGAGTTGGGTTTAACTCATAGTGACCCTAAAGGGCAGAGTAAAACTGCTTGCATAGAGTCTCCAAGGAATGCCTGGCAGATTTGAACTGCCAACATTTTGGTTAGCAGACATAACATTTAACCTGCTACACCACCAGGGTTTCCCCTCATCTCTTGAAGAGTTCTAAATCATTTGTATTTCACTTCTAATAATTCTAAGACATTCTGTACCTCTGGAATATGATTCTTTGTCTTGGGAGCTTTCTGAAGAGATCATGGGCTGCCCCTTCAAGTGATTTGACATGGGCTGCTGTTTCCAAACCATTAGTAAATTGTAGTTATTTATTTTATGTTTGTCTACTGTGTTCTAGCTTCTTGTTTTAAAATGTATGTTTTATTTTTCTTATATGGTGTTTTAGTTAGCTAGTGCTGCTCTAACAGAAATACCAAGAGTGGATGGCTTTAACAAAGCTTATTCTTATATAGTCTGGTAGGCTACAAGTATGAATTAAGGGTGTGCACTCCAGGGGAAAGCTTTCTCTCTGTTGGCTCTGGAAGAAAGTCCTTGTGTTGCATCAGGCTTTGGTCAGGGAGCATCTTGGCACATGAACCTCAGTTCTGAAGAACATGCTGTACTCCTGGTGCTGCTTTCTTAATGGTGTGAAGTCCCAACTCTCTGCTTGCTTCTTTTTTCTTTTATCACTTGTAGGATGAAAGAATAAGAGGTGGTGCAAGCCATACTCTGGAGAAACTACCTTTGCAGTGGAACGGGGAGGTGACCTTAGGAAGGGATTTACAGTCCCACCCTTATCCTGTCTAACATAGTCCATTCTGTTAACTACAGGCAGAGCTTAGAATTTATAGCATAAGAAAATCATAAAATCGAGGGCAGTTACAGAACCTGACCCAGCATATTTTTGGGGTGACACAATTCAATCCATGACATACAGATTCAGTTCAGTTTTCCCAATGGCCATTTTCTAAGCATATGGTGCAGGCTCTCACTTATCATCCCAGATGATCAGAGGTGACTGGTATAAGCACAAGTGTCTGCCTGAAGCTTCTGGGAAAGGCAGGGGGTTAATAGCCATCCCTGAATGTCCAAAGGTTTGCATATCCTGTTATGTCTGAATCTAAGTGAAGGAAAATTTCTGCCTGATTTTCTGGCTTGTGGCAGTCAGCAGAATTTTTTTTTCTCCCCATCCTCTTCCCAGAGCTTGCTAAACTATTTCCCCCTCTGAGTCTCAGAAAATGGCCTAGGCTGGGCTTAAGGAATCCTACTTCTGGCTCAGTTAATGGCATTTTTTTCAGACTTCAGAGCTGGCACAGTGCTGAGAAGGGAGGGGGAGAATGGCTCAGGGCAGGCTTGAAGAGTCCTACTTCTGGCTCAGTTAATGGTGTCGTATTCGAGCACTGGGTGCAGTTCAGAGAAAGGAGAGATAGTACCAGGAGAAAAGGAAAAGACTCATATCAGAAGAAAGATTCAGACTGTGTATGGTAGGTTACATGCAGTGACTTAGCTTTTGATGATCTGATGCTGTCCCTCACTGGCTCCAGAGGCTTGAGTGGATTCTCCAGGCAATCATCTCCACAGAGGGGAATATCCACAAAGCTTCATGCCAGGCCCACCATGCTGGAGCTGCAGCTGCTTCCTGGCCAGTGAAGTCTGTGGAATCCCATGTGCTTCTGGCACTATTCTCCCAGTCCCTTTGTTCAGTCCAATTTCTCAACTTTCCCTTTAATGTTCAAGGCCCTTAGGATGTCATAGGTGCTTGATTCACTTGTTCCCTTGGGTCTTTGTTGTTAGAGGGACCACAGAAAGTGTCCATCTACTCTTCCATCTTGGCCCCAGCTCCTAGTGTCAACATTTTTAAAATGAATGTTTTAAATTCTGTGTTAGTCACCTAGTACTGCTGTAACAGAAATACCACAAGTGATTGACTTTAAAAAACAAACATTTTATTTTGTCACAATTTGGTAGACTAAAAGTCCAAATCCAGGGTGTCAGTTCCAGGGGAAGGCTTTCTCTTTTGGCTTTAGAGGAAGGTCTTCATTGTCAATCTTACCATGGACTAGGAGCTGCCAAAGCACAGGCACCCCATTTCCTTTTCAAAGGCTGTTCTCTGTTCCTGGCACTGCTTCTCTGTGTTTTGAAGTCCCCAACTCTCTTCTTTCTTTGCTTTGCTTTATATACCTCAAGGAACAATATATTTTTACATGTTGAATCCTGCTTTGCCAACACAACTGCTGCCCATCCTCCCTCATTAACATAACAGACACAGGGTTTGCAGCCTATGGGAACATCACACAATACCAGAGAGGATGGCCTACCAAACAGTAGCATATATTTTTTAGATGGGACACAATTCAATCCATGATATGTTAAAAAAAAAGTATGAGATTTGTTTAGTGATTGTCTTAATTGTCTAGTTATACCCTAATAGAAATACTACAAGTGGGTGGCTTTAACAAGCAAGTTTATTTTCTCACAGTTTAAAGGCTAGAAATTCAAATTCAGGTGCTAGTTCTAGGGAAAGGCTTTCTGTCACTGTGAGAATGTCCTTGTCTTTTTTCAGCTTCTATTCCTTGGATCCTTGGTGATCTTCATGTGGCATGGCATCTATCTTCCCTGTCTCACCTTACTTACATGCTTAATCTACTGTTTTATATCTCAAAGATGATTGGCTTAAGGTGCATGCTACACAAGTACTGCCTCATTAAAATAAAGAGAAGTCCCATTCCCATATGGAATTATAACCATTTATTTGTTGTTGTTAGGTGCTATTGAGTTGGTTTTAACTCATAGTGACCCTATGTACAACAGAACAAAACACCAGGCAGCCTTGTGCCATGCCCACAATTGTTGCTATGCTTGAGCCATTGTTTCAGCCACTGTGTCAGTCCATCTTGCTGAGGGTCTTCCTCTTTTTCACTGATCCTCTACTTTACAAAGCGTGATGTCCTTCTCTAGTGACTGATCCTTCCTGACACCATGTCCAAAGTATGTAAGATACAGTCTCACCATCCTTCCTTCTAAGGAGTACTCTGATTATATTTCCTCCAAGAGGGATCTGATTATTCTTTTAGTGGTCCATGGTATATTCTATATTCTTCTCCAGTACCACAACTGAGAGGCATTGGTTCTTAGATCTTCCTTATTCATTGTCCAGCTGTCACATGCATATGATATGATTGAGTCAGGTAACTTTAGTCTTCAAGGTGACATCTTTGCTTTTTAACACTTTAAAGAGTTCTTTTGCAACATATTTTCCCAATGCAATGTGTCTTTTTATTTCTTGACTGCTGCTTTAATGGGTGTTGATTGTGTATCCAAGTAAAATGAAATTTTCGACAACCTCAGTTTTTTCTCTGTTTATCATGATGTCGCTTACTGGCTCAGGTCAAGAGTCAAAGTATAACTTTGAGTATACCCCACCTGAATTTACAGACCATCTCAAGAACAGATTTGCCAAGTTGAACATTAATGACTGAAGACTCAATGAGTTGTGGAATGACAATGAAGATATCATACATGAAGAAAGCAAGAAATCATTAAAAAGACAGGAAAGAAAAGACTAAATTGTATGTCAGAAGAGACTCTTCAACCTGCTTTTGAATGCTCAATAGCTAAAATGAAAGGAAGAAATGATAACCATTAAAAAAATCCCGTTGCGATTGAGTTGATT
The DNA here is from genome assembly GCA_028571685.1 of Heterohyrax brucei. NCBI lineage: Eukaryota > Metazoa > Chordata > Mammalia > Hyracoidea > Procaviidae > Heterohyrax > Heterohyrax brucei. The sequence continues at coordinate 36,038,703 of CM053160.1, read as the reverse complement.
CCTACTCCTAGTGATCCCATAGGGCAGAGTAGCACTGCCCAATAGAGTTTCCAAGGAGCACTTGGTATTTTAACTGATGAGCTTCTGGTTAGCAGTCATAACTCTTAATTAACCACTATGCCACCAGGGTTTCTGATAACCATTGTAGGGTTAAGATTTACAGGCCGTATTTTCAGGACATAATTCAATCAATAACAGTGACATATAGTATTTATGTTTCAAGACCAATTTACAGTGATTTGATTAATATTACATTTTGTTATCACAGTGTGGGTCCACAGCCCAATTTGAACAAGTTATTTATAATATACTTCACATATTTGTATTATACATTTCCAAGGTTAGAACAACTTTATATTGACTTACAGTTAATGGTTGAAAAGCAGTATAAACCAAATAACCAAATCCACATGGTAAGCTGATTTTGACTCATAGCAACCCTATAAGACAGAATAAAACTGCCCCATAGAGTTTCCAAGGAGTGCCTGGTGAATTCAAACTGCTGACATTTTGGTTAGCAGCTTTTGGTTAGCAGCTGTAGCTCTTAGCCATTGCACCACCAGGTTTTACACATTTTGAAGATCAGAAATTCTGTCTAGTTTTACATGAGTTATACGTGTTTAAAATCATTATAAAAGCATAGTAACAGTATAAAAACATTCCAGAAGCATACAAATAGTATCATGTTGGCTTAAGAACATTACAGAATCAAATGTGATTTAAGAACACACAGAAAACATACATAATACTCCCCCTGCCTCATAACCATAATCCACGGAAAAAAACTAATCTGCTTTCTTTATGCATTTGCCTACTCTGAACGTGCTTCATAAAACTGATCATAAAATTTAGTACACTTTTAACTAGTCACTTTTTTCATTCAGCTTTTTCCTTTTCCTCTTTTTCTCCATTTCTCAGTTTCTCATCTGTCCACTCAAATATCAATATTTTTCCTTTAATTTTTTAAATTTATTAATTACAGTAAAATAAAATTTCTAACATGTATCAATTATCTCATCAATGATAAACTCTCACCCTCCCACCCACCCTTGTAGCCAACACAATTATTTTCTTCTGTAGATAATTTTATTTTTAAGTCCTTATAACAGGGGTCTCCTATAGTATTTGTCCTTTTGACACTGATTTTACTCAGCATGATCTTTTCCAAATGAGACCATGTTATGAGATGTTTTCTAAAACCGTCATTGTTTTTTTTATCATAGCAAAGTGGTCCATTGAGGATATGCACCATAGTTTGTTTATCCATTCATCTGTTTCTCCTCTCTCCCATACCCATCTTTGGTCACATATCACAACCTCTCACCTTTTTCCTGCCTACCTGTACCATGCACTGGACACCACACCTTTGACCAGCACAAGCAAAGCCTATCAGAACCTGCCCATCAGTGATTCCCAGACAGCACAGTAGACCTTAGTATGTGCCACAAAAAACCCAGCCCAACCCTTTCACTTCTTTTGGACCTGACCTGCTATACTGTGGCTGACTGACTGGCACTGCCCATAGGACAAGGAGGTGAAAAGTATCAGTTACAGACAAGAAAACAACAAAAGAAAGCAAGCCCACCTGAACTGACATACCCAAATGAAAAAAAAAAAAAAGCAGAATGAGACAAATAGATTTGCAATCAATAACAAAGAAAATAAGTATCAAATGCCTGGAAGATGGAAGACAATATCAAAACTTATAAAAACACAGGATAGGATAGTTCCAGTAGGTGTCCAAAGTAAAACACACGATGACTTTCCAGCAGAAGAAAAGTCACCAGAAGTGCCTGACAGGGAAATTAAATTTCTAATATTTGGATCTGACTTGATGGCAATTGACTGGCATTCAGAACTATCTAAAAGTTGAAGCAAAAAGCAGACAAAAATAAGGAAAAAAATATATAAATTCTTGAAAAAGGCAGATAAATTCATGGAAGAGTTCAGGAAAAGATTATAGGAACAAAAATGCTGAAGTAAATTCACAACTAGAAATCATACAAAAACAGCAACTGTTAGAAATTGAAAACACAAAAAAATTGCAGAAATAAACAGTGTCATAGACGGGCTGAGGAGCAAGTCTGAAATAATGGAAGACAGGAGCACTGAAACTGAAGATGAACACTGGATATATCTCTGAAGAAAAATCAGAAAAAAGTAAAGAAAATAAGGAAACCCTGAGAACTATGTGGAATACAACCAAATGCAAAAATCTGTCAGTGATCAGAGTTCCGGAACAGGGAGAAAAAATGGAAAACACAGAGAGAATCATTGAAGAACTACTGACAGAAAACTTCCCTCATATTATAAAAGATGAAAAGCTGACCATTCATGAAGCTCAATAAACCCCATATAGGATAGACCCTAAAAGAAAATTATCAAATCATAATCACACTCACTAAAACCAAAGACAAAGAAAAAATTCTGAGAGCCATTAGAGGGGAAAAAAAATGTCAAATGTAGAGGAAACAAGACTGAGTTCTGATTATTAAGCAGAAACAAAGCAGGTAGGAGGGCAATAGGAAGACCTTGACAGGAAAAAATTGCCAACCAAGAATGATATAGCCTGCAAAACTCTTGTTCAAATATGATGATAAAATCAGGACATTTCTAGATAAACAGAAATTAAGGAATATGTAAAAACCAAACCACACTTACAAGTATCACTAGACCACAACCTAAATCTAAAATGCAAGACTGTGCCACCAGATATCAATCTAGCAAGAAAACTCTCCAAGACTATCCAAAACCAAAAGAATTACAACAGGGAACCAGAGAGGTTAATCAGCAAATGACAACATTGTCAGAACAATAAAGGAATGAATAAATAATGTAAATACAGAAGTTTCTAATGGAGAGGAAGGTGAAAAAGACATCAAGTAATAATAGACTGATTTAAACCTAAGAAGGGTAAACCTCAAGGTAACCACAAAGCAAGCTGATAAATCTACTCATCAATATAAACAAGAAAAACAAAGTCTCATTAAAAATAAGATCTTCAAAAACAAAAGAAATGAAAAAGAAATACATAAATGGAAGGATTTCAGGATAGAAGAACAAGAAGCACAAAGGAAGCATCAGCACCACAAAACACACTGCAAAATGACAGCAATAAACTCACTCCTATCAATAATTACACTTAATATAAATGACCTAAATATATCCATAGAGAGACAAAGACTGAAAGAATGGATTAAAAAAACAAAAAGATTTGTCAATATGCTGTCTACAAGAGACAGACCTTAGAAATAAAACCACAAATGTATTAAAAACCAAAGGATGGGAAAAAAACATATCAAACAAATAAACCAAAAAAACCAAACCACTGCTGCTGAGTTGTTTCTGACTCGTAACAACCCTATAGGACAGAGTAGAACTGCGCCATAGAGTTTCCAAAGGAGTATTTGGCAGATTCCACTGGCTGCCTTTTTGATTTGTAACAACTACTACATCACTAGAATTTCCAGTCAAGCAAATAGATACCAAAAAAGAGCAGGAGTGGCAATACTAAACTTAGATAAAGTAGGCTTTAAGACAAAACCCACCATAAAAGACAAATAGTCACATTAAATAATGAATCATGCAATTCATCATGAAAACTGAATCATAACAACCATCTACATATCCAGTGACAGACTCCAAAATACACAAACAAACCGAAATGGCACTGAAAACAGAAACTGATAGCTCCACAATAGTCGTAGGAAACTTCAACACAGCACTCTTGATAAAGGACAGAACATCTAGAAAGAAACTAGATAAAGATACAGAAGTGCTAAAAGGCACAATCAGCCAACTTGACCTATATAGAACATTCCACCCAAGACCTGCAAAGTACACATTCTTTTCCAATGCACATGGAATGTTCTCCAGTATAGGCCACATCTTAGTCTATAGAGCATGCAAATCCCAAACACTGAGATAACACAAAGTATCTTTACCAAAAGACTGGCAGGATGCAGGTGTAGAAATGTGGCTGACAGGATCTGAGCAGTACATGTTTCAAGTATCTGGTGGTGATTTTTTTCTAATGCCTGTCAGGCCTTCACCTGAATGGGGTACTGCTTAAGTTGGGGTGGTGAGGGCAGAGGGGACAGACTATACCCAGTAGGAGCTTGACAAGGGAACAGTTTTGGGCACATCATGGTATGTTGTTGGCTCTTACCCACAGTACTGCTGTGTCCTTGACATCTGGCCCTACCAATCATAGTGTCCTTCTGCATTGTAAGTGGTGATTCAACAATAGGGGCCATCTGCAGTCAGCATCAATTTTCTCTTTGTACTTGCCTCTCTATAGTCCCTTCACTGAAAAATATTTGACTTAAAAGTTTGTATAACAGATCTCTTCCCTTCAAGGGGATGGGACAGTCAAATAGAAAAAAAATGTACTAATGTCTGCTCTCGCACAGAGCAGGTTAGAGGCTGGAGGAAGGGAGTATTTGCCTTTTATCTGAGACTCCGATGACCGACACAGTTCATTTGGTTGGGGCTATCTTATGCTGGATCAGCCTAGAGGGGGTTGTTCTTGTATCCACTAGAAACTGTGCAGATCCCCCTTCTATTTTCATTATAACCAGAGGCTCAGGTAGAGGACTTGCCTCTGGTCCTCCTCAACCCAGGTCTTCACCCACTGGCATCATGGGGCACTGGGCAGCCTCAGCTTCTTTTTTACTTCTGGGTAGGATTTAGGGCACTCTTTCTTTCAATGTCCTCCCTCTTTGCATGTGGTGCACTGGGCTTGACTTAATGGAGGTCAGAGACCCTCACCTCCTTTTCTCCTCAGGAAAGCTCCTCTTCTTGTGTTACTTGGTAACAGGACATTTCTCTGCAAGGGAGTGGCCAGGAATATGGGCTATGTCTTCTGAGTGGCAACTTTTCTCTTTTCCTTTTCCAGGATCTGATTGGAATATACCTGGTAGGCAAGCTCAACAAACTGTGAGATCCAGCTCCACACCTTGCTCAAGTTTTTGGAATTTTCTCCATGTATCTGGTACACTCTGCCCAATAAAATTCATGTTCACCATAGGAGCATTTTTAGGACTCTCAAAGTTCACGTCTGTGAAGAGCCTAAGAGTCTCATAAACTCTTTCCAGAAACTTAGTGAGATCTTTTGTTGGTTCTTGTTTGATCCTATACATCTTGTTAAGGTTTTTGTCTGTTTGTTTGTTTAGCCACCCCTGTGAAAGCAAGGCATATCTGTCCCTGAGCCGTATTCTGATTCCAACCAGGTTTCCCCATGAATAAAGTCTCTGCCCCTGGCCTGCGCTTCATGTGTCTGTCAGCTTCAGCCTTAGCTTTTTCTAGGACCATGTACTTCTCTTCTAGGGTCAGGAGCACATTTAGCAGTGCCAGACAATCTGTCCAATTAGGGTTATGGTTGTGGAAGACGGAGGCTAAAAGATCCTGCATTCTCTTAGGGCTTTCCAGATGTTGGGGAAATGTTTTTTTCCCTAGTTGTAAAAACAACTTGTTGAGTAAGGGTGATGGACCCAGACCATGACACTGCCAGCATTTGTTGAAAAGTGTGTCTGCCTTTGGGCTTAGCTGTGCTATGGCTTTCCCAAGAATCTGTCACATTCTTATTACCTTCATTATTCCTAATGACTGAGTTGGGGAGCCCAAATGTCGTTCCTTTCCTGACATCAGGGCAGAAGGGATTGGGAGAGGTAGATTCAAAAGTTGAGGGCACTTAGCAGTGGGGGCTGACACTGGTTCAGTGGTCCCATTGTGTGGAGGCAGGGCTTATGGAGATGGTGGCCAGAGTGTAAAAGTGGTGAAGGTTAGCGTGAGGGTTGACAGCCAGCTGGCTAGAGACGCGTGGGGCCAGAAAATCTTCCTTGGGATCAGGAGGAAGGACTGGTGCTCATAATCCACAATTCCCTTCCTGGACTAGAAATAAACGTTCCTTCTGCAAACCCTCTTCCCAGTACAGAGTTAGGAAAGCTTCTACATAATGCGTCTCATCCCAGTACCACTCATAAGACATAAAAAACTCAAATGAAATATGTTATTAAAAGATAGGTACCTGTTCTTTAGCCATTCCTTTTCATCTGCTAATTTATACTTTGGGCAGGCAGTGTTGCAAATGATTTTTTTCTTTTCCGTGGGGCTTGGTCTGAAATATTTCCAGCTTCAAGGAAGAATCCTAAACAGCTACAGTCAGGAATCCCTTGAATATTTCCCATTCTCCAGACATACACATACATACACTCACTTATACAGCCTAATCAAGTGCACCACCCTAATAACAGAAACCTAGAGCCTTTGACACCCTCACTGGTCAATTCCTCCTGCTTCTTTGGACTGTTCTAAGGCCTTACCTAGGAACTACCCTGTTACTTGCCGGATAATATCACATATCTGATGCCCTCAACAGTCACTTCCTCCTGATTCTTGGGACTTCTCTAAGGCATCACCTAGGGAATCACCAAATATCCAAGGCATATTTTGCATCTCTCATGTAATCATCTTTTGGTTCAAGGAGGATGAGCTTTCAGAGCTGCTCCAAGATCTCTAAGGCTTCAAGTTTTGCTCAGTATGACTTCTAGTGGCCAATAAATGAGAGACAGCTTGGGGAGTTTAAAGTGCCTTTATTTCCTTGTGGAAGGAAAGAAGCCATTGGGGCTGTTGTCACTAAAGCTGCTTTGAGTGGGTAAGGGAAAAAAGTTACTTTTAAGGCATGCCTTAGTTAGCTAGTGATACTCTAACAGAAATACCGCAAGTGGATGGCATTTACAAAAAGAAAGTTATTCTTTCACAGTCCAGTAGGCTGAAAGTCCAAACTTAGGGCTTTAGCTGCAAGGGAAGGCTTTCTTTCTCTGTTGTCCTTGCAATGCATCAGCCACCCTTTGATGTAGGAACATCTCAGCACAGGAACCTCAGGTCCAAAGGATGCACTCTGCTCACAGCACTGCATTCTTGGTGGTATGAGGTCTCTGTGTCTCTTGGTTGGCTTTCTCTCTTTTATATCTCAAGAGAGATTGACTTAAGATACTATCTAATCTTATCAGTATATCTACTGCTAATCCATCATGTTAAATCATAGTGAAAGAATTTATAACACACAGGAAAATTCCATCAAATGACAAAATGGTGGACAGTCATACAATCTTGGAGATCATGGCCCAGCCAAATTGATACATATATTTTTTGAGGGACAACACAATTCAGTCCATGACAAGGGATTTACAAGTAGGGAGTCTGCACAAATTATGTTAGCAATATTCTTGATCACCTAGGCACCAGGATTTTCACAGGTCAGACGAAGCAAATGAATGAAATTCTGATGCAAATTGAAGCCAGCTGAACAATGAAACTGGAAATGGAGAGGCCAACCAAGGAAGCTGCAGTGGAATTTTCTGCATCCTGGGGACCTCTGTATTAGACACAGAAAAGAAGCATTATCCTGAAACATGCACTGATGGGCTATCAATGCTGCATCTTGCTGAGATATTAGGAGAAAGAGATCTCTCCAGCAAGAAAGTTTTCAAAAGCTCTAAGAACAGAATCCGTGAGCAGCAATAAAGCTGACCTATGATTTATATGAAATAATGAATGGCTCATGGATAAAATCATATGGTCCCAGGGCATTATTATCCCACTAGAATGGAAAGGAAGCTCAGAAATTTGCCCTCTTTAAGAAATGAGGAATTCCTTCTATCCTTCAACATCTTGCCACTAGGCCCATGTGAGCTTGGTCCTGTTCTAGATGAGGGAGAAACTAGATTATGCAATGTTTGGTAAACTCTGGAAGTATTTTCACTGTTATTTCAGGTACCTAAAAGACCACAGCCATTAAAAGCCACAGGGAATGAGGTTCTATTCTAAGAACACACAGTGTCAGAATTGATTTCATGGCACTAGTGTGGTGGGGCTTACATACAATAATAAGGCAGAACAAAGAGGAATTGTCAGTGTTGGGATTTGTATAAGATGTCCAATGTTAATCTTAGAACTTTATATACAGTTACCTGACTGTTAATAATGTTCATTGAAAATTAGTGGTTTCCAACTCATTTTTAAGCCAATTGTGCATGATCTCCTCATTAATTCTCAAAACAATCTTTTTATTAGGGAAATTGTTGCTCAGAGAGTTTGACTCACTTGCTCAGTGCACACGAATAGGTGACAAAATTACAACCTGAATTCAGGTTTGTTTGATATCAAAGTCTACATCTTTAAAATGTAAATGCCATTTAATTATAAAAGAATGAAACATCTCACTTCACTGAATGCAATTTCATTTTTACCCAGTCTTTTCAGTTTACTCATGCTGTAAATTCTCTAATCTACAAAACTAGCCAGGGTCTTCAACCACAAAACTGTGTGTGAGGGCAGGACAGGTTTATGTCTGCCTTTAGGTTCACAGATGGCTTGAGGTAGAAGGTAACTCAAGGCATTTCTCAAAAGTGAACTACAGTTCTCTCAAGTCACAAGTTAGGACACTGTAGCTAGGAGTGCTGACCTCAGAACTGATGTCTTCCCTGGACAACAATGACCTTAAGACATGGCCGTGTGAGACTCTCAGAGGGTCTGAGAAGCACCACTCCCTCTGGTGTTTGGTCCTTTAAATGTCTATTTCGTACTATGATTTTTCCTCCTTTCCTTTTCCTCCTGGTGACACGGAAACACTGGTGGTGTAATGGTTAAGAGCTATGTGTGCTAACCAAAAGGTTTGAATCTACCAGGCACTCCTTGGAAACTCTATGGGGCAGTTCTATGCTGTACTACAGGGTCAGTATGACTTGGAATCAATCTGATGACAATGGGTATTTTTCTTTTTCCTCCAGGTTGCTGAGCAGTTGGCTCTAGGGGATTTCATGGAGGGCTTGTCACTGGCTGGGCTGGTGACCAGAAAGTGGTGAGCAAGTAGGTATGCATTTTTGCCACAGGTGGGCCATAACACTTTTCAAGATTTTCTGGTCACAGGGGCTCTGATGGCAGGGAATAGGGAATGACTAGTTAATCGGTAGAGGGTTTCCTTTTAGAATAATGGAAAAAAGTTATGAAAATAGATGGTGATGACGATTGAACAATATTGTGAATGTACATACCACTGAATTATATACTTCAGAATGATCAAACTGGAGAATTTTATGTTAAATGTATTTTACTGTAATATGCAATAAAATAAGAAGAGTATTCTTGCTTAACCAAAGTGTCCTTGATTAACCAAAGCCCCCTGTAACAATGACATAGTGTCCTACAAGCTCTAAGAACAGTCCTTCAAGGCCTCACCACCTCTCCTGAGCATCAGCATCAGAGAGGCTTGTCAGAATCATCAAAGACCCAGTATCTGGAATCTTTGGTTGGATAGGCGGGATGGTGGCCAGTGGTTACAAAGGCCATGTGGCCGGCAAAGAGTACTGCAAGATTGTTCTTTGAGGGTCCCTTACTGCCTCCCTTCCAGCTGGGAAACCCCTCAGTAAACAGAAAGGAAATTGAGACAATAGAGTTCAGAGAGCTGAGAGCTGACTAAAGCTGTCAGGACCTCTCAGGGCCTTGAAGAACCAGGCTCCCTCTCCCATGAGGCCCACATCAGGTGATTTCTCTTTTATCTCTTCTTCTTACAACAGATACACCCCCAGCACTGGGGTGCACTGGCATGGTCAGGGAGCAGAGATATATTCGAGTATAGAAACTGTGCCCCTGCAAGTGCCCATGCAGAGAGCAAGAGAGACTGAGCGGTGCCCAGGTGTGAAGTTGGAGAAGCTCTGTCTGATTCCCTTCTCATCACCCTTCTCTCTTCTGCCCAGGTGAGGGCCAACTTGCTCTGGGTTGAAGCCTCCTTAGGGATTGCTCACTTCTCACCCACCTGTGCTACACTCTCTCACATACTCACTTACTGTTCTGTCTATCCCCTAGGCTGACTCACTCACCATCAGTGTCAAAAAGGCTAGGACAGACAACCACAATGACTAGCACTGGAAACAGAAACAATGTTGACAATGAGCGAGCAAGCGGTTTACAGTAGTATAGGAGTCGGGTCCTCAAAGCCCTAATAAACAAGAATAACTACTGACTCTCAGGGATCACAGAGAAGTTCTCTGGCTCCACGTATGGTAGTATAATCACCCTGAGACTCTCTGGACTCCAGTCTGAAGATGAGGCTGATTATTACTGTGTAGCCTCCGATAGCAGCCTGAGTACTTGTGACCCACAGGGAGCTACCTCCTACTTACTACTCAGAGCATCAGGTGCAGTGGACCTTTCAGAGAGACATGGGCTGGGTTTCCGGTGGATAATCCGAAAACTTCTCAACTGAAGGATCTCTATTATGTTTGGGCTACTAACAAAAATTCAACAAATTTAGTTAGGAATGATCAGAATGACTCATTTGACAAATATATTCTACACAATTCTAACATAATTATACCAGTACCATATAGTTTTAATTACTGCATTTGAAGTATGTATTTTTCTTTATTATGATTGAATGAAAATGTACATACCCATATAAATTTGTGTGTCCACCTATATGCAGCTCCCACTGCTCTCCCTGCCCAGTGACAGCACACTCTTTCTCTCCGCTCCATACATGTCTTATCCTCCCAACAATCTCCTATCCCGTCGTCTCCACCCACTCCTCCACCTCCAATAAGAGATCAGCAGGACGATATCCTCTCGATACATAGAATCATAAAGTGCACATGATATGGTCACTCTGTATTGCCAAGTTGTCCAAGAGTTCACCTCCATTATGATTTATGGATAGGGGCAGTATCAGGGCCAGGAGCCATACTCCCAGGGGAATTCCAAGGCCCGTGAACCATCAGTTGCAGTCTTTTAGTGGAGATCTCAGGGTGTACCCCTTTTTATTCTTGTGTTGTCAGTGAGACTCAACTTTGTGAGCTCTATCGCAGCTATCACTGGTGGTGGCCAAGCAGAGTCTGGTTCTTCTGGTCACAAGTCTATGTAGTCACCCACTCATGTGGGTCCCTCTGTCTTCTGGGTTCTCTTTCTCCCATGTTATTTTGGTCCTCGGTGATCAACCGTTCCTGCTGAGTTGGGACCATTTGCTGTACCCTCAGATGGCAGCTTGGCAGTTTTAAGACTCCAGATGCCATTTACCAATGTGGGGTGCAAAAGGCTCTCTCAGCAAAATGCTAGTTGTGCCAGTTGGCCTCAATTTCCCCTGAGAGCATGGTCCCTGGCCCCCCACCCCAGCTACTCTGTCCTTGCAATATTGGGTTGAGAGGAGTAATCATGTGTTGAAGTCCAGTTAATATTGATCTTCTTTCTAGTGTGTGCTGTCACCAATTTCACCCAACCAAATTTCTATCAAGTATATAATCTAAACCCTACCCGCCTCACCCTTCCTCCCTCCCTACACTTGCACCCATCAGAACGTCTTTTCTCTATGCATGAGTCTGTTTTTAAATTCTCATTGTAGGGGTCTCATACAATATTTGTCCTTTTGTCACTGACTACTGAAGTATGTTTCAAAATCAGAAAGCGTGTGTCCTCCCACTTTATGTCTGTCTTCTTCAGGATCACATTAGCAATTTGGGGTCCTTTACCCTTCCATCTGAATTTGAGGATTGACTTTTCCATTTCTGCAAAGAGGGCTGCTGATAATTTGGTGGAGATTTTATCTAGTTTATAGATTGCTTTTAGAAACCCTGGTGATGTACTGGATAAGTGCTACAACTGCTGACAAAAAGGCTGACAGTTCAAATCTACCAAGTACTCCTTGGAAACTCTATGGGGCAGTTGTACTCTGTCCTAGAGAGTCACTGTGAGTCAGAATCGACTCAGTGGCAGTGAGTTTGGTTTTCTTTTCTTTCTTTTTTTTGAGTTGTACTGCTATCTGAACTATGGGGACTGACAAGTTTGCAGACTTGTCCTAGAAAAAGTGCTACTACATACCTCATTGCTGAATATCATTACTGTTGCTTTGGAAGTAGTCCCCTTGGGAAGCTATGCACTGATGGCAGGGCGTAGTCCACCCTTCAAAGCAATTTTGGAACTCTTTTTCTGGAATGCCCATCAGAGCTGGTGTCCTAAATGTCATCAAAATGCCTTCCTTTCAATATTTACTCTATCTTCAGGTAAAGAAAAAGTCATTGGGGGTCAGATCATGTGTGCAGGGAGGGTGTTCTAAGGCAGTTATTTGTTTACTGGCTAAAAACTCCCTCACACTGTGTACAATTAAGTTTGAGAAATTACCACCATGCCAGTATGTGCAATGGCTATTCCAGAAAGAGTTTCAAAATTACTTTGTAGGGTGTACTGGGCACTGGCATTGGTGCATAGCTCCCCAAGCAGAATACTTCAGAGGTGACTGTAGTGATATTCAGTAATTAGGTATGTAGCACTTACGAACAAATAAGTTCACGGACGTCTCAGACTTCGTATTTGTTATATGTTTACTGGCTAAAAACTCCCTCACAGTGTGTACAGTTAAGTTTGAGAAATTACCACCACACCAGTATGTGCAGTGGCCGTTGTGTGCTACAGCTGCTGACCAAAAGGCTGACAGTTCAAATCCACCAGGTACTCCTTGGAAACTGTATAGGGCAGTTCTACTCTGTCCTGTAGAGTTGCCATGAGTCAGAATTGACTCAATGGCAATGCAAGAATAAAAAGGGGTACATCCTGAGATCTCCACTAAAAGACTGCAATTGATAGTCTAGGGGCTTCGGAGTTCCCCTGGGTGCATGGCCCCTGGCCCTGATGCTGCCCCATCCAAAATCATAATCGAGGTCAACTCTCAGACAGGAGTGGATTGGACTTGGCAACATAGAGTGATCATATCACATGTGCACTTTATGGTTCTATGTGTCTAGAGGATGTCGTCCTGCTGACCTCTTATTGGAGGCGGGGGCATGGGTGGAGAGGAGGGGATAGGAGATTGTTGGGAGGATAAGACATGTATGGAGCGGAGAGGAAGAGTGTGCTGTCACTGGGCAGGGAGAGCAGTGGGAGCTGCATTTAGGTGGGCATGCAAATTTATGTGGGAACGTACATTTTCATTAAATCATAATAAAAAATACATACTTCAAATATAGTAATTAAAACTACATGGTACTGGTGTAATAATGGACATATAAGTCTAGATTAATAACTTCTCCATTGCAAATGCCTTTTTCAACAACATAAATGGTGATATACTATCAAACCAATTATGTCAGTGGGAAAGATGTTTATCCGTATTCTACTGACTCTGCAAAGGCATTTGACCGTGTGGATCATAAAAAATTATGGATAACATTGCAAAGGAGAATTAAAGAACACTTCGTTGTACTCATGAAAAACCTGTACATAGTTTAAGAGGCAGTTGTTTGAAATAAAAAAAGAAGATATTACGTGCTTTGAAGTCAGGAAGAGCGTACATCAGGGTTGTGTCCTTTCACCACACTTACTCAATATATGCAGAGCAGATAATCTGAGAAGCTGGACTGTATTAAGAAGAATGAAGCACAGAATTGGAGGAAGACTCCTTAACAACCTGCAATATGCAGATAACACAATGTTGTTTGTTAAAAGTGAGGAGAACTTGAAGCACTTACTGATTAATATCAAATCAAAAGGATTTCAGTATGGATTATATCTTACATAAAACAAAACTCTTCACAACTGAACCAATAAGCAACATCATGATAAACAGAGAAAATATTGAAGTTGTCAAGGATTTTATTTTACTTGGGTCTACAACAGAATATCCACAGAAGCAACATTCGAGAAATCTAACTATGCATTGCACTGGGCAAATCTGCTGCAGAGGACCTCTTTAAAGTGTGAAATAGTGAAGACGTCACATTAAGGTTAGTCACATATGATCACCCATATGGTCACCTCATATGCATGTGAAAACTGGATGAGGAATCAGGAAGATGGGAGAAGAATTGATGCCTTTGAATTACGGGTGTTGGTGAAGAATATGGAATATACCATTGATTACCAAAAGAACAAACAAATCTATGTTGAAATAAGTACATCCAGAATGCTTCTTGGAAGTAAGGATGATGAGACTTCATCTCACATGCTTTGGTCACATTATCAGGAGGCATTAGTCCCTGGAGAAGGATATCATGCTTCATAAAGTACATGATCAGTGAAAAAGGGGAAGCCAGTCTATGAGACGGATTGTCACAATGGCTGCACAAAGGACACAAGCATAGCAGCAATTAGGAAGATGATGCAGGACCATGTGGTGTTTTTCCTGCTGTTCCTAAGGTTGCTATGAGTTAGAACTGACTGGACAGCACCTATAAACAATAACAACATAGACCAATGAAATAGAGTTGAGAGTGGAGAAATAAATCCACACATCCATCGCTAACTGATTTTTGACAAGAGTGCTGAATCCATTTAATGAGGAAAGAAGAGATTCTGCATTACATGGTTGTAGAAAAATTGGATTTCCACATGCAGAAGAATGAGTGAGGATCCTTGTCTTCCGTCATACAAAAGTATAAATGACAAAAGGCAAAATACATAAATAGATACAATTAAGAATTAAGTAGTTTTGTTCATCAAATTTTTTATCAATAAAGTGAAGAGGCAACACAGATACTGGAATAAAATGTTTGGAAACCATAGAACTTATGAAAGTCTAATACATACATTTATGTATCTTCTATAACTTAACAACAAAAAGATAAATAACCCAATAAATATGGGCAAAGGCCTTTAGCAGACCATCACCAGAAGATATTTAAACAGTCAATAAACACAAGAAAATCTGGTTAAAGTCATTAGCTATTGTTATTGTTAGGTGCAGTCTAGTCAACGCTAACTTATAATGACCCTTGTGGCAGAATAAAACTGCCCGTATGGTTTTCTTGGCCATAATCTCTATGGGCAAAGATTGCCAGATCTCTCTCCTGTGGAGATGCTGGCTGGCTTCAAATTTCCAGTTCCTTTTGGTTAGCATTCTAGCATGTAGTCAGTGCTCCATCAGGGCTCTCTAATTAGCCATTGGTGTCAACTGGACCTTGCTGTATTCTCATTTGGAGACATACTTTACTTCATCCCTTCCCTAGTTCTTTTACTGTATCTTCCTCCACAATCCCATAAATTTCCCCTTGCCAGGTCTCTCTTAGAGAGCTTCCACAGGAGATACATTTCTAATATGCAGAAGTGATGATAGTCATAGCAGTGATTACAAACATACCTGGAAAATGGAGGAAAACTCTGAATGATGCCCCACACGGACACCTCTTGTGTAGGTCCATGCTTTTCCATACTCTGCATTACTCATATGGATAACAGACCATTTCCTATCTGTGCCTTGCTCCAGAAGTGATAAAAGTTTGGATACCTTCTATTTTCTCTTCTTTTAAAGTCTACATTTGTCCACAGTAAACAGTTATTCACACTTGAGGATCCAGAGCAGTAGCTACCTCTTTGGTGGGCTCTGTGTGGAGAGGTCTGCTCTGCTCTCTGCCCCTAGATCATTGTGCCCAGGCTCCTTAGCAGTTCATAAGCCCTCCAGGGGCCATGAGTCCATGTGTTCCTTCCCTGCTAGACCACCACCTCACACAGTAAGGCCACATGCCAGTGATGGCTGCACCAGGATTTCACCTCCATTGGTCCATGTGTGGATTACTATTGAGTGTTTGGAACATAAGAGTCAAGGGAACAAGGTGAAGGTAAGACTTGGCACCAATTTGAAAGAAGAAAAGTCTCTGAGCTTTCGGTGTAGAAAGAAGGTGAAGTTTGAGCAGCAACCAGCAGGGGGCTCTGTGAGGTGGTATCAACTGACAAGAGATTGAAGACTGACCCAGATGCTTCCTGTGGGGACTCAGCACCGTGTCCCCTCTAAGTCTGGTATTCTGCTGCACATGGGGCCTGTGTGGTCTTACCAGCTGATCCTCCCAAGCACCATCCAAGGCAAGTACAGTGCCGTGGCCAGACTGCCTGTTCATAGCACCAGTTAAGGGCATAGAACTAGAGCTCTGTGAGAGGGGCTGGGATGGGAAGTGTGTGGGCTTGTATTTGCCTAGGTAGCCCCTCCTCCCTGAAGCCAGTGCACAGGAGATAAGCAAGGTCTGGAGGGTTCAGGTCCAAACCTGGAATCTAAAGAAGGCTGTGTCCACCATGGCTTGGATCTCTCTCCTCCTCATGCTCATCTATCACTGCACAGGTAGGGACAGGCCTCAGAGACTCAGTGTGATCCCTCAGTCTGAGTCCATTCCTTCTAACTAAGACCTCTATCAGCTTCACCCTACCTCCTGCCTATCACCCAAGTGTGTCTGTGTTTTCAGGTTCCTTCTCTCAACCTGTGCTGACTCAGCCATCTTCTGCATCAACTTCCCTGGGACAAGCAGCCAAGCTCACTTGTACTCTGAGCAGTGGCTACAGTAACTATGATGTTGACTGGTATCAGCAGAGCCCAGGGAAGGGAACCCCGTTTGTGATGCGAGTGGGCAGCGGTGGTATGATTGGATCCAAGGGAAATGGCACCCTAATCACTCTTCAGGTTCTGCTTCTGGCCTGGATAGCTACCTGACTATCAAGAACATCCAGGCAGAGAGGATGAGGCTGACTGTGGCATAAACCATGGCAGTGGTAGCAGTTTTCTGTGAACCACACTGACAACAGCAGAGGGGAAGTGAGACAGAAACCTCCCCATCGATCTTCTCTCTTCATGGGCATGACTAACAGTTCAGACAGAAGCCTCTTAATCTGGCTTCTGAGTTTCTGTCTTCTCAGATACTTTGGTAATTCCACACCCATTTATAAGAATGGTCTGTCTTTACTTGTCCAATAGAAGTGCAGCAGATGTTCCCATATGTTTCAGAGTGTTTTCTCAGACACTTCATGAAACGTGTGATCTCACACATGGACTGTTCACTGTTCACCCATCCACTGATTAGTTTCCAGAACTAGGAGCTCTTCACAGATTCACTCAGTACAGTCTCCACTACCATTCCATCTGCTGTCATTACCCTTGTTCAACATTTGTGAATTTCCCACACAAAGCAAGACACTAATTTTTTTTTCCTGGAGATGAAAAAAACTTTACCCTGACTCCCTGGAGTCACATGAGCCTGATCTGACCTTCATTCCCTACCCCAAATGACCCCCATTTGCACAAGGGGATAAAAGGATTGAAGCAGAGAAAGCGTGAGTTCTGACAAAATATCTATTTATAGTCTGAAGGAAGACCATGTCCTAAGAAAACTTCTACAACTGATTGGTTACATTATAGAAAGTGATTATATTAACTTGTGAAACAGCAGTAGTCTAGTATTTAGCCACATCAGTGGAAACTGAGTCACAGTTCTCCAGAGAGTCATAATCAGAGATAATCTTAAATGTAAATACTTCAGAATCAACTTTATCCTGGATATTTGGCTCAATCTAATGATGACAGTTTTCTGTTACACCAATTTGAACAGATTAAATGATTTAAGATTAAACTAAAAATGCAACTTTCAACCATTACTGCTAGGGGGATATGTAAGTAGGTGTGGCCAAACAGAAAGAACAACAACAACAAAACAAAAAACTCCAAATCAACAAATGAATAATGATCATAGGCATTACATTCATGTACATTAGATTTGCTTAAGGAAATACACACATGTGTAGTTAAAGTGTTATGCTGGGAGATCTTTCTGCAATGCTTTCCTTAGTAGAACACATGTGATCACTCACCTCATGATAGGTACAACCTCTCCAGGAGGTGATGTGTATGGTTCTGAAGGAAGAAGCCAGGAAGTTAAGAAGAAGGACTAGGAGGTTTCAAAAAGAAAAGAACTATACTCCAGAGTTAAGTATTCCTTTAGCAAGTGGGTACCTACTTGTCCTTTTGTATAGGCCCTAGTAAGGGAGAGGTGAGGCAGGAGGCTTGGGATGAGAGGACTTTCAGGCCTTGACAGACCTTGGATGTGATACTAGAGATTTCAACTTAATTTTCATGAGCAGAGAATCTGTGGGAAAATTTCAGTAGAGAGGTGACTTTAATAGAGAACTATATTTGAAATGTCAATAGGATTATGATGCAAAGGATGAAGTAGAGGGAGGGCAGTTGGTGAACAAGACTCACTGTGGGACCCTCCAGGTGAGCCCAGAGGGCCTCCACGCTCAGGCAGCTGGAGAAGGAAAGTGGAGGCACAGAGACTGTGCAGATGCTGTGGACAGAGAAGTAGGAAGCTCTCGGTTCATGTCCTGGGTGAGACCAGTGGTGCTCAGCAGTAAGAACCAGTGTTCAGGAGGTGGTACCCAGCCACCTAAGGACATTTCTTTATGGGTTGTGACCTTCTTCACTGAGTGTTTCCCCACTGAGATCTAAGCTCCATGAGAACATGGATATATTTTTCTGTTTTGTCTTCTGTCTCTGCAGAACCTAAAACATTGCCTCACAGTTAGGACAAACTGAACACCTGTTTGTTGAATAAAAATGAGAGTTCATCTAAATGTGATACTCAGGAAGAGGAACAGACCTGAGACCAAAAATAGGGATATTTACCTTCAGAACATTTTGAGTTTGGGAATCTAAGTTCATTCTCAAGATGTGAAGTAAGAACCATGACTTCAGGGTTGTGAGAGCAGGACAGGGGCATGAAACTTGGAGTTGTTGTACATGCACATGTTTGCACTCTTCTAGACAAGGAATCTTTCTTGTAGCAAGAAACCTGTGTAGTAATCAAGCACAGGGCATCAGAATCACAATAGGCATAACTGCTACTGCTGATATGTGGCTAGAGACAGTGATCTGGTGCCTGTCAGAAATCAGCTGGGCACTCGATCTCAGGAAAGGTGAGGTGTATCCTGTGACCAGCAGGGGGTACTGTGGTATGCCCCCTATGGTTTCTATCCTGGTGCTGTTAAGGACTGTTCACTTGAGAATGCTGTGCCCGAGGCACTGGACCCTATGCTTACTGATAAGGACTCCTCTCACAGCTGTGTCCTCTGAGGGCTGCAGATACCCTAAGCAAAGACTTTAGTATTTTTTCAACAGGTGTTTCCTACCAGAGTTTTCCCAGGGGGGAATCAAATCTTTATCCTTCCTTGTTTAGTGGAGAGAGCTTCAGCATTAGAGATAATCTTGAATGAAAATACTTCAGGGAAGGGCTAGAATGAAAACATATTTGCATGAACAGCTTCTTCTCTGGCAGATGATGGAGGCCTGGGGTAGGCCAGTTTTACTCTGTGGGTCAGGGTCCTGTGTCCACCATGGCTTGGACTCTCCTCCTTATGCTCCTTTCTTACTCTACAGGTAGGGACATGACTCACAGACCTATGGAAGTTGCCCGACTTCTGTCTATACCCTCTGACTCACTGCATGTGTCACAGGGGAGACTTTCTGGGCTTGGGGTGGGAAAGACAACACTAAAACTTCATGCCTGGTCTCCTCTCTAGATGATCTGGTCTCTATTATGTTTTCATGAACCATTTCTGAGACTGTGATAACACAGGAATCTTCACTCTCCACAACCCCAGGAAGGATAGTCATACTTACCTATCCTGCCCAAAAGAAGCCCTACCAAATTTTAAGCAGTCTAATAGTAGCAGTAGCAATCAGATCCCAGGAATACGTGCTCAGTTCCTTGCTTGGAGAGAAGCTGCTCTCCCCATCGTTGAGACCCAGACCAAAGATAAGGCTGAATATCACTGTGATCTCTGAAACAGAACCCATTTCCTCAGTGATTAATGTAGGTGGGGAAGTGAGACAAAAGTAGTCTCACTCAGGGGTGGCAAGCCCTGCCTCCTAACTGACAAAGATGGTGACCTGCTTGTGGAGTGTCTCAGGGGCTGTGTCCACAGATGCTATGATGTGGCTCAAAGAAGAATGGGGTAAGGACATTGCCACACTCAGCTGCCAGCCACTACTGCATTCTCTAGGTATGATTGTCTTAAAAACAGCTTTTCTGCTGGGAGAGGCACTGTTGGGGGGTGGGGACAAAGTGGCGGACTAGTCACATGTCTTCTTGATTCTCTCTGAGAATTAAGGCCTAGAAAAACAATTTAATGGAGAACAGTGGACATCTAGGGGCCCTGTTTTAGTCAGCTAGGGCTGCTTTAACAGAAATATCACAGAGTGGATGGCTTTAACAAAGAAAGATTTATTCTTACACAATCCGGTAGGTTGCAAGTCCATATTCAGGGTGTCCGCTCCAGGGAAAGACTTTCCCCTTGTCGGCTCTGGAGGAAAGTCTGGTATTGCATCAGCCTTTGTCCAGGGAGCGTCCTGACCCAAGAACCTCTGGTCTGAAGGACGTGCTCTGCTCCCGGTGCTGCTTGCTTGATGGTAGTGAGGTTCTCAAATTGTCCTTTGTTTCTTTTTCCTTTTATTCCTTGCAAGCTAAAAGCATTAAGGGTGGGGAAAGCCATACTCCATGGAAACTCCCCCCACAGCAGGAATTCACAGCCCCACCCTAATCCTTTAACATACAGGTTAGCAAAACCACACAATGGAGGACAGTCCCAAGATACTGGAAACCATATCCCAGCCACGTGGCTGCACACATGTGTGGGGGGACACAATTCCAACCATGACAGGCCCCAACATCAGGTGCAGGGCTGTGAGATTGGACTGGGTGAAAGGAAGGGGAAAACTACCTTTGTTGGAGGCAAGATGGCAGTGCAAAGAGCCCCTTCACTGGCATAGCAGCTGAGAGGCTTACAGGTACAGACTCTATTTTTGTTAGCCAGGAGACTGGGACTGGGGCTGAGAGCCTGGCAGGGCCTGGCTGACATGCTGAACTGCAATGGCTAAATAGACAGTGTTTTTTGCAGTAGAGAGGCTGTGCTTAAGACAGTCACACCAAAGAACCAGCAGTGGCTGGTGACTGAAGGTACCAGTGCCCTTCCCCCTCTCTTCTCTGAGGTGTGCCATAGATTCTGCTGGCTCAGCGCAGGAGAGGTGTCTCAGGCAGGACACCATCTTAGTCAGCTGAGAGGCAGAACCAGCCATGCTCAATGGCCTGGCTGAGGCTTGCTGCCATGCTGAGCAACAGCACCTCACTGAACAGTGCCTCTCCCAGCACAAAAGATGTTTTTAAGACAATTGTACCTAGAGAATGTAATAGTGGCAGGCAGCTGAGTGTGGCAGCACTCTTACTCCTCCCTTCTTTGAGCCACATCATAGCATCCATGGACACAGCCCCTGAGAGACTCCACAAGTAGGTCAGTTAGAAGATAGGACCTACCACCCCTGAGGGCCTGGCTGATACCAGCTGCTGTGGACAGCATCTCTCTCTCTTTCGGCAGAAAAGCAGTTTTCAAGAAAATCACATCCACAAAATGCAGCAGGGGCTGGTGGTTGAGTGTGATGGTACCATTTCTCCCTCCCTTCACAGAGCCATGCCATAGTGTCTGCTGAAGGGCCCCAAAGAGACTTCATAAGTAGGGTGCCATCTTTGTCAGCTAGGATGTAGAGCCTGTCACCCCAGAGGACCTGGCTGCTACTGGCTGCCATCAGACAATTCCCCTCTCAGCAGAAAAGCAGTCTTTAAGTGCATCTAGAGAACACAGTGGTGGCTGGCAGTTGAGTGTGGTGGCACCCTTCTCTGTGCTATGTCATAGTGTAAACTATGATATCATCACACTGTAAAGAGGGATACATTACAGTATTCATAGCCCTTTCAGATACAGAGGAAGTTAAGAGATTTACAGAAGTTAAAGGTTGACTAAGAGAAGTTAAGGGAGTTGGCATAAGTAGGTCACCATCTTTGTCAGCCAAGGGATGGGGCCTGAGGGCCCAGCTAGAACCCTTGAGGGCCAATCTGGGGCCAGATGTGAAGCTGAGCAGCATGGTGGGGCTGGACAGCATCTCTGTTACCAGAGAATCTGTACCTAAATCAGCTGCACCTAGAGAATACAACAGCAGTTGACAGCCAAGTTGAGCAATGCCTTTACTCACTCCCTTCTCAGAGCTATGCCATTTCTTTTGTTGGAGTAACACTGGAGAAGCTGAACAGCTTTTTAATGGCACAAAGACAACCATCAATAATCTAACCATTTAAAGAAGCAGACCACATGGGTCCAGAAAACTCCAGAATTAAGAATTAAAAAAAAATTCCCAGTTGAAGAAGGTGTCCTGAAATTACCAGAGGTGGAATACAAAAGAATTATGTAGAGCTTTTCCAGAGATTAAACAAAGTGCAGAAGAACACAATGAAAAATTAAGCAAGCTATATGAATGGCTAGAACATCAATGATCTGAAATTCAGCAGATCAATAATAAAATTACAGAGTTAAACAATTTGTTGCAAAACCAAAAGAGCAGAACTGAGGAAGAGGAATATAAAAGTAGTGAGACTGAAGATAAAGCAACTGACACCAGCATTTATGAGAAGAAACCAGATAAAAGAATCTAAGAAAATGAAGAAGCATTAAGAAGTACGTGAAACTCTATCAAGAGGGATAATCTATGAATAATTAGAATTCCTGAACAGGGAGGTATAGCAGAAAATACAGAAAGAATTGTTGAAGAGCTTCTGAAAGAAAACTTCCCTGGCATCATGAAAGAAGCCAAAAGAAGGCTATTCAAGATGCTCATTGAACTTCACAAAAGTTAGACCACCAAGATGTATCATAATAAAACTTAATAAAATGAAACATAAGAAAAGACTCTTGAGGGCAGCTAGGCTTAAATTAAAACTAACATACCAAGGGAAGCCTTGTAGGCTGTGCTCTGATTTCTTAGCAGAAACCATGTTGGCAATAGAGCAGTGGGATGATGCATACAAAGCTTTGAAGGAGAAAAATTTCCAACCAAGAATTATATATCCTGTGTAATTGTCTCTCAAATATGATGACGAAATTAAGACATTCTCAGATAAACAGAAGCTTATAGAGACTTTGCAAAAGCCAAACCAAAATGACAAGAAATACTGAAAGAAGCTTTTTGATTGAAAAATCAATAACATCAGGTGTCTACTCGAGGATGCAATGCAGGACACAGCATCCAGGTCCTACTCAGGGAAGTCACAAGGTTCAATCAAAGCTAAAATATTAAAATTAGGGAAGCAAAGAGCTTAACATGTAAACTATGACATCATCACACTATGAAGAGAGATACATTGCAGTAATTATAGCCTTTCCATGGGAGAAGACGTTAAGGAGATATACAGAAGTTAATGTTTGGTTTAAACTTAGAACATTAAGGGGGAACAAATGGGTAACTGCAAAGCAAATAAACAATACTACATATAAAAACAAGAAACAAAATACAGGAGTCTCAACAGACACAAAACCAACATTGAAAAGGATGAAAAGAAAACCTATATAGAAAAACAACTCAGAACAGAATAGTAAGTGGAACAAAGAAAATGTCAACACCACAAAAATAAAGACACCAAAATGACAGTACTAAATACATATTTGTTAGTAATTACACTCAATATAAATGGATTGAATGCTCCAATAAAGAGACAGAGAGTAACAGTTTGGATCAGAAAACATGATCTGTCTATATGCTGCTTATAAGAAACACATCTTAGACTCAAAGATATGAATAAACTGAAAATCAAGGGAGCAAAAAGTATATGCCAAGCTGACAATGTGCAAAGAAGAGCAGGAGTGGTAATACTAATCTCAGATAAAATAGATTTTAAAGTAAAATCCACCATCGTGGAAAAGATTGGTCACTATTGCTTAGAGAAGAATATAACAATGTTAAATATTTATGCACTCAATATCGGAGTAACTAAATACATTGAACAAATGCTGACAACATTGTAAAATGAGATAAATAGCACTACAATAATAGTAGGACACCTCAACACTCCACAGTCAGTAATCAATAGATCATTCAGAAAAAACCTCATCCAGAAAAAAACCTCAATAAAGATACAGAACATCTTACTGTGATAATCAACCAACTCAACCCCATTGACATATACAGAACTTTTTACACAATAGATAAGTACACCTTGTTTTATAATACACACGGAACATTCTCTAGAATGGGCCATGTATTAGGCCATAAAACAAGTCTCAACAAAATCCAAACCACTGAATTATTGCAAAGCATCTTCTCAGACCATAAAGCCATAAAAGAAGATATCAATAGCATAAAAAACATGTGTAGAAATTCAAACTCATGGAAACTGAACAACACCTTGCTCAGAAATTCATGGGTTATAGAAGAAATCAAAAGTGCAATAAAGAAATTCATAGAATCCAATTAGAATGAAAACACATCCTACCAGAACTTATGAGAGACAGCCAAAGCAATGCTCAGAGGTCAGTTTATCTCTATAAATCCACACATCTACAATAAAGGGCCCAAACCAAAGAACTAGCTCTACAACTTGAACAAGTAGAAAGAGAACAACAAAGAAACCCTTGGGAGGGTAGATCCAAGATGGAAGACTAGACACATGTCTCCTTGATTCCCTCTGAAAACTAAGACCTGGACTGGTAATTGAATGGAGCCCTTTGGACACACAGGGAGCACTAGGGTATGGCATAGGGCTGTCAGATTGGACTTGCCAAAAGGCCAGCTGCATCACTAAATGGGAAACTTCTTCTCTCTGGCACTATCTGGTGCAGACTGAGCCCTGCTCATGCTGACTCACCACATGGGTGGACTACAGGTACAGACTCTTTTTTTGTTTTGTTTTTGTTATCCAGGAGGTAGGGGATGGGCATGAGCTGGCAAATATTCTGAACTGCAGTGCTGAAGTAAACAGTGTACAGTGCAGGAGAGAGACAGTGTGTGGGATAGTCACGTTTTGAGAGCCTGGCTGCTGACTGAGGGCACCACTGCTCCTACACTGTCTCTTTTCTGAGCTCCACCAGAGATTCTGCTATTTCACAGTGGGAAGGGCAACTTGGGCAGGACTGCATCTTGGCTGGCTGGGAGGCAGAGTCACCCAACTGGAGGCCTCGGCAGGGGCTAATTCCTACGCTGAGAAACAGTACCAATCCAGAAAGCACTTTTCCAGCAGAAAGACTGTGTTTAGCACAGTGTTACTTTACAAATAGGGCCTGGCTGAGGATGGCAGCAAGGCTGTAACTCCTCCCTACTTTGAACTATGTCATAGCATCTGGGAATGGCCAAAGAGGTGCTTCCTTTGTCAGCCAGAAGGTGGGGCCTGCCACACCTGACAGCCTGACTGATTTTGGCAGTTTTCAGATAGCTCCTAGCTTGTTAAAATAAGACTGCCTGGAGAAACAACTGCTGAGTAGCCCAGTGGCATCTCTTTCAGCCTTTACTGACTGACATCACAGGTAGGTTGACAGCCTCCCAGTGATTCCATAAGTAGGGTGCTGTCATTGCCAGCCAGGAGACAGAGCCTGCCATCCCAGAGTCCACTGGGACCAGAAGTTAGAGTACACAGAGGCACCTAGTGCCCAACTTCCTTCTCAGAACTATGCCTCAGCTCCTGTTGAGGTAACACCAGAGAAACTAAACAGCCTCTAGATGGCTAGAAGGCAACAGACTGTCTCTAATGATTGAAAGTAACCGTCCACTATGGCTGTGGAAAACAAAGAATCAAAAAATTTTTCAGATGAAGAAGGTTTTCTGAAACTATTGGAGGTTGAGTACAAAGGAATTATATGTGGAGCCCTCCTAGAGATTAAACAAAATGCAGCAGAACACAATGAAAAATTAAGCAAGGTATTTGGACTGATGAAACATCAATGATCTGAAATCCAGCAGATCAATAACAAATTACAGGATTAGACAGTTCAGTCCAAAGCGAAAAGAGGAGAATTGAGGAGATGAAAGTCAGACTTAAGTGACTTTGAAGATAGAGCAACTGACATCAGCATTTATGAGGACAAATCAGAAAAAGTAAGAAAAATGAAAAAGCATTAAGAAGGATGTGGAACTCTATTAAGAGGAATAATGATTAATTGGAATTCCTGAGGGATAGCTGAGAACACAGAGAGTGTTGTTACTGAGTTGCTGACAGAAAACTTCCCTGAAATTACAAAAGAAGAGAACAGATATCCAAGACATATATTGAACACCACAAAAACCAGACCCCAAAAGAAAGACACCAAGACATATTATAATCAAACTTAATAAAATGAAACATAAACAGATTCTCTTAAAGACAGCAAGGCTCAAGCCAAGTGCCAAAGTAAAGCTAATATTCAGAGGGAAACTGTGTAGGCTTTCCTCTGACTTCTTGGCAGAAAAGATGTTGGCAAGGAGGCAATGGGATGACATATTCAAAGCCTTGAAGGAGAAAAACTTCCAACCAAGAAGACATCCTGCAAAGCTGTCTCTGAAATATGAAGATGAAAATATTTGCAGATAAGCAGAAGCTTAGAGACTTTGTAAAAACCAAACCAAAACAACAAGAAATACTGAAAGAAACTCTTGGCTTAAAAAAACAAAACTATTAAGTGTATATTTAAGGAGGTAACAAAGGACAAAACATCTAGAAACCTAAAAGAAGAGAACGAGTGATCATATCATGAAACCTGTTTTAGTCAGCTAGGGCTGCTCTAACAGAAATATCACAGAGTGGATGGCTTTAACAAAGAAAGATTTATTCTTACACAGTCCGGTAGGTTGCAAGTCCATATTCAGGGTGTCCGCTCCAGGGGAAGGCTTTCCCCTTGTCGGCTCTGGAGGAAAGTCCAGTATTGCATCAGTCTTTGTCCAGGGAGCGTCCTGACCCAAGAACCTCTGGTCTGAAGGACACGCTCTGCTCCCGGTGCTGCTTGCTTGATGGTAGTGAGGTTCTCAAATTGTCCTTTGTTTCTTTTTCCTTTTATTCCTTGCAAACTAAAAGCATTAAGGGTGGGGAAAGCCATACTCCATGGAAACTCCCCCCACAGCAGGAATTCACAGCCCCACCCTAATCCTTTAACATACAGGTTAGCAAAACCACACAATGGAGGACAGTCCCAAGATACTGGGAACCATATCCCAGCCACGTGGCTGCACACATGTGTGGGGGGACACAATTCCAACCATGACAAAACCCGTAACACCGTCACACTAAAAAGAGGGATATACTATAGTAGTTACAGTCCTTTCAGATCGAGAGGAAGTTAAAATGATATGCAGATTTAAAATTGGATTTAAACTTAGAATATTAAGGGAGGTTATAGAGGTAGCTGCAAAACACAGTAACAATGAAACATATCAAAACAAGAAACGTAATACAGGAGTCTCAGCAAGTACAAAACCAACACTGAAAAAGATGAAAAGTCAACCCATGAAGAAAAGTGACCCAGAACAGAATATTAAGAGCAACAGAGAAAACACTAACACAAAAATAAACACATCAAAATGACAGCATGGACCTCTCAATAATTACAGTGAATGTAAATGGCCTGAATGCTCCAATAAACAGACAACAAGTCATATCCTGGATCAAAAGACACGACCCATCTATACGTTGCTTACCAGAAACACACCTTAGACTTAAAGTTATGAACAAACTGAAAATTAAAGGATGGAATAATATATAGTAAGCTAACAATATACAAAGAAGAGCACCGGTAGCAATACTAATCTCAGATAAAATAGATTTTAATGTAAAATCCACTATCATGGACAAGGATGGTCACTATTCATTGTGGAAAAGTTCAATACACAAGTAGGACTTAATAATAGTCAATATTTATGCACTCAATACTAGAGCATGTAAATATGTTGAACAAACACTGACTACATTGAAAAATGAGACATCACTCTGTAATAATAGTTGGAGACTTCATCACTCCATTTTCAATAATGGAAAGATCATCAAGAAAAAAGCTCAATGAAGACAAGGAAGGTCTTATTGTGACAATTAACCAACTAGACCTCATTGACATGTAAAAAATTTTCTATCTATCAATAGATGAGTACACCTTCTTCTCCAGTGCAAATGGAACATTTTCCAGAATAAACAATGTGTTAGAACATAAAGTAAATCTCAACAAAATCCAAACCACCGAATTTTGGAAAGCATCTTCTTGGAACATAAAGCTATAAAAATCAAAGCCAGTAGCAGAAAAAACATAGATAGAAATTTGACCTCACAGAAACTGAAAAACACCTTGCTCAAAAAGCCATGAGCCATAGACAAAATCAAGGACAAAATCAAGACATTTGTGGAATCAAATGAGAATGAAAACACATCCTACCAGAACCTATGGGACACCCAAAGCAGAGCTCACATGTCAATTTATCTCTATAAATGCACACATCTGGAAGGCATAAAAGGCCCCAAACAAAGAATTAACTATACAGCTTGAAATAGTAGAAAGAGAGCAACAGAGGAATCCCTCGGGCACCAGAGGAAGAGAGACAGTAAAGATTAGAGCAGAACTAAATGAATTAGAGAATAAAACAATTAAGAAAAAATTAACAAAACCAAAAGCTATTTTTTTGAAAAGATCAGCAAAATTGATAAACCATTGGCTAAAATTACAAAAGAAAAATAGGAGAGGAAACAAATAACCCAAATAAGAAATGAAATGGAGATTTCACAATAGACCCAACTGAAACCAAAAGTATCATAACAGAGTACAACAAAAGTCTGTACTCTAATGGATTTGAAAACCTGAAGGAAATGGACAAATTCCTAGACTTATACCACCTACCATAATTATCACAGCGGGAAGTAGAACAACTTAATAAACCCATCACAAAGGAAGAGATTAAGTCACCCAAAAACTACCAACCAAAAAAATTCCTGGCCAGAGGGCTTCACCAGAGAATTCTACCAAACTTTTAGTGGTATGAGAGATAACTCCTCTCTAAAGGCTTCTTAGAATACTGCAGTGAAGCCATCTGGGCCTGGGTTTCTTTTGGTTGGCAGTTTTTTGATGACATTTTCAATCTCTTCCTCTGTGATGGGCTTATTAAGTTGTTCTGCTTGACCTTGTGATAATTTTGGTAGTGATATGAATCAAAGAATTTGTCCATTTCCTCTAGGTTTTAAAATTTGTTAGAATACAGTCTTTCATAGTATTCTGTTATGATATTTTTTATTTCTATTGGATCTGTTGTGACAACTCCTCTCTCATTTCTTATTTGAGTTATTTGTTTCCTTTCCTGCTTTTCTTTAGTAAGTTTAGCCAATGGATTGTCAATTTTGTTGATCTTTTCAAAAAACCAGCTTTTGCTTTTTTCAATTGTTCTTCAGAATTCTGCCAAATGTTTAGAGGGGACTTAACTCCAATACTATGAGACTTTTCAACAGCATAGAAAAGGATGAAAAATTCAAAAGTTTGTTCTATGAAGCCAGCATAACCCTAATACCAAAGTCAGGGAAACATCCCACAAAAAGGACTCAGGGTACAAATGACCATATGGTGTGTGCACTTTATGGTTCTATGCATCTATAAGATGCTGTCATATTGGCCTCTTACTGGAAGGGAGAGGAGATAATATGGAGAGGGTGGGAAAAGGGGTTTGTTATGAGGATATGACATATATGGAATGAAAAGGAGCAGTGTGCTGTCTCTGGTCAAGGAGAGCAGAAGGAGCTGCAGATAGGCAGGCATGTGAATTTAATTTGGATTGTCTACTTTCACTTAATCACAATAATGATAATAATAAAGAACCCCTTGGATACCAGGAGAAAACAGATAATAAAAGTTAGGGCAGAACTAAATGAACTGCCAAGCCAAGTTCCTTCGAGTCGGAGCTGACTGAACTAGAGAATGGAAAAACAATTGAAAGAATTAACAAAACCAAAAGCTGGTTTTTTTTTTTTTTGAAAAGATAAACAAAATCAATAAACCATTGGCTAAATTCACAAAAGAAAAACAGGAGAGGAAATAAATAACCCAAATAAGAAATGAGATGCGAGATGTCACAACAGTCCAAACCAAAATTAAAAGTATCGTAACAGAATGCTATGAAAACTTGTACTTTAACAAATTTGAAAACCTAGAGGTAACTGACAAATTTCTAGATTCACATCAACTACCCAAATTATCACAACTTAATAAACCCATCACAAAAGCCCTGGCCCAGACAGCTTCCCCAAATTTTTAGAGAAGAGTTAATTCCAATACTAAAGCTATTTCACAGCATAGAAAAAGACAGAATCCCCAAATTCATTCTCTGAAGTCAGCATAACCCTGATACCAAAGCCAGAGAAAGATCCCACAAATAAAGAAAATTACAGACTAATATCACTCATCAACCTAGATGCAAAAATGTTCAACAAAACTCTAGCCAATAGAATTCAACAATGTATCAAAAAAAAATTCATTATGACCAAGTTCGGTTCATACCAGGGATGCAGGGCTAGTTCAGCCACAGAAAAACAATCAATGTGATCAACCACATAAGTAACACAAAGGATAAGAATCACCTGATTTTGTCAATTGATACAGAAGGAGCATTTGACAAAGTCGAACACCTATTCATGTTAAAAATTCTCGGCAAATAGGAATAGAAGAGAAATTATTCAATGCCATAAGGAGCATCTACACAAAGCCAACATCATCCTGAATGGAGATAGTGAAAGAATTTGCCCTGAATATAGGAACTAGACAAGGATGACTACTGTCACTATCACTAGAGGTTCTAACCAGAGTAATCAGACAAGACAAAGAAATACAGGACATCTGTGTCCATAAAGAAGAAGTAAAAATCTCCCTATTGGCAGATGATATGATTGTATACTGAAAGAACTGTAAAAAAAATGCATAAATAAACTACTGTTTCCTTTCCTGCTTTTCTTTAGTAAGTTTAGCCAATGGTTTGTCAATTTCGTTGATCTTTAAAAAAAACTAGCTTTTGGTCTTTTCAATTGTTCTTCAAAATTCTACCAAATGTTTAGAGGGGACTTAACTCCAATACTATGAGACTTTTCAACAGCGTAGAAAAGGATGGAAAACTCAAAAGTTCGTTCTTATATCAGGATATAAGATAAACAAATGAATCGGTAGGATTCCTTTACAACAACAAAGAGATTAAAGAGGAAATCACCAAATCAATACTATACTATACTATACTATACCGTACCGTACCGTACCGTACCGTACCGTACCGTACCGTACCGTACCGTACCGTACTGTACTATACTATACTATAGCCACCAAGAAGATAAAATACCTAGGAATAAATCTAACCAGAGAAGAGACCTATACGTTGAAAATTACAAGACTCTACTGCAAGAAACCAAAAGAGACTTGTATAAGTGGAGAAACCTACCTTGCTCATGGATAGGAAGACTTAACACTGTGAAAATATCTATTTTACCCAAAGCAATCTACATATATGATGCAATCCCAATAAAAATTCCAGTGACATTTTTTGATGAGATGGAGAAACAAATCACCAACTTTGCTTGGAAAGGGAGAAAACCCCAGGTAAGTAAAATACTACTGTAGAAGAACACAGTGGGAGGTCTCACACTACCCAGTCTTAGAACCTACTACACTGCCACAGTAGTCAAAGCAGCCTGGTACTGGTACAAAAACAGCCATGAAGACCAATGGAACAAAAACCTCAGAAATATCACCATCCTCTTAGGAACAGTTGATATTTTACAGGGGCCCAAAGACCATAAACTGGGTTGAAAACAGTCTCTTTAACAAACGGTGTCAGCAAAATTGAATATCCATCTGCAAAAAACTGAAACAAGACCCATATCTCACACTTTACACAAAAACTAACTCAAAATGGATCAAAGAAATAAATATTCAACTTAAAACGACAAAGATCATACAAGGGGGGTGAAGTAAAGATGGTGGACTGGACACATGTCTCCTGAATTCCCTCTGAAAACTAAGGCCTGGATTGATAATTAAGCAGAGATTTCTGGACATCCAGTGAGCTCTAGGATGTGGCATAGGGCTGTCAGTTTGGACTATATGTCACTGAATGGGAAACTTCTGTATTTTGTTGAGCCCTACTTGCTCTTGTAGAATTGGCCTGCTCCCGTGGACTGAAGGTAACTGGCATTTTTAGCTTTTTTTTCTTCTTGTTGGCTAGCAGGTAGGGGGTAGTCATAACCAGCTGCTATGCTGAACTGCAGTGCTGATGTGATCAGTGGGTGGAACAGCCACATTTTGAGAGGTTGGCTCCAGATTCAGAGAGCCACAATCCCTCCACCCTGTCTTTATGGGCTTCTGCCATAGATTTGGCTATTTAGCTGTGGGTGGGACAGCTTGACTGAGATGCCATCTTGTTCCACTGGGAGGTCAAATTAACCAACCAGAGGCTTCAGTAGCAGCTAATTCCTGGGCTGGGAGGCAGGGAGCACTTTTCCAGCAGAAAAGCTGTGTTTAGCACAGTGTAGCCTTATGGGTGGGGCTCAGCATGGGATGACAGCAGGCCAGTGACCTGTCCCAGTTTGAAATACATCACATTATCTTGGCACAGTGGAAGAGGTACCCCTGCTATCAGCCAGAAGGAGAGGCTCTCCACACCTGATGGTCTTACTGATTTTGGAAGCTGTCAGATAGCTTTTAGCTTTTTAACATAAGACTGTGTCAAGAAATAACTGTGGTGCAGCCTGATGGCATCTCTTTCAGCCTTTACTGACCCACATCATAGGGTCAGCTGGTGGCCCCCCAGTGACTCCGTAAGTAGGGCTGTGTCTTTGCCCTCAGAGAGTCCACAGGGACCAATGACTGCATTACATAGAGGTGGCTAGTGACCGACTTCTTTCTTAGAACAGTGCCTCAGCTCCTGTTGAGGCAATCCCTGAGAAACTAAACAGCCATTAGATGTCCCAGAAGCAACAAATCCTGGTGAAACATATAGAGAAACATCCAGCCATGGTTCCAGAAAACTCCCAAAATAAAGAATCAAAGAACTTCCCAGATGAAGAAGCCTTTCTGAAACTATCAGAGGTCAAGTACAAAAGAACTATATATGGAGCCCTCCTAGACGTTACACAAAATGCAGCAGAGCAAATTGAAAAATTAAGCAAGCTGTTTGATCTGATGGAACATCAGCATTCTGAAATCCGACAGATCATTAACAAAATTACAGAATTAGATGATACAACTCAAAGCCGAAAGAGCAGAATTGAGCAAGTGGAAACTAGACTTACCGACCTTAAAGACAGAGCTACTGACACCAGCATTTATGAGGAGAAATCAGAGAAAAGAACCAAGAGAATTGAAGAAGCATTAAGAAACACATGGGACTCTATCGAGAGGAATAATCTATGATTATTTGGAATTCCTGAACAGGGAGGGATAGCTGAAAACACAGAGAGTATTGTTGTTGAGTTGCTGACAGAAAGCTTCCCTGACATTATGAAAGAAGAGAAAATAGATATCCAAAATGTATATCAAATGCCACAAAAAATAGACCCCAAAAGAAAGACAAGACATAATCAAGCTTAACACAATGAGACATAAGCAGAAACTCTTCTTTTTTATTATTATTATGATTGAAGGAGAATGTACATTCCCATATAAATTCACATGCTCACCTATGTGCAGCTCCCAGTGCTCTCCCTGCCTGGTGACAGCACACTGCTCCTCTCTGCTCCATACATGTTCTATGCTCCCAACAGTCTCCTATCCCCTCCTCTCCACCTACTCCCCTTCCTCCAGCAAGAGGTCATCAGGATGACATCCTATAGATGCATAGAACCATAAAATTCCTGCAAGATACAGTCACTCAGGCAGAAACTCTTAAAAGCAGTGAAACTTAAAAGCTGTGAGAGGAAGCCCCTTTAGGCTTTTGTCTGACTTCTTGGCAGAAACAATGTTGGCACGGAGGCAGTGGGATGACACATTCAAAGCCTTGAAGGAGAAAAACTTCCAGCCAAGAATTATATATCCTGCAAAACTGTCTTTCAAATATGAAGATGAAATTAAGACATCCACAGATAAATAGAAGCTTAGAGACTTTAAAAACCAAACC